>CM049577.1:567500-1205000 GCA_027123335.1 Amphiprion clarkii | reverse complement strand
GTTCTAGTAGTGGTAGTACTAGTAGTAGTATAGTAGTAGTAGTACTAGTAGTAGTACTAGTACTAGTAGTAGTACTAGTAGTAGTACTAGTAGTAGTAGTACTAGTAGTAGTACTAGTAGTAGTACTAGTAGTAGTACTAGTAGTAGTAGTACTAGTAGTGGTAGTACTAGTAGTAGTATAGTAGTAGTAGTACTAGTAGTAGTACTAGTACTAGTAGTAGTACTAGTAGTAGTACTAGTAGTAGTAGTACTAGTAGTAGTACTAGTAGTAGTACTAGTAGTAGTACTACTAGTAGTAGTACTAGTAGTAGTACTAGTAGTAGTAGTAGTACTAGTAGTAGTACTAGTAGTAGTAGTACTAGTAGTAGTAGCAGTACTAGTAGTAGTCCTCTTACCTGTTGCTGCTAAATGAGGCCTTTCACTGGATCATGTTTGTCATCAAGTTCCTCATCAGAGTCTGAAGGAAAGAAAAACAGAAGATTTAACGGATCAGCAGGAACTAAAATCATTTTTTTTAAAGACGTAAAACTTCGTCAGATCTTTTAGGTGGAGCCTTAATGCTGTCAGAAACTTTCATTTTCTGTAAAAGTATTATTTTAGAAATCTGGTCCTCATCTAAAACTAAACCATGAAGAACTCGAGATCTCAGAGCCTAAAGACTTTACAACACAGATTCTTCTTTCTTAAAGTGTTTTTCTAGTTGTTATTTTACAGCTGGACAACATTAGACCAGGTCCAGGTTTAAACCACTTCATTTATGAAATCACAAACTGGTTCAGAGAGACTTCAGCCTCCAGGAGATCATCTAGTCTCCAGGAGATCATCTAGCCTCCTGGAGATCATCTAGCTTCCTGGAGATCATCTAGTCTCCAGGAGATCATCCAGTCTCCAGGAGATCATCTAGCCTCCTGGAGATCATCTAGTCTCCAGGAGATCATCTAGCCTCCTGGAGATCATCTAGCTTCCTGGAGATCATCTAGTCTCCAGGAGATCATCTAGTCTCCTGGAGATCATCTAGTCTCCTGGAGATCATCTAGCTTCCTGGAGATCATCTAGCCTCCAGGAGATCATCTAGTCTCCTGGAGATCATCCAGCCTCCAGGAGATCATTCAGCCTCCAGGAGATCATCTAGCCTCCAGGATATCATCCAGCCTCCAGGAGATCATCTAGTCTCCTGGAGATCATCTAGTCTCCTGGAGATCATCTAGCTTCCTGGAGATCATCTAGCCTCCAGGAGATCATCTAGTCTCCTGGAGATCATCCAGCCTCCTGGAGATCATCCAGCCTCCAGGAGATCATCTAGTCTCCTGGAGATCATCTAGTCTCCTGGAGATCATCTAGCCTCCAGGAGATCATCTAGCTCCGGATCACTAGCCCTGAGATCATCCAGCCTCCAGGAGATCATTCAGCCTCCTGGAGATCATCCAGCCTCCAGGAGATCATCTAGCCTCCAGGATATCATCCAGCCTCCAGGAGATCATCTAGACTCCTGGACATCATCTAGTCTCCTGGAGATCATCCAGCCTCCAGGAGATCATCTAGCCTCCTGGAGATCATCTAGCCTCCAGGAGATCATTCAGCCTCCAGGAGATCATCTAGTCTCCTGGAGATCATCCAGCCTCCAGGAGATCATCTAGTCTCCTGGAGATCATCCAGCCTCCAGGAGATCATCTAGCCTCCTGGAGATCATCTAGCCTCCTGGAGATCATCCAGCCTCCAGGAGATCATCTAGTCTCCTGGAGATCATCTAGTCTCCTGGAGATCATCCAGCCTCCAGGAGATCATCTAGCCTCCTGGAGATCATCTAGCCTCCTGGAGATCATCCAGCCTCCAGGAGATCATTCAGCCTCCAGGAGATCATCTAGTCTCCTGGAGATCATCTAGCCTCCTGGAGATCATCTAGCCTCCTGGAGATCATCTAGCCTCCTGGAGATCATCCAGCCTCCAGGAGATCATTCAGCCTCCTGGAGATCATCCAGCCTCCAGGAGATCATCTAGCCTCCAGGATATCATCCAGCCTCCAGGAGATCATCTAGTCTCCTGGAGATCATCCAGCCTCCAGGAGATCATCTAGCCTCCTGGAGATCATCTAGCCTCCTGGAGACCATCCAGCCTCCTGGAGATCATCCAGCCTCCAGGAGATCATCCAGCCTCCAGGAGATCATCTAGTCTCCTGGAGATCATCCAGCCTCCAGGAGATCATCTAGCCTCCTGGAGATCATCCAGCCTCCAGGAGATCATCTAGCCTCCTGGAGATCATCCAGCCTCCTGGAGATCATCTTGTCTCCAGGAGATCATCTAGTCTCCTGGAGATCATCCAGCCTCCAGGAGATCATCTAGCCTCCTGGAGATCATCCAGCCTCCTGGAGATCATCCAGCCTCCTGGAGATCATCTAGCCTCCTGGAGATCATCCAGCCTCCAGGAGATCATTCAGCCTCCTGGAGATCATCCAGCCTCCAGGAGATCATCTAGCCTCCAGGATATCATCCAGCCTCCAGGAGATCATCTAGTCTCCTGGAGATCATCCAGCCTCCAGGAGATCATCTAGCCTCCTGGAGATCATCTAGCCTCCTGGAGATCATCTAGTCTCCTGGAGATCATCTTGTCTCCAGGAGATCATCCAGCCTCCAGGAGATCATCTAGTCTCCTGGAGATCATCCAGCCTCCAGGAGATCATCTACTCTCCTGGAGATCATCCAGCCTCCAGGAGATCATCTAACCTCCTGGAGATCATCCAGCCTCCTGGAGATCATCCAGCCTCCTGGAGATCATCTAGTCTCCAGGAGATCATCTAGTCTCCTGGAGATCATCTAGCCTCCTGGAGATCATCCAGCCTCCAGGAGATCATTCAGCCTCCTGGAGATCATCCAGCCTCCAGGAGATCATCTAGCCTCCAGGATATCATCCAGCCTCCAGGAGATCATCTAGTCTCCTGGAGATCATCTAGTCTCCTGGAGATCATCCAGCCTCCAGGAGATCATCTAGCCTCCTGGAGATCATCTAGCCTCCAGGAGATCATTCAGCCTCCAGGAGATCATCTAGTCTCCTGGAGATCATCCAGCCTCCAGGAGATCATCTAGTCTCCTGGAGATCATCCAGCCTCCAGGAGATCATCTAGTCTCCTGGAGATCATCTAGTCTCCTGGAGATCATCCAGCCTCCAGGAGATCATCTAGCCTCCTGGAGATCATCTAGCCTCCAGGAGATCATTCAGCCTCCAGGAGATCATCTAGTCTCCTGGAGATCATCCAGCCTCCAGGAGATCATCTAGTCTCCTGGAGATCATCCAGCCTCCAGGAGATCATCTAGTCTCCTGGAGATCATCTAGTCTCCTGGAGATCATCCAGCCTCCAGGAGATCATCTAGCCTCCTGGAGATCATCTAGCCTCCTGGAGATCATCCAGCCTCCAGGAGATCATTCAGCCTCCAAGGAGATCATCTAGTCTCCTGGAGATCATCTAGCCTCCTGGAGATCATCTAGCCTCCTGGAGATCATCCAGCCTCCAGGAGATCATTCAGCCTCCTGGAGATCATCTTGCCTCCTGGAGATCATCCAGCCTCCAGGAGATCATTCAGCCTCCTGGAGATCATCCAGCCTCCAGGAGATCATCTAGCCTCCAGGATATCATCTAGTCTCCTGGAGATCATCCAGCCTCCAGGAGATCATCTAGCCTCCTGGAGATCATCCAGCCTCCTGGAGATCATCCAGCCTCCTGGAGATCATCTAGTCTCCAGGAGATCATCTAGTCTCCTGGAGATCATCTAGCCTCCTGGAGATCATCCAGCCTCCAGGAGATCATTCAGCCTCCAGGAGATCATCTAGCCTCCTGGAGATCATCTAGCCTCCTGGAGATCATCCAGCCTCCTGGAGATCATCTAGCCTCCTGGAGATCATCCAGCCTCCAGGAGATCATTCAGCCTCCAGGAGATCATCTAGCCTCCTGGAGATCATCTAGCCTCCTGGAGATCATCCAGCCTCCTGGAGATCATCTTGTCTCCAGGATATCATCCAGCCTCCAGGAGATCATCTAGCCTCCAGGAGATCATCTAGCCTCCAGGAGATCATCCAGCCTCCTGGAGATCATCCAGCCTCCTGGAGATCATCTAGTCTCCTGGAGATCATCTTGTCTCCAGGGGATCATCCAGCCTCCAGGAGATCATCTAGTCTCCTGGAGATCATCTAGTCTCCTGGAGATCATCCAGCCTCCAGGAGATCATCTAGCCTCCAGGAGATCATCCAGCCTCCAGGAGATCATCTAGCCTACTGGTTTTAAATCTGCAGTTTGTCTAAAGTAGTCCAGCTGTGAAAAAGAAATCTTGCTTTTTTGCATTTTAACAAAAATGATAAAGGTTTCACAAACATTTTAAATGAGTCATTAGCTTCCAGGAGATCATCTAGTCCACATCGGTCTGTCTATAAATCTGGATCTGGTCTAATGTGGTCCAGACGTAGGAGGAAAAAAACAATGAAATGTCCTTTTGTCGTATTTTCACAGAGAGAATAAAGGTTTCAAACATTTATAGGTAAGTTCAGACATGAAGGCTTTACCTGAAATACAAAACCTGCTGTTACATCAGAGAAGAAAAAGGAAGAAAGAGGAAGAAGAAGAAGAAAAAGAAGAAGAAACAATAATCATGGGGTAAACTGGAAGTCAGAAGATGATGTTCTACCTGCCAGAGACTCTGGAGGAGAGTAGAACTGTCCATCAGATAACGGACCTGGACCAATGAGAGGAGCTCGATCTGTGGCGTCCATGATGGACTGAAACCCTGGAACCAGAAGAACACATTTATGATTGATTACTGATCAGCAATCAGAGACAAACACTGCAAAAAACACTACTAATCAGTAACATCACGGAGATGACAGTAAATGCTGGGAGAGTAACTGCAGTATTGGGAGGAAATATTCAAGTATTTAATTTTAAAAATTCAGTCACATTAACACATGAAACAGTAGGAGTAGTAGTACTACTACTTCTAGTGGTGAATAAAGTACTCCTAGTGAGTTTAGTAACAGTAGTAGTACTTCTAGTGGTAAATAAAGTACTACTAGTGAGTTTAGTAACAGTAGTAGTACTTCTAGTGGTGAATAAAGTACTCCTAGTGAGTTTAGTAACAGTACTACTATTTCTTGTGGTAAATAAAGTACTCCTAGTGAGTTTAGTAACAGTAGTAGTACTTCTAGTGGTAAATAAAGTACTCCTAGTGAGTTTTGTAACAGTACTACTACTTCTTGTGGTAAATAAAGTACTCCTAGTGAGTTTAGTAACAGTACTACTACTTCTTGTGGTAAATAAAGTACTCCTAGTGAGTTTAGTAACAGTACTACTACTTCTTGTGGTAAATAAAGTACTCCTAGTGAGTTTAGTAACAGTACTACTACTTCTTGTGGTAAATAAAGTACTCCTAGTGAGTTTAGTAACAGTACTACTACTTCTTGTGGTAAATAAAGTACTCCTAGTGAGTTTAGTAACAGTACTACTACTTCTTGTGGTAAATAAAGTACTCCTAGTGAGTTTAGTAGGTAATAATATTAGTGAAGTAGAAGCTGCAGTACAGTGAAGTATAATGGCTCTGACTTCCTGTACTGTGGTTGTTCTTACAGCAGTACTACTACCCAAACTGTTGTTTTAGCTACTACTAACGCTAGTACCAGTACTACAGTATTTATTATTATTGTATTTATTATTATATTTAGCGGTACAGTTATTGTTACAGCTCCTTCTATTCATGATTATTTTTCCAGGTATTATTTTTAGTGGTACTTCTACTAATACTACAACTACCACTGCGGCTGCTGTTAGTACTACAGTTGTGATGGCAGTATTGCAGTAATAGAAGTAGTTAAAGGAGTCAGATTACTTCACTGTGCACCCATAAACCGTCAGACATGTCTTTGGTTCAACATCAACACATTTAAAGCTGTGAGTTAAAAACTGGAATATCAGTTTATCTACATAAACAAGAATATTTGCAGTATGAGTACTTCTTATATTAGTACTTCTACTCAGGAAAGAGTCTGTGCAGTACCACTGATGTGTGCTATATTGTTATTTTCACCAGTTTGGACAATCTGAACCAGTACTCATGTATATTTTGGTTTATTTTTCTACTAATATTTCCTAAATGTTCTGCAGATTTCCTCACTGTAGGATTAATAAAAACGTTTCGTATCGACTAGTAGTACTGCAGTGATGTAGTAGAATTTACCGTCTTAATGCTGGTCACAGCAACAGTAAATAAAACCTTCCTGAAGTGCAGTTTTGAGGAAGAAATGTACTACAAGTAGCATATTTTGGTACTTTAGTCATAGTAGTGTTAAGTCCTCTACTACTATATGCGCAGTACTTGTATTATTCTACTACTAATGAAATTATCACGAATACTTCCAGTACATTTTGCTGCCGTTTTAAAGCATATTCTGCACATGAATTATTTGTTTTTCTGTGTATACACATGAATATTAGGTGTATTTTCTGTACTTGTTGATGAATGAAGTCCTCCATCGCTCGTTTTCTGGTGATTTAACATTTGCCGCTCGTTAAAGAAGCAACTGAGACTCACTGTTTTCGTCTTCAGCCTCCTGAGGCAGAACCTTGAAGTCGAGCAGCCACGTTTCTATCCACGCCAAGACGAAGGAGATGATGGGCAGCAGGTAGCCGAAGGCCCCCTGAGACAGCAGCTGGACACCAAAGTACCAGTTACTAACAAGTACTACCATCTGACAAGTAGTAGTCCGGAAAAAATCAACTAAACGTGAAAAGTGTTCGACCCTAGAACCTTCTCAGATCATCTTGTTCTTCATCTCCAGTAACTTTATTAATGATCAGAGTTCTACCTTCATACTGGGAATATTTCCAGAGTTTCAGGTCCTTCAAGTCCATAGAGGAGAACGTCCTCTGGAGAAAGTTCGAGAGAGGACGTTGGTCTACTCTAGAACTTTCTCCAATTGTCGGTAGGTCTACTCTAGAACTTTCTCCAGCTGTCGGTAGGTTTACTCTAGAACTTTCTCCAGTTGTGGGTAGGTCTACTCTAGAACTTTCTCCAGCTGTCGGTAGGTTTACTCTAGAACGTTCTCCAGTTGTGGGTAGGTCTACTCTAGAACGTTCTCCAGTTGTCGGTAGGTCTACTCTAGAACGTTCTCCAGTTGTTGGTAGGTCTACTCTAGAACTTTCTCCAGCTGTCGGTAGGTTTACTCTAGAACTTTCTCCAGTTGTGGGTAGGTCTACTCTAGAACTTTCTCCAGCTGTCGGTAGGTTTACTCTAGAACTTTCTCCAGTTATGGGTAGGTCTACTCTAGAACTTTCTCCAGCTGTCGGTAGGTTTACTCTAGAACTTTCTCCAGTTGTGGGTAGGTCTACTCTAGAACTTTCTCCAGCTGTCGGTAGGTTTACTCTAGAACTTTCTCCAGTTGTGGGTAGGTCTACTCTAGAACTTTCTCCAGCTGTCGGTAGGTCTACTCTAGAACGTTCTCCAGTTGTGGGTAGGTCTACTCTAGAACTTTCTCCAGCTGTCGGTAGGTTTACTCTAGAACTTTCTCCAGTTGTGGGTAGGTCTACTCTAGAACTTTCTCCAGCTGTCGGTAGGTCTACTCTAGAACGTTCTCCAGTTGTTGGTAGGTTTACTCTAGAACTTTCTCCAGCTGTCGGTAGGTCTACTCTAGAACTTTCTCCAGGGGACGTTCTCCTTTCCTGCTTCCAGTCTTTCAGTTTAGTCTCACTGAGAACATTCCAGGTCCTTGAAGTCCATAGAGGTGGGTCCAGATTTATCACTTCTTAATGGACTTTTTCCATCATTTCTGATCCTCAGAACTTCATCAATCCAGCAGATAGAACCATGACATTTAGGAGGAAAAACACATCTGAGTTCTGGTAGAAACTGACTCCAGATCAGTTTAAATCCATCCAGGTGTCTCAGTCTGAACACTGAATCTGGTTTTTAGTCTAAAATGAGACAAAACGACCCAAACGAGACTCAAAACAACAGTTAGGAGACAAAACTGCAAAACACAAGCGGAAAATAAAACACATAATGACAAAATAAGAAAAAGTACACAACTGAAACACAAAATGCCAAAAAAATGAGCCAAATGACATAAAATAAGTCAAAAGAGAGAAATAAAATTAGACAAGACAGAAAACAACAAAATAAGACACAGAATGACAAAAACAAGACACAAAATGATGAAAACAGCAAAATACAGAACAGAAATAAGGAAAACTACATGAAAGTGAGTCAAAAATGAAAAAAAACGACAAAAAAATTCCAAAAATCAGGCACGAAATGACAAAAGCAAGACACAGAATGACAAAAATAAGACACAAAAAGATGAAGAAAGTGCACACAGAATGACAGAAATAAGACAAACAACACAAGTGAGACAAAATGACAAAAATCAGGCACAAAATGACAAAAGAAAGACACAAAGAGACATCAAATTAGACAAACAAGACACAAAACAATAAAATAAGACACAGAATGGCAAAAACAAGACAAAAAATGATGAAAACAGCAAAACACAGAACAGAAATAAGAAAAAATACACAAAAGTAAGGCAAAAAAGAGACAAAACGACAAAAAATGACAAAAATCAGGCACGAAGCGACAAAAGCAAGACACAAAATGACAAAAACAGACCCAAAACAACAACAGATGAGACGACAGCCGACTAAAAGCAGTTTTCCATTCATCCAGGTGTCATTAAACTAAAGTTACTGAGGATAAAGAATCAGCTGATTCTGACTGAGATTTATTAGTGATGTTGGTTCCGATCACAGAATTCGTATTTAACAGTAAAGTTTATCAAGAAGTGAGTTAAAACTCAGGATAAAATGAGGTTTTAAATAGGACCGTAGGCTGAGTAGAACGTTCTTCATGTTTTCATCTCAGAGCAGAATCTTCCTTTATTTATAATATTCATGTAGAAACTAAACCAGAAACGCCTCCTGATGTTCTCCTCGCTGCTCTTACCTTTGATAAAATGACTTTAGCGATCAGGAAAGCACAGCTGGCAGCAGTGGTGATCTGCAGGAGAACAGATGATACCAAACAGTTCCAATTATTATTATTATTATTATTTATCTTTCTAATATTTTAACTGCAATTACTCTGTCTTCCTGGTGTGTCGACCAAAGACTGGATTTTAGTAGAAGTTTCCAATTCAATTTTATTTATATACCACCAATTACAATCAAATAGTCTCAAGACGCTTTACAGAACCCATATGTCTGCCGCACTGATTACCAAGCTCCAGACGTGAATATTTAACAAAGGGATGGCTCTATGAAGTTATTATATCAGAGAGCTGGCAGTAATTTTATTAAAATCCAGTGCTCTCTGCCTGGCTGTATGATTTCTGTGGTGGTTGACGGTGTTCTCCTGAGCTCTTTTAGTATGGATCCATCCATATATATGTATATATATATATATATATATATATATATATATATATATATATATATATATATATACATACACTGACAGGGACTTCATGGAGACAAATTTTGATTTATTGTCCTTTGAAACCGGAAATAAAAGTGCAGAATGTTCAATTCAGGCTGTTATAGTGTCTCCATAAAGTTCCTGTAATGTAAATATATGGATGGATCCATATTTCTACTAAAACACAGTCTTTGGTCGACATTTCTCCAACTTTTGAGGTTCTAACATCAGTAGAATCTGATGTGAGGAAAGTTTAACCAGACAAGGTTCCAGTTTTTAGATGTTTAGACGTACCAGAATGGACACATTAATCCATCTGGACAATTCATTTGGTTTTAAGCTGTTTTAAGCCATTTCTGCGTAGTTTTGGGGAAAAAAAATTCTGTCACATTGGACAAAATTTGAGTAGTTTTCAAATTTTAACTGCTGTATAATTTGGACTGATTTAAAATATTTTGGAGAATTTCTGACTAATTTCGGACAAATTCTAAGTCCTTTTCAACAGGTTCTACATTGTTTTGGATCATTTCCAGCAGATATAAAAGATTTAATGACTCAGAACACTAAATAATCAGCTCAAGTACATGCTGGGCCCCTGATTTACAATAAAAAACATTTGCATGCAGAGAAACAACAGCAGCATGTCGATGGCGCCATCTGCTGGCACAAACCAAGAATTAAGGAGTTGTTACTGAACCAAAGACTCACAGCGATGGCCCACCAGTGACGCAGCTTACAGACGGCGTAGGCCAAGATCAGAAAGGCAAACCTGAACACGGCCAGCAGCTGAGGGAGGAAACAGAAGGAAAAGCTACAGAAACCAACAGAACCGACAAATCAAACATGATCCGTCTGAGCAGGAGCAGAGGAAAAGTCTCACAAAGATGTCGAAGAAGGAGGCGTGGTAGTCGTAGTGCAGGACTTCTATCTCCAGCTGCTTCTGAATGCCTCCGTTCACCTGCAAGACACAACATTAACATGGCATCTGGAATAACACTCCATCTGAACCATATTTAATAAGACTTTGGTTCTGATAGTCGAGGAGCTCAGACTGAGAGGCTTAAAATCTTCTTTATCTCATCTCTGTGCACCAAAGTTACACATTTAAAAGTGTTTTTTACATTAAAATAATCCTGTTCTGCCTTCAGATTTCTCAGCTTTCAGCAATCAACACAAAATGAGACAAAAAATTAGATAAATAAAATAAAAAACTATTTAAAAAAGACAAATCAACATAAACAAGACAAAAAAATAACAACTCAAACAAAAGTCAGTTTACATCCATCCAGGATTCTCAGTCTGAACACTGGATGTGGTTTCTGTTCATTTCCTCTATAACCATCAGTATTATGGGATGTATCCTAGTGGTCATCAGTATTATGGGATGTATCCTAGTGACCATCAGTATTATGGGATGTATCCTAGTGTGAACAGTTTAATATCTATGACGTAGGAATCTGTTTCAGTTTGTCCAAAGTTACTAAAATGGTTGAATCTTCTTCAAACTGCATCAGATCTTCCCAGAATGACTCCTAATGTGTCCAGAGTTCCTAACATCTGTCCAAAATGCCTCAAAGCTTTTCCAGAGTGACTTGAACCTTGGCCAGAATGACAACAACTTGTTAAAAATGTCTCAAAAATGGAAGCTGTAGAAATCTCCAGAGTTTTCTTGTGTTGAAAAAAAGAATTAAATGATCATGATAAGAGGCATGAGAGTAAACCTGTCAAAACTAGGATGCACAAACTTTAATAAACTCTTTTCAGAGCTCAGAAAACAATCAAACTGCCCACATTTGTTGTTGAGAAGAAGGAAGGCAGATTTCAGAAACGTTGTGAAAGCGAGCAGCTCAACGTTGAGCAGTGATTTCAGCTCAGGGTCGACTCTGCTGGGAAACAGTAAAGTCGCAGTAAAATCACATCAGGGCACAAAGTTCTCCAGCAGCGTGACCTGGATTCACTCCTGACCTGCTTCTGTCCCACATCAAACAAACGCTGCCACAATAAAGCAGCACCGCTTTATCACAGCTCAACTCAAGTCATAAAAAGTAGTAACTTACGAGGTCAGACCAAGAACAAAGCCGATGAAAAAATGAACAAAACTGTCACATAAAATACGACTTCTATAACATTCAGAGAAAAATGAGATCCAAAGTCTCGCTAATGAGAGCACTGAACTTTTCCAAAGAGTCAAAAAATCTTCAAAATGACAAAAAGTTTTACAAAGTGATGTGAAATTTGACAAAACTAACTTAAAATTCTCTAAAATGACAAACGTTTTCCAAAGCAACTGAGTTTTTTTGAGAAAATAGTTAAAGAAATGTCTGAAAATCTGACAAAAATGACAAGTTTCTGAAATGACTCAAAATTTTTCCTAAGCGAGTCAAAAAATCTTCAAAATTGCTAAGAAATTTGTCCAAAATGACAAAAATGTTTCACAATGTGATGTAAAATGTGACAAACAACTATTAAAGTTAAAAACATGAAACTTTCTCATCATGTCACTGATTCAGAGTCTGGAATATTGGACAGGAAGGTCAAATTATCTGTGATTATTGGTGAGCTGAAATATGACAGAAAAACTGAAGTTCTATTTGATCTCAAAGCTGTGAGATAAACCATCGTTCCGTTCTGAAAGAAGCTGCAGGACGAGAACAGCTGTCTAAACGGCGCTGTCCTGTAGGAAAACTTCTAGAAATCACAGATTATAAACGTCTCTTCCTGACTTACGTTGAGCTCTATGATCCAGAGCAGGGTGACGAAGAGGAGGTCGAAGGTGACGAAGAGGCAGAAGGTCCTCCTCACGTCTGAGATGCACTTCTTCTCGCCGGCTTCGTACGACTCCATCCTCACAGAGACCGGAGTGGCACCGGCCGAGCCCAGACCTTTGCCGGTCAGCCGGGAGCTGGCGCTGCCGCTGCAATGGCTGTCCATCTCTGGCCACGCCCTCCGGCAGGGCTAGCCACGCCCACCGCTCAGAAGGCCGGGTCGGTTGGGTGGAGTCAGCGTGAGGCGGCAAACTGCATCTGAAAAACAACAAAGAGTAAACACAAACATCCAGAATTACTTTAAATTCATTTCAAACTTTAGAAAACCTCATTATTCTGGAAATTTTCACTCATTCTGAAGTAGTTTTGAGTTACTTGAAGTTATTTTATACATGTACAGAGTCATTTTGGACAGTTTTTGAGTAATTCTGGACAATTTGGGACATTTTTTAATTGTTTCTGGACAACTTTGAGTTATTTTGGACAATTAGACTAAGAGTAAAATGCAGCATGACTCAGAAACAGTGAACAGAGGTTGTTGAAGATCCATCCAGCATGGTGAAACATCTTTCTACTGATGATGAGCAGAGTACAGAGGAAAAGTCTGGAAACATGGAGATGGAAAAACATCTACAGGATTTTACAGTGTTGGTAACATCTTGGAAAAATGCTGCTGATGTGGATTTCAGTTTTTTTGGAAGAAAAATAATCAAGAAATTCAACATTGTTTTTTATGACTTCTGTCATTCTAACGAGGTCAGACTTTATGAAGCCTGCAGCTGGAAAATCTGCAGTGTGACAGCAGCAACAGGAAAAATGCAAAACTGAAGGATCATCTGTGGAAAAACAAATAAATAAACAGGAAATATACATAAATAGAGTTGATATCGTAGAGATTATTCTACACAAAGTATTGCACACATTCTTCCACAAGAAAAGAAAATTGATAATAAAATGCAAAGATTGTTGTTTAATTAGGGGAAAAAATCAAATACTAGAGAATATTAAAAAATATATTGATAATGCAGCAGACATTTGGTTTCCACAGAGCTGCAGGATTTTAGGTTGCAGGAAAAAAAGAAACTACAGTGAGGGAAAAGAGACACAAATCCAAAGATAATCAGTTTAATATGAAAGCAAAACTGAAAACATTCTCATCTACGATCAAAGGAATTTTCAAACACCACAGAAACGTGTTGGACTACATGTTTAATCCAACGAGCCAAATTTCTCATCTGTTCACTTCCTTTTTGAGGCTTCGTTATTTAAATATACTCAAAAGATCATTTTTAATTGCAAAAGAGCAATAAATGTAAGAAATCCTGTTTCTGGAGCAGCGATCTGAGACGTGGCCTCAAACACCAGAGTTATAAAGTCAACTACAGAGTCTTTAATGTTCCCTTCTAACTTTCTAACACTTTAAATCCCTGCTTCACTGAACCAACGTCAGTAAAGCAGAGTTTCCCTGTTTCTGTCTGCTGCTGGACTTTTAACCTCTTCAACATTCACTCTTTATAGTCTGTGTTTGAGGAAGGGAAACTACAGTCGCTGTGTTTTTGCATTAACTGTAATTAACACAAAAACACTCCTGATTTTCATATTTTACACTTCAGCAGGAAACCAGCTTCATCATTTTAATCCACTAAAGTCATGCGTTTCCAGCTTTAGTTGGTAGCAGGCAGTAAATTTAGCTTAAAGTGCAGCTTTCAACCACAAACAGGTTTTTACAATCCAGCAGTGAATCTGTTAAACATACAGTAGAACTTCCTCCTCCTGAGTGGTTCACTGTAATTTCCTCTGAAACTACATTTGCAGCTTCCTCTTCTCACGGCGGACGTTTCAACTGATTTCACCCAAAGCACAACTTTCTAAATATTTCATGCTCTTCAGTAACTCGTCTGTGTGGGTCCAACATGGACGATCAGTCTGAGAAAGTTTCTGTTGTGTTTAAACTGTGCATCGGATCAGATCTGGTCCTGTTGTAAATCAGTTTCACATTATGGGATGGGATGTTTGGAGACAGAAAAACATCTACAGGATGAGGAGACAAAACTGCCACAAAAAGACACAAAACGACAAAAATGAGACACAAAACAACAAAAACGAGACACAAAATGACATTCCAGTCGGACCAGTGCTGATGGGAGCACTGGTCCGACTGGAATATCCTGTGAGGAAAACCGGATTGTCGCTTTGCAGGACCAAGTTAAACGGGTAAAAGAGACTCTATTACTGTAAGTAGAGCTGGAATAATTAAACCAGTTAGAAAATCAGCACAAGGTTTTAGATTTTTTCAAACAGTTTTTAAAATATTTTTACTCCGTTTATTAATATAGCAACATTTTATAAAATCTAAATATTTCAGGAACATATTTTTTACCCGGCGCTATGATTGCATAATCATTTCTGATTGGTGGTAGATTTGAATCCAGATCAGATAGATCCATCATTCTCTGCATATAAAACCTGGGTATTTACACTAACGTTGCACATGTTCTCCAGGTCTCAGAGCGCTTTTTGCTTTCATTTTGTTCAAGTTAATGTCAATTGTTCAAGTTTCAAGTCATTTTGTTCAAGTTTTGAATCATTTTGAAATTTTGTTCCAGTTTCAATTGTTTTTGTTTAAGGTTTGAGCCATTTTGTTTAAGTTTAGGTCATTTTGTTCAAGCTTTAAACAAAAAAAAGAGACGATCCTGATCCTTTAGTTGCTGCGTTTTATCCACACCAGCTGCTCTACTTTGTCACAGATCTACAGCTGATCTCATGTCAGAGCAGAAGCAGAAGCTCAGACATTCATTTCTTATTTTTCTCCGACTAACTGAGCAGCTACAGGTTAATTAACCTGAATTCTGTGAGTATTTTGCTTAAATGTGAAACCTGTTAGTTTGTTAAAATGCTGACTGTGATCCGGCGTCACTGGTGAACATTTTTCACCATTTTCCTCCTATTACAGACCAAACAATGAACTGATTAAATGGAGAAAACAAAGGACAGTTTAATCAGTGACAATCAGCTGAAGCCCTACTGTAAATGTGGATAATGTAGGCTTTATAGAAATATAAACTGGGGTCAGAAAATGAAAAACACACCCCATATTAAAAATATAGATTTTTCTTGTTGTATTTTGAAACTCTGGTCTCCTTGGATCTGCTAGTATTTGGGATTTTGTGGTACAAGTCATCAAACTGGTGAAATTAGTTGGAAAAGTTTAAAAGATACTTTCTTGAAATCTCCATTTTTGTCACCAAAATTTCATATTAAAGTATTTTACATGTTTAGTTTTGTATTATTGTGACATGAAGCTACATGTGTTCAGAAAAAATCACGAGTTCACTTCTAATTATCAGTTTTTACTGTTAATGAGCTCAAAGATGGAACTTTTCAGGACAGCTTCAGCTTTTAGCATATTTCATCTCACTCACAATCAGAGATTATTTGATCTACTGTCCAATATTAGAGAATCTGAGTCAACGACATGAAATTTCAGGTTTTTATCTTTAATAGTTCCTCAAATATTGTTGTTCAAACAGAATCAGCTTTCAAATGTGAGAATAAACCTGCTGAAAATGGGTCAACAGGGAGTTTTTCTTTTAATTATCTTGCAAAGTATTTGACATTTAAATCTAAAATATTATTACTATTTTAAAAATACAGAGTTAATCAGAGACGGTCAATAAGAGCCCTGATGATCTGAGATGGAATAACTCTGTGGCTTTTTACTGAAGCTAATCAGAGAGTCAAATAAGCAGATAAATAAAATCATTAAGGCTTAAATTAGTTGAAGGAGGATTCATCTGTAGGGGAGACTCCCAGTCTGGACTCACCTGCACCAACAGGTGACCAGACACCTGGTTGACGTCTAAACTGCCTCCTGTGACTTTATTACCCTCCTCTCTAGTGTCTGCTGCTCTTTGGAAACACTGAAAACACTGAGCAGAAAGTGCCAGAAACTGATCCCTTCTCAGTTTACCTCCGTCTACAGCCGCTTGTATGTGGATCAAACAGTCTCAACATGTAAATACATACCGCTGTATCCGTTTGTAAGATAAGATCAGATCAGATGAGTCTTTATTAATCCCAAACGTCTCCAAAATAAACCAAGATATGCAGAAGTACTAAATGGAAATAACATTCTTGCACATGCCAGTGGTATTAATACTGCACAGATTCTTACATAAATGGAAATGCTGACATAAGTAGAAATACTGCACAGGTTTTTATGGAAAGTTTCCTCGTGAAATGAATAATTGTGACCAAAGAAATGTTTGCAGAGAAAATCAGGCCCGACTAATAATCAATCAGCTCGTCAACTACTGAATTGTCTTTGTCCAGCTTTTTAACTTTGAATATTCTACAGTTTCTTTCACTCTCTGACAGGAAACTGAATCTCTTTGACTTGTGGTGAAAACAAGATCGACATATTTCACCACTTTCTAACATTTTACAAACCAAACTAATGAATATATGCAGAAAATCATCAGCAGATTAATCCCCAGTAAAAATAAAGAATGAAATGAAGTCATTTTCCGTCACACTGAAGGCGCTACGGTCACTTTTGGAAAGTGGAAAATGCCATTATATGAGTTGAAGTGCTCCTTTGAAACGTTTTCAGCCGCTATAAAATGACTGGACTATTTTTTGAAGAACACAGAGGAGGTTGAACTATGCACAGACATGAGGACAAATGCTTCTGTGGACTAAAATCAGTTCTTGGCACAACAGCGGAAAATGCAACACAAACACGGAGAGGAGGCCAACAACAACAATAACAACAACGAGCTGGACTCTTTAACACACACCTGCGCTGCTCAGACAAGTGTGTCAGCAAATACCGACCAGCAGGTGAAGAAATCAAACCGAACCGATGATCTCGGTGCAGCAGTGAGGCCGTTTCGGGATGTTAACAGGACCGAGGCGTTCATTTGACAGCTAGCTAGCATGCTAGTTAGCTTAAAGCGCTGCGTTAGCGCCGTTTTTTAAAGGCGCCGTGAAGCTTCTTACCTCCTGAACTCGCTGTTTCGGGACTTTAGTTCTCGGTTTCAACCCTCGGAGGACTTCAGCGGCGGAGACGAGCCTCACGGAGGTGGACGACTCATCTGTTTCCTGCAGCAGCTCGGACCGGACGGAGGCGGCTGCATAATGAGGAAACACGCGCGGAGGATTCTGGGACGTGAAGTCCGCAGCGGCGCGGCGAAACGTTAGATGAGGTAGTGCTCCGCCTGGCGGCCATTTTTGGAGTCTAGCAGCTTTTGTTTTTCAGTTTTTGATTTTCAATAGTTTTCATTTACTTACGTGTAATATTAAGAATTTTGTGCAATATGTGAGCTTGCTAAGTAAATTTGTATATTATAAAAAAAAATTAGATTCTTAACCTTTATATTCAAATTAGTCTGTTAAATTACGGCTATGCGTAGAACATTATAGGGTCTTAACTTTAGCATGTAAGTATTTGAGATGAATTTTCATAATATATGATACTGTAGATCCCAAACCTTAATATTGAACATTATATGGTAAATTAATGTTATATATAATGTTGTAGTCTTACATTAACCTTTAAATAGGTCCAGTAAATGTTTATTACAGTGTCTGAACCTTAATATTTAAATATGTGTATTTTATTATATACACCATGTTTTTATAATATATAATATTGTCAATGTCAATATTCAAATGAGTCTGGTAAATTTGTGAGATATATTTGTATGTCTGCATATTTGAATTAGTCCACTAAATGTATGGTATATATAATGTTAAAGGGTCTTAACCTCGACATGTATATAAACCTTGTATGTTTCTATCACTTATTATAGTGCAGATTTTTGATCTAAATATGTAAATTACCCAAGGTTTTAACTGTAACATTTAAATTTGTATATTACCTACATTCTTAACTTCAATATTTAAACTAGCCCGGTAAATGTATATAATGTTATAGATTTGTCAGATATATTTGTACGTAATATAGAATCCTAACCTGGATATTGCAATCAGTCAGTTAAATCTAATACACAGCAAATAACACCCTCAGACAAAGACTGGTCCACCCAAAAGACCCCACACCACACAGTCAGAAGACCAACCTGGTGTATGCAGTTAAATGCAGTGAGGAATGCTCAGATCTCTACATAGGGGAAACCAAACAGCCACTTAACAAGCGTATGGCTCAACACAGAAGAGCCAGTTCCTCAGGACAGGATTCGGTGGTCTTCCTTCACCTCAAGGGAGAGGGACACTCATTTCAGGACACCAATGTTCAGATTTTGGACAGGGAGGAAGATGGTTTGAGAGAGGCGTGAAAGAAGCCATCCATGTCAAAGTGGAGAAGCCATCTCTGAACGGGGGGGGTGGTCTGCAACATCATCTTTCGCCATTTTACAATCAGGTCCTTTCAAAACTCGCCAAAAGAACTACTCAGCAGAATGACTCAGGTGAAGTGGCTCATGCTAACGACCACCATTAGCATACGAGGGCTCGGTGAAACTCACATTTCAACGACCCCCTTTGTCACTCCCTGGCTCCCAACGACCATCGTTGAGGAGCCAGACGGGCCTGGACAATGGTCGTCGGAATGTGAATAACACTGACCACACCTCACAGAGGTTATAAGCTGAGGCAACATCAACCACCACCAGAACTGAAGAAGCCTCTTGGATGAGAGGTGAAACGTCTTCAAGGAACCTTCTTAAAGTCCAGTTGGATTGATTTAAAGAACTGTGGATAACCATGACCTGGATGAATGAGAAACTACAGACATCTTAAATCTAACACGCACACACGCATTAGATTCCTAATCTTGACAGTTTTCCATATATGACACAATGCACTTTATTATAAAAGCTTTAATCTACCAAAACAAGGCAGAAGGTACATTTTCAGTTTTTTTGTCCATTTTTTTAAGTCTAACAAATCTTCTTTGTGAAAAATATCTTCTTTCCAAACAGACCAAGGATAAAATCAGTTTTATTCATGATTAAAAGCAACAGTTTATTCACACATTAAACATGTAAAAACAGAAAAGAACAAAAATCCTCAAAAAATGAATCCAGAACCTCAGTTAATCAATGATTTCCTCGTCAACAATGATCAGAACAACTACAGGTTTAGAACACATCAGCTGTATATCTTTTTGGATACAAACATATTTACCATGGAAACAAATGCGATTCTAGATTTCTTCACAAACTTAAAAAAAGGTGAGAATAAAATCTCTGTGGTGGAAGAAGGTCTGTTGATTTCTCTGCTGAGGTTCATGAAGAGGAAGAAAAACTGCAGCAAACAAACAGATCCATACAAAAGTTCATCAGACTTTCAGAGCACAGAGAAGCTCACATTTTCATGTTTAGAATAAAAGTCATGACCAGCTCAATCTCTGATTTCACCCCCTGAACTGTGACAGATGTGAGTTTATTTCAGACAATGATCTCAGCAGTGACTCCATCAGAATAAAGCGAGAGTCCAGCATGTAGCGGCTCAGTGAATGTGGTCTGGACTGTGTGGAGGAGAGTCATGACATCAGAGATGCTGTAGAAGGACAGAATACCTTCACTGTGATCCACGTAAACTCCTACTCTGGAGAGCCGAGGACCTGAGAGGGGAGTTATGATGCCGTCATGCACCAAGTGCAACGTGTTGGTACGACTCTCTAATGACCAGGAATCATCAAACGTGCCAAATTCACTTTCATCTCCTGATCTGGTGACACTCTTGTATGCGACTGCTACATCAACCGTCCCTTTCGTCTTCACCTCCCAGTAACAACGTCTAGTCAGACTCTCTCTGCTCAGAACCTGAAAGTAAAAACTGAATCTATCTGGATGATCAGGATAAGAATCCGGATTCTGGCTCACTACCGATACTTTTCTGTCTCCATCAGATAAAACCAACCATTGGTGTGCTGTCTCTGGATCCAGAGTGAAGTTACATGAATATCTTAAGAATTCAGCTCTGGTCTTTGGTTGTGGTTGTGACAGTAAAACATCTGGCAGAGAGATAAGATGTGAGGTGCCTTCCCAGGTGTCCTTCAGAACTTCCTCTATTTCTTCCTTGACCTCTTTCACATCTGCTGTCACGTCCTCAAAGTGTCTCAGAGGACGGATGTTGATGCTGGATGAGTGTCTGAACTCACTGAGTGCTGACACTGAGGGGAGGTTGTGGAGAAACTGGCTGTAATCTGGTGTATCTGAGAGCTGCTTCAGCTCAGCGTCTTTCCTCTCCAGATCCCTGATCTCCTGCTCCAGCTTCTCCTGAAGCTCTTTGACTCGACTCTCTTCAGTCTCCTGCTGGGATCTGATCTGCTGCTCCACCTCAGAGCTTCTGTTCTGGATGAGATGGATCAGCTCGCTGAACATCTTCTCACTGTCCTCCACTGTTTTATCAGCAGAGACCCTGATGTCCTTCAGCTCCTGTTGAAGCAGCTTCACATCTTTCTGTCTGTCCTGGATTCTCTGCTGGATGTTCAGTTGACTCACCTCCAGCTCTTTCTGCCTCTCAGTCCCTTCTGCTGCAGCTGAGACTGTGTCATGGCCTTTATGTTCCTTCAAAGAGCAGAGATAACAGATAAACTGCTGATCAGTACGACAGAACATCTTCATCACCTCATCATGACGAGAGCAGATGTTCACCTGGAGATTCTTGGAGGGCTCCACCAGCTGGTGTTTCTTTAATAGAGGTACATCATAGTGAGGCTGAAGGTGTTTCTCACAGTAGGATATCAGACAGTCAAGACAGGACTTGACAGCCTTCATCTTCCTCCCAGCGCAGAAATCACAGGCCACATCTCCAGGTCCAGCATAGTGGTGGTCAGCAGGAGCAGCTTGGAGTCCAGTCTTCTTCAGCTCCTCCACTAAAGCTGCTAACATGGTGTTTTTCAAAAGAACAGGCCTCGGTCTGAAAGTCTTCCTGCACTGAGGGCAGCTGTGGATTCCCTTCTGGTCTTCATCCCAGAAGGTATTAATACACGTCATACAGTAGCTGTGTCCACAGGGGATAGTCACCGGATCCTTCAGTAGATCCAGACAGATGGAACAAGAGAAGGTTTCTCGGTCCAGCTGAACTCTTTTCTGAGCCATTTTCTCCTCTGAGCAGCAGCAACTGACTGAGTTCCTCTCTCCTCCAACTCAAACTAGTCTGATCCTGCAGTGAATGTGGCCTTTCAGCTCTTCCACTTCACCCCACGTTGGTTCCACCAATCCTCACAGTGGAGACCTAGAGGGGAGGAACCAGGAAATATGTTGAAGGAAGAGAGACTGATTCATTCTGGAAGAAGACATGCTGTGTCCAATCCTTATCTACACATGTGGACAAAATTGTTGGTACCCCTCAGTTAATGAAAGAAAAACCCACAATTACTGCTGGGCGATATGGAAAAAAAAAAAATCACATATTACGATATGGATTATTTTATATCACGATAACGATATATATCACTGATATACCACAATAAAGTATGTTTTCAGTTATTCTCTGAAAAGTTAGACAAAAATTTCATTGCTTACTTTTCTCCATGAAACTTCAACCTGTTGCTAGGGCTGGACCCGAAGGTCCGAATATCCGGTCCCGATGGTGGTAAGCGGATATTAATTTTGAGATCGGAATATCCCCCCTCCCCCTCCTACCTCCACCCCCAGTCGGGCGTTACGAACCGAGCTGAAAAGTCGGCTCTTTCCTCCGTTAGCTCACCGCCTCTGACCTCACGGACCGAACTGAATATTCGGGTCGGTCCTCCGTCCGTCCGTCAACACCCCGTCCGTCAACCCACCCACCCCTCACCCACCCTGGACGTTACAGAGCGGACCGAATATCCGGAGCCCAGAAACTGCTATTCGGGCCAGCCCTACCTGTTGTGCGTCCATCGTTCAGTACTCATGAGTTCAGGGATGAGAATGACAAATGGAAAAAAACTCTGAAAATGTCTGCCGAAAGCGGGGGGGGGGCCTTTGGGCACGGAAAATTTTTGTAAAATTCACTTAGAAATGGCATTCTCTGGTGACTTTTAACAGTGCATATATAAGGCAATCAACACCCAAAATCCATTAACTTCTTCAATGAATTTCACCTGTTTTTTTTAAAAAAAACAATATCCCAATTTGGTGGGCTACCAAGGGAAGACTTGATCATATACAAAACTTTCGCCATGCTGGCGAAAAAGGTTTTTTAGGTAACCAAAACAACCATAGATCTATACGTATCCAGGCACCAGAAATGATCAAAACTCAACAATATCGTGTGCTTGCATATCCGCAAAATTTAACATGTGGAAGGAAACAATCAGATGAAACTGGCGCCAAATTGCTGCCGAAAATAGGCTGATGTTGTCATTAACATAAATAGCGAGTGATGTTTACAGATGGCAATGCCGATTTCCATTCTCAAAGCTGTATGTGATTTTGCAATGCGCGTTGCCGAAAGATGTCGGCGGCGGGATGGCCATCATGGCGGGCGGCCATCACAAGCCTCAGCTCGCGACGCGTCGGCCGGCCGCTTGCCTATCCCTACCCCTACCCCCCTACAATTTTCTCAACGGATTTACATGATTCACAAAAATTATACTTTCGGCGGAAAAAAACTCGGAATTCCGCGGATCCGCGGAAAATTCTCATCCCTGTGAGTTAAGTAACGTAAAGCATGTCGCAAACCCACGTGAGAATCAAAGAACGTAAAGCAGCCTCATGTCGCAAAAACCACAAGGCGGAGTTTCTTTGCGAATAATCTCTTTTTTATTCGTCTTTATTTTCACTTATATAAACTGTACGCATAGTGACAAGAAAACACTAATACAATCGTCGCAGGCTATTTAATGATCTATTTGCTGCAATAATTGATAAAATTAGGTTTGAAACGATAGAAGAGAAATGGCACGATAGACACTTTTCCATCGTTCTCACGATATGTATCGTCATATCGCCCAGCACTATCCACAATGGTCACAGAAATAATTTGAATATGACAAAAGTAATTAATAAAAGTTCTATGAAAGCTAACCAATGAAAATCAGACATTGCTTTTGAACCGTGGTTCAACAGAATTATTTTAAAAAATAAACTCATGAAACAGGCCTGGACAAAAATGATGGTACCCCTAGACAAGACTGAAAATAATGTGACCATAGGGACATGTTCAATCAAGGTGTGTCCTCTAATTAGCATCACAGGTGTCTACAAACTAGTAATCAGTCAGTTGGCCTATTTATAGGGTTACAGTAGTCACTGTGCTGTTTGGTGACATGGTGTGAACCACACTAAACATGGACCAGAGGAAGCCAAGGAGAGAGTTGTCTCAGGAGATTAGAAAGAAAATTATAGACCAGCATGTTAAAGGTAAAGGCTAGAAGACCATCTCCAAGCAGCTTGATGTTCCTGTGACTACAGTTGCACATATTATTCAGAAATTTAAGATCCATGGGACTGTAGCCAACCTCCCTGGACGTGGCCACAGGAGGAAAATCGATGACAAATGGAAGAGACGGATAATAGGAATGGTAACAAAAGAGCCCAGAACAACCTCTAAAGACATTAAAGGTGAACTCCAAGGTCAAGGTACATCAGTGTCAGATCGCACCATCCATCATTGTTTGAGCCAAAGTGGACTTCATGAGAGACGACCAAGGAGGACACCATTGTTGAAAACAAATCATAAAAAAGCCAGACTGGAATTTGCCAAACTGCATCTTGACAAGCCACAAAGCTTCTGGGAGAATGTCCTATGGACAGACCAGACAAAACTGGAACTTTTTGGCACATCAGCTCTATGTTCACAGATGCAGAAATGAAGCATATGAAGGAAAGAACACTGTCTCTACTGTGGAACATGGAGGAGGTTCTGTTATGTTCTGGGGCTGCTTTGCTGCATCTGGTACAGGGTGTCTGGAATCTGTGCAGGTACAATGAAATCTCATGACTATCAAGGTATTCTAGAGAGAAATGTGCTGCCCAGTGTCAGAAAGCTTGGTCTCAGTCGCAGGTCATGGGTCTTGCAACAGGATAATGATCCAAAACACAGCTAGAAACAGCCAAGAATGGCTAAGAGGAAAACATTGGACTATTCTGAAGTGTCATTCTATGAACCTGATCTAAATCCTATTGAACATCTGTGGAAGGAGCTGAAACATGGCGTCTGGAGAAGGAACCTTCAAACCTGAGACAACTGGAACAGTCTGCTCATGAGGAGTGGACCAGAATACCTGCAGAGAGGTGCAGAAGTCTCACTGACAGTTACACAAATGGTTTGATTGCAGTGGTTGCCTCAAAAGGTTGTGCAACTAAATATTAAGTTCAGGGTACCATCATTTTTGTCCAGGCCTGTTTCATGAGTTTATTTTTTTTTTTAATAATCCTGTTGAACCACGGTTCAAAAGCAATGTCTGATTTTCATTGGTTAATTTTCATAGAATGCTTATTTATTAATTTTGTCAGATTCAAATTATCTCTGTGACCATTGTGGGTTTCTCTTTCATTAACCGAGGGGTACCAACAATTTTGTCCACGTGTGTATAACATATTCTAATCATTAGGCTGGACCCGAATATCTGAATATTTATTTTGAGAGCCGAATATTCGGATCGCACCCCCCGTCGGACGTTACGAACCGAACCGAATATTCGTCATTAATCTGGGCCAAATATCCGGAGCCCAGAAATTGATATTCGGGCCAGCCCTACTAATCATACATCGTCACAACTTTCCGCAGTTTATACGGCATAATTACTGAAAAATCGCCAAATATCTACTGTAGAACCTGTTCACAGGAAGCTGATGTAGATCTGCAGTTCATCAAAATTCACTGTTTCACAAGGTTAGTTTAGGAGCAATGTTACAGGATAAACTTTAAATTCGTGTCTGTTCGGTTAGCCGTTAGCTACCTCCGTTCGTTACATTTTGTTAGCCGTTAGCTAGCCCCGTTCGGTACCGTTTATTAGCCGTTAGCTAACTCCGTTCGGTACTGTTTATTGGCCGTTAGCTAGCTCCGTTCGGGATCGTTTATTAGCCGTTAGCTAACTCCGTTCGGTATTGTTTATTGGCCGCTAGCTAGCTCCGTTCGGTACCGTTTATTAGCCGTTAGCTAACTCCGTTCGGTACTGTTTATTGGTCGTTAGCTAGCCCCGTTCGGTATCGTTTATTAGCCGTTAGCTAACTCCGTTCGGTACTGTTTATTGGTCGTTAGCTAGCCCCGTTCGGTACCGTTTATTAGCCGTTAGCTAACTCCGTTCGGTACTGTTTATTGGCCGTTAGCTAGCTCCGTTCGGTATCGTTTATTAGCCGTTAGCTAACTCCGTTCGGTACTGTTTATTGGCCGTTAGCTAGCTCCGTTCGGTATCGTTTATTAGCCGTTAGCTAACTCCGTTCGGTACTGTTTATTGGCCGCTAGCTAGCTCCGTTCGGTACCGTTTATTAGCCGTTAGCTAACTCCGTTCGGTACATTTTGTTACCTAGCTCCGTTAAATCCAACCAGTAACATTTTGCAGACATATAATTACTGTATATGTTGTACCCTTAGAAACGGACCAGGAGGGGAATGTCAGAAAACACCACTCTGTCCTCTGACTGGTCTGTATCTGAGGAATTACTTTACAAAACACAGAAAAAAATCTACCGTTTTCACAAAATGCATTTAAGAACTACACCATTATTCTCAAATGAATGCATTCGGTCTTAATACGTGTTGGGCATGTTACTTTTAAAAAGTAATTAGTTATAGGTACTAGTTACTTCTCCCAACAAGTAACTGAGTTAGTAACTGAATTTCTCCACTTTAAAAGTAACTAGTTACCAGGTAAAGTAACTATTGCGTTATTTTTTAGTTTAAATATGTCTAAGAAGTTTGACTTTTTTTAAGCAGGTGTCACAAGCCAGTTGCATTGAGTTACATATTGTAATTATAACTAATATACCTGCCTATCATTCCATTCAACTCAGTCTGTGGCACAAATGTTGGTGAAGCTGGAGCAGAACAATTCCAAATCCTTGTCCTTCTTTGTTAGCAGAGCTCAGGTGAGCCACGCCTGTCCTGCTGTCATCATCAACGGTGTTTTTAGCCACTAGTTTTGTAGAAGCGTGTGCCGTTGAGAGACGCTTCATTAGGTTAGAGGTGCTTCCAACGGTCGTGGACAAACACTTCGCTCCATAATGTACACTTCACATGTACGTTCTTGATTTTACCTCAAGGAGAATAAAGTAGTGTCTGTACTTTCACTTTGCTCTGCTGCAGCTCATCACTGCTAGTTTGGTTTGTGTGTAAACTGAACACTGCCTCTGATTGGCTGACCGTGAAAGCTCATTCTATCTTAGCCAATCAGCATCCCTTATGTGGTCTCGTCCCTCCTCCACCTCCCTCACCAAAAAAGTAAAAATAAACATCTTTTGCAGTCTGATAACAAGACCTTCAATCAATAGCTTTAGTTTATGACGCCCATTTAACTGTCGGTAACGGCGTTGTAACGATGGAATTAGTAATTAGATTACTTGTTACTGAAAAAATAACGCCGTTATTCCCATCACTGGTCTTAATATGTGTTGTTTAACTTCTCTCCAACTCTTTCCAAGATAAGATAAGATAAGTTCTTTATTTCTCCCCACGCCAGGGGAAATTTACATCCAAACTATTAAACGTATTTTCTTTCCAAGCTTGTATTTTAAATTGACGGTTTATCATAAAGTGTATCTGAACTATTTCGGCTTGCACGGGAACAGGGCGTCTAAAGCGATGAAATGAGCAGATGAACAGTGATGACTGGAAACGACTCGTTTAAACACAAACAGCAGCTGAGCAGTCAAACTAAACCACGAGGTCGCCATTAACTAGCTGACTGACCAACCGACTTACTGGAAACTCTTCACATCAGAACAACAACAAAACACAAACTTCCATGCAAACTGAGCCAGTAGAGATGTCACCAACATGTTTTCTAGTTTACACCGCAAGTTGTTACCTTAAAAAGAGGACTTCCGAGGGGAGAACGGTGAGAAAACACAGCTGGCTGCTCACGCTCTGCTGTTTTGAATGAAGGAAAAACGCGCGTTCACTTCCCCCTGGAGCCCCAAGGCATCACTAGCAGATCGATGCACAGTTCAACTCTATAGGCGGCTATTGTATCAGACATTACCAGTGGATCGCTGTTTACTGTCTGCTACAGATATACCGATATATTAAAGTCCACGCTAATGTCAGGTTTTCATTGAACATATCAAGCTGTCCTCGTTATTACGAGTCTTTCTGCACATTTAAGACACACATGGACCAAAACCACACACAGCCTGCACCATCTCGACCTCATAGACGTGTCTGAATTGCCAGGTTGAGGAATACAAATTTAAATCCTCACATTTGTCAAGTCTTTGTGCTCATTTAAAGTTACATATTAGGGATGGAGAAACGACTGTTTGCACTTTCTGTACTTGTCACAAGTGCTCTAGTGTCACATTTTCAGTGTTTTTCTCCACTTTTTTAAGTCTGTGAAACAAATCTTCTTTGTGAATAAATAAAATCTTCTTTCTAAACAGACCAAGGATGAAATCAGCTTTATTCATGATTAAAACCAGCAGTTTATTCACACATTGGACACATAAAAAATGATTTTTGTTTGATGATTTCATAATAAAATTCTCTTCGGCGTTATCCATCTGATAAAACCAGAACCTCAGTTAATCAATGATTTCCTCGTCAATAATTAACAGAATAACTACAGGTTTAAAGCACATCAGCTGTATATCATTTAATCATTTTAATCATTCAAAACAAATGCAATTCTAGATTTCTTCACAAATTTAAAAAATGGTGAGAATAAAATCTCTGTGGTGGAAGAAGGTCTGTTGATTTCTCTGCTGAGGTTCATGAAGAGGAAGAAAAACTGCAGCAAACAAACAGATCCATACAAAAGTTCATCAGACATTCAGAGCACAGAGAAGCTCACATTTTCATGTTTAGAATAAAAGTCATGACCAGCTCAATCTCTGATTTCACCCCCTGAACTGTGACAGATGTGAGTTTATTTCAGTTTAAGGATCTCTGCAGATTCTCCCATCAGGAGTCCAGCATGTAGCGGCTCAGTGAATGTGGTCTGGACTCTGTGGAGGAGAGTCATGGTTTCAGAGACGCTGTAGAAGGACAGAATACCTTCACTGTGATCCAGACAAACTCCTACTCTGGAGGGCTGAGGACCTGAGACGGGAGTTTGGATGTTGTTGTACCAAAATGCAAAATTGTTTGGGTGACAATTTAATGCCCAAGATTTGTCATTACGTCCAAATTTACACTGCGTCCCTTTCCCCACTCTGCTAATACTCTTGTATGAGACTGCTATAGAAGGTCTTCTTCCTGTCATCTCCACCTCCCAGTAACAACGTCCAGTCAGACTCTCTCTGCTCAGAACCTGATGGTAAAAACTGAATCTATCTGGATGATCAGGATAAGACTGTTGTTGTTTCACTGCCGATACTTTTCTGTCTCCATCAGATAAAACCAACCATGTGTTTGCTGTGTTTGGATCCAGAGTGATGTTACATGAATATCTTAAGAATCCAGCTCTGGTCTTTGGTTCTGGTTCTGGTCCTGACAGTAAAACATCTGGCTGAGTGATTGTCAGTGAGATGTTTGTCCAGGTGTCCTTCAGAATGTCCTCTAGTTTACCTCTGAGTTCTGACACAGCTGCTGTCACGTCCTCAAAGTGTCTCAGAGGACGGATGTTGATGCTGGATGAGTGTCTGAACTCACTGAGTGCTGACACTGAGGGGAGGTTGTGGAGAAACTGGCTGTGATCTGGTGTATCTGAGAGCTGCTTCAGCTCAGCGTCTTTCCTCTCCAGATCCCTGATCTCCTGCTCCAGCTTCTCCTGAAGCTCTTTGACTCGACCCTCTTCAATCTCCTGCTGGGATCTGATCTGCTGCTCCACCTCAGAGCTTCTGTTCTGGATGAGATGGATCAGCTCGCTGAACATCTTCTCACTGTCCTCCACTGTTTTATCAGCAGAGACCCTGATGTCCTTCAGCTCCTGTTGAAGCAGCTTCACGTCTTTCTGTCTGTCCTGGATTCTCTGCTGGATGTTCAGTTGACTCACCTCCAGCTCTTTCTGCCTCTCAGTCCTTTCTGCTGCAGCTGAGACTGTGTCGTGGCCTTTATGTTCCTCCACAGAGCAGAGATAACAGATCAACTGCTGATCAGTACGACAGAACATCTTCATCACCTCATCATGACGAGAGCAGATGTTCTCCTGGAGGTTCTTGGAGGGCTCCACCAGCTGGTGTTTCTTTAATGGAGGTACATCATAGTGAGGCTGAAGGTGTTTCTCACAGTAAGAAGCCAAACAAACCAAACAGGACTTGACAGCCTTCATCTTCCTCCCAGTGCAGAAATCACAGGCCACATCTCCAGGTCCAGCATAGTGGTGGTCAGCAGGAGCAGCTTGGAGTCCAGTCTTCTTCAGCTCCTCCACTAAAGCTGCTAACATGGTGTTTTTCAAAAGAACAGGCCTCGGTCTGAAAGTCTTCCTGCACTGAGGGCAGCTGTGGATTCCCTTCTGGTCTTCATCCCAGAAGGTATTAATACACGTCATACAGTAGCTGTGTCCACAGGGGATAGTCACCGGATCCTTCAGTAGATCCAGACAGATGGAACAAGAGAAGGTTTCTTGGTCCAGCTGAACTCCTTTCTGAGCCATTTTCTCCTCTGAGCAGCAGCGACTGACTGAGTTTCATTTCCTCGTAGCTGAAACTGTTCTGAGCTCTGATCTGTACGTCATGTGTTCCTGCAGTGAATGGTTCCACCCCCCTTGGTTCCACTTCCATCATGTTGTTCCACCCATCCTCACAGTGCAGATCTAGAGGGGAGGAACCAGGAGGAGGGAGGGTTATCAGGCCGATTCATTCAGGAAGAGGAGACGCTGAGTGTTTAACCCTTTTTGTACGACACCAACATATTCTCATCTGTAGTGTAATATTCTTGGGTACAATGTGCTAAAAGTAAAACATGATATAATTATGGAAAATGCTATTAGACTGAAGAATAGAGTTAAAAATGCCTCTGAAGTACACAATGATGAATATTCTAGTAATGATTGATGTTTTGATGGTATTGTGTGTGTGTCTGTGGAAGACACACACACACAGATCATAAAGTAAAACCTGTATTTTTAGGGTAAAGACAGATCTCATGCTATTTAGAAAATGATCTGTGGATTACTCAAAACATAATAAAGTATAAGCATAAGGCAATATAACTTTGGAAAGAGTTGTATCAGAAACATAATACACAATGGTATAATATGAATGAAATCTGTCTCAGAATAATCAGGGTAAATGTGCAGAGGGGCTGAGGCAGAGTCTGGACATGTTCTCTGTGAAACATGACCTAATGATGACCTAATGTCCTCTGTAGGGAGAGATCTAGTGGTGAAACATGATAACCTGATGTCAAGATCTGACCAATAGATTTACAAAAGTATGAAAGTGTCAAAGCTGTCTATCCAATCATATGAACTACAGGTGTGGAGAAAATGACCAACTCTCACAGTATAAAAGACGATGCACGGCTCAGTATTTTTGGTAATTCTTGTGGTGTTTTCACTGCTAAGAATTACTCCTGTATTTTCTGTCGACAATAAATCCTGCTGCCATCGAATGCTGACTTCTCCTAGTGATTTTTTAAAGATCTTTTTAAAAAGCTTTCTTGCACATTTGAACACGGTCAAGTCTTAGACTCCGGCCCTTGATTTAGGGCTTAGTTTCCACGTCGTATCATGTCTGTGAAGTTTTTAAGTTTTTCTCATCATTTTCAGCACAAGTTTTACATGAAGGCATCGACATTAAAGTAGCCTCCTAAATTAGTGAACATAAACTCACCGTAGTGAACCTATGAAGTATCTGGAAGCAAAACAAAGAAAAGGATTCAAACATTTTCAGGAAGACAAGCAGGATTAGTCACGGAGGCTGGAGAAACGTTAGACAGGTGATGGCGGTCAGGAAGGTGGACCAGAGGTAGGTCAGACAGGTGAGGCCACGTAGGAGAGCAGCCAAGAGGTAGTGCAGGGAGAGGGTTGGTAGAAGGTTGGTAGAAGCTTGGTAGAAGGTTGGTAGAGGGTTGATAGAAGGTAGGTAGAAGGTTGGTAGAGGGTTGGCAGAGGGTTGGTAGAAGGTTGGCAGAGGGTTGGTAGAAGGTTGGCAGAGGGTTGGTAGAGGATTGGCAGAAGGTTGGTAGAGGGTTGGTAGAAGGTTGGTAGAGGGTTGGCAGAGGGTTGGCAGAGGGTTGGTAGAAGGTTGGCAGAAGGTTGGTAGAGGGTTGGCAGAAGGTTGGTAAAGGGTTGGTAGAAGGTAGGTAGAAGGTTGATAGAGGGTTGGCAGAAGGTTGGTAGAAGGTTGGTAGAAGGTTGATAGAGGGTTGGCAATAGGTTGGCAGAAGGTTGGTAGAAGGTTGGTAGAGGGTTGGCAGAGGGTTGGTAGAAGGTAGGTAGAAGGTTGATAGAGGGTTGGCAGAAGGTTGGCAGAAGGTTGGTAGAAGGTTGGCAGAGGGTTGGCAGAGGGTTGGTAGAAGGTAGGTAGAAGGTTGATAGAGGGTTGGCAGAGGGTTGGCAGAAGGTTGGTAGAGGGTTGGCAGAGGTTTGGCAGAGGGTTGGTAGAAGGTTGGCAGAAGGTTGGTAGAGGGTTGGCAGAAGGTTGGTAAAGGGTTGGTAGAAGGTAGGTAGAAGGTTGGCAGAGGGTTGGCAGAAGGTTGGTAGAGGGTTGGCAGAGGTTTGGCAGAGGGTTGGCAGAGGGTTGGCAGAAGGTTGGTAGAGGGTTGGCAGAGGGTTGGTAGAAGGTAGGTAGAAGGTTGGCAGAGGGTTGGCAGAGGATTGGCAGATGGTTGGCAGAGGGTTGGCAGAGGGTTGGTAGAAGGTTGGTAGAGGGTTGGCAGAGGTTTGGCAGAGGGTTGGCAGAAGGTTGGTAGAAGGTTGGTAGAGGGTTGGCAGAGGGTTGGCAGAAGGTTGGTAGAGGGTTGGTAGAAGGTAGGTAGAAGGTTGGCAGAGGGTTGGTAGAAGGTTGGGGGTGAAAACAGAAACCCTTGTGATTCCAGCCAGGTGATGGTGGAGCTCCTCAAGACACCAGGATGGAAGCTGATGGTGGATGCAGAGCCCTCAGGAACCCAGCAATGAAGGTGGGGGTCCTCTGGAGGCTGGAACCTCAAAGGTCGGGGAACCAAGTCCCAGCAGGCAGGAAAGACAGGGGGTCATTAGGGAAAGAGTCCGCAGTTATGGTTGACTCAGGAGCTAAGGTGACTTCAGCTGTGACGTAAACTGACTCTGGGTCAGGTGTTCATCAGTAGACTCTGGGTTTGAGAAGTTGTAGGCCGACTCAGAAACAGATGTACAGACAATCAAGGATGAAAAATCTCGACTGACTTCACTATAGGCAATAGATCTGGGACATCCACGGCGTTGGGCAGCTGTGAGGAACTATGTTGTCAGGGACCTCGCTTTCTTAAATGGGTCTGACCTTTAGGCCTGGTGAGTAAGGAGAGGAGATTTCATGACAGCGTCAGAGGTGGAATCAGGAAGGAGGCAAGCCGACTGTGAAGCTGGTTCTGGATGGAGGCTACCATATCAAAGGCTGACTGGTTCAGGAACCCAGTCAGGCTAATTGCTAGATGACCAGAGACTAGCCAACACAGAGGCAGGACTAAGCAGCAGCTAGCAGGAGAACAGGCTGGCGGACTCCAGAGCTGGAGCTAATGGGAGGCCAACAGAATCAGTAGCTGGAACAGGCTGATGGGGAATTTTACTGGTCGAACTGGAGGCTGAGGAGGTCCACTCTAACCTCTTGGGGTGCTGGTTGAAGGAGGGTTAACCCTTACCCTCTACAACTGGACCAGGTAGGATGCATGTGGATTCAGAAGCTGAAGCTGGCAAGAGGCTAACAGACTGTGAGCTAAACTTATGTTCAGTATCACTGCAGGATTCCAGAAGAGCCTGAAAGTTCTTCTAAGGGCTCACAGTAATAGATAAAAGTCAAATGGACTCAAGTGCAACACCCTGACTGATGAGGGCTTGGAGGATCAGATTAAAGGGATAGTTCGGGATTTTTGACACGAATCTCTATGGCATCCCGATCATTAGTAACGTACACTCTCACTGTCTTACCCCCGACAGTGTCCCGTGAGCCGAGTTCTGGTCCGGTTCTGGTCGCGGCGAAAGTAGTCCGGCAGGTTTCCAGGGTCACTTAAATAAAACGTATTTCTTCTAAAAACAGCACGTGTTCAAAAGAGTGATTTATTAGCATCACAAAACCCATTTCCACGAAAAAGTCACACCACGTAATCACTTGGCACTACTTCCTGTCCCGTCGCATCAATGCGCGCTGTCCTCCAGCTGACTGCTGCGTACGTGTGTTGATATCAATACATGTATCAATGCGCGCTACATGATGTAGCATGCAGCGCGCATTGATACGACGGGACAGGAAGTAGTGCCAAGTGATTACGTGGTGTGACTTTTTCGTGGAAATGGGTTTTGTGATGCTAATAAATCACTCTTTTGAACACGTGCTGTTTTTAGAAGAAATACGTTTTATTTAAGTGGCTCTGGAAACCTGCCGGACTACTTTCGCCACGACCAGAACCGGACCAGAACTCGGCTCATGGGACACTGTCGGGGGTAAGACAGTGAGAGTGTACGTTACTAATGATCGGGATGCCATAGAGATTCATGTCAAAAATCCCGAACTATCCCTTTAAGTTCTATTTGGTCTATCATTTAGGACCCAAATGAAGACACACTCAGCAGATAGACAATGCTGTTTAACTTCTGCATAACGTTGCAAATATAAAGCAAGCATCTGCAATTTGAACTGCGAGTAGGTCGATTTAGTGGTTTCTGTACTGCTGCTGGTGTTGCAGGTAATGCTTGTGCCATGTTAGCTAGCTAGCACCGACAGGTGTCTAGCAGTGTATCGTCAAAAAGTTGTAGAAATGCGAGGACAGTCATTTCAGTCTTCTCCAACAAGTTAGTTTATTTCTTAAATCGTGAAAATGTCCATAAGCAGTCATTCCACTGAGACAGAGAGTGTCTTCTTCGCTGCTGAATAATTATTTGTGATTAGAAAACCAGTCTATTAAAGCTGAAACACAACAACAGATCTGTGAATTCACCACATTCTGCAGTTTTTCACTGCAGGAACTCGGAGAAGACGTGAATCTGCATGAAAGTTACATTTTTATTGGTGTCCAGACTGAGAACATCCCTCACACTGGGGTAAGTACAGTTTTTACTAACTGTTTAGACACTGTAGGTCCAATGTCCAAGAGGTTCAACTAAATCCACAGCTAAACCTAAATCATACTTTCTATGAAATAATAAAAACCTGTGCGAAGTTCATTTATATATTAAAAAATGCATTTTTAAGATTGTCTTTAGACCTTTCATGGACAATAAAACTAAACTTTTGAACTGCAACTAAATCAGTTGTATTTGAAACCAAGTTGATGCAGCATTTTCTGCATACGTCATAGTACAGTCTATAGTAGTACTCTGTGTGAAACTGTTAAATGGTCTCACTTTGCAGTCAGGCTTAGCTGGTTTCTGGCTTTTGAAAGTGGAAATAAACATTAGCATTAGCATTAGCATGGCTGAAGAGTAGCGTCCGTTTATGCTTTATGCTGTCTGACGACTGAACAGTGAAGGTTTGTTAGCATCGAGGATATCGATGTTACGCAAATGATAGTGTCGGAAAGTCTTCTATGTTTCTGTTACTTTACTGTGAAACTAGTTTGGTTATGACGTCACTTCCTTTCTAAGTCTCCTCTATACTGAGAGCGCATATTACAGAATGGATGCCCCTCGTGTGCGTGCATAAGCTGAAGTAAGTGACATTGTGTGCAAATGTGTAAATATAGCTTTCATAACTGCTTAGGCATTGTTTAGTTGAACCCCTTTCTAATCCTGTGTTTATGTGTAAGTTTTAGCACTTTTGAGTGAAGTTAAGATGCTAGTTAGGCCCATGTGACAGTGTCATAACCTACTGTGCAGGTGTACATTTATTATGCCTCCCAACCTGTATTTCTGCGTGTTCGGAAAAGTGCTTATCTCTTTCATATTGTGTGTAGTTTATTCTCCATATGTGCCGAATGCATTTACATTAGTAGTTTTCCCATGCGGTCTCAGGTAACATACAGTTGCGGTCTGCGTCCGCTAGAGGGAGACACAGACCACCGATCACATTAAAATCCCCAGTTTCATCGCAACCTTGTTATTAACTCCTTACATTCTGGACACTTGTTGAAATTAGTGTCTTTTGGGGGTTTTGACCAAATTATTATATTTTCTTTCAGAAACTACAATGTTTATGATTGCATTATATAATTTAATTATTTGTGCAATATTGTAATATTGTTTTGGTTTGTTTGTTTCCTTTGTAGACCACACACACACCTATACTCATTCAACCTATTCATACTGCATCCATCCCGTCCTGTCTAACTTCATATTAAAGTTCTTGGAACCACTGTCCGTGTCCTTCTGTCCATAGTAGCTATCAGACCAGAAACGTCCCTTCAGAGTGTCCCACTCTAACACAGATAGTTACAAAGACATTAAGGGTGCTTTCACACCTGTTAGTCCGCTAGAGTGGTTCGTTTGGACCCAAAAGTTGTTACAATGTTGCTATTTTCAACTGGTTCGGTTCGCATTCACACCAGTGTTTTCGCAGGTGAACCTACGCCAATTAATGTTATATCTCCCCCCAGTCATTTGGCGGCGCTGTTTACAAAACAAGGCGTTTACGATGACGTAGGTGTACGCTGATTGGCGTAAAATTCCCTGTGCAGGTTGCTACGGAAGCTCCCGTAGACCAAAAAGTCTGCTGCGCCATCAAGTGGTCCGAATGGAGACAGGTTTGTGTTCTCACCAGGAGCGAACCGAACTGGAGTTCACAGAGAAGCGGACCGAGACCACCTCCCGAAGGTGGTCTCGGTGCGGTTCGTTAGTCCGAACCAAAAAAATCTGGTATGCTTTCACATCAGCCCAAACGAACCGTACTTGCAGGTGTTGCGGACTCCAGTCCGCTTTAAGCGGACTAAAAGACGTAGGTGTGAAAGCACCCTAAGATGGCAGAATGCTTGTTGTCACCTGTGAGTTTTAACAATCAGCATCGAGCCACGCAGCAGTTTTTCAGGGCCACTCAGATGGACCTAACCCATCTGACAGACAGAAGGTTCTCCAGTAGCGGTTCTTGTATTCAGAACCGACACAAATGTTCAGGTCGACTTAAAATCACCTTCAAGTTCCTGCAGTGGAAAGTTGCTCATTGTGTCCCCTCATGCTTATGAGGCACTTTATTGGATTATATTAGAGATTATAGATTTATTAAACTGCCGGTCATGAGCAAAAAACACTCAGCAAATGCTAATACTGGCATGTAGTCAGAATGCTAATGCTAATATGCTAGCTGAAAGCTTGCTGCTTCATGTAAGCTAGCAGAGAAAGATAATTCATCAACTGGCAGTGCAGAGTGCAACAACACTGAAAGACACTTTTCAGCTGGAACTTAACCTAAAACTTTCTGTCATGAGCAAAAATATCAGCAAATACTTGTTATTAGCATGTAGTTTGAAAGCTACATGCCAGCATGCTAGCTGAACGCTAACTACTCGGCGTAAGCTAGCAGCTTGGAAAAAATCATTTATCAGATGGTTGCAATGAAGAGTGCACTAAACACACTTAAAGTCATATTCTAAGCTTGAAATGAACTGTTTATGAATCCCACATCACCATCTGGAGCTAGTTTATGTTGCAGCTACAAAAACCTACCAACTGCTATGCTAGCTGAAAGCTAACTGCTCGCTGTAAGCCAGCAGTTTGGAGGAAACAGTCTATCAGTTGGTAACAGTGAAGAGTGAACAACATTAAAAGTCACATTTTCTTTTTAAATGATTTTTTAAACCGTTAGGTGAACTGTTCAGGGATCCTAAGTCAGTGTTTGGTGCTCTGTGAGCTACGTTGCTATCTGGCAGCTAGCAGGCCTCATTGTTCCTGGAAACTCAGTTCTAAACAAATTAACAAACAATTCTTTAAAACTTGATTTATCTTCTGTGACATGTTGCCCTCCACACAGCCTCATCAATGTATCTACTTTTTTTTTTTTTTTTTTGCTAATCCCAAATTAAAACAGCTGAGATTTTATAGTATTGTAAAGCTGCAAGTGAAGATTTTAAATGTCTTAAATCCAGTGGTGAGAAGTAACCGAGTATATTTACTCAAGTACTGTGCTTAAATCCAGTTTCCAGGTAATTGTTCTGAGTGTCTCAATTTATGCTATTTTAAACTTTAATTCCACAACATTTGTTCTCCACTGTATTTTCAGTGGGAGTTACTTTTCAGGTTTGGACTCATATGTAAAATAACATGAAAAGCTTGTAAAAGACGACACGTTGATGAAGTTACAAAGAAAGCAGCGTCTAATTTGGTTCCAGTGTCACATGATTTTCCTTTAAAACCTCTAGAATGGTATTTTTTTAAAGTAATAATCCAGAATTATACAAAAAGATTGCCAAAAGTTTGGAAGAAAAAGTCAGAAAATGTCAACAACATCACAGCCAGTCAGGTTTATCTTCCCAAACGCTAGGAACTAAACTAGCAGCCGTACGCCAGTTACAGGAAACAGAGCTCTTACTTTGAAATGTTCACTATATTTTGCTGATATTTCTGCACTTTTATTATTTTAGTATGATTAAATGCAGGACTTGCAGTGGAGAAGCTAAGATTCCAGTACTTCTACTTGGGTCAAGAGGACCTCTTCACTATTAAAATCTGTTTACTGAGTTTTGTGTCTCATTTTTGTCATTTTGTGTCTTGTTTTTGTAGTTTTCTGTCTTGTTTTGTTGTTTTCTGTCTCGTTTTTGTCATCTGTGTTCTTTTTGCCATTTTGTGTCTTGTTTTTGTTGTTTTATGTCTATTTTTTTCATGTTCCATCTCGTTTTTGTCGTTTTGTGTCTCATTTTTGTCATTTTCTGTCTCGTTTTTGCCATTTTCTGTCTTGTTTTGTCATTTTTTGTCTAGTTTTTGTCATTTTCTGTGTAGTTGTTGTCATTTTATGTCTCATTTTTGTCGTTTTGTGTCTTGTTTTTATCATTATCTGTCTCGTTTTTGTCATTTTCTGTTTCGTTTTTGTCATTTTATGTCTGGTTTTTGTCATTTTCTGTGTAGTTGTCATTTTATGTCTCATTTTTGTCGTTTTGTGTCTTGTTTTTGTCATTTTATGTCTCATTTTTGTCGTTTTGTGTCTTGTTTTTATCATTATCTGTCTCGTTTTTGTCATTTTCTGTGTAGTTGTTGTCATTTTATGTCTCATTTTTGTCGTTTTGTCTTATTTTTATCATTATCTGTCTCGTTTTTGTCATTTTCTGTCTTGTTTTTGTCGTTTTGTGTCTTGTCTAGTACCTCTTCCATGACTAAAATCTCAGTTTACTGCTTTACTATGTAGACGCTGTTGAGTGTCTGTGAGGTCAGAGGGGACGTTTGTCTGGACGAGGCCTCAGCAGTCGGACATCCTGTCGGGCCGGGCCGACTGGCAGGTGCTGGGCGGCGTGAAGACGTCGGGGTCGCTGATGCCCAGCTGGAGGTTGAAGAAGCGGGTGGAGGTGGTGACGCTGCTGTTGCGGGTGTAGGTCTCCTGCACCGGGTAGCAGTCCTTCAGGGTGTAGACGCCCACCCAGGTCTCATCTGGTGGAGCAGCAGAAAACATGAGACGGAAGCAAATAAAAACACCCAGAAACCTCAGAGAGGTTGGAGGACATTTTACATCCCACCCATTAAATGTCAATTAATCCAGAATCCTAAAACGTGCAGTAGTGTGTAAATGTTCTTGTCCTGAGACCAAATCTGAACAAACTAGGAGAAAAGAATGTTTGAAAATAGTTCCCCCTAAAATGCCATTTTTCTCTTGTCCCGCCCCCCTGATGACCAAACTAAATTTCTAATGAAACAGTTCAAATCAAATTTAAATCTCCTATTTTTGGTTTTATGTTTTTCATTCATGTCTCTTGTAATTGTGGGAACATTTTTTAATCAACATAAGCCTTAAATAATAATTATACATAGAACGTGTCCCACAACATGTTAGCAGAACCTGTTGATGACGTTTTTGTCTTTTCTGTCTCATTTCTGTCATTTTCTGCTTTGTCTTTGTTTTGTCTCGCTTTTGTCGTTTTGTGTCTTATTTTTGTCATCAACATCATCCACCAGTGTTCCTATAGAATGTGTAGAGCAAAGCTATGTCCTCTCTTCTATTTTCCATCTTTCCATCCCATCATCAGCCTTGATTGAATGTCTCCCTCTACCTCATATTATCAGGATCAGACTAATTCTTTGGACTGTTTTCCATCAGTCAGTTTGTCCTCTTGGTCAGCAGTAACAGCAGCTAAATATCTAGCTTCTACTGCTGAGAAAAAGATCACATTAGCATGGATTAGAGTAGAGTTAGCAACCAGCACAGAAAACATGGAATAAAATGCTGCCATTGATGTGGAAGATGAGCCAATCAATACCTATTATTGATGGATATGGAGCAGAAAACTGGAAAAGAGAAGGTTGATATTTCAAACATTTAGAAGCTCAGATGTCCTCCAGGTCTGGAAGGATCCTTAAACAGTCCATCAATAATATTTTCAGCTCCGTTTGAGGAACGTTCAGTGAAAACATGAAGCTGAAGTTTGTTTTCTGTGAATGTTTTCAACGTTTGACTGAAAACCTAAAGGGTCACTTGACCAAAACCACAACGAAGCCATAATCAGTGGAAGACTAGCTGCAGATTATTCAGTCCATCAGTCCTTATCTTTTTATTTATTGTGCACGAGGCTGCAGACCTGAAACCGCTTAGAAACCCGACTTACGCTGGCGAGCCGGCTTCCTGTCGGACCACTCCTGGACCTCCACGCTGTCCCCAGGTCCACCGATGAAGTACTGGTCCTCGAAGGTGGAGTTATCGGGGATGTCGAAGGGATCCCAGGCGTCTGTCAGAGCAATCTTTGAGCACTCTTTGGTCTTCTGGTCGATCTGGAACATCACCATGTTCTGGTACAAGTAGATGTACTCAAAAAACCTGGAAGGACACGGAGGTTACAGGGTGTGTTGGTGGCAGATAGGGGGCGCTGTATGCTGAAACACCGGGGACTGATTTGTGATATTGGGCAACATAAATATTACTGACTTGACTTTTTGGTTGCAGAAGCTGAAATGACGATATCTGACACAGTAAAGCTGTTAGATGACAGTTGAACAGCCTTTTGAGACACAAAGTGAATCAGATTGCTGAAGAACGGATCGTTTTTCCAACAGAAGTGAACCACGTGTGTTTGTGAAGCAGCTAGAATGTGTGTTTAGACAACAAGCATCAGGTTCTGTCTCTAAAACTGATGGTCCAGAAGTCCAGATGACCGTGAAGGAACAATCCAAGTTCAGAACGGAGGATTAAAGCTGCAACAAAACGCAGCCGATCGCCTCAGTTCAGCTTAAAAATGGAAAAAATCTGCAGGTTTAGAGCTGAAAAGTTGAGCTAACCACTAGCTAACCTCTGTAGCTGCTACGTTAGCCACTGCTAGCACACCTGCATCTCTAAACCGAGCTGCATTGTGGGTAATGTAGGCACCAGGGGTCTATTGTTATTAATGGTTGGATTCAAAAATGGACATTTGCTGGACTGATTTTGAGCCTTTTTACTTTAAAACTGGATTTGGTCCACATGTTTATTGATTGGAAACTAAACAAACCAAAGTGGATTATCAGGCTGAGCTCCTGTTCAGCAGCCGGACAAAGTTTCACAACGTCAGACTTCAGACTCAGTAAATAAGAGAGCAGCTACTAAAGGACAGAAAACACACAAGTTTCCCACTTAGACTGGAAATAAATGAAATATATATCTGTAAAATGAGATCATCAGTCAGTCCAAGCACAACCTGGCAACCCACAAGTTCTTAACTGATCTACTAAGCAGTTCTTTATTAACCATAAATTAATGACTTTATTCTATTGATATCATCATTACTGCTGCTTTTCTGCTTGTTTGTATAAATACAGAAGTTTTATTGTTATGATATCAACTGTTAGAAAGAAGATTGTTCGGGTTGCCATGTTGTAAAAAATAACTTCAACTGAATGGAGCTGAGGTGACAGAAGAACTAAAACACATTTATTAAAAGCAGCCTTTAGAACAGATTCATAAACACAGCCAACCTGGCAACCCAAACTCCCATTGGCTTAGAATTGATCTAATAAGAAATTAAATTATTAATTAGAATGAAACCTTTAAAAAGGATGCTTCATCATCATCATTATCATCATCATTATTATTGTTGCTGATTTTTCATTAAATTTTTAATATTTTTCCTAAAAAAAATGTACTGTTTATTTCAATGTGTTTTTGAGACGTCGATTTTCTGTTTTTTATTCATTTTGTATAAAGGAGCTTATTATTAATTCATTAATATAAACAGGTTTTAAAGAATATCTACAGAGAATCTGGACCAGAATCTAGTATCAACATATTAAACGGTTATTAATGCTAATATTAACATTTTTTACCAAACAGAAAATGAAAAGCAACCTGGAAACTAGAACTGCAATCATTAATCTTCTTCTTAAATGTGAATCTTTTCTGGTTTCTTCCTGTGTGACACAAAACTGAACATCTTCAGGACATTTTTCATCATTTTCTGACATTTTATAGAAAAAAAACTAATCAGTTAATCAATAAAATCAGTTGTTCTTTAGTCAATAAAAGGTTGTATTAAGGCTCCTATTTACTCATTATTATTATTATTATTATTATATTAGATATCACTTTGTTCTCTTTATTTAGCTCATCTTTTATATTCCTGAACATTAATCTCAGTAAAATACCCCTTAATGCTTAATAATTTACTGCATATGTTGCAATATTTCAGGTTCCCTGTTAATAATTTCTCATGACATGCGTGCTGTTAATTCATTAAATATAGTATAAATCATGATTATTTATGTAAAGCATCAGGTGTGGTCTTGCCTCTGACACGGGGTGTGCTTCTTGTGCTGCTGCAGGACTCGGATCCTCCGGTTCAGGCCGTCGTAGGACACGGCGGCCCGGTTGTTCCTGCCGGTACCGTGGTCGTACAGAACCCAGCGGCCCTCCCACTGCGGCGGGGCGAGGCACGGAGCGGCCGCCGGGGAGCCCTCCGGCCGCGGCACGCCGAGCACAGACGTCCCGGCGGCGGCCAGAAACACGAGCAGGAGTCGGTACATGGTGAGTAGCGGAGTCTCCCGGTAACCGGTGCAGCGGCCGGTGATGGCGGAATGAGAGCGTCAGAATACTGCACCGTCACTCAGTCAATAATCAATATTCAACAAGCTTAAATATTAACAGAGTTATTTATGATGTGAATATTATTAACAGAGCAGCTTAAATTATAATACTATGTCAAAAATAGATTTATACTTTAATTAACTACATTAACTATTTATATTAAAAACCTACGTTATTATCAGTATTATATTCTCTAAAGAATGACTCAATTAATAATAACGTAAAAACCAATAATATAGATAATAACAATGAAAACAATAATCAGCAGAATAAATAAAATGACAAAATAAAATATTATTATTATTCTTATAATAATAATAATAATAATAATAATAATAATAATAATAATAATAATAATAATAATAATAATAATAATAATAATAATAATAATAATGCGTTTTTAAACAATTACTTTCTCCGTACTTTAAAAAAAAAAATATTTAAATCGTTCCAACCAAAATAAAAGTCTGACCCGGAATGTCCGGTTTGTCAGAATTTCAACATAAAAGTCCCACTTTAAACCCATTACCCACAGACCGCTTAAAACAAACACAAGTTAAATTACAGCTCGTCGTGTAACAGCTGGATTTTTTCAAGCTGTTATATTTTACGACAGAAGAATAAAACGATTCAAATATATTTAGCGAAAATTCTCATGTCAGGTTTAACACTAAAAACACTTCCGGTTGTAATTTCTATTTTAAGTATAAAACAATAAAAACAGTGAATGATTCAAAGTTGATTTTTTGATGGAATTTCTCTGTTTTTGTAAATTAAAATTAAAATTAATAAGTTCATAGCCCGGAACATCGTCATCGGTCCCTTTCTTCTAGCGTCACGACGGGTGAGGCGCGGCCTGATGACGTAGCATTCACTGGCAAACATGGGGAAGAAGAAGCAACGTGGGAAAGAAGCTTCATCTGACGGAGAAAAAGCGGCTGAAAACCTGAACATGGTTCTGGAGTCGAGCGACGACGAGGCTCCGGAGGAGGTGACCTTCCAGGACTCCAGGCTGGAGGCTCTCCGGAGGCTGAAGGAGGCGCTGGACACGGAGAGGAGGTGCTAACGGGGAGCTAACGGGGAGCTAACGGGGAGCTAACGGGGAGCTAACCGCGGCTTCTGGGGCACAAACTGACTCGATTTAGGCGGTTTTCTGCTAATGAACACAATTAAAACAACAAAAATCGTGTTTAGTCAGTTATTCCGAGGCAACCTTTACACCGGCAGGTTCTAATTTATTAAAATGTGTAAATCTAGGTTGAAAACTTTGTTGAATGACACTACATGCAGAGCTGAACCTCAGTCTCTAATATTTTCAGATTGGTTCGTTTGCTGCCACAGAAAAGAACTAAACATCGAGTTTTGTTCATTAATCATGTTTGTGTTTGCAGAGAGAAGGAGCTGCTGAAGGAGAAGAGGAGGAAGAGACAGGAGCTCTTCCAGGAGCAGAAGGTCTGAAGATGTTCAGGGTTTTATATAGTTTCTGTAATATTTTCTGGTCTAGATTCTAGTGTCAGAGTGGTCTAACCCTCAACCCAAATACAGCGTTACAGTGGAACGTTAGACCATTCTGGAAAACACTAAACTTTGAAACCATTTTTCTGAAAGACGACTGAAAGAGGGTCAGACTGCTCTACTTCCAAACTGTTCAGTTAATCGATTTCAGATCAAAAAGTAAGACGGATGTCCTTATAAAACCACGATGGCTGCATGTTGGGATCTCTGAGCTCATGAAGTCCAGTCCTGTTGTTTATCAGCCTGAGACTGAATATGTAGCGGCTCTGATTCCGTCTGGAAACGTGGAGGCGTTGACAGAAAGCTCTTTAAATCCTGTCTTCAGATGAATTAATTGTTCATTTCCCTCCAGAAGAGAAAGCTGTTCCCGGCTGAAGCGTTGGAGGAAATGAACTCGTCTGCTCTGAAGTGAGTTCATGGCTGCTTCTCTTCTGCTGCTCTGGTTTCACACGTTTTCTCCTCTCAGACAGCTTTTATTTTGTCTTCCAGGAAGCAGAAACAGCCTGAAGATGAAGGTAAAGAAGCTTCCTGCTGCTTTTAAACTGCTGCTTGATGTCATGATTCTGAGGTTCTAATTTAACTGTCATCATGCAGCTGAAGACAACGAGGAGGAGGAGAAGAAGGAGAAGAAGGTGAAGAAGGCGAAGAAGAAGAAATCTGCACATTCTAGAAAGTAATCTGAACTCTGACGTCTCTGAGACAAACTTTACTCTCTAATCTCCAGTTAAATGATGGAAGCTCAGAGTGTTTTTCTGCTCTCCAGGCTGAAGGGAAGTTACACCGTCAGGACCATGAAGGATCAAACATCGACGTTCTTCCAGCAGCAGGCAGCCGAAGAGTTCCTCCAGTCCAGACTGTATGGAGCTGGAAGCTGCAGAACCACCAGTAAGAAGATCTGTAGAGAACCTGAACCAGAAGCTGATGAAATGTTTAGAGCAGCTCAGATCTCAGCTTCTGGAAACGATTCAGACTTGAACTTTGCCAGATGTAGTTGTTTTATATATTTAGCTTGTTGTTTTCTGTCTCGTTTATCTCCACTGTGGTTCATTTTTAATCTAAAGTCCTGCAGTTCTGAGGAACCAGAATGAAGAAGAAGAGAACTCAGATTTACAACATTCACAACATCTGGACTGGATTTATCGTTCATTCAATGGGATCTTCATGGGAGAAAAAACAGATTTTCTTTCAAAAATGAGAATGTTTCTAACCCTACCCCCTATATATATATATATATATATATATATATATATATATATATATATATATATATATATATATATATATATATATATATATATATATGTATATATATATATATATATGTACACACATATATATATATATATAAAAATAAAAAAAAATTTGTGTAATTTTAGACTTTTTCAGTTATTTTGGACAGTTTTTGAGTCATTTTGGACAATTTTTAACAATTTTTTAGTTTTTGGACAATATTTGAGCAATTTTACATAATTTTTGACATTTTTTGAATAATTTTGTACAATTGTGGCTTATTTTTGGCAATTGTTAGTTATTTTCGACAATTTTTAGTCATTTTGGACAATGTTTGAGATATTTTGGACATTTTTTGAGTTATTTTGGACAATGAGACTGAGAGTAAAATGCAGCATGGCTCAGAAACCGAGAACAGAGGAGCAGGTTGTTGGAGATCCATCCAGCATGGAGAAACATCTTCTACAGATGATGAGCAGAGTAGAGAGATAGAAAAACATCTACAGGATGAGGAGATGGTAGGAGCTTCAGGAGACGTTTGTAGAAACACCTTCCAGAACCTCCAGTTAGTTTGTCCTGAAGCACCCATGATTACCAGGACCTGGATGACTGAGAACCTCCACAGATGTCTGAGGATTCAACGTTAGTTCAGAGTTCAACATCTGAGCAAACATGTAGGCTCCAGGATTTTTACATTTTTGGAAAAAATCTAATCAGAGAAATCCATCCATCTTTAGTTTAATCCTCTTCCTGGATTCCGTGATTCTAACAGAAGACATCTCTGAGTTCTCGGTCCTTCATGTTCTTCTGGTTCCTCAGAGCTGCAGGACTTTAAGAATAAACCACAGTGGATAAAGAAGTGATATTAATCCGCTGCTGAAAGTAGTCCCCAACACATGCAGCGTTTTCACCTGTTTGTTGCTAAAATCTGCAGCTGCTTCAGGAAACTCTGGACTCTCCAACACTCTGGTAGCTTTAGATAGTAGATGGTCTGATGAATAAAAACCTGGACGTCTGCAGGCTACACTCTGCGGTAGAAGTCTGTGAAGACCATGATCTGCCTCAATTTGAGCTCTGCTACAGTGAAGCTCGTCGTCCTGAAGGAGGTCCGGTCGGTCGGACTTCTGCTCAGAGACGACGGCGACATCCACAGCGTCGGTTTTATCTGGACGTTTTTACACTTCCTGTCCTTCTGCTTCCAGGTAACGAGCTGCTGTCGCTCCAGAACAAGAAGGGAACCAATCAGAGTGCAGCGGTGCAGTTTGTCAGGAAGGACTGGGGTAGGTCCACTTAGAACCTCCAGACCACGGTTCAGATCATCGGTTTGACCTGGTTAACATCTGGAAATAATCTCCCCAAACAACCTCCTCAGAACATCTGGTTCTTCAGCCACAGTAACTTTATCAATGATCAGAGTTCTACCTTCTTCCTGGGAATATTTCCAGAGTTCCAGGTCCTTGAAGTCCATAGAGTCAGTTTCTCCCAGAACTCAGATGTGTTTCTCCTCCTAAATGTCATGGTTCTATCTGCTGGACTGATGAGGTTCTGAGGATCAGAAATGATGGAAAAAGTCCATTAAAAAGTGATAAATCTGGACCCACCTCTATGGACGTCAAGGACCTGGAACTCTGGAAATATTCCCAGTAGGAAAGTAGAACTCTGATCATTCATAAAGTTTCTGATTCTTCTGTTTTTTGAGCCTAAATTGATTCTCATTTATTTTTAATCGTGTTAATAATTCAGCAGAAGTTCATGTTTGAACTCTTCGTCTCTGATCTCGCAGCCTGTAAGGAAAAAGCCAAAGCAGAGAAGCTGAAGAAGAGGTGGATCCACAAACAGCGGAATCCCTCCAGCTGATCGCAAAAGGACTTCAAACATGGCCGACCGTCTGAGGCGGTTCTGGTCGGGACAGTTTATGGACTTTACTGGGCCCAGAATCAGCTCAATGCAGGATTTACACGATGTGAAAATCCTCTAACGGGACTTTAACAGCCAGGAGGTAAAATAGATGAGCTGTACGTCAACATTCATGTTTCTGGACGGATTATTTAGAGTTTCTGTTCACAGGATCAGCTGTTGTTTCCCTGTAAAGTGTATTAATCAGTGTTTGTTGTGTTTGTTACTGTATATTTCTAAAAACACAAAATAAAAACTCTTCTGCATTGAATTTATTCTTCTGCCACCAAATGGACTGAATGCAGGTTTTCAACTTTTCAGGAGCATCAGTTTGTTTTCCTGCTTTATTGATAAAAACCAGCTGTTTACCAACTAAATGACACAAAATATGTTCAGTGTGACTCAGAATTTGTCCAAATAGACTCGCTTTGACAAAACATCTAAAACCTGGAACCTTGGTGTTGGAGAAATTTTAGTAGAAATATGGAAGTTTTAAAATATTGCACTTATTTTCAAGAGCCACAACTAATAATTACTTTCATTTTGGACATTTCTAAGTCCTTTAGGACAATCATCCTTTTTTTTTTGGACACTTTTAGTGATTCTTGACAAGTTTCAAGTTGTTTCTGACAATTTTCAGTCATTTATGACGGTATGTTTGGTAGAAATATGGATCCATCCAGATATAGAAACACCTAGAGGAACTTTATTGGGAACCAATACCAGCCTAGATTGAAAAGAAAAGTGGAAAAGTTTCATTTTTGAGGATCAATAGCTAAATGTGTCCTCTGTTGGATCCGCGCAATCCTTCTGATCTACTGGAAACTATTCTGTCTGTCCTCATTTCATGGCTGTTAGTTTTATTTCTGAGATATTGAACTTTTAAAACAACTTCACAGGTCAAATGTTTTTTGAAGGTAAAAAAATGCATAAACAATCTCAGGTCTGAATGAAAAATTCAGCCAAAACTATTTTACAGAACTTAGTTTTGGTTCATAAATAAACTGTTAACAGAAACGGCTGCTTGACGTCAGCTTTGGCCTCAGAAATGGTCTCCTTTCTGCCTCCATTCACTCTTTTCTCATCAGTTCTCAGATGAATCGGCTGCAGGACGTGAGGTGAACGTTTCCTCTCATATGTGGGTCAGAACTCTGCAGGATTATCGCTGGACGTCATCTGGGATTAACAGGAACTCTGACCGGAGCTCCAGGCAGCAGCCACACAACAGCTCTCAGCATTTCTCATTTTTAATAGAAATCTTTTCACCCTCACACAAATTGCACATTTTTTTTCTCCAAATGGACACACAGTCAGCAGTGGACAGTTTACTGGTTGACATCTTCCTTATACACCGTGAACTGGCTAAAAGAAGGAGAAACAAAAAGAATCAAATAAGAGACATCTAACTTGATCTTACCACCACTTTACTATGGCATGCATAGGTTCAGACCTTACTCAGAAAGAGACAACAGACACTTTGTCTAAGAAGTTTTCTAAACGATGCCGTGACTGCTTGCGATCCGCAAAAAAAACCAAAAGAGAAAACCAAACCAAAGGTAGAGAAAAGCTCGGTTCCACCGTGAGGAGAAATGTCAGCTGTGGACCGCTGGAGGGGAAACGAGGAGAAGCTGGACGTCGGGTCTAAAGCCTCGACTCACCGTCCGACAACTATCTGGTTGGATGTGATGATTTAAAAGGGTTCTCTTTCTGCTTTGCTAAAGGCCAGAGAAGGATCAGGACCCAGCAGAGTTCTCCTCTGATGGGGAACATGGATCGTTGAAACCGGCAGACTGGAGGACTTTTCATACCTGAATGTTGTAACAGGTTTATCAAATATCAGAAAAACTGAAGAAATGTGATTTCTGCTCCTTCAAATTAAAGTCGAACTGAAATTAAAATGAGGTTTTTGCTGAGATCAGTGGATGTCTGTTTGCTGTGTGTTGTTCTGGTTTCAGAGGACGCTGATCCAACCACATAAAAAACACTAAAACCAGATCGTACGGTGCTGCAGATCAACACTTCACTCTGCTACCGTCTAGTCAGGTTTAAAATGAACGATGCATCGAGCTGATCCTCAAACCAAATATCTTCTGTCCTGATGCAGCAACAGATCAACAGGAGAACGTTTGATCCATAAAAGACTTGTTGATCTTCTACATGTGCATCAGTTCTCAGGATGAGCTCACAGAGCCGGAGTTTTAGGATGATTCTCCAGACAGTCGGTGAAGGGATCCGATCTGAAACCTCTCAAACTGTTCACCGACTCATCAGAGCCGCCATGATGAACATGCTGATATTTACGAGCCAAAACTAGGAAGTTCAGATTACCAAGTGATGCTAAGCGTTCAGGGCTAACGTTAGCATGTCATCCACTCTTTTCTGCTTCTGTTTTTCTCGCTGTTGAGCCTTATTAGCGCTCAGATCACAGAAACCAGGAACAAACAGGATCTGTGACTCTGTTCTAACGGCCACTTACTACGACAGACAGCTAACAATAGCTAGGTGCTAGCTAACGACTCATCAGGCATTAAAATAACAACAATAGCAGGAATCTGTGATGCAGTTAGCAAGCTATGCTAACTAGCCTGGCCTAACTTAGTGGAATACAAACATAACAGTCCTCCCTAACATCGGATGCTAGCTAGCTAGCTTAAAGTGCTAACAGCTAAAGACTGACGCTTGAAATGTCTTGTACCGGTGTTTCCACAGGAATATGACGTCTTGCAGTCAGTTAACCACAGACGTCGACAGAGTTGAAGTCCGTTCCATTTTCAAATCCAGTCAGGACATATTCTGACTCAGCAGATGGAGACGGGTTTAAATCTGCCATTAGCCGCTAATTCCATGCATTTTTGTTCCTCCTCTGCTGCCATCTATGTGTTTCTTCATAGACACTAAAAAAGGAAACGGATTCAAATTTCAGTTCGACTTTAAATCAACGGCAGAGCTCGTGGAGCGGCTCGGCTACTCTGTTCTGAGTTCAAGTATGAAAAGTTGAGTCCACCTCCGACTGAGGCACGGGGTCGGGTTACTGTTCTGAACCGAGGGGGACGAACAAAGGGACATTTTGGCTCCTGAGTTCTTTGTGGGTAAAAGATTAGCATAGACATCGATACGAAAATAAAGATTAACAACGTTTGCATCAAACCTGCTGTGCAGCTGGGGGTTAACGAGGAGAGGAGCATCGCAGGGCTCCTACGCAGGTTCCATCCCAGAGAACCCACACTTTGTCCAGAAGGGGTTGAAGATTCTCTCCAATAAACTTAGCAAGGTAGCAACCAGAACACGTGAAATCCTAAAACTCTGACTTGAGCGCAGTTTCCAAAACTTTACAGAGCTGGAAAACAGTCGAACACGCCAGTCTTCCTCCTGCGCAGGAGCCCTGAAGACGACCGAACGGGACCCGGATCCAGCAGCAGCTTCAGGTCACTGCTGTCAGTACAAACACTTAAAGGATTGTTTTTTTCAGTGATTTCCTTTCATTTGATAACTAAATATCTCGCTCTATTGATATAATTCCATTTTGTTAAATTCATATATAAACGTTAACATGTACATACGCTTGTCACTGGGAATCGGTGGAATCGGGACCTTTATTATAAGTTGGTGGAACTTGCTCTTGCTGGCGCTCAACAAATATACTGTGAATGCAAGTAACAATAATTAATATAATGATAATTAGAATAATAATAATAATAATAATCGTCGTCTGCACCATGCCTCGTAAACCTGGAGAAACTAAAAACAAAACAAGCCAGGTGACCTCGCCTCCCCACTTCCCCCACATCGCCCGAGAAACAACAAAAACTAAACAGAAGGTTAAAAACGGAACGTTGAGTCGAGACGGTAGATTCTCTCCGGCTTCTTCGAAGTCCCGAGTCCACATGCATCGCACGAGTCTCCGCCGATTTCCTGAAGTCAGTGGAGGGGGGAGTGGAGCAGGGAGGCGGTGAAGGGGAGTTGGCCGTCCATAACGAGCCCGTAGAGTCTGGTGGAGGTTTCCAGCCTGCCTCCATGTTTGTTGGATGTGTGTTTGCCTGGTTTGCAGTGACCACAATAAAGGGTGGTCGGACACTCGTCCATTCTATTTTTTGATGTTTTTTTCCGTATTTTTTCCATTTATGTTTGACCGGGGTTTTATTTGTATTTTTTGCCAGTCTATCCGCCCCGGTTGGTATCTGTGGCGAGTCCGCAGTAGTTCGGTTCTCCGAGTGTTTTCAAGTCGACTGCTCTCGGCCGCCGTTGGTGTCAGCTGGAGGAGAGGGTGGTGGAGGCGTGGTTTCATATTTACGACGGGGAGGGAGGTGGCGTCTGAGTTTTAAATGTATGCGGTGTGTCGGCGCTCCAGAGATCTGCCCAGAAATGACTCCGGATCCTTGTTGGCGTCGCAGATCGAGAAGCGAGTGAGATGGTGGACTTTCTACTGCGTCGTGCAGAGGAGCCTTTCCTCGGCTAATAGGACTACGCTGATGGAGGAGGTGGGCGGAGGCGTTTCTGGACAGGCCCTCGGAGAGAGTCGGTGTTGTACTCGGGGCTAGTGCAAGTAGTCGTCCACAGAGGCAAAGGCGCAGGAGCCGCTGCCGGTTCGAGCCATGATGGCGAGGCACTGGGCGGCCTGACCCACGGCCTGGGCCAGCGGCGGCTGCTTGGGCAGGTTGTGAGTCTCTGGAGGGAAAACAGGAGGAACAAGTTAGAACTGTAGAGCAGCAGTATACAAACTTTTTTACACCACAAACTGCTTTCAAGTATGGACCGGTCATCGGGCACAAAACAAATACCGTATTTTCCGCAATATAAGGCACACTTAAAAGCCTTTAATTTTCTCAAAAACCGACGGTGCGCCTTTTAAGCCGGTGCACCTTATGTGTGTACTGAGTTCTACCTAACCAGCTCTGCTTGATTGACTGTCGGACCATTTCCCACCGACATAGGGACGTAATGCGTACACTACATACGCTGGCAGCGAAAAACCAATTACAGAACATTACACAAAGGTACGTACAGTACCTACGCTTACCTCCACCACGCCTCCGGTAGGTAGGTATACTGTACTACCGGTATGCTGCAAAACAACATTTGTTTGGCTAAGGACCCCCGAAAATGGCATCAGCGAAGAGACATGCTTACGAGGCCCAATTCAAACTACAGGCTACCAGTTACGCAGTTGTAAATGGGAATAGAGCCGCCGCGAGAGAATTCAAAATCAATGAATCTATGGTTTGGAAGTGTAGGAAGCAGGAGAATGAATTGCGCCAAGTTAAGAAGACCAAACAGAGTTTCTGCGACTCCATGCGCGCCCATATCACCGCTACTGTGAAAAACCAAGTGAAGCAAATGAATTCGGAGCTTGCCGTCATTCCGGGAGGATTAACAAAAGAACTCCAACCGCCGGACTTTGGTGTAAACAGAGTGTTCAAAGTGAAGTTGCGAGCGTCGTGGGAGCGATGGAAGAGAGACGGCGAACACACCTTTACTAAGACTGGGAGGCAGCGCCGGGCGATTTACGCCACCATATGTGAATGGATTGTGGATGCCTGGGCTAAGGTATCTGCTTTGACTGTCGTCCGAGCTTTCGCGAAAGCCGGCATCATTGCTGAACAGCCACCCGGCAACGAGACTGACTCCGACAATGACGAGAGGGAACCCGTCATGTTTGATGGCGAAATTGCCCAGCTGTTCAATTCAGATACAGAAGATGAGGACTTTGATGGATTAGTGACAGAAGATTAATCAAAAAATAATGCGAGTGTATTTTTAAATACGTAATAGAATAAAGTTCAACCAAACTCACTGTTTTGCTTCCGTTACTTTGTTTTAGCATGCGCCTTATAATACGGTGCGCCTTATGTATGGCTTAAGTACAGAAATAGACCCCGTAATTGAGACTGCGCCTTATAATCTGGTGCGCCTTATGGTGCGGAAAATACGGTAATACAAAGTTACTTTATATTGCTAAACACACCGATCAGGTAAACATCATGACCAGCTGCCTAGTGTTGTGTTGGTCCCCCTGATGTGGTCAAAAATGCTCTGAACCATTGAGGACCTCTCACTCAGGGTGTCCTATGGGGTCTGGATCAGAGGACCTCTCAGGGTGTCCTACGGGTCTGGACCAGAGGACCTCTCAGGGTGTCCTATAGGGTCTGGACCAGAGGACCTCTCAGGGTGTCCTATGGGGTCTGGACCAGAGAACCTCTCAGGGTGTCCTATGAGGTCTGGACCAGAGGACCTCTTAGGGTGTCCCACGGGGTCTGGGACCAGAGGACCACTGAGGGTGTCCTATGGGGTCTGGACCAGAGGACCTCTCAGGGTGTCCTATGGGGTCTGGATCAGAGGACCTCTCAGGGTGTCCTACGGGTCTGGACCAGAGGACCTCTCAGGGTGTCCTATAGGGTCTGGACCAGAGGACCTCTCAGGGTGTCCTATGGGGTCTGGACCAGAGAACCTCTCAGGGTGTCCTATGAGGTCCGGACCAGAGGACCTCTTAGGGTGTCCCACGGGGTCTGGGACCAGAGGACCACTGAGGGTGTCCTATGGGGTCTGGACCAGAGGACCTCTCAGGGTGTCCTATGGGGTCTGGGACCAGAGGACCTCTCAGGGTGTCCTATAGGGTCTGGACCAGAGGACCTCTCAGGGTGTCCTACGGGGTCTGGACCAGAGGACTTTAAAAAACGCGTAATTCCAGTGCTCAGATATCAGATAAAAATCCAGGTTTTGACTAAACATTAACGGGAACCGTCGTTCCGTTTGTTGCTTGAGTTTTTCCTCAGAGTTTATTAAATATGTGCAGCATCAGGATCCAGATGAGTCTCTACAGAGAAACATCTGCTGCATTTAACACAACTTCATTTCTGAATGATCCCTGACATGGAGACAGGATGATCAGGATCGAACAGCAGCTCATACTGAACTTCTCTTCACCTGTCAAACAGTCTCAGTTTATTCTTTAGAGGATTTAGATGTAGTCTTTTCATTTTAAGTGCATTATTCTGCTTCATGCATCACTTGATGTTCTAAGTCTGAATGAAGCTGTGAGAAACGTTACAGTATGTTGACAGATTTCGTTGTGTATCTTCGTGTCTGAAAAGGGTTTTAAACTTGTACTTTACGCTAGTTTTAGTTGCATGTAAATCAAAATATGTTTTTGATAAAAACAAGATCAAGAAAAACACCTCATGAATCAAACACTGTGTTCTAGAGTCGAGGCGTGTGAAGGATTTTACTTGTTTCTTTAAGCTCCTGCTGGTCTGTGATAAAGGAAACGGCACATGGTTTTACTACAGACCCCTAGTTCTAGAGTCACTCTTCACTCCGTGACCTTCTGTTGTCCACCAGACTCTGAACTCCGTCACCATTTGTCATTAATTAGCATCCTCCAAACTGACCACTGTTCTTTTCTGTGTTTACAGACTGTCCCCTCCCAGCTGTATAAAAGGTTTTATTCTGTAAATGTTCTGGGTGGTTTACCTTCAGACTCTGTGAGGGTAGAGCCACCGTACCAGAACACGAAAAAAACCACTAAAGGTAAATGTCTTCAACACCTGCAGTCAGCTGTGTGCTTTCTCAGAGCAGGAGAATAAATGATAATACTTCTGTGTTCAGATTTGATGGTGTTTATTGACCTACCTAATATTGCACTGTTGAGCGTGGAGCAGACCGGCTCTCTCTGGATGGCGTCCAGCTGGTAGCCCACCGGGCTGTTCCAGGGGTCCGAGTAGGCCAGCAGGCTGAACGCATCCTGGAACACAGAACACGTTCTTACACCGTCATCAGCCCACAGCTGCTGTGGAGTTCTGAACATTATCCATGGATTAAAACTGGACTTTCACACGTGAGTATAATTTACAAAGTTTGAACATTTCCTTGAAGAGAGAAACGTCTGGACCTTTTAGAAACCATCAACCCGACATCAAGGCTGCGTGGAGGCAACAAACTCGGCTGGTTTAAACTTATTTTGACTCATTTTTACATTTGTTAAAACAGCTACTGAACAACTGAGGTCCTCCTAGAGACTGAACACATCTGCCATTATCGGAATATTAAAGCAATATCATGTCTCCAAGAGCTTTTTCTCCACCTTCCAGGTGTTTTTATGAAGAACTTCTTGGACAGCACATCATATGAAAAAGTTCCTCTTATGGATGCAAATTTTGAACAATACTCCAAACCAATAATGGGCAGCCAATCAATCAGTGATGAATTACACAAATTCACTACAGCAACAGAATTCTGCCTGCACATTTGTCCACTAATTTGTACACTTGGTTAGAAAGATGCTGTCTGAGCAGACTTCAGCTCAGATTAAACACCTGAGCACCCGCTGGTATCTATTAACCTCCACTGAAGTCTTTGTCATGGTGCCCGTTGCAGCTAAACTCCCACAATGCTCTCTGCTTCAACATGAACTGTAGTCTGAGTGACGTCTCCTCTGGTCTCTACAGGATGAAACAGGAAGAGACAACCAGGAACTACAGCTGATCTACATTTACTGACATCATGACCTTCTTCTTCTTCATCAATTATCACTTCTCAGAAGCATCAGAGAATCCTCCTCACTCTCCATATTCAAGAAATCCAGACATCTTTTCAACACTTTCTAGAACTCATAAACTCTATACGCTCCCTTCTCCACTACATTCCATTCATTTTTTAATTGTATTTTTTGTGTGTGTTCCTACCTACTTTAAGCATCTTTGAGTATCTCGAAAAGCGCTACATAAGTACTAATATATATTTTTTAACTGATTTAAATAACATAATGACCATTGGCTCACTCCTATCCTAGTAAACCAATCAGATCTAAGGATGTTTGGGAACCAGTGTGCTAAAATTTAAAGCTAACCAGCAGCTAGTTAGTTTACCTTAGCATAGATTGGAACTGGGGAGCCTTGTTCTGTCCAAAGTTAACAAAATCCTCCCAAATTCATGAAATATTCTTTTTGTTTTACATGCTGCTAACCAGTCAAAGTAATTAAAACTTGGATGTGGAGTTTGTAAGAAGGTCCCAACAAAAAGTTTTAGTCAACTTTGTTTGCTGACTTTATCTATAGAAAAAAAAAGGTTTTCCGTAAAGTCAAGAGTAAATGAACGCTGTCTGAACACAAACGGAGGTGCAGGAACCCACTACGGTGGATCTGAGTGTTCTCTGATACCTTGAGCATCTTCTTGTTGGCCGAGTTCTTGCCGCACTCACGGCGGAGGTGTTCGCTCATGCTCTGGAGCTCCCTGCCGAAGTGGATCATCCTCTCGATGGCCGCCTGGCTCCCTCCACACAGCTGCCTCTTGGACTGAGCAGACTCCACCTCTGCAGGGCGGCGGTCAGTTCCACAATGAAAAAGAGTTCATTTTAAAGGCTGGCTGAATGTGTTCGTACATTTACAGTCCAGATGTTACTCAGAGGACTCAAACTGCAGCTTACAGAATAAAGTTTAGAATACTGTCTTTTTACAGCAGAAACCTTGAGCTGCTCACTAGCAGTTCATTCCTGAGTTCTTACAGTAAACTAGATGCTGGAGAAGACAACAGCTGCCAGAGAGGCTGCTGGAACATCAACCAGGACAGAAACACCAGAATGGAACACTGACCGGAGTTCACATGGAGTTACTGATACCCACCCATGTCGGCGTCACAGTCGTCGGGCTCGGCAGTGTGTTTGGAGGTGCCGTTGAGGAAACCGTTGGAGGATGATTCTGTCACTCCGTTGGTGAAGTGGTCGACCTCCATGTCCACATCGTTACTGAGGAGAAACAAACAGTCAGCTCAAAGCAAAGGCTCCTCAGTGAACACAAGACCATCGGCTGCCCTCCACAACTCCTCTAGGCAGGGCCAGAAACATGAGGACACCACTAACCCCTTCACTTCTCTGACCTGTCGCCCTCTGGGAGGCGCTACAGGTCCAGACGGTCCACAACAAACTCAAACAGCTTCTTCCCCAAAGCGGTCCCCTTACTGACCATAAACCTGCACTGAAACGGAACCTGGACTGTTGTCACTTCCTGTAAATGTCACCTGGACTGTTGTCACTTCCTGTAAATGGAACCTGGACTGTTGTCACTTCCTGTAAATGTCACCTGGACTGTTGTCACTTCCTGTAAATGTCACCTGGACTGTTGTCACTTCCTGTAAATGTCACCTGGACCGTTGTCACTTCCTGTAAATGTCACCTGGACCGTTGTCACTTCCTGTAAATGTCACCTGGACTTTTGTCACTTTCTGTAAATGGAACCTGGACTGTCGCCACTTCCTGTAAATGTCAACTGGACTGTTGTCACTTCCTGTTCATGTCATCTGGACTGTTGTCACTTCCTGTAAATGTCACCTGGACTGTTGTCACTTCCTGTAAATGTCACCTGGACTGTTGTTACTTCCTGTTGTCACCTGGACTGTTGTCACTTCTTATAAATGGAACCTGGACTGTTGTCACTTCCTGTAAATGAAACCTGGACTGTTGTCACTTCCTGTAAATGTCACCTGGACTGTTGTCACTTCCTGTTCATGTCACCTGGACTGTTGTCACTTCCTGTAAATGTCATCTGGACTGTTGTCACTTCCTGTGATTGTAACCTTTTGTTGTATTCTATATAATGACAATAAAGGTGTTCTATTCTATTCTTCTATTCTAACACTGGACGCTCGTTTTGTAGCTAAGACGCTGAGACTTTTTGGCGTAAACCTTTTTCTAAACTGAGACTGGACGATGATTTAACAACAACTTTTGGGCTCACTGTGACTGGAAACTGAACGGACCGCTAATTAGCTTAGCTGAAAGTAAATCTGAATATCTGAGGTGAGGTGATTATTTCTCGATGGACTCCTTAATCTACTGATGCGACAGGTTAAATGCTGCACTGACCTGCAGAATCTGGATCAGTTTTTCGTGCTCTTGAAGTTCTTATGTGAAAATACTCGTTTATCTAAATAGGCGAGCAGGTAACAGGAACATTCAGGTTTTACTATCATGAACAGCTGTAGACCAGTGCGGGAACGTTTCCTCAGTACCTGGTTATGGGCTGTTGACTACGACTCCCGTTGAGGCTAATGTCAGTCGGTGGGGGGGCGGAGCCAGAGCCTGGGGGGCAGGGCTTATGACTGTGGGGGGAAGAGCTGTGGCTCTTGTTAGACGTCACACCATTACAGCAGTTACTGTCGAACCCTGAAACAGAATGAAATGCATCTTTAGAATGTTTGAAAGAGACAAATCCAACACAGAAAAACCTTAATTCATGCTTTAGATGTAAACTTTATAATCTGCCCGAGTCTGAGCGTCTGTCTGCAGTCCAGGAAATACACAACTAACTAATGTTCATTATGAGGAGAGATGTTCTCCGTCATTCATTCTTTAATTACAACTCTGTGAATGATAAACAATAAAGTAGTAGCTGCTAAACTTTGGAGGTGCCTTGATTTCCACTCTATTTCCACTCTAGTTCTACCACGGTTACTGGCCACTGAGGCTTGTATCTTAAATTATTATCATTTCAGGTTAATCTGTGGCTGCCTCCTAACTCAGCCACTAGCTGATAGCGTAGCATTAGCCACAGTGAAAGCGGCTAACGTCCTGATTTGTGGAGATTTTTAGCGGTTGCGTCTGTCAGAACAGGGAGTTAAAGTTAATCTGACTTTAGAAGATTAGAGATCAACTGAAATGTCTCGTGTTCAGTATTAATGAGGATTATTATAAGTGAATATGTACCATAGAAATGGGAGTGATGATATCAGAGTATCATGTGATCGATCGATCGATTGAGATTGACCATTTTGTCTTCTGTAGCTCAGTCTACTATTCTTCTCCGTTTTGTCCGTCTTTCACTGTTCTATGTCTCAAAGCGTTGTTAGTTATGGCTTCAGAGACTCTGTTTAGGTTCATCTGTTAGTGCCTCTTAATTTAGCTGCTAGCTGTTAGCCTAGCACTAGCCTGTAGCAGCACAGTAGCTAATGTCCTGATTTGTGGAGATGTTGGTGCATCTTGTTCAGTTTTTACAGGTTGCGTCTGTCAGTTAGAACAGATTGTTAAAGTTGCCGGATGTTTCAGGGCTACAGATTAGGGATCAGCATTTCTTTCCAGTCTATCTCCATTTTAACGTTTCAGTCGATAATAAATAAAGACGTGTGAACACATTAATACGTTTCTATTCGTCCTGACACTGAGCTGTGTTTGTCCTCTGGATGTTCTGTACCTGAGAGGTAGGGCTGGGAGCTGCTGGCTTTGTGGCTGGGGCTGCTGAAGGGCCGGGGGGAGCTGGGGTAACTGTCCTGAGACTTGGGGCTGCGACCTCCCAGACATCTCACCTCGCTGTCCGTCCCGTTCACCATCTCTATGAACTGCCTCACCCTGAGGACGGACAAACAGGAAGGAGCGCTTACAACACAGGAAGGGGTGGATATGAGGAACGAAGAGGCCAGAATATAATGAAACACGTTGAAACATTCAGTCTAAAGCTGCAGACAAGCAGGAGAGTCGTAGCTCACAGAAAGAGAAAATAAATAACAGATAAGACACTCTGCCTTTTACAGCCAACACATCTGTTGGTTCTGCTCCTCACCGTATGGATGAAAACAATCAGACTGGACTCTTATCACTACATTTTAATTTGCACTAACTTCAATACTGCCCTGCTTTCACATCTGTAAATATCTATTTGCACAGCAGCCAGGCAGCATTATTGCACTGTTTATTGCTTGTTACTTAGTTTTTTTTCTACTGTGCTTTGCATGTTTGCACCAGGGTCTGAGAGAAGCATCTCATCTATGTTCTGTACATCCTGCAGAACTGACAGTAAAGTTGACTTTTGAAACAAACGCCGAGGAAGATAAAATCCAAAACGCATTGATCAGGATAAACATTGTTTTCAGTACATTTGTAGTTTAAATTATCAGAAATTCTCTCCAAAAAAAAAACAGCTTCTCTCATCCAGACAAATGACAGAAACAGACACAATCACAGCCAGTTCACCATGAAGTCTGAGTTAAAAAATAAAGCAACACAACTTTAACTCTGAATCCATATTTTTCTTTAAATATCAGTATTTGGCCTTATTGGATCTTTTTTTTAATTTTAAAAAAGACCTTATTTAATGTAATTAATTAAGATTCTACAGATCTCATTTAATGTAAATCCTGTTACCTCGGTTATAAACGACTGCTTTTATTGTCTTTATCTTTATCGAAACTGATAAAAGTGTTATTTAACAACAGGATTCAAGAATTCAGAGGCTTTATCATCATATGTGGCAACAACAACAGAGAAAACTACAGATTAAAAGTTGTTGTTCTTGCATATGATGAATAGAAACATCCAGATGCAGATGTACTTGAGCATGAAGAGAAGGTCTGGGTTCCTCTCCAGGAGGTTGGGGTAGAGCTGCTGGGTGGTCTCGATGGCTTCGCCCATTCTACCCGACAACACCAGCTTCTGGATCTCTGCACAGCAACAGCACATGTTCAGAACACAACAGATTTAAACAAGAGGAATACACACCAAGACTGTCCAAAAACTGGATGTTTCAACCAGATAACGTCAAAGAAAGATTCAGTCTGTGACTACGTTATTTCCATGTCAGACTCTGTTACTGATTTTCTAACATGCTGCTATTCTGTGCTGAAAAAAAAAAAAAGCTTAATGCAAGTAAACATTTCAACCCTTGAACCTCAGACGTCTAACAGAAAAAAACTAAATGACACCATTTATCAGCCAGAAACTGTAAAAACAGAAATGTTAAACCCTGGATTTACTCATCTGAAAACATCCCCAGATCAAAGTTTACAATCAAGAGATTTTATCAAGCTTACTTTATTCCACATCTGATTGAAATGGTGGAACAGTGGTTTAATAATGTGAGTTTCACTGTCAGCTGCAACACAAGCCATGTTTTATATCCGTTTACATCCCAAAGTATCATCAGATTTACTGGAAACTGTCACAGATACGCTGATACTGAAGAAATCCTGAAACATGACGATTCTTAAACAAGTTCTGCAGCGTTCCAGGTCCTTCAGAGATCTTCTCTCATACATTCAGCAGCCAACAGCTTTGGTTCAAAGTGACTTAATCCTCTCAACGACTAAACCTGCTCCCTGGCTAGAAAGTTGTCTTAGTGTTTCCAGAATTACACTTTTTATCTGTAAAACAGCAACAGGTTCTGAATCGTAGGAGCTTCTCTAGAAACCAACTGGACTTCTCTTGTAGGTTCTTGAAGACATTTTACCTTCATGTAAGGTTCTTCTTCAGGTGTTCTTCAACTGACTAATGGGGAGTTACAGAGTTTATAGTCCCTCCAGCTCACATGGCTGAAGTTCCATTAACCACCAGAACTCACCTGTCTCCAGGTGTGATTGTTGTGAAACCAGAAGGTCCAACAATGACATGATCATGGTGGTGGAGCTGCTAGTTTACACAACAACGGATGTGAATCTGTCGAGTCAGGAGAGACTCAAGATGTTAACGATGGAGAAACTTTCTGGAAGAGACCTGATCACTAAGTTACAGATTCCTGAAGATGTTTAATCTCTCATCCAAGAGAGTCTTCAAGAGTCTACAAGAGAAGTCCAGTTGGTTTCTACTGAAGCTCCTGCAATCACCACGACCTGATGACTGACAAACTACAGACAAACAGGTTCTGGACGTTCTGATGACCCTCGGCATCAAAATCACTTTATTCTACAGATCTCATTTAAAATGTGCCCCAAAAATTAACAGTTTGATCTGATTAAATTCAGTAAAAAAGAAAGATTTTGTCGTTTCTTGGCTGAACTGCAGGCAGTGTTTCCACAGATTAGAGAGGAGGCAAGAATGGAATATACATGCATATAAGTAGTGAAATCTCTACAGCAAGAGCAGCCACCATTATTGTTCAGTATCTATAACACCTGTGGAAAAATGATGGAAATGTTGATTTGATTTCTTCAAAATAAATAATCAATGAACTTAAACTTAAGTTTCATTTGTTTTGTTTCTGCTTTTTTAAACCATTCCTGTCACCATTCTGAATTCTCCCTCCTTCACGTTGTTCTGGTTCCTCAGAGCTGCAGGACTTTAGGTTAAAAATGAACCACAGTGTGGAACAAAAAATGAGAAAGGATTAAGCATTTTACGGAACAAGTCGCAGCTCATAGTGAAAGCTTTGTTTACCGGGTTAGTACAAGGATTCCTGTTATGTACTTAAACCACACAGTAATCCCAATATTAAGCCGTTTTCTGCTGTTGGTGAACAAAGTAAACAGTCCGTCTAGTTTAAATTCACAGAGACGATTCTGACGGCTTTGTTTCATGTGGAAGTTTAGCTTGTGATGTGAAATGCTGGAAAGATTAGACGTCCTGTTTTAATCTGGCTGTGAGAAGGACTCACTCTGTCGGTTTTTGATGGAGGCCAGCTCCTCGTGCACGGCCTGGTCGGTGGATTTGGCGAAGGCTTCGGCTGTGGCACAGTAGCTGTGGTGAACCAGGTAAGAAGCGACCATCCTGACGGGACGAGAAAAACAGAAAATCAGCCTCACATGCTGGTATTTTTGGTTGTTGCTACCCAGCAACATGCACCAGAGTACATTTTAACTGGACCACACAGGGTAGGTGTAGAGTTCATTGATAATAACAAGCTTTTCACATTAAACCAGACCGAAGCAAACATAAAGCAAACGCCTGATATGTGACTAAAACTAAAACGAGTGCTTCATTTATTCTCTAAACTCCATTCCAGGTTTAAAGAGAATAATTCCAGCCCTCTTACTTCTGGATCATGGACTGCCACTCGCCCTCGCGCTCTCCGATGGGGAAGCGATCGATCTGGGCCTGAATCTTTGTCCTCCATTCTCGCATGTAGTCCTCAATGTCAAAGACGAACGGGTGCTGTCCGAAGTTTGCGTCCACCACCTCCCCTGGAGTCTGAAGGCCCACCGTCGGGTACAAGTTGGGCTGCAACAGAAACCAGACAATGACCAGTTAGGTTTGATTTTATATAGCAGTGTTTCTTTATCTCCTCAGACTGAGTTCACAGGTTACTCATTTGTTATTTGGGAACCAAACATCCATCCATCCATCCATTATCTATACACCGCTTAATCCTCACTAGGGTCGCGGGGGGCTGGAGCCTATCCCAGCTGACTCGGGCGAAGGCAGGGGACACCCTAGACAGGTCGCCAGTCTGTCGCAGGGCTACATATACAGACAAACAATCACTCACACATTCACACCTATGGGCAATTTAGAATAATCAATTAACCTCAGCATATTTTTGGACTGTGGGAGGAAGCCGGAGTACCCGGAGAAAACCCACGCATGCACAGGGAGAACATGCAAACTCCATGCAGAAAGATCCCGGGTCCGAGCTGGGACGTGAACCAGGGATCTTCTCGCTGCAAGGCGAAAGCGCTAACCACTACGCCACTGTACAGCCTGGGAACCAAACAGTGAATGAAAATTTTATATGTTTCAGACTTGGGAGTTTTTGTATTTTCAACCTCAAAAGAGCATCTCTGAAGTAATTTCAGTTGTTCAATATCTCCAGAAATTAAACTGACAGCCATGAAATTAGCGGAGAAAACAGATACAATAGTTTCCAGCAGATCAGAATGATTCATTGCTCCACCAAGAACACATTTTAAATGAAAAAAATGTGCAGAGTCTTCAAACAAAGATGGTATTGGGGCCCAAGAAAGTCTTTTGTAGTCCTACGAGTAAATTCATTTCAATATTTTGTCCTGGTCAAAATAACAAAAACTGGAACCTTATCTGGTCAAACTTTAACACATCAGATTCTACTGATGTTAGAGCCTCAAAGGTTGGTGAAATGTGGACCAAAGACTGGACTTTAGTAGAAACATGGATCCATCCATAGATAAACACTGACAGGAACTTTATGGATTTACTAAACCACTAAGCTTTGAAAATTTAGCATTTTCTACTAGAGCCAATCGATCAATAATTTAGATCTGCTGGAAACCTCTGTTAGTGTCCAAAAAAGAAAAACTTTGCCAGTGAAGACATTAAATATGTCCATAATGACACAAAACATCTCTGAAATCCCTTCAATTTTGTCCAAAATGACTCATTAAAGATTAAAAATTACTCAACTTGACTAAATTTACTCAAAACAAAAACATTTAAAATGTGCAAAACCAATTAATCCAAATACAAAATAATTCGAAAACCAACTAAAATGACACAAAATATGTTCATTGTGACTCAGAATTTGTCCAAGACGACAAAAAAAATGTCCAAATAGACTCACTTTGACAAAACATCTAAAACCTGGAACATTGTCTGGTCAGACTTTAACACATCAGATTCTACTGATGTTAGAACCTCAACAGTTGGAGTAATGTGGACCAAAGACTGGATTTTAGTAGGAAATAGGAAATAAAGAGTCCGAAAATGTTGAGCTTTTTCATTTTCAACAGCCAAAAAGTAATAATTACTGTCATTCTGGATAGTTTGAAGTCCTTTTGGATAATCGTTATTAGTTTTTAAACACACTTTAGGCATTTTTGACATGTGTGAAGTTGTTTCTGACAATTTGGAGTCACTTTGGACAGTATGTTTGGTAGAAATATGGATCCATCCATACAGATACGCCTACAGGAACTTTATTGGGAACCAATACCAGCTGAGTTTGAATTTTTCTGTGCTTTTTAGTTTCTCATTTTTAAGGAACAAAACTGTGTCCTCTGCTGGCTCAATTGGAAACTATTCTGTCTGTTCTCATCACACTTCATGTCTGTAGAGATACTTGGAAAGTCTTTTTAACGGTTGAGGGTTAGGGCGCTTTAATGACTGAAAACACAAATTCCCTGAAAGGTCTGAAAACACATGAAATTCTCAAAATTCTGCCAAAATATTTGACAGAACTTAGTTTCTGGAACCAAATGACAAATAAATGAACTCAAAAAAGATAAAATCTGAGACGGTGCAGCAACAGATTTCCTGAATTGACCCATAAAACGATGATAGAGGAAACAGTTTGGAATGTAATCTGGACAGTAAATCAGAACAGGAAAAAAACAGGAAAACAGAAAATCTCAGGAAACAAGACTCTGCCTGCAGTTTCTCCTTAAAATTAGATTTGACGCGCTTCAACTATGAACCCGTGGCAGCAGAGATCAGGGCTGAAGCTCCTGGGGCATTAAAGGAGCAGTAAGGAAGCCTTTTATTGCTCAGATTGACTGTGATGATTCCGTCCAGATGACTGATGTTCCTATTAGATCATCAGGACCAGGGGCTCACTTCTGGTCCGGCACAGTTTAGGCACTCGACCTCCCAGTCAACTGTTTTAGCAGAACTCCGTTAATCTACAGTTTCCTCACCTCCAGGTCAACGTCTCCTTCAGGGATCAGGAGAAACTCCAGTCTGGTGTCAGACTTGGTGGGTCCAAATTTTCTCCTATTTTCACACATCTTTTAAACTTGCATGACTGTTTCCATCATTTCTGAGCCTCATAACTTCATAAAGACACAGTGACATTACATTTTCAGGGACGAAAAACACATTTGAGTTCGGATAATAACTGCATTACATAAATAGAAAATGGGCCCATTTTTTCATTATCTAAATGTGCAGTAACATTAATAATTAAACGTAAAAATGTGGGAAAAAGCAAATGTTGTTTTGGTGTAATCCCACTTTTCTGTTTTCAACCAAAAGCAAACAAAGCAGAAAACTGACCCATTTTTTGTTTGTTTTTTTTCCGCTTAAAACTAAAAATGGAAAACAAAACAAAAATATTTTTCCAGTTTAAACTAAACTCTTTTTTTGAGATGATGGCAAACTTTGCTTTGTTTTAAAAATGACCCGTTAAATTGTTTTTTTTTTTGTTGTCAGACAGGAAAACCGTTTATACTTTAGAACCCAGATGCTGTGTTTTTTGTACATGTTTTAGTTTTTATTTTCAAATTTAAACCCCCTAAAAGTGCCCTTTTTCTTAGTTCTGACAATGATTGGAAAACTGATTATACTTTAGTACCCAGATGTTTTCCATATTTGATTTCAATGCTGATGACACTGGAAAAGCAGAAAAATGGCCTGTTTTCATGTTTTTGGTGTTTGATGGGAAAACAGACAATACTGCAGTAGCCAGACATAGAAGAACTTGTGTAACTGGAGGTAAACAAATACAGTTGATTAAAGTCCCCATAAGACGAGGAGGCACAAAGCTGCGAGTGTCTCTCAGAGTCGTCTTTGTTGCGGTCCAATAACCACAAAGGTCAGCTGTGCCGAGGTGACGCACTTTGCTGCACGACTCTGGAGGAACATGAATGTCTGGACCACCGCCAGCTCTGTTTTGCTGCTCAATGGATTATTGTTGTCGCTAAGACTCTTATTTTCTTCTCCCTCAAAAACAGCCGGCCTCCATTTTCATTTGCTACCGAGAAACTAGGAGGGGAGAAAAAAAACAAAAACAAAACAAGAAACTTTACAACTCCATCACATCTCAGCTAACGACGAATCCCAAGTGGAGTTAATGTCCGTAAGGAGGCGTCAGGAAGCGTGTTCATGTTTTATTTACATATATTTCTGTCCAGTAGGAGGCAGCAGAAACACACAACACATCCAGCAGTTTTCTGATTAACATACACAGACCAGCTAAACCACTGGGAGTCATGTTTCTGGTGAATTTAAATCTGGTTTTCACATTCCTTACAGCTCGGTTTGTTGTCTCAGAAGTCCTGTCAAAGCATCTTTAAATGCTCCAGTATGCTGAATAATGAGCTAAAAGATGCTAATCTGAGTCACTACTAGCAACTTCTTCAACATACAAGCCGTCAGCTGATCTGTTTTTTAACTTCTGGGGTTTTTTTCAGCCAACAAACTTAATCCTTTAGGATACAAGCAGAAAAATGATACCGTATTTCTGGGCTCACTAAATGCATGAAAACTTTGTAGATGTGTTTGGTTTCTTCAAAATGACAGACCAAGACCTCGAACAACAAACAAGTGCCAGTCATGTACTTACTTTCCCAGTTGTTCAAATACAGAAACCCCGGAGAGATATCATAAAATACTGATTATATCGGCTAGTTTTACACACCAGATCATTTAATTAATTTGTGGAGTAGAAGGGTGCTCAATCCATAAAAGCTTTCTATACGCTAGTGTACTTGTGGCGACATCACAGCTGGAGAGGAGAATAAACTACAGCAGCTGGGAGAAAGCGCTAAAGAAAAGAAACTTCAGAGGAAAAAGCAGCATCGACAGTGTTTGTGAGATTAATATTAAGACCAGATGGAGGAAACAAAAGCTCCTTACAGCAGATTTACAGCCTGTGAATGAATTTCAGACTTCATCTACGAAATTAATTTCATTTGATGTAAACATAAAACACCGCAGAGACTGTGGAGAAAACGGACACGTGTTTTAAAATGCACAGCTAACTCTGCCCTGATAGTAGTTTGTGTTTAAAACGTAATCCTGTCTGTCCTAATAATACCTCATTATAATACTTTCTAATACTCTGGTCAGTGTTGTAGCTCAGGTGACAGAGTCAGAAGTGTGAACTCCATCCAAGGATTCTCCTACTGTCCAATCATCTGGTTTTCCAGCCTCCAAACTATTTTCACTACAGTAGATGTTCTGAAGGAAAGAGTCCCAAATTCTTCCAACAGTCCAGATGTTTGATATAAAAGCTTAATTTAAAAGAGCAAAAATACAGGAAAACAAGTTTGGATCACGTCACTCATGCTTCTACTTGTTAGCTAGCATGTGTTACATTTGTATTTTTCTACTCAAGTGTTACATGTGTAGTTTTTACTTAGAACATGTGTTACATATGTATTTTCTACTGTACATAAGAATCTGTGCAGTATTAATACCACTTGCAAGAATGTTGTTTCTATTTAGTACTTCTGTATATTTTATTTTGGATTTTTTTTTAGTTTGTACTTTATTTCCTAAATGTTTCTATTTAGTACTTCTGTATATTTTGTTTTATTTTGGATTTTTTTATTTTGTACTTTATTTCCTAAATGTTTCTATTTAGTACTTCTGTATATCTTGTTTTATTTTGAATCTTTTTTATTTTGTACTTTCTTTCCTAAATGTTTGCTGCTGTAAAACTGTAAATTCTCCACTGTGGGACTAATAAAGGCTGATTTTAACAAACCACAGAGCTACTTTCACAGCTAATCAGTTGAGTGGAAGCTAACTAGCAGTTAGCTTTACAGCCCGTTCTACCTCAACATTAAAACATCAACAGTCACGCTGTGTGTTTAAACGTTCAGGACTCACAGTTTCATTTTCATTCCTCCAAACCAAACAAATCCAGTCGCTGCATTTACAAAAGCTAAAGTTTAGAAGTCTGCATACGTAGAAAGTTTCCCCTGAGGGGTACAGAAGAGGAGCTGTTCATAAGTTACTGTTTCTGAACATTATTATCCTGATAAACGAGAAAACCAGAAAAGTCTACGACTGGAGTTTAGCTCTGAACTTCACTGCTAGCTTCACCAAACAGAGACGTGGTTTAGAGGAGATTCAAGGTGTTTACACAGATTTCATTCATATTATTCTGATATCCCTAAATCCAGAGATAAATTCATCATTAGTGAATATTGAGCTGTTTAGAATAGAACATCTAATAGAAAAACAAACTAGTTTATTTCCTGCTTGGACAGATAATTCAGTTAATGTTATTTTAGAATTAATTTGTGTAAAATTTGGATTTTTTTGTTTGGATGGAAACACCATCAGTCAGGATCTACTAATTATGTGACTTATTTTATCATAACATTTCCTAAAACTCTTGTCGGTGTCTTAATTCAGGCGTCAACATTGTGACTGAAGTCGTTGTGAAGGAAATAAAACATTTAATTTCTCTAAATAGTCCTGATTAATTATGGAAACCATAAAGAACAGAAGACAGGAGGGAACAAATCATGTTTACTTACTGGAAGGTCTGTGAAGGCAATACCTGCAGAGGGAGAGAGGAAAGCATCAGCATGAAGAGTCCTTTAATCTGATGACTATCAGTAATCTATTACAAACCATTTGAACATTTAAAGGCTGGATGTGACCACGTGGAATTAAGATAACAGATAGAAACTTGAATGAATGACTCAGGTGCAACAGCCAGGTGATAAACATTCAGACTGCAGGTGAACTGTATAAACTTACATAAAAAGTAAACAGTAAAACAGTTACAACATGTGAAAGTATCAGTAGCAAATGTGGCTGTGTTGAAAATGCTGCACATATTGATTCCAGGTTTTGCTAAAAAAAAAAAAAACAACAACAAAAAAAAAAACAATGAAAGAATTCTACTTTGAGTTTTTTAGTTTTTAGGATTAATATCATGTCTGAGATCTCTCTCCTTCAGGACTTTAATTAAAAATGAATCAACAGTGAAGGAAAATGAAACCAGGGACAATAGAAAATGCCCAGAAAATGCAGAGAGTTAATAAACAAATGAATTATTAGGAGACAAACAGAACATGAAACATTATTTTCTCCTGTGTGGGTTCTGTCTGCTGTAGATATAAAAACACACCATGCAGTTTTAGTCAAAATGTAAAAGTGAGGCTCTTGTTTTATCATCACAGGAATAATTAAATGCATCAATCATTAGATCCTTGTGTAAAGAAACAGCTACACTTGTTGCAGTGGCCTTGTTTTGTTGTTTTTTCTGCTATGAAATAAAAATGTAACACTGACAGAATTCAATGTTAAAACTGAATTCTGATATTTACAGGTAACGTGTTGTGGCTCACTGCTGGTAATATTTACTCCTCTGAAATAAGGTGAACACAGACCGGGCACAGGTGTAGCTGTTCTGACTCACCTGAGCCACATGCTCAGGTGTTCCAGGTAATAAATACTAGCAGGTAGAGCCCTGAATGCTCCTTACCGAGGCTGTGGCCGTTCTTTGTGTAGAAGCAGGTGTTGTTGATGAGGTTAACGCAGCAGCCAATCACGTCGCCCGTTGTAAACGTAGGTCCGTAGGGTTGCCCGGTGCCGGACGAGCAGAAGGAGTGGCCGTCGTCTCCGTGGTAACCATACGAGTGTTTGTCCCAACCTGAAGGATGTGAAAGACACGACACTGTGACGTCTCAGACGACTTCAGGACAAAAATGACTGAAGCGGGAAAATAAAAAGTACAGAAGGGAAAAACAGTATCTACAGCAGGGGTGTCCAACATGAGGCCCGCGGTCCGAAAGCGGTCCTCCAGAGGGTCCAATCCGGCCCTCAAAGTGTAAAAATCCCAGAGAAGACATTAACTGCAGATTGTAAATCAGTAAAACTATAAATTTAGAATAATTTCTAGACCATGACAAGTTGTTCTGATCCTAAAGTAAAATACTAGATTGTTCATTGCTCTTTTGTTGTTTTGTGTCTCATTTTTGTAATATTTTGTCTCGTTTTTGTTTTTTGTCTGACTTTTGTCATGTGTCACATTTTTGTCGTTTTGTCGTTTGTTGTTTTGTGTTTCCTTTTTGCCTCGCTTGTTTCTTATTTTTTGTCATTTTATGTTTTGCTTTATTTGTTGTTTTTGTGATTTTGTGTCGTTCGTCTATTTGTTTGCCGTTTTGTTTCTCACTTTTGTCAATTTTATGTCGCTTTGTAACTGTAATTTTTTTCTTTTTTTCACGTTTGTCTAATTTTTTGTTGTTTTGTGTCTCATTTTTGTAATATTTTGTCTTGTTTTTTGTCTGACTTTGTCTAATTTTTTTGTGTTTCCTTAATGTCTCGCTTCTGTTTTTTGTCATTCTGCGTTTTGCTTTATTCACTGTTTTTGTCATTTTGTGTCTTTTTTGTCTTGTTTTGTTTCTTGCTTTCATCATTTTGTGTCGTTTGTTTTATTTCTTGCTTTTGTCATTTTGTCCTCATTTTTTGTCTCTTTTTTGTTTTGTTTCATGATGTTTGTCTCATTTTTGACATTTTGTGTCTCATTTTTGTAATACTGTATCTTGTTGTTGATGATTTTGGTCTTTTTTTTGCCGTGTTGATCCTCCAGTAAATCCTCTCTGGTTCAGTTCCAGGTAACTAAATGTTGTGTTGCTTTGTAGACACTCTGTGATCTGGAAGTTGTAATGTGGAAATGATAAACTGAGGCTGAATGCTGTTGAAATTTCAGGTTGTTCATGATGTTTTGTAAAAAAAATAATTCCTTAAATGTGAACATTTTAAGAATGTACATTTTGCACTAAAACAAAGGAACCATTAGGAGTTGTGGTTCTTTATAGGTTATTATGCTGTGGTTTTTACTGGTCACTGGAGATCAGACTGGGCTGAATGTGGAACCTGGACTAAGATGAGTTACACCCCCCCGATCTAGAGTTTCCAAAACTTATGTTGCTTTAAATAAAAAGAATCCAGTCAAAAAAGTGAAAAAGCTAAACTGTCCACTCTACAGTATAGTAGTAATAGTCTGGCTGCACCTTCTTATCATTCTGCTACAGAAGGCAGAAGAGGAGTTCTGGCTCGTTTTGATTTCTTTAAATCGATTACAGTCGTCTTGGGAGCAGCTAAGAAAAGGAGGCAGCTTCAGTGTTCAGTCAAAGCAGTGAAATTGTTCTGGTGGCACATTTATGTAGAGAAGCGTCATTAACATGGATAATCCACTGATAACAACTAGTGAGGCTGCTTTACTGTACGATCTAAATCCAGGCCAAAACGTGAACTATTTAATACGCCTGGAAGCTGCTGTGATTTCCTGTAGTGAGCTGGACTCTGACAAACAAAAGGAGGCTGATCTGAGCAGGTTTATTTCCACATCCTACGTCCACTGAGTCGGACCAACACTCCGCTCATCTGCTTCGTTTTACGCAGAAAAACGTCCAACAAAGCTGGATGTTGGAAAGAGTCGACCAAGAAGTCTCCAGTGCACCACTCTACCGTGATGTTGCAGACGTGAGGAGAGAAGAACCAGCCGGTACCAGGACACACGACTGACAGCTGCTCTTCAACAGGAAGCCAGCAGACCCCGCCCTCCTACTAACCTGATTGGACAAACACTTCCTCATCCTGGATATTACACCTGATCTTCCTGTTTTTACCAAACTGTGTTTCTGAAAGCACTGGAGAATAGAAATAAGCAGCTGGAGCTGATTTTCAGGAGTTTCCAGAGATGTCTAGAGGCAGCCAGACGTCCCTGATTTGCATAAAGTAGCCTCGACATTATTTTATGCAAACGAGGAGCTATGTCTCTAGAAACACCTGGATGCTACCAGAATGCACTGCTGCTGAGATAGACAACCAATAGGAGGCTCTGAAGTGTAGCATCCTGGAAACTCTGACTCCACAACTCGTGTTCTAACCCTTTGGGAAAAATGTGACAAACAGTTTTAAGAGTTGGAAAACGAATTCAGTCCAAAAGCAGAACTAATTATTCACATTGTGACCGACAACAACAAAGTGGTGCTAAAACATCCTCTTGTTTGTTAAAACCTGCAGGGATTCAGTGCCTTGCTCAAAGACACTTCTGGACACTGAAGCTGGCTCAGCAGACATCTCATCACCAGAGCAGCTTGTTTTCAGTGTGACAGCAGAAGGACAAAGCTCAGTCGTTATTTTTTTCCTCCAGAAAGCTGGATACGCTCCCAGAATCGAGATGTTTTTAGCGTTTTGAGCTCTTTGGTTGTAAATTCAAGCCTCTACAGACTGCAGGCCATTTTTGTTTTATGTAACCTCAGTAAATATTAGCTATGCTGAGCATTAAATCGAAAAAGGTGGATTATTTTTAACTGTGTGATTTGAAATGAGGTGTGTGCCTTTTGTGTGTGTTCAATAAAAGCTCCAACACACTATTTATGAATGAAAACTTTGATGTGTGTGTTCTGGGAGTGTTGGTCCAGTCTTTGTCCTGTACTGCAGCACTAACGGCCCATTCTAATGTCAGAAACCAAGCAGCAGGATCCAGTGAGTTACTGCTGAGCTGCAGAATTAATCCTGCCATTGCAACATTCATCAACTCTGCAGCAGTCTGGCATCACTTCTTCACAATTAGTGAATTGTCATTAGCTTCCATCCATCAGCCGGGCGTCTGCCGTTTGCTCTGGGCCTCCTGTTATCTCTGCAGAGGAGACGGAGGTCCTGGGTGGGTCCGGTCCTCACACTGCTGGAGGGTGTCAGGGCTCCTGTTGGGCCTGATAACCTGGGCGGAGGGCAGCGGTGACGTCCTCCAGCGTCACACTACCATGTCATGGCAAAGAACTAACAGTGGGACGCGATTTAAAAAAATTATCTCATTCGAGGCTTTGTAGTTAACTCATTGCAATTAATCGAATTTTTGTCAAATAGTAATATTTGACACAATAAGCAAAGTTTTTCAACTCAAATATTGGTTGACGACTGAATGATGAATAGACATATACGTGAATTTTAACAACAAAAATGTTTCAAGCAATCGTAAGTTATGGCAACTGGACTAACCTCGTGTGAGTCGAAAACGTTTCACCTCTCATCCAAGAGGCTTCTTCAGTTCTGAAAGCCTGGTGGGGAGTACCAGATATTTATCCACCAGGAGGGTGGTGGCAAAAACAAGTGGACAAAGACCCGAAACCAATAGACTCGTTAGGTGTTAATGTGAGTCGTTAGCCTTTGATGGGCGGTCGTTACCCCTCCCAGCCCTCTAGGAGGGTGGTTGGGGGTCACCTGACTGCAGGTGGGACAGATGGCTGCACCTCCTTGGGAGGGCTCTAAAGCTTGTTTTATGCTTGCCGCGTCCGCGAGGTCCGTGCGGCTGCGTGCGGAAAAATTACGTCATTTTCACACCCACGCCCCCTCCAGCGGCCTTTCCGTGCGGAAAATTTCCGCTCCGCGCACCTCCACATTTTTCTAACCAACGCGGACGGAGCCGCACGGAAAAACATGGCGGAGGACCAGGACCTACTCGTAGCTGAAGTCTAGAAATACGTGAACTTATACGATTCATCACACAGAGATCACCGTGGTAACCGAGTTATGAACTATTCATGGTGTGAAATAAAACTAACTGCTGAAATGCTTTTATTCGGTAAAATGCCGTGTTGTAAGTGGTGTAAACCATGGCAAACTTCTTCTTCTCTTGTTTAGTACCAGAGTAGACCAGGTAGACGTGTGTTTGAGCTACACTGCCCCCTGCAGTTTGGAAACAGACTTCTTCTTCTCTAGTTTATTACTAGAGTAGACCAGGTAGACGTGTGTTTGAGATACACTGCCCCCTGCAGTTTGGGAGCAGACGCGCACGGAGTATAAATGCACACACGTTCCTTCGCACGGATTTCCGTGCGGCTGATTTCCGCGCGACTCGTTCGTGCGGAAAGTATATTCCAGCCTTTAGAACGGCGTTGTAAGTGGGAGACAGATGGTGTCTGAGGCCCCCTCCTCTGTTCAAAGATGGCCGTTCTAGTTTGACATGAATGGCTTCTTTTACCCCCACCACCCTCCTGGTGGATAAATATCTGGTACTCACCACCAGGCTTTCAGAACTGAAGAAGCCTCTTGGATGAGAGGTGAAACGTTTTCGACTCACACGAGGTTAGTCCAGTTGCCATAACTTACGATTGCTTGAGACTTATCATGACCTGGATGACTGAGAACATCCACAGATTTAACAAAAATGTTTGTTTCATTTCTATTTATTTGCATTTCATCTGTCTGCTACATTCACAGATTACTGCAAACTCAAAGTGACATTATAGTGATTCTAGTCAACATTTTAAGACTTTCTGTACTTTCAGTGTCTTCTAAAGTGGTCTATTATGGGATGGCTACACCGTTAGCAGGACTGTCATAGCTAACGTTAGCTCTGGTGCTAACAGCTACATGATTTACATTGAGGTGATCAGAAAACTCTTTGTTGCACATTTTGCACAAAACCAGGCTTCTATCCAAGCTTCCATCGGGAAGATTTACAAGAAAACTTTCCTCCCAACAAGCTCAATCTGTTCTCGTCTTCCTTTACGGTTCACCAAACTTTCTGACGTCACTCTGTGTCCTGTGGATCTTCTTCACGGGTGGAAAACAGACTTCAGGTTCTTTACCGCCACCTACTGGGCTGGAGTGTTCATCAGTGTTACTAGTGTGCCAAAAATCAGGAAACTGAGAAAGGTACGATTAAATGAGTTATTTTTTTAACACGTCATTTTTTTCTGCAATTAATTAATGGTAACTAACGCGTTCAAGTCCCAGCCCTAGAAAGAACAGCTGCAGGGATCTGTTAATACTAACCAGCTGTGGATATTCACTCTGCAACAACGCTGTTCTGACGAAACACGTTTCTTAGCACAAGGGAGGATTTTTATAACATTTCAGCAAACATTTAAGAACTGAAAATCCATTTTATTGTGTTTTGGGGTTGTTATAAACTTAGAAATGCAAAATAAAAGCTCTCAACAACTAGACAAGACTCACAAAAATTTGACCCAAGTGCTGCTTATCATCACGAACCAGCAGTTATCCAGGTTAACCTTTGTGTAGCTCCGCCCCCTCGCTGCTTCCATGTGAACCAATCAGAACGAGCCTCTCAGCCTTCCAGGTTTACTTTAAACAGCTGCTTCTGATAAACTCTAAAATATCTGAACCACAAATAAACTCACCAAACGTTCTGCTGTAAGAGTGAACACAAGAGTCTCCATGCGCTGCTGAACACCCAGTGGGTTATTAATGACGTAACGTCCCCACAACAAACCAACGGCTAACGTTAGCTTCAAGGTCTGATCTCTGTATAAACTGTAGCACTGAGATGCTAAACTTTAATTTAAACCAGTAAACCAGGACTCGGTGTTTTCGTGTTAGCATCTGTTAGCTTCTCTCCTGCTCTCTTTGCTCATTAAACTACATTTTAATGCAGCTGAACTACAATAAAGCTGCTCTCATTTTTACTGTGCTAACACGCTAACCAGCAGATAAAATACTGATTTTATAACGTTCGTCTGACAACAAACGCAGCAGTTAACAACGCCTGCTGAAAATTCACGGATATTTCCATGTAAAATGATCCTCAGAGAGTAAATAAGAGGATGGAAAGTCTCATTCACTTCTGTGCACAGACTATCAACTGTTTTTCTCCGCACTGTCAATCACAGCTGCAGAGACAGTCTTCTTCCTGAAGGGGGCGGGAACGGCAGCAGATCAGCTGCATTTGAAGCTACACTTTCACAGCTGTTCAGAACAGAACTGAAACCAGGAGTCAAACAGTCACAGAGGAACAAATCATCGTACAAACGCAACAATGTGAGATCTTTAAAATCTGTATCCTCATTACCGGGAGAATTGTTGACCGCATTTAGATAAAAAAATTATTTAGTATTTTGCCCTCATTACAACAGAGACAAACTTCTTGGTCAGCCCTTTACATGACTAATTAAAATTAGTTTATCGCTAATATTGGCATCTAAATGCAGTCAGCTGTATTCCCTCTTTCATTACTTCAACCTCCTCCTAGAAAAGGTCAGCATTGTGATATTTATGCTTCTAATAACCTGTTGATATCCAAGTTTTTGAAATTATATCTCAAAACTTACAACACACTCATTTTCTGCAAATTCTGTCTGACTTTACATTAAATACTGACATAGATGTGATATATAGAGTACAGAAACTGTGGTGGTATGTCAGACAGCCTGAGCTTCACCTGTGGATGTCTTCATGTCAGGAGCTTATTCTGGGTTTGTTGTTCAGACTTTAGAGTCTAGCATGCTGACAGCAGTAAGGCCTACTAGCTATGGCTATGTCTTCAAATAATGTAGTATTCAAATCATCATACAATCTATAAATTTCTATGTTTTCTTGACAGTCAGGAAAAGTTAAAACGTACAATAAACATCTAAATTCTTGAATCTATGGACTTAGCAGCGCTTGGCAGGAGTGGGAACATGAAACTTCCACATTCCTTTTCATGTCCCTGCCAGGACCATCACACTTGTAGAAACCCTGAATTTCAGCCTCTCCAGCCCATAACAATTAACAGTACGAAACAATTATCAGACGAAACATTTAAATGACTCGGTCACACCTGCAGCCAGGTCATCCAACACAAATCACAGGAAAATGACAGCCACAAACATGCAAACGATTTGTGTATGATATACAGCAGACACACAAAAACAGCAGCAATAAAACACAATGTGCCCACTTACCAGGGAGTCTGTTCATGTTTACGCCCTGAGCTGAAAGGCCGATGCCCATGTACCTGCAGGACACAGAGCAGACTTCATTTAGACACAAACACCAGGAAATCTGCTCAACTGCTCCACATCTGATGTCTCTGGCCTCCAAGGGACTGAGCGCTGATGATGGAAACTAGTGTGAACAAACCAGGTCTAGATTTGTATGTGGTCATGGATCCGATTCCCGCGGTTTATTTGACGCCTCGTTGTTCTGTGCGTGTTGTCATTAACAGGGATGGAGGTCGATGGAGAGACAAGAAAGCTTCACATTTGTTGGACTTTAAAGATGGAACCGGGTTAAACTATCACCCCGGTGGCCACCAGTCATGTCTGTCTGCTCCGAAACATCTCAGTATCACTAACAGCATCAGAACTGACGGTGCTAAAAGCTAGCATGATAAGCTAAGGGGTATCATGCTATGTTTAGCTAGTCAGCACCTTGGTTCGTCCACAGAGAGTGTGTTCTGCAGGTTCCCCTGAACACATCAGAACCTCATACATCCACAGAACCATCGCCTGCCTCAGTGGAAACAACATGAACACATGTGGGTCAAAGGGTTCTCCAAAAGATAATCATCTAAAGGTGCTTTAAAGATTTGTTTCCTGAGCTCCATTTCTTAACCAGATAATTGAACAAGTAACCCAACTTTATTATTATTCAGCAGACAGCATATTTTATTTAAATATTGACTAACTGTGTTCATGTCCATGTTGTCTATCACTAATATTGGAATCTCTCATTTTGACCGGCTAAAGGCCGTAAGTTAAAAGTCAAAAGTTAAAAGCGGGTTTTGTCTGTCAATTCAGACTGCAGAAAATAACTCAGATTTTATAACCATTTATTATTTAGGACTCAAAACTGAGCTCTACAAAAGTATTCTAATGGAATTTTGCAAATTTTATGTCAAAATATTAAAAAACTGGAACCTTGTTTTGCTACACCTTTAATTCTACTGATGTCAGAGTCTCAGACGTTGGTGAAATGTCGGCCAAAGACTGGATTTTAGTAGGAAAAATACAAACTATATATACGAATAAATCCATTTATGGTCACTCACAGGGACTTTCTAGGGACACAACACCATCCTTGTTAGAGAATTTTGCACGTTTTTTCCATTTTCAAGGACCAATAATTACTCCACCAAGGAATGCGGCAGGGTTATGTGACGATCGGCGTGCGTCTGTCTGTCTGTCTGTCTGTCTGTCTGTCTGTCTGTCTGTCTGTCTGTCTGTCTGTCTGTCTGTCTGTCTGTCTGTCTGTCTGTCTGTCTGTCTGTCTGTCTGTCTGTCTGTCTGTCTGTCTGTAACATTACTCAAAAATGGACTAACGGATTTGGATGAAATTTTCAGTGAAGGTCAGAAATGACACAAGGACCAAGTGATTAGATTCTGCCAGTGATGCAGCTTATAGTCTGGATCCATGGATTAGCTAAAGATTTCTGTATCATTGCTAGATAGCGGCACGCCGTCACTGTAACCATGACAACCAGTGATCACTACGTCAGCTGCCTGCTGATGATCACATGATTGTGATCCTACTACAAATCCACCTCTGAGGACTTATCAGGACTTATCCATCAGAAATGATCTAAGGAACAACTGATTAAATTGTGGGGGTGTTTCTGAGTCCCATCAGTTCCTGCTGCCTGCTACATATTTAGGTCACGTGATCCGGTATCTTTACATAACGTACACATGCAGAACACACGCCTGTGCTCAGAGCAAGGTCTTTTTTTATTAAAGATTTCATCCATCGGAAAAGAGACGACTGAGCAGCCTTGGTGGAGTACTGCTCTCTGGGTGTTTTTCTTGTTTGCTGAAACTTCCCATGGAATAAATTCAATTAATCAAATCCTCAAGCTGTAGCAACAATGCAAACCATTCAGTACAAGAAACGTTTTACTGTTAGGATACCAACATGTAGCACATCAACATGAGTTCAGTTTCAGAAGAAAGCTGCGACCAGATGAAACGTCTGGAGTGAAATTCTCAGCAGAATTATTGGAATTCTCCCAAATCAGTTCAACAACCTCAAGTTTTTATATTTCAAACCGAAGAGTTTGACAGTGTCAGACACTGCCAGCTACCAACACAGCTAAAAGAAGGGTTTGTGTCGCCTTACCCATCTCGGCCTTTACTGATGATCTTCACCTCGAAGTAGTAGACCCCGCAGGCAGCTGGGATGGGGTGGGTGGCCCGGACAGACGCCGCATCTTTGGGGGTTTTTCCATGACCTTCAGGTTGGGTAGAACAAAGGAGGGTGGGGTTACTACTGATGATTATCAGTCATTCACTCGTCATAAACAGAAGATCAATGCTGAGTGTGAGGACAGAGAGATGCTTGTCTGCAGCTACTTACTAATGATTTTCATTTTAAGGACTGTAAGTAGATGTTTTTAGCATTAGAGGCTGTGGAGGAGATTAAACTCTAAAAACTGACCATGACGAAGCCATTTTGAGAAGCAGAGAGCAGAATTGCAGCACATTTCAATGTCAAAGGTTTAAACCAAAGAGAGATTTGAGAATATTACTGAACAAATAATGTTGTAGTCGAGAGGCAGAGCTTCTGCAGATGCTATAGTATAACACTTCTACACACTAAGTTTAGATCGACCAGGAAAACAGCCTGAAGGAAAACTGTGCTTGTCCCAATATTTCTTTAGGATTATTTTTCCTTTAACAACTGCAAAATATTTGTTCTATACATAGTTTATTCAAGCTGTGACACATTTTACACATAAAGAATGTATACAGGAGCACACTGCTGTGAAATATATATAAATATGTATATATACAGTCATTAACAAATTTATCTGTGTTAGAAATGAGAAAATTGTAATAATTTAGAAATCTGTCAAACACATGTTATTTATCGGGCACATAACAAACTTGAACAACTAAATAGTCCATATTCACACATATTAACCAGGAAGTAGGGCTGGGCGATATGGCCTAAAACAAAAACCTCAGATTTTTTTCACAAAAAATCCCGATTCACGATTTATCCGATTTTTTTCCCCCTACCTAATCTCCTCGTGCCAGAGTCCAGTCTACTTTATGCAAATGAGCTGCAGCCCTCTCCAGGTAAACACACCGGATCGTAGCTGGAAATGCGCTGCATGTGGCATGCTGGTCTGGTTGCAGTGCGGTTCCAGCTGTGATCAGGTGTGTTTACCTGGAGAGGGCTGCAGCTCATTTACATAAAGTAGACTGACTTCTACTTTATGCAAATTACATGCGGCGTGCGGAGATTCCACGCATCGTTAAACTGTCCTCAAACTTCTAAACTAGGCATCGGTGACCTAAAACCAGGACAGATTCAGCTGCTGCAGATTATTTCTCGCTTCAAATGCTTTCAGAAATACTTTTCGCTGACGTGTTTTTTGAAATAAAAGGGAAAGTTTGCGGCCGAGCTGCTGTGTTTATCCGACTTGTCTGCAGGACTGTCCAGCTGAAAGCTCGGTGACGTCACCACGTAGCGGCCTGCTGTTGCTCAGCGCTGTCATGTGACCATGTTGTGGTCCGCTAGTGACCGCCGTCCGTGTGTGTTTCAGATGCGGTGCGTTGCCGTACGGGGAACTCGCATCTAGTGGACACGCGCCTTTAGATCTGCGCCGCTCGCCGCCATGTTGTTTGTGTATCAAGCGCGGGGGGGAGGGGGGCGAACTCTGAACTACGGGAGCCCAGCGGGAAGGCGTTGGTGACGGATGCTGATGAGAAAATCGATTTCCATAAAAACAAATCGACAGTAAGTACAAAGTCGAATTAATCGATAAAATCGATTTATCGCCCAGCCCTACCAGGAATCTTAACATTTTGTACATGAGAAGTCAGAAATTAATCCAGAATGACATAAAATCACTGTAACACGTTTCTGTTCAGGATTGCAGCAAATAATGGTAATTTGGCATCTTAACCAAAAAATAATAATGTGCTTTAGTTTTTTTTCAGCTATATTTTAGCATTAAAGAGCTGCACATACTGGAGGATTAACCATTACAGAAACACAGAAACATGAAAACATATTTTACTTATCAGCAATACTGTTAATTTAGGGCAGCAGTGGCAAACACCTCACATTGGGTGGAGGTCTCATAAATACATTAAGCACTGTGTGTATCCATCTATCCATCTATCCATCTATCTATCTATCTATCTATCTATCTATCTATCCATCCATCCATCCATCCATCCATCCATCCATCCATCCATCCATCCATCCATCCATCCATCCATACACACACTATTGTTCAAAAGTTTGTGGTCACTTTGAAATGTCCTTGTTTTTGAAAGAAAAGCAGTTGTATTCCATGAAGATAACATTAAATGAATGATAAATCCAGTGTAGACATTGTTAATGTGGTAAATGACTATTCTAGCTGCAAACAGCTGATTTTTAATGGAATATCTCCATAGAGGTACAGAGGAACATTTCCAGCAACCATCACTCCTGTGTTCTAATGCTACATTGTGTTAGCTAATGGTGTTGAAAGACTCATTGATGATTAGAAAACCCTGCAGTTATGTTAGAACATGGATAAAAGTGGGAGTTTAATGGAAAACATGGAATTATCTGGATGAACCCAAACTTTAGAACAGTATTGTATTTATAGATGTATATAAATCTACATACAGGCTGGTGTGAAGAGGAAACTGGCTTAGCGACACCCAAAGATAAAACTGATTAAGTAGATTAAATTTTTATAAATACCCTTTGAGGATGAGTCAGTGGTGATGAGATTATCACCTTAAATGCTCTGAATCTGGATCTCCTGTGTTCCTGTCGGCCTTCAAAGCTAACATTAGCCGTCAGCAGCATCAGGGCTCATATATCAGACATGTTTAATGATACTTAGCAGCAGTTTACAGTCATTACAATAGGTGGACGACTAGCTCGCTGTTATTAATAAACCTCTGGAACTGTATTTGGAAATACTGAGTAATACCCCTTATAGAATATCCCATGAAATGTGAAATGCAAGATGCTTATTTAGGAGTCGGTTAAAAAGAAAAGAAACGGCACCATTTATCTGTTTTCATGAGGAAAAAAAAATCTATAATCAATTAGAACAATTTAATCTCAGCTGCAATTCTGGTCAGAAGGTAAAATCAAACAGTTGAGTCGTGTGAGGAAACATTTCTTCTGGATAGAATCAGAGCAGCTTTAATTCCTTAAACTAGTTCAAATATGGAAAATTAACTTAAGTAGACGTACAAAAATTAAACTTCTCGCCTCCATTTTACATTTCTGCTGGTGACAAAATGGTTGCCGGGTGGAGACACCACCAAAGAGGAAAACAGTACAACTTACAGGTACAGTATTACTTATTTTAGTTAATTTATTTAAATATATACAATGCCATGAACGGTTTAAAACAACCAGAGCTAGTCGCCATGTTTAGTTGGTGAAAGAGTGAAACAGCTGATGGTTACTGGTGAGTCAGTAAACTGATTACTGGACTTAATCTACTCTGGATTCAGACCGCTGTAGTCGGGATGATTATTGTTCTCAGCGAACGTTGTAATGTGGGATTCTCAGAAGCTACTGGCATATCTTCTGTAATTATAATAATAATAATCCTATTTTCTGCAACATTCCCTCCAGATGTTCCAGTCGTTGGATGTGTTGTGTGGAATCATGAATATTATCACCATGTTTACCTGCATAACTGTAATTTATTTTTTTCAACTAAAGTCTCCAAATGCAGCACAGACGTAGTTGTCACAGCTCTCAGTACATTTACTATCAATGTGTATCCATCTGCTTTTAATTTGCTTAACTAAGAAGGACCAGAACTGGAACGATTTGCTCATTAATTAGCAAATATTTCAGTCATCAGTTGATAAGTTTATGTACATTTTAGGTAGAAGTGACAGAAATTAACCAGTTCCAGGTACTTAAATGTGAATATTGGCTCATTTCCTGAGTCATTTATGGAAAAAACCAGACTAATGTTGACCAAACGACATATTCTGATATTCAGGGTGTCTCTAAAGTCTGGACACATCAGCAAAAAATACATGTTTTCAAGGAATGAACATTTTTGCAACATTTCTTTCAATACATTAATTTTTAATATATTGAATTAAATATATATTTGATCTTTAATCAAATATATATTTAACATAATAGCCATATTTAATATGTGGAGGCAAAAAAACTACAGTTAACCCTTAGTTGCTCCAGTGATTGGACCCTACACTCTTCCATTAATGGGTCAAAAATGACCCGTATAAGAATCAAAGTGTTTTTATGCCATTTTTGTCATTTTGGTTGAGAATAATAAGTTGTATTATTGTTTGGATTATATTTTTGTCCACACAAGATGGATTTTATGTTTGAAATATGCTTATTTTGCACTTTTTAACCAATTGTGAACATTCTGATGATTGAAAAAAGATTATTACACAGAACAGCAATAGAAGCATGTCAACATCCATTTTGTTCAATCCTTCCACTCTTTTCCTCTGATTAGATTACATTTAGGGGTGGGACTTTAATGCATTCATTTCGATTAATTAATTACAGTGGAAATAACGCGTTAAAAATAATAGCGCCATTAATTGCACCCTCCTCAGTTCCCTCATTTCTGGCACACCGGTAACTCTGATGAACACTCCAGCCCAGTAGGTGGCGGTAATGAACCTAAAGTCTGTTTGTAGCCATGAAGAAGAAGCACAGGAAGTACTGAGTGAAGTCAGGCTCTGGTGAACAGCGAAGGAAGACGAGATTGAGCTTGTTGGACAGAAAGTTTCCTTTTAAAAATCTTCCTGATGGCAGCTTGGATAAAAGCCTGGTTGTGTATAAATTGTACAACAAAGAGTTTTCTGATCACTGCGTCACTTCAAGCCGACGGTATCACCTCAATGTAAAACATGTTGCTGTTAGCACCAGAGCTAACGTTAGCTACGAGTCATGCTAACGGCTAACGGTGTAGCCATCCCATAATAGACCACTTTTCTAGACAGTGCTTGAGTTTACAAATGTTGAATAAAATCGCTATAATTGCACTGAGATTTGCAGTAATCTGTGAATGTAGCAGACAGATGAAAAATGCAGATAAATAGAAATGAAACATTTTTGTGGTTTAAGTTTTTACTCCGTCGAGGCTCTGCCTCCTTGGAGGAGGAATAACCTAAACAACAAAAATATCTCTTTTAATAACTTCATTATAAACTTTTTGTTTATAAAAAAATTACATAAATAAAAAATGATATTCCTATAAAAAGAACCATGAAAATTCCACCATTTATCAGACCCATAAAAGATGAAAACAGAATGAATCTCTGGATTTTCAACTTTCTGAAGCTCCTTGAACTACTTATGCTGATTTTATGTGCCATACAGTGGAAAAAACAACTAAATTCAGGCTTTAAGTCATCAAAAGCACTTTTTTCTATATGTCCCATTTTCCTTTTTTTAAAATAAATTTTAAATTATAAACACGTATATGTCTATTCATTGATTCAACTGTCAACCACAATTTTATTTGAATTGAAAAACTTCACTTATTGTGTCAAATATTGCTATTTGACAAAACTTCAATTAACTACGATTAATTAATTACAAAGCCTGTAATTAATTAGGTTTTTTTTTTAATCGCATCCCACCACTAATTAGATTAGATCTACTGTTGCTGCTCTCCGTCCCTACATCACCTCTGGTATATTTATCAGTGATAAAGAGCTTGGGGTCGTAATACAAATATTACAGTTTAAAAATGCAAACGGAATGATATCAAAAACATGTTTTTGAGGAACAGGTGGAAAGTGAAATGATAAAAACTTTTCATTACAAAAACACTTGAAAGAAAACAACATCACCAGCTCATTTTAGACCCATTAATGCATCTGAGGGTTCATAAGACTTCCTGTGTCCAGACTTTAGGGACACCCTGTATATCAGAACATGTTGTTTAGTCTAGCAAACACTCTGCAGCCCAACATTAGTCAGCTTCTTTGCATAGATGACTCAGGAAATGAGCCAATATTCACATTTCAGCACCTGGAACTAATCAATTTTTTGTCATTTCTGCCCAAGACGTACATAAACTTATCAACTGATGACTGAAATGTTTGCTAATTAATGGGCAAATCGTTCCAGTTTTGTCCCTTAGTACTGTTTTATGAATTATATGGAAAACACAAGTGACAGTAAAACGAACATGTGATGATCCTGTAAAGTGGGTTCTAGATAACAAAGCTGTACCATCTGATAGAACACTGACATTAAAAACCTGATGTCCGAGTTGTTCAGTTCAACACAGCTGTGGATAAACTGTGTTTAGAAATTGTAACTTCTGAAAGAGAAGATTTGTTTTTGCTTCAAGTAGAAGTTTTCTGGATGCTAAAGTTCAAACCTGCGTTGAGAGATTCTGCTGAATTTGTGGCACAAAGGAAGAACATTCTAGCTGCAACAAGGAAGAGTGACTGTCGAGGCCGGTCAGACCCAGAACACTAGAACACACCCAGGAAGCACTGTTACACCTTTTTCTTTTAGCCTTTTCTGGTAGGCCTGTACCTAAAACCCTCCTGGTAGCTCTGCTAGACGACTAGTCCAACCTGAATGTCAGAGCAGACAACTGATATTAAAGCCTCAGAGGGAAGAGTAGCCTCTGATTAGCCTGTCATGTAAAGCTTTTTCACTGGAAGACTCCCAGTTCCTCTGACTAACTGAAGCTAATCATGATGTCTGCTGTTTAATCACCTCATAATGCTACATTAGCCCACCTCAGGCTGGTCTAGCTTCAGTCCGTTTTGGCTAACGGTGTGATTGTGACTCAGATCGAGGCTAAACAGCCTCAGATCCACTGTGTTGAGGCTGATTCTTCCATTAGATGCGATCTGTTGTGTTTCAAACGGCAGCTTGACGAACTGTCCGCCCTGGAAGGTGACAGTTCCTGGAGCTGACAGGCTGGTGAACTGGCTAGCAGGGAAGCTAACGGGCTAGTGGATCAGTCCTGGCCGTGGATTCATCTCGCCAGCTGGTCGGGTTGCAAGATGTCCTCTGTCTTGTTGTTGACGGAGCTACTAGCTTAGCATACTTTGTTTTTAGCCACAACGGCAGCTGGCTTTGATCCGCTAACCGTCGAGCTAAGCTAACGCTAGCATTGGGCAATAAAGTGCTAAAGTGGAGAGTGTGTCGGTGTCATACCTTTATAGTGCACACGGAGGTTGTTCTGAGAGAGACCGATGTAGCTGAACTTGTCCTTCGGGCTCCAGGAGCGAGGCAGCGGAGTCTCGTTTTCATTTACGGCTGGATAGAGCCGCCGGAGCCGCTGGTTCAGCTCCTTTTCCTGCTCGTTCAGAGCCGAGTCTCCGTGGACGACAACCGACATCAGAAACCCGCAGCCCGACGACTGTCCAGACATGGCTACGACACGAGTTTTAGTAAAATGGCTTGTCAGCAACAAGCCAGAGCCGCTGGGGTCCGTCAGTGTCAAGTTTTAAAGGGGTTTAGCAAAGCTAGCTAGCTAGCAGGCTAAGCTAACTGGCTTCGCTGTTCGCAGGGAGGCAGCCAGAGCTGTTAGCCGAGCAGCTAACCTGGCTAGCGCGCTTAGCTCGGCCAGCGGAGGCGAGGCGATCTCTGTAACGGCTCAGGTTGACATTAGGCAACACGAAGCCACAAATAGAGACACCGGGAGGAGACGATCTGCCGCGCTGGGTCAGAGGAGAGCGGTGAGCGGGCAGAGGAGCAGAGAGAGCCGCGACGTAGAGCTAGACGGACCGACAGAGACTAATGAGCTCGGCTAGCCTCGATCTTTTGTTTGTTGTCGGAGCGTTATCCGCACATCTGATTGGCTGAGAGCTGCTCCACTCACTTCCTATGGGAATGTAAGTAAATAGAGGCTGAGACAGAAAACAGCGAAATAAAGACGACATGCAGCTGATCCAGAGAACATGTTAAACACCTGGCTCAATCCAGGACTGAAGGACGTTTTACATCCCACCCAGCAAATGTCAAATAATCCAGAATCATAAAACATTTAATAGTTGTGTTAATGTTCTTGTCCTGAGACCAAATCTATAAAAACTAAGGATAAGGATAAACTTTATTGATCCCACAGTGGGGAAAGTTCACCGTTACAGCAGCTCCAAAGAAAAAGTATGAAAAAAAGGCAGTGCAAGAATAAATAAGAAAAAAAAACACAGTGCAAAAATTGCAGATAATATTATATACAGATGATTTTTTAAAATACCGTGTACAGACTATATACAAGAGGATGAGGTATCAGTTATTCCACATAAGTAGGAGGATGCGTGTGTACATCAGTAAACAGTTTATAATGCAGCATTGTACAGTGTGATGGAATAAAGCAGCTGCAGAAACGTTCCTTCTTACATTCAGGGTGAACCAGTCTGTTGCTGAAGGAGCTTCTAAAGGAGGTCAGTCTGATGCAGAGGCTGGGAGGAGTTTCCCATCATAGAAGACACTTTATCCAGAGCCTGAGGACAAAAGAATGTTTGAAAATATTTAAAAATACCAAAGAAGTCTGGAGTTCCCCCTAAAATACCGTTTTTCTCTTGTCACACCCCTGATGACCAAACTGGATCTAATAAAACACACCATTGGACAAATATCATTTTCTGTCTTGTTTTTGTCATTTTATGTCTAATTTTTGTTATTTTCTGTCTAATTTTTGTCGTTTTATGTCTAATTTTTGTCGTTTCCATCATCCACCAGTGTTCCTATAGAATGTGTAGAGCAAAGCTATGTCCTCTCTTCTATTTTCCATCTTTTCATCCCATCATCAGCCTTGATTGAATGTCTCACTCTACCTCATATTATCAGGATCAGACTAATTCTTTGGACTGTTTTCCATCAGTCAGTTTGTCCTCTTGGTCAGCAGTAACAGCAGCTAAATATCTAGCTTCTACTGCTGAGAAAAACATCACATTAGCATGGATTAGAGTAGAGTTAGCAACCAGCACAGAAAACATGGAATAAAATGCTGCCATTGATGTGGAAGATGAGCCAATCAATACCTATTATTGATGAATATGGAGCAGAAAACTGGAAAAGAGAAGGTTGATATTTCAAACATATGGATTTTCTTTTGGGTATAAAAGGTTTGAATTCAGTAAATTGTGCACAAACAGTTTTTGAGGTGTTTAATTGGTGACATTTCCTGGTCAGGTGGAGAAAGTTTTAAATGTATTAATGCAATATTTTTAATATTATTATAAGTTTAAGGAACCTCAAACAGGAAATGGTGGCTCTTCATCTGATACTCACCTGGACTGAACATCGTAGTTTATATTTAATGGTATTATTGATTGAAAATACCGCAGGAGTTCATCATTCCAGTAATTGATAGGTTTGTATCTCTGTTTGTGTTTCAGCTGCAGTAGTGTATTCTAGAGGCTGCTCCAAACCCCAGCAGTTAAATGACTTTCAGTGCAGATGTTTGTCTTCTCAGACGGATCCAGTCGAATAAAATGTCTGTCAGCTTCACCGAGTCCCGATAGGATGGAAAACATTTAATAAAACGCTGAACGCTGTGTTTATATTTTCACTTCAGTGTAACTTATCAGTGGCTTTTCAAGGAAAAAATAAATAAGAATAAAATAAAACAAAACTCAAAACAGTTCCTGTAAAATGGTTTTACACTTGATGTTTTTCTGACGCCTACAAATTAGAAATGACATAAATTAACAAAACCAATTTAAATATTAATGTTCAGATCCTTAAATAAGAAATAATCTAACAAATTACTTGACTTGTTTAAAAATTAAGAGTAAGGCGCTTCAAAACTAAAGTAGAAAAAAGTTTTTTTCAGTTTTTAATTGTTTTTTTTTTTAAATTGCAGTTATTGAAATTATGGATTGTAATGGATTTTCTTTACATGATTTATTTTTTACAAACAACATTTGAATGCAGAATTACACTATTTTTTAAATCAGCAAAAAATGTTATTTTACAGGTATTTGGTGTTTTTAAAAAAATAATAGGAATATTATCTTTATTCAGTCAATCAGATCAGATTACATCCATCCAGGATTCTCAGTCTGAACACTGGATCTGGATTCTGTTCATTTCCTCTATGACCATCAGTATTATGGGATGGATCCTAGTGTGACCATCAGTATTATGGGATGGATCCTAGTAACCATCAGTATTATGGGATGGATCCTAGTAACCATCAGTATTATGGGATGGATCCTAGTGATTATTAGTATTATGGGATGGATCCTAGTAACCATCAGTATTATGGGATGGATCCTAGTGTGATCATCAGTATTATGGGATGTATCCTAGTGATTATTAGTATTATGGGATGTATCCTAGTGATTATTAGTATTATGGGATGTATCCTAGTAACCATCAGTATTATGGGATGGATCCTAGTGATCATCAGTATTATGGGATGGATCCTAGTGACCGTCAGTATTATGGGATGGATCCTAGTGTGATCGTCAGTATTATGGGATGTATCCTAGTAACCATCAGTATTATGGGATGTATCCTAGTGTGATCATCAATATTATGGGATGTATCCTAGTGATTATTAGTATTATGGGATGTATCCTAGTAACCATCTGTATTATGGGATGGATCCTAGTAACCATCAGTATTATGGGATGGATCCTAGTAACCATCAGTATTATGGGATGTATCCTAGTGTGATCATCAATATTATGGGATGTATCCTAGTGATTATTAGTATTATGGGATGTATCCTAGTGACCATCAGTATTATGGGATGTATCCTAGTCACCATCAGTATTATGGGATGTATCCTAGTGACCATCAGTATTATGGGATGGATCCTAGTAACCGTCAGTATTCTGGGATGTATCCTAGTGACCATCAGTATTATGGGATGGATCCTAGTGACCATCAGTATTATGGGATGGATCCTAGTAACCATCAGTATTATGGGATGGATCCTAGTGTGATCATCAGTATTATGGGATGGATCCTAGTGATTATTAGTATTATGGGATGTATCCTAGTGATCATCAGTATTATGGGATGTATCCTAGTAACCATCAGTATTATGGGATGTATCCTAGTGACCATCAGTATTATGGGATGGATCCTAGTAACCATCAGTATTATGGGATGGATCCTAGTGATCATCAGTATTATGGGATGGATCCTAGTAACCATCAGTATTATGGGATGTATCCTAGTGGTCATCAGTATTATGGGATGTATCCTAGAAATCATTAGTATTATGGGATGTATCCTAGTGATCACCAGTATTATGGGATGTATCCTAGTGATCATCAGTATTATGGGATGGATCCTAGTGACCATCAGTATTATGGGATGTATCCTAGTGATCATCAGTATTATGGGATGTATCCTAGTAACCATCAGTATTATGGGATGTATCCTAGTGATCATCAGTATTATGGGATGTATCCTAGTGTGATCATCAGTATTATGGGATGTATCCTAGTGATCATCAGTATTATGGGATGTATCCTAGTGTGAACAGTTTAGAGTCCTAGAAACAATCATTGGTTCCTGGATGTGTTTCTGGTTCCTGATAATCCACCAGAGAAAACTTTAAAAGGTGATTGTGGGTGAACTTTAATGTTGGTAGGTGGTTGGTCACAGCTATTAGAGATGATGGAAGAAGCATTTTAACACAGATTTTGATTAAAAATCAGCTGATTCTGATTGTCTACTGAGTGTGTGTTAGAATATTGCCTGCCTCAGAGTTTGTTGTTATTTTAGAGTAATGTGATTAAACAGAAACACGTCCAGTAATACTGCATAATAATCTATTTTTAAAAATGGATTTTGGCTCTGGGTTTGTCACATATTCTGTTTTCTGTAAATGACATTTAAATGCGGCAGTTTGGCAGCAGCGTTGTTGTGGATTGAGGCAGTCAGGGAGGAGGTCGGGGTGGATGGAGGGCGGATGGAGGCAGGACTTTAGCAGCCTTTAGTGAAGGTCAGGGAGCAGTTGTGATTTGATTTAACGCTGAGAGAAAAAACACTTTTTATGTCTTCTGATTCAAAGGCCTGCAGACGTTTTCTGTCAAACCGAGACCGTCGTCTTTGCTTAATGACGGACGGATATAAATTATACCAACTATTGAATTTAGAGCCTTTGGAGCCTCTCAGGGTCACAACTCAGCCATGGAAGCAGTGAATTCATTTCAGAATGTTTTTCATTAATGGAAACACACTGAAAGAACCAAAGCTGTGCAGCGACGTGTTCTTCATGTCTGCCGTGTTGTTTGCTCTGATCTCAGTCAGAAAGTAAAGAACAGGCTGGAGGAAGCTGTTCTTTGTTGTTTTTTTGTTTTTCCAGTTGGGCTGCAGAGCCTGTGAACGTCGCTCACACCAACATGTGGGAATGTTCATTGCATCAGTAAGTAGGAATCTGAAGTGATGTTACGCTCCCTGTAGGGAAGCTCTGCTCACATTCACATCCAGTCTCCTGGAAATCACAAAGTGGACTGTTTATGATCAGCAGAAGCAGGACAGACTGTTCTGCGGAGCTTTCTGGACTCAACCAGCCTTCACACTATTAATCTGTATTTGGAGGAGTGGCATGTCTAATGAAGGTTTTGACCTGAACTACACAAACTAGAGAACCGGTAAAATACAACAATCACAGGCCTCACCAGAACCTTATGTTCACACTTCCATTATTATCACTGCATTAAGATTTCTGACGCAGGATTTTCATTTGTACTGGACTATTTTAAAGGTTTGGTCAGTCCAGTAATAATCAACCAGATCCTCCTCAGATCATCTGGTTCTTCATCTCCAGTAACTTTATCAATGATCAGAGTTCTACCTTCATCCTGGGAATATTTCCAGAGGTGGGTCCAGATTTATCACCTTTAAACCTCATAACTTCATCAGTACAGCAGATAAATGTCTTAGTTTAGAGACTCAGGGAGACAAGAACAAAACAACAAATACAGATGAAAATTCAAATGTTTAAGTAAAGTTCAGTTTGTCAAAAATGACTTGAAAACTGTATTAAAAAAAAAACAAGCAAAAAACCCGGCGCAAAACCTGTTCAAACTGAGTGAAATTTGACCAAAATGGTTAAAGAAATGTTCCAAAATGACTCATAGTTTCCTCAAAATTATTAATAAAATAATCCACAACTGAAAAATTGTCCAGAGTTACTCTAAAATGGGTAAATAAATAAATATATATATATATATATATATATATATATATATATATATATATATATATATATAATATATATATATATATAATATATATATATATATATATATATATATATATATATATATATATATATATATATATATATATAAATAAATATACATATTTCTTCTTTCAAATACCAGTTAATTTATGTGAAATACGTCAGGAAGGAAGACTCTGGATAAACAGTCACAGCGCCCCCCGGTGGTTCAGAGCAGACTCTACCTGAGAGAATTAAAAATAAAGAATAAACTGCACCGATGAACAGTTCCTCACTGTTTTCTTCCATCTTCACTGTCAGGATCGACTGTTTTCTGAAGTTCTGAAGTAAATCCAACATTTCAGACTTTAACTCGGGACAGCACACTGAACTCTTCGTTCCTGTTTTTTCCTCCAACCCAACTGTTAAGAGTCAACTGTTGCTGTTTTTTAGGCTCTTTGTTGAATGTCTGACTGTACAGCAGCTTCACATCCACAACTAAAGAGGTCAGATCAGCCCAATCTGAATAAAACCGTCACAATCAGCTGGTTCTTCATCTACACTGACTTTATTTATGTTTAAGGACGTAGAGGCCGTTTGAAATTTTCTGTTTCTTAATTCACATTATTTTATCCAGAATCTGAACTTCAGACATAAATAAAACAGCCACATGAAAGTTTAGCCCTAAAGCAATAAGCAGGCATTAAACTGCTGCAGTTGTGTTGTTGAATCTGTCATATATCCTATAGTACTGATGGAGTGGATGTAAAATAGATTTTTTTTTTATCTCTGAAGATGTCATGTGTCTATCTGCTGGACTGATGAAGTTCTGACGCTCAGAATTTAGGAAAACATCCAAAAACATTGGTGCTGGATGTTCAAACGTACAATATTGTTCCAAATAACTTAAAATTAGGCCAGAATTGTTCAAAAATTGTACAAAAATAATACAAAACTTTCAGATATTACTCAATAACTCTTAAATGTCTCAGAAAATGTGCAGAATTACACAAAAGTTGTCCAATATTATAAAAAAGACCCCAAATGACTAAATCATTATTTATTATCACAAATTCTAAAATTACTAAATAAAAAAGTGGCTTAGAGTGTCAAGTTTAACAAAAAATGAACCAAAATGACTCAATAATTGGTAAACTGACAAAAACTGAATAAATTACCCTAAATAACAAAGACTATTATCAGAAGTCAGATGTGTTTCTCCTCCTAAATGTCATGGTTCTATCTGCTGGACTGAAGTTCTGAGGCTCAGAAATGATGGAAAAAGTCCATTAAAAAGTGATAAATCTGGACCCACCTCTATGGAACTCTGGAAATATTCCCATTATGGAGGTAGAACTCTGATCTTTCGTAAAGTTACTGGAGGTAAAAACAGACACTGGCTGGTCTTTCAGGGACACTAAGATGTTCAGGTTATTTAGGTCTTTATTATTTTTAGCGCTGGAATTGAAGCTGATTTGTCACAAAATGACTTCTGCTGTTTTCAGTTTGATTTTAATTTGCTTCATTGTGTGAAAGTTGAAACTTGTGCTCAATAAATAAAATGAGAAATGATTACATTATGATTGGATAAAAACCAAATCCTCCTAATTATTCTAATGATTCTCACAACTTTAAAAGGGTGTGGTGTCAAGAAAAATAACCCAAATATACTGATTTAAATGAATCTTTTAAGTTCCAGACATTGTCCTCATGAGTTTTTTTGACAGGATAATGTTGGTATTTGGATCAACTTAACTTCATTTTTCTCCACTGTGGGTTCAAGACTTCAGGTCCCTTTTCTAAACATAAATGAACAGATTCAGGTTTAGCTGGGATGTTAGAGATTCTGTCCAACAAACATGAAACTCAGAACGTTTCCTAAAACCACAGGTCTGAGTTCAAACACACAACAGGTCAAAAATTTAAAAAGTTCATTTGTTGAATGGTTGAATTTCTTCAAAGTTACACGAATATAAACATGTCCAAGTTGAAGAAAAAGTGTTTAGAATTACGATGATGAAGAATAACACTTTAAAAGTCCTTTCAAATGGTCTGGAAAAACTTGTCGGAACAATTTAAGTTTTATGAGCAAACTTTAAAATCCCAGTGATTAAGAGAGGACGAAATGTAAACACTTTTGATGCTAATTTCTGGAGCTCAGCGGAGTTCCTTGGTCGAAGATCGATGCAAAGACTTTTAAAGTCTAAACAGCGATCCTTCACTGGCTTCCCACCGGTGTAGCGCTCCTGAATGTGATTCAACATAAACGCAACAAAAACCACATAAAATCATTTGCTGGTACTTTTTTACGCCACATCACTGCTTGTTTTGGCCATTTGTTGGCTAGTAAAACACTCTGAACTCACTGTTTTTGGTGCATTTGATGTTTGTGGCAGTTTGAAGAAATTGTAGGACGCGGTGAAGTTAGACTTGAGACATTTATGGCTAAATAACAAGATGGTCTTCTGGTTTGTCACTATAAGATAATTATCACTACATGTAGTCTTTATGTTTAGGATCATTAGTCGTCTATCAGCCTAAAAAAAGAAAAGCACAGATTAACATGAATAGTAATAAAAATAAAGCTCCAAACTGTGAGCTCTGTTTGTCATGTAGTCATCTTCTCTTTCTGTCCACACAGTCGTAACGTCTGGAGGTCCACCGTCGGGTCAAAGCTCCTCTGTTGGGTGTGTTGGGTCCATTGGGTCCGTTAGGTTCCTTGGGTCCATTGGGTCCGCTGGGTTCGTTGGGTCCATTGGGTCCATTGGGTCCGTTAGGTTCGTTGGGTCCACTGGGTCCGCTGGGTTCGTTGGGTCCATTGAGTTCGTTAGGTCCATTGGGTCCATTGGGTCCATTGGATCCATTGGGTCCGCTGGGTCCGTTGGATCCATTGGGTCCGCTGGGTCCGTTGGGTCCATTGGGTCCGTTAGGTCCATTGGGTCCGCTGGGTCCGTTGGGTCCATTGGGTCCGTTAGGTCCATTGGGTCTGGTGGGCCCGTTGGGTCCATTGGGTCCGTTGGGTCCATTGGGTCCGTTGGGTCCACTGAATCCATTGGGTCCGCTGGGTCTGTTGGGTCCATTGGGTCCATTGGATCCATTGGGTCTGTCGGGTCCATTACAGCGGCATGCAGTCCCAGAACTCATGGCAGATGCACTGGCAGAACCCGTAGACCATGATCATGACCAGGCTGGCGGGAACCAGGCTGACCAGCAGAACACCGAGCGTGGTCCTCTGCATGATGAGCAGGTAGACCCCCATCGGCAGCGAGCTGAAGTACAACAGCCCCAGGACCCAGACCAGCGCCCGGGCCAGAGTCTGGCACAGCAGCGCTGCACAGTTCCAGACCGTCCAGCGCTGCGTGATGGACGCCATGGAGTCCAGGCTGGAGGAGCCCAGCGGGTGGCGGTGGAGGTCCTGGGTGGACGCCGATGCTGGCGGAGGCTCCATGATGGTGATGACCACGAAGTTGGGGGAGCTCCGGATGGTGGAGTAGGCGGTGGAGGAAGAGGAGGTGGAGGAGGAGGATCCGGCCAGGTTTCCTCCCATCAGTGAGCTCAGGCGTCGGGGGCTGAGCAGCAGCTCCGGCGTGGCATCCTGGTGGAAGTGGAGGTTCCTCTGGTTCCTGCTCCGGAGGGCCAGCGTTGCCACCAGGTTGCAGTCATCCGGCAGGCCGCTGGCCGCCTCCCCCGGCAGCCTGGTGATGTAGCGGCAGAACGGGCACACCAGGGCATCGGGCGGCGACTCACCCAGGTCCAGGATCTTGGCGAGACACTTGGAGCACAGGCGATGGCAGCACTCCAGCACCTTCGGCCTACGATTGCTCAGGTTGTACATGGAGTAGCAGATCTTACATTCCAGCTCGTCAGCGCCCAGCGGATCCATGTGGCCGACTTCCTCACCGCTCTGCAGCTCCAACATCATCCCGTCCTCAAACTGTTTCCTACCGCCAGATCAGCAGAACAATCCCACCAAAAGCTCCGGTCCAGGCTCAGCACCGAGGGACAAGGCCAGGTTCCCATAGATGGAGATGGAGGTCCACAGCAGTGAAGGTCTCGGCTTCATGGTGGCGACCAGCTGCCCCTCACGGCTTCTGGCCTCCGAGCTTCATTTGGGGCGACAAGCCTTTCATGGGCCGCACGGAAAAAGAGAAGCAAAGTGAGAGAGAGACTAAAAGAGAGAGGAGAGAGGGGGGAGAGAGAGGGATGAGAGAGGAGAGAGAGAGGGGAGAGAGGGGGGAGAGAGAGGGATGAGAGAGGGGAGAGAGACGGAAGAGAGAGGGGGGAGAGAGAGGGAAGAGAGAGGGGAGAGAGAGGGGAGAGAGAGAGAGGAGAGAGGGGGAAGAGAGAAGGGAGAGAGAGGAGAGAGAGAGGGGGGAGAGGGGGGAGAGGGGGGAGGTAACTGTTAACACAGCAAACAGAAGCAAAAGGACAACAAAGCAGAGCCTGTACAAACCAGAGCTGGAATTTTCGAGTTCGATCTTTTGTTGCTCAGTGAAATTCAGTCCAATTAGTGGCTCACACACACACACACACACACACACACACACACACACACACACACACACACACACACACACACACACACACACACACACACACACAAAGCAGACTAAGTGTGTACAAGCAGAGACTTGTGTATTGTAGTTTGTGTTGTGTGTAAAATATGAATGAATGAAAAACATCCCAGAAACAAACACTTATTATGATTAAATGTTGTCTTCATGTCACTTTTAACGGTTTTGAAGCAGAGTGGTTTGACCCACTTTCTGTAGTTTTTAAGAAAAATGGATTCAAAGTTTAGTGTTTTCCAGAATGGTCTAACATTCCACTGGAACGTTATATTTGGGTTGTGGGTTAGACCACTCTGACACTAAAATCTAGACCAGAAAATATTACAGAAACTATATAAAACTTAGATTTTTGTAGGTTAGACCACTCTGCTTCTAACCTCCTCATGTCATTCTGCAAGTTTTCCGTCATCTTTAATAATTTCCAGTTCATTCTGAAAAGATTTAAGCAATTTTGGACAATTTTTGAGTCAATTTGGGAAGATTTTTGTCATTTCTGACAACTTTGTAATTCTGGACAAATTTTTGGATAATTTTCAAGTCAATTTAGACTAATTTTGAGTCATTTTGGATGATTTTTAAAGTACATTGGACAAATTTTGTGTCATTTTGCAAATTTTCAGCTATTCTGGATCAGTTTTAATCATTTGAGAGAAATTCTGACAGATTTGGGATAATTTTTCAGTCATTTCAGACTGTTCTTGTCATTCTAAAGAAATTTTCATTATTTTAGGTAATTTCTGGAAAATTTTCTGTAATTCTGGATCATTTTCAAGTCATTTTGGTGACATTTTGAATCCTTTTGGATCATTTTTGAAGCATCTTGGACAATAAGGGTTTGGAAGCAGAGTGGTCTGACCCACTTTCTGGAGTTATGAAAGAAAAATGGATTCAAAATTTTGTATTTTCCAGAATGGTCTAACATTCCACTGGAACGTTATATTTGGGTTGTGGGTTAGACCATTCTGACACTAGAATGTAGACCAGAAAATATTACAGAAACGATATAGAACTCAGTTTGGGTTTTGGAGGGTTAGACCACTCTGCTTCTAACCCCCTCAACTAAACTAATCACCTCTTGTACAGTTATTACAGATAATCAGCAGATGAATCCACGGCTTCCCTCAGTTTTACAAAGCTGGTTTTGTTCACTTTTGCTGCTCTCAGTTTCATTTTCGGAGAAACAACTTCAAAATCCCTTAGTAGACCATCTGTAAGAAGCTCATTGGTGAATATAACGGAGCATTTATCAGCTAAAGGGGGCGATATTTTACTCAGAAGAAGGTAGAGACCAAAAACAGAGCTAAAAGAGATAGAATAGTATAAGTGTTTATGTGTAAATAACCAGCTAACGCATTAAAAAACACAATAACCAGACATCTAAAGAGCACGAAATCACTAAAATGAATGACTGAATCCACTAAGTCTGACTTCCTCTGTGATCCAAATGCTTTCTTGCCTCTAACAGCTTTCCTCTGTGCTGTTTTTCATGAACATTATTCTCCCAGGGAGGAGGTCGGGGTGGATGGTTGGGTCACTGAGGTAAGAAATCGTGATTAATCTTTCCAAAACAGCCAACGCTGGTTTGTTTTATCAATCAAGGCTTGAATCTTTACCAAACTTTATCTAAACGTGTCCAAACCCCAAACATGGAGGTGAAACATCAGAAACACTCCAAAGTCATGTTTTGGAAATGGATTATCTACAATGGTGTTTTTCTTATCAAGTGGATACCGCATCGTCTTTCAAAGGTTTTAATGAAACCACTTTTTAAAAAAAAATAATGTTTACCACAGCAGCATTAACTCTAAAACATCATGCTAAGGCTCAACGACAAAAAAATAACAGTTTTCATCGATCTTTTTGAGGTAAAACAGCTTTTACTGGGAACAACATTAAACTAAGGAATCAGCTTTTTCTCTAAAATCCAACATTTTGTTAATTACCATTTATGTAATGATCAGCAGCATAAACAGAATTAATTTTTAAACTGATTACTCATAAAAGTTAAGTTGTTCCAACTAGTTTTTCTACATTTTTAATTAATAGTTAATGCAATTATGATCAAATTTAAACTATTATGTGACTCTGATGTTTAGCTGGGGAAAAAAATAACTATGGAGCCGATTTCATCAAGTTACTTTAACCTGAATTTAGCTTTAAATAAGCTAAAAGTTTGAGTATAAATTAGACTCAACAGTAGATTGTTTTTAATACACCTTGCATCATGCGAAATGGTAATAATAATAATAATAATAATAATAATAATAATAATAATAATAATAATAATAAATGGTGGGAGTAAGGCAGCCATTTTGTTGTGGTCAGAGTGAGATAAAACCAAACTATCCAACTTTCGGATGCATGAACTCATAATTAAGGTGTGATTCTTAAAGCAGATCCAGATACCTTTTAGCGTTGCTGTGGAGACGAGGCGGGTCGGCGTGGATGTGTGTCCGGCCCGGTGGAGTGAAGGGAAGTGGAGCAGGTCGTTGCTGGAGATCACGGTCCAGAATGCTGCAGGCGGAGGAGCTAAATGGGTCAACTTCCCTTTACTCCACTGGACGGGTTCTTTCTGACTCCGTCAAGTGTCACATGGTATTTTGTTTCACTAATTAATTCCTAAAATATAAAAAAACAACAACTGCTCATTAAAAGTTACAACAGTTCAACGCAATGATCTCAAAGATGGTAATTAAGCCAGTTTTGTGCCTGCAGGTGTGTTTGAGCTCATGGTTCGACCTTTTTGTTAGATTTACACAGTTTGTAAGCAAACAAAACACTTTAACAAAACACGTTAACAAAATGACTTTGTTAACGTTGGTTAGCAAATTACACAGCAGGTAATTAAACCCACAATCAGCTTCCAGAGTCACAGAAAACACAGCGAAACAAATTACTGTCAGATTAGCAAAACGCTCTGTTTAGCCTTCAACGTATGAAAATACACAAGAACCCCCAAAAACAAATAGATATAAAATAATCAATAACATAAGGTAGAACTCTCACAATCTCAAACTAAACTGGAATCGTAGGACACCAGTATCGCTACACTGTTACAAAACACTGAGGTGATTCATTCCAGTTTCTATTTGTATTTTAACAGCCTTTTAATATCAAGCATTTAAATTTTGTTTTAAAAAAAACGTATATCCTAAGTTTATTCACAGTTACAGATTTTTAACGTTAGCTTTGTAACGTATGTTTCAACAATACACAAAAAATATGTAAAAGAGAAAAACATTGTTTTTCAAAATGTGATTTAAGTTCCCAGTAAACGGAGCTTTTAATGAGCCGTTTTGAGGTAACGTAACGTTTTAGTGTTTACAGCAGCAGTCAGTCTTGTTTTTAGCTCCACAAAATGTATTTTTTGGTTTATAACCTTATTTTGGAAAACTTTTTTTTTTTAGAAAACAGAATTTAATGGCAGTTCAATAATTCATTTATTCCAGAACAAACAAATGACATCATGTTCCAATAAATGTACAAACCTGACGTCAGTGAAACGAACCACAGCAGCAGCAGAGGAAGCTGAAGACCGGAAGGAGACCGGAGAGTTTCTCTTTCATAATAAAGGCAGGACAATAAAAGGTTTCACTCTGTAGATGTCTGATAACATAATATGATGTGATCATTTGTATTTAATACAGAAAACACTGCTGGTGCATCTGAAGCCACGTTTAGAAAATTAAACGTCGCTCTCTGTCACACTGTTGACTTTTCTTTCTTCTCTGACTAAGTAAAACCAGACATTAATTCACAACAAAGTTGACAATATTTTTTTAAATTATCGACCAAAAAAGAGAGAAATGTATTTTAATTTTGAATTATTTCATTAATCACATTGTGACCTGTCAGATTTATCTTTATCCAAGTTTTGAGATGTTTCTACTTTACTTTTATTCTATGCTACTTTCTGATTCACTACTTTCAAAGGGAACTATTAAATAATTTACTCCACTTTAAAGTTTAAACTTTAAACTACCTGGAATTTAAATCTGTGATTTTGAATTGTGATTCACTGATAGATTTTATTTTACTTTAAAAATCTGAGTTGGGTAAACCAAGCAAAACGGTCTCTCTGAATAACATCTATTTTCTGTTAAAATATGTATATTTTATTATCGATACAATATAAACACAAGACATAATAGTTGAACAAATTTAGAAGGAGATTAAAATAAAATACTGCAGCTTTATAGATATAAACTAAATGTAAAATCTGGGTGGGCCTGAGAAATGTACTCCCCTGTCCGCTAGTTAGCTTGTTAGCCAGTGCTACAGCAAGCTAATGTAGCACATCGGTAATAGTTTAACACAGTCGGTTAGTTAGCGAGTAAAATAGTGCTGTATATGCTTATTAATTTATCATAGAGCCAGCTAGATAGCTAGTTAGCTAGTGCTATAGCAAGGAAATATACCATAAGTTTATTAGTTTAACATGCTAGTTTGCTAGATAACTAGTGCTACAGCAAGCTAATATAGCATAGGCTTATAGTAATAGAGTCAGTTAGCTTGTACTACAACAAGTACATATAGCAAAAACCTCTTAGTTTAGCATAGAGAAATTTATTTAGCTAGCGTTATAGCATGTTAATATAGCATAGGTCTATTACTTTAACATAGTCAGCTACCTAGCTAGTTAGCTACTGCTGTAGCAGGTCATTATAACATAAGTTTAACATCGAGTGTTAATTAGCCTTAAAGATATATATATAGATATATATATATATATATATATATATATATATATATATATATATATATATATATATATATATATATATATATATATATATATATATATATATTATAATTATTTATTTTTTATTTTTTTTTTCTTTCCCTGATTAGCTTAGATTTAACTGTCTTAGATGATGGTGAACAAAACTGATCACAAATCCAGGCTAGAATATTGAAAGTGATCAGAAGCTGTGATACAATAATATATATTATAATAATATATAAACAATATTTGTTAAATTCTGTTCCAATCAACAGTACAAAATGTCCATGAATGCTGCTATAAAACTGCTTTTGTTCAGTAAAATACATAAACATTCTTCAGAACTACATCTTTTAATTTCTCAGACAGTAAAATCATTTTAATGCTATTTGAAGTGTAAAACCGCAGGGCGGTGACGGTGCATTTATTGTGGAAACCAGCACCGGGACTCTTCCGGTGATCCTCCGGTGATGCTCCGGTGATGCTCCGGTTAGCTTGACGCTGATCTCTGCTGGAGGAGCGGAGGGACTCCGGGCGTTTTCCGATGCTGGGAAGCCGGGAAGCAGGACCTGCCGGCGGCGGGGAGGAGGCTGCGGGGCCGCGGGGGCCGCTGAGCCGGACACACCGCGGGGAGGAGACGCCTCCCGGCCGGGCTGGGTGTCTCCTAGCCGGCCTGGTGAGCTGGAGGCGGAGACCGTGGAGGACCTCAGCCCTGCTGGCTGCAGCCAACGCCGTGCTGTGGTAGGCTCCATGACGCAGGGAATTAACGGGAAATGAATTATGACTGTGGATTAAAGCAGCTGACATCTGAATGACTTCACATTGTTGTGTTTACCTCTAAATCCTGTTCTTTACTGCTTCTTAGTACTTTCTGCAGCAGGCAGGACTAGATGTGATATTTACACCCTGGTGACTCAATCATAGTCAGGTTTAATAAAGAACTGATGTTTTAAATGTTAATTATTCACAATCACAGTAATGATGAAAACTACATATATGACCATCATTATCAATCTAAAGTCCCCAATAATACACAAATATACTAAAAATCAAATAGTGTATTGTGTAAAATGTCAGAATTATTCGGACTTGTATTGAAAAAAGCACTGTGTTGAAATATGTTTTACTTTATTGAATCTTTGCAGGTATTAAAGTGTTTAAAACACACAAAGCAGCCTTTGAAATATCCACCATATGTTCTCCTAATAGTTTATTATTTTAAATGACCAGTCTTCCTCTTCACAATCTGAAAATACACGATTACACTATTGTGGTATTTTATTTGTTCCCTGACAGTCCTTTTGACATTCATCAGCAGCTTCACGTTTAAATGTGTTCTTATTGTTAATTTATACAATCAGTTAATCATTTCAATCGATAGCTACACTTTTAGCTAACAACTTCAAATGTTAGTCACATGTTAAACTAACAACTTCAAATGTTAGTCACATGTTAAACTAACAATTTCAGATGTTAGTCACCCTTAGAGACAACAGTTTCAATTCTTAGCCATACTTTTAGCATGCGATTTTAATTCTAAGCCACACATTTAAATAACGATTTCAACTGTTAACCACATTTTTAGCTAAAAATGTCAAATGTTAGCCACACTGTTAGCGAAAAATGTTAACTAACACACAATTTTCAGCTAAACGTGTGTTTCTGTGCAGGTTCGTGGCCTTCGGCTCTTTTCGAGCCTACAGCCTCCTGGCCGTCCTGTTGGCTTTGCTCGTCGTCATGGTGACCGTCAGAGACATCATTCGGTCCAGATCCACAGGTAACATGAACACCTTTAAGATGAGTAAAACCTGCTGCTAGTTATTAATTTTCACGACAGTTTATTCAGGAAATAAACTAATGATCAGTTATGCTTTAGGTCCGTTTGTACAGCAAACTTTATCTAGTTTCAGCCTCTTAATTATTAATGTTTGCTTCCTGTCTTTATTCTTTGTGAAAATCAACGAAAGGAACTTGAGGACGTCACCTTGACCTGTAGAAAGTTTTCTCCACTTTAAAGACCAAATGACTAACTGTTTAAATAATTAGTAAATCAAACTAAGTTACTACATTCTAACACAAGTTCTAACTACTTTTGACTACAGTTCTAAAATATCCACAGATATTAATGAAGACAATAACAGTATTTGTCAAGTGCAGAAACAGCCTAATGGATTATTGTTTGTAGTTTTATCTGTTCTTTCTTTCAGTAAATGTCTTCACCAAGTTATTTAGTGATATATGGGATCACTGCTGTATTGATAAAAGCAGATGAGAAGACTTCACATCTGTTCTGATGTTATGTAGAGAATCTTCACATCATTTAGCAGAAGTTCAACAGTTAAATCAGTCCAACGTTAAATAACTAATGACTGATAAACGTCACGTCGACCACACATGGAGAATAAACCTTCGAAATCAGAGAAATAGAATTAAAATCTGTTTCTACCATATTGTTGAGCCACCGTTTAAACCAATCAGCTGCCAGATCAGAGGTTTCCCATCATACCCTGGACAGAAAGTCAGACAGAACTCTGGTGATCTGACTCATCTAGAAGGAAGCTGATAATAAACAGTTAGCCCATTCATCAGTAGAACCGCTTATTAAACTGTTTCTAGATAAATATTCCAGATGTGCGACTCAGGAGCCAATTTAGAAAAACAACTAATGTCTGACAAAAGAACCCTCACTGTCTGTTTTACTGTCAGTATTGTGGATGTTTCTGCTGGTGTGATGCCGTCAGTGATGATTAATAATAAAAACCCGTGTTATTTTTCCACAGGAGCTCACTTGTGGCACAGCATGACGCCCAGGTAGGACTCTGAGCTACATGTGTTTGTTGTGTGTTTGACGTATCTGAGAGGCTAAAATCATCCAAGTCTAAGGTTGAAAAAACAAGATTATAGACACACAAACACACTAGTATTAAAAAAATAATGTTCAGATCCAAGTCTTTCGCTGTACAAGTCTGTAAATATGAAATATGTGATAATAAATGTTGGTTTAAAGTGCATCTGACACACTGAAGCAGTGAAATCCTGATCCAGAAGCTGGTTTATCTGCTGATGTCACATGAAGGAGAGTTTAACTGGATGAATGTGAAACTGATTTAACGCGATCAGCTGGAGAGAAGAAACTCCTGAATGATCTGAGGCTGATACTGTGTGAGAGGGTAGACGATCAGCAGGAGGTTAGAATGTTTTAGTGTTACATGTAGACATCACATTATCAGGAAATAGTTTTATTCCACTTTTACATTTCAATACAACAGAGTTCTACCTTCAGACTGGGAATATTTCCACAATTCCAGGTCCTTCAAATCCATAGAGGAGAACGTCCCCTGGAGAAAGTTCTAGAGTAGACCTACTGACAACTGCCCAGTTGGTCTAGGTCTACTCTAGAACTTTCTCCAGTTGTCAGTAGGTCTACTCTAGAACTTTCTCCAGTTGTCAGTAGGTCTACTAGAACTTTCTCCAGTTGTGGGTAGGTCTACTCTAGAGCTTTCTCCAGTTGTCAGTAGGTCTACTAGAACTTTCTCCAGAGGACGTTCTCCTTTCCTGCTTCCAGTCTTTCAGTTTAGTCTCACTTAGAACATTCCAGGTCCTTGAAGTCCATAGAGGTGGGTCCAGATTTATCACTTTCTAATGGACATTTTCCATCATTTCTGATCCTGAGAACTTCATCAGTCCAGCAGATAGAACCATGACATTTAGGAGGAGAAACACATCTGAGTTCTGGTAGAAACTGACACCAGATCAGTTTAAATCCATCCAGGTGTCTCAGTCTGAAATTGGATCTGGTTTCTGTTCATTTTTGATGAAATAAACTCTGATAATCAGTATTATGGGATGTATCCTAGTTTGAACAGTAAAACTGCAGCAGTTTAATATCTGACATATTTATCTGTCATATATTAATAGTCCAAAATGGTTGAATCTTCTTCAAACTGCATCAGATCCTTCCCAGAATGACTCCTAATGTGTCCAGAGTTCCTAACATCTGTCCAAAATGCCTCAAAGCTTTTCCAGAGTGACTTGAACCTTGGCCAGAATGACAACTACTTGTTAAAAATGTCTCAGAAATGATCTGAAAAGACTCAACTTTGTCCAAAGTCTCTCAAAAATTGTTCAAAAATATGTCCAGATGAGTCATAACGTATCTTAGATCAGTTAAACATTTAGTAAAATTACAATAAAATGGTTCAAAATGTCTCCAAACCTTTCCAGTCCATGTTAGAACCAGCTGTGGTCATTAGTATTATGGGATGTATCCTAGTGATCATCAATCTTATGGGATGTATCCTAGTGTGAACAGTTTAGAATCCTAGAAACAATCATTGGTTCCTGGATGTGTTTCTGGTTTCTGATAATCCACCAGAGAAAACTTTAAAAGGTGATTGTGGGTGAACTTTAATGTTGGTAGGTGGTTGGTCACAACTATTAGAGATGATGGAAGAAGCATTTTAATATAAACATGATTCCCTCTGAGACTGATCATCGGGATGGATTTAAACTGTTCTGGTGTCAGTTTCTACCAGAACTCAGATGTGTTTCTCCTCCTAAATGTCATGGTTCTACCTGCTGGACTGATGAAGTTCTGAGGATCAGAAATGATGGAAAAAGTGCAAAATTTTCGATTATTTCTTTCTTTCTTTCGAGGACCTGAGAGACCTCTGGCCTTTGCTCTACAACACTCCTGTTCGTCGTGATGTTGCTGAGTTCTGACCCACTTGGCCCACTCGGTCTGCTTTGTGGTGTTCTGGGAGTCACATTGGTGAGCTGGTTCACACTCCTGCCCTGCTTTTGAAGCCGGCCGAGCGCTCGGCGTCGTCCGTTACTTGAGCCGCCGGCGGCTCTGAAGGATTCAGCGGAGGTGTCAGGGATTTGTGGGCGCCAGGCGGGATGCAACACATCTGAGTTATATAACCGACGGTCGGGTGAGTCCGGGTCAGGGACGATTCAGCCGACTTCTACTCTCATGAAGCAAACCTGGAGTGAAACTCGTTGGTGTGAATTAAACTTTCACAGGAAACAGATTCGTGGTGGTTTTTATTCCAGCTGCAGAACATTCAGTTGGAAGTTTTTATCTTCAGCAGACATTAAATGGCTCCCAATCCAACTCATCAGCAGCAGATTTAGCGTTTTTGGTGCACATTTGATTTTAAATGAAAGTAACCCTGGGTTAAATCCACCACCATAGTTCCCCTCCTGACCGTGAGATACAGTCAGTTTTCACTTCAGCTCTTTTCTTTTGTAATCTTTAAACAGTACTGAAATCATTTTACTGGTCAGAGCAAATTTAGTACAAGTGGTTTGATGTGTGTAGATCAGCCTCTCGTTTTTCTGTAAGAACAGACATCAGCTGTCTTCATAGAACAGTCATGTAGTTTAAACAAAACATAACCAAAACGTTTCCTGTAACATATGAAAGGGACACCCCTGATGGTGTTCAGCGTTCCAGCCCTGCTGATGTTAGATTTGTAATAAATTATGTTCACCGTCATCCAATACAGTAACATAAAAATTAACCAGCAGCGAAAATGTGTAATTATCTGTCTGAAAGGCTAATTAACTGTAGCTATTACCTTGTTATAGCACTAGCTAGCTAGCTGACTGTAAGTTAAACTAATAGACTTATGCTATTTTGTCTTGTCGCATCACTAGCTAACTAGCTAAGTAACTGGCTCTATGTTAAACTAATAATGCTGTGCTCTAATAACTTTTTGTAGCACTAGCTAACTAGCTAAATAGCTGACTGCATGTTAAATTAATAATTTTGTGCTATATTACCTTGCTATGGCATTAGCAAACTAGCTAAGTAGCTGGCTCTATGTTGATCTGATAACATTATGCCGTATTAGCTGGGGCTAGCACTAGATAATTGGCTGACTATATGTTCATATATTAAACTAATAATGTTGTGCTATATTAGCTTGCTGTGGCACTAGCTAACTAGCTAACCAGCTGTCTCTATGTGAAAATAATAGTATTATGCTGTATTAGCTAGAGCTAGCACTAGATAACTAGCTAAGTAACTGTTAAACTAATAATGTTATGCTATACTAGCTTGCTGTGGCAATAGCTAGCTAGCTGATCTTATGTTAAACAAATAACCTTATGTAATATTAGCATGGTGTCACACCAGCTAGCTAGCTCGAATTCGTATTTATCAGTGATGAGGTTATAATTTTATTGAAGTTCTAACTTTTGTTCTTGACCAATTAGTTCTAATTTAACTGCAGATAATTAAATCATTTAAACATTCTGAAAATAATCTTGTTATCTAACTTCTATGTCACAGTTAAAGTTAGAGCAACATCAAATTTAGGAATTAAAGTTAATCTCAGGCTTAAAGAAATAAGTAAATACTGATCAAAATGACTTAGATTACCCCTCGGGGGCATCTTCCAGTTCTAGGAGGCATCTTCCAGCTCTAGAGGGGCATCTTCCAGCTCTAGGGTAGGCATCTTCCAGCTCTAGGGGGGCATCTTCCAGCTCTAGGTGGCGTCTTCCAGCTCTAGGTGGCATCTTCCAGTTCTAGGAGGCATCTTCCAGTTCTAGGAGGCATCTTCCAGCTCTAGAGGGGCATCTTCCAGTTCTAGGAGGCATCTTCCAGCTCTAGAGGGGCAGCTTCCAGCTCTAGAGGGGCATCTTCCAGCTCTAGGTGGTGTCTTCCAGTTCTAGGAGGCATCTTCCAGCTCTAGAGGGGCATCTTCCAGCTCTAGAGGGGCAGCTTCCAGCTCTAGAGGGGCATCTTCCAGTTCTAGGGGGGCATCTTCCAGCTCTAGGTGGTGTCTTCCAGTTCTAGGAGGCATCTTCCAGCTCTAGGGGGGCATCTTCCAGGTCTAGGTGGTGTCTTCCAGCTCTAGGGGGGCATCTTCCAGTTCTAGGGGGGCATCTTCCAGCTCTTTACTTTACTTTATACTCAACAAATTCATGAGACCACCTGTCATAGAAACAAGAAAACAGTAATATTTTAGAAATCTGTCAGACATGTTACTTATTTGGCACATAACAAACTGGAACAACTAAATAGTCCTTATTCACACATATTGACCAAAAATCTTAATATTTTGTATGTGAAAAGTAAAAAATAGTCCAGAATAACATAAAACCACTGAAACACATTTTTCTGTTCAGGAATGCAAACAAATAACGGTAATTTGGTGTTTCAATCCAAAACTTCCTTCTGCTTTTTTATAAAACAGTAAATTTTAAGATTCATGGACAACAGCAATAATTATATTTTAATACTGAAGATGTCATTTTGATTAAAGAACTTGGACATACTGGCTAATTAACCATCACAGAAACATAGAAACATATTTTGGTTATTTAGCAGCAAACTCTGTAAAACTCTTGAAGTCATTCCAGGTTGCATGTCCAGCTCCTTTAGCTTCCCTCAGACTCCCTCAGTCTCGGTGACGGTCGGCCGGCAGGATGGATTGTGTTTTTCCACCTGCTGCTGTCGGTCAGAGGGGTCTTGTGGGTAATTGTACATCAGGAGATTATCCGCTGACAGCTGGAGGGTTTGTGTGAAAGCGACGTATCGCATGCTGCATAGTTGCTGTTTTAACGGAGTGTTTGATCGTTTGCTCTGGATCAGCTCGATTTTAACCACAATGATGTCTTCGAAAATAGATTCTGAGAGAAAAGTAATGCTGCTTTGAAGCTAACATGATGCTTTTAAAGAAGAAAGACGAGGGTTTGTGTTGTCTTCACCTCCATCCTCTGGGTTTATAACTCCCGTCTCATCTAATAAATGATTGGTTGGCCAAAAATTAGCGACAGCAAAACAATAAAATCAAGATAATTAAAATATGTCACAGATATTTAAATCAGCGTTGTCAGTCAAGAATCAGTTAATGGTTAAAATGAGTACAGTGGAAGTTATTCTAATTAATCTATAGAAACAGGCTTGTTGAACTAATGAACCTCCACAGCAGTCTTTGTCATGGTGCCCGTTGCTAGCTAAACCAGTTGAAATATTAACAACCATTAATCGATGAATCATCAACACACGCTGTCACAAACAAACTCAATTCGACAGAAATATGTTTTACCTCATAGGAACTTCAGTAAAAATCAACTGGACTTCTCTTGTAGACTTTTGGAAGGAATCTTCTGGTACGAACAATGAATGAAAGTTATTCTGAAACAGTTAATGGTTAAAATGAGAACAGTGGACATTATTCCACTCTGATGAAGGTAGTTTTAACTGTTGACGTTTGAAACCTGTTCTAAAAGTCGCTTACATCCAAACTTGGTTACAGCAGCCATCAGCCTATAGACACACAGGCTTGTTGAAGTCATGAAGCTCCACGGAAGTCTTTGTCATGGTGCCCATTGATAGCTAAACTCCCACAATGCTCTCTGCCACTTTCGATTGTTGTATTTTTTATCAGTTGAAATATTAACAACAATTAATCGATTAATCACTAACAAACAAACTCAATACAACAGAACTTCAGTAAAAATCAACTGGACTTCTCTTGTAGATTCTTGAAAAGAGCCTACAAGAGAAGTCCAGTTGATTTTCATGACCTGCGATTATCACGACTTAGATGACTGAGAATCTTCACAGAAATATATTCTACCTCTACAATGAACTGAGACTGCAGTTTATGTGTAGAGGAACCCAATATTATTGGTAGTTTTCAGTGGGTTTATCAGAGCTGAAAACACATCAGTAATATTCTAGTGAATGTGCTGTAAAACCAAAAGACAGAAAAGCAGCTCACAGAGCAGAAGGAATCTTCTGGTACGAACTGTGGATGAAAGTTATTCTGCAAACAGTTCATGTTTAAAATGAGTACAGTGGACATTATTCCACTTTCTGATGAAGCTTGGTTCTTCGCCAAGGAGTTATGTAACGATGGCCATACGATTGTCTGTCTGTCTGTCTGTCAGCAACATTACTCAAAAATGGACAAATGGATTTGGATGAAATTTCCAGGGAAGGTCAGAAATTGCCCAACGACCAAATGATTAGATTTTAGCAGTGATGCGAAGTATAGCCTGGATCCACGGATTTTTAAAAGATTTCTGTCTTGTTTTTGTCATTTTGTGTCTTGTTTTTGTCGTTTTATATCTTGTTTTTGTCATTTTATGTCGTGTTTGTGTCATTTTATATCTTGTTTTTGTCATTTTGTGTCTTGTTTTTGTCGTTTTATGTCTTGTTTTTGTCACTTTGTGTCTTGTTTTTGTCGTTTTATATCTTGTTTTTGTCATTTTATGTCGTGTTTGTGTCATTTTATATCTTGTTTTTGTAATTTTGTGTCTTGTTTTTGTCATTTTATATCTTGTTTTTGTCATTTTGTGTCTTGTTTTTGTCGTTTTATATCTTGTTTTTGTCATTTTATGTCGTGTTTGTGTCATTTTATATCTTGATTATGTCATTTTGTGTCTTGTTTTTGTCATCCTATGTCTTGTTTTTTCGTCTTGTGTCTTGTTTTTGTCGTTATAGTCTGGTCCCCACGGATCTGTTAAAGATTTCTGTATCATTGCCAGATAGCGGCATGGCATCGCTGTAACCATGACAACCAGTGAACACTACGTCAGCTTCCTCCTGATGATCACATGATTGTGATCCTACTACAAATCCACCTCTGAGGACTTATCAGGACTTATCCATCAGAAATGATCCAAGGAACAACTGATTAAATTGTGGGGGTGTTTCTGAGTCCCATCAATTCCTGCCGCCTGCTACATATTTAGGTCACATGATCCGGTATCTGTATATAACGTACACATGCAGAACACACGCCTGTACTCAGCGCATGTCTTTTAGTTTGTGGGTTCATCTACATTAAATAACCACATTCTATGGTGCTGTGATTTCTGCCATTAATCTGTTGGAAATGATACGACTGAGCAGCCTTGGAGGAGGACTGCTCTCTCTGAGGGCTTTTCTTGTTATATTTTTTTATCAGTTGAAATATTAACAACCAGTAATTGTTGAATCATTAACAAACGCTGTCACAAACGAACTCAATACGACAGAAATATGCTTTACCTCAAAAATGAACTGAGAATGTAGTTTATTAGTAGAGGAACTCAGTACTGTTGGTAGTTTCAGTGGTTTTATCAGAGCTGGAAACACATCAGAAATATAGTAAATATAGTTAACAATGAATGAAAGGTAATTTAATAATGAGAGTGAAACTATCAAAAATTATAGCTCCAGAAACTGGAATAATTTATTACGGAGGTTTTTTGTTTTACTGTTAGTAAAGCAGTAGTTTTTGTCAGACTTTAGGAAACCAGAAATGGTCGGATAAAGCTTGTTTAATCTGTATTAGTAACTAGTATTACTAATAATTAAAGGTGCTTAATTGCTACTATTAATTATTATCCATCGGTGGATGACTAATCTTGTCTGGATGATGAAATGGCGTCTCTTCGGAGCAGCAGTGTGTCTGAAGAGGAATAAAAGCAGTGATCATTTCCCCACACTGACAGGTGCAGCTGTCGGTCCAACACGCTCTGATCATGTGTGTTTCTTCATGTGTGTTTGTGTGTTTTGATGACGTGTGCGAACGTGGACAGACGTCACGAGACTCCGGCTGAGGTGTGTTTTTAAGTCCACGGCTTCGAGGAAAAACCGTCCGTTGCTGTTTCCCACAACAAACACAAAGTGTCTTAAGAGTTGTGAAACATGAGAGCAGTGTGCGCATGATCCCTGTGTGTGTGTGTGTGTGCGTGCGTGCGCGTGTGCGTGTGTGCGTGCGCGTGTGTGCGTGCGTGCGTGTGTGTGCGTGTGTGTGTGCGTGTGTGTGCGTGCGTGTGCGTGTGTGTGCGTGCGTGCGTGCGTGCGTGCGTGTGTGTGTGTGCGTGTGTGTGTGTGTGTGTGACTCAGCTGTTTCTACAGGAACTGATTCAGACTCCAGCTGATCAGATGACTCGGCAAACGGGGCGTGCTTCGTAGCGGCGCCTCTGATTGGACGAAAAACAACATGAAATTATGTTTTAAAAGGTGTAGAAAAACAGACTGAATTGACACGTCTGATATAAAACTGTATTACAAGCCAGGAACCATCAGTAAGAGTAGCATTATCATTTTTTCTCACTCCCTTTTTCTCTTTTTGCTGTAAATATATTTCTAAAATTGGTTAAAATTAATGAGAATTTACCGAAAAATACATTTACTTTTTTAAAACCTTTTTTTCCTTTTTATTTGTCTTATATTTCTTGTTTTGTGTTTTTTAATACATATAAATGTTATAAAAATATAGAAATATAGACTAAATTTACATGTCTAATATAAAATAATGATACAATGAACAATCATTTTGTAAATGAAAATTGTATTTATTTTTAAATAAAAAGAGAAACTGGTAAGTAATGTTTCATGCTGTAAAAATATTTCTATAATTAAAATTACATCCCATAATACTGATGACCACAGCTGGTTCTAACATGGACTGGAAAGGTTTGGAGCCATTTTGAACCATTTTATTGTAACTTCAGTAAATGTTGAACTGATCTAAGGCAGGTTTGGAATCATCTGGACACATTTTGAAGAGACTTTGGATGAAACTGAGTCTTTTCAGATCATTTCTGAGACATTTTTAACAAGTTGTTGTCATTCTGGCCAAGGTTCAAGTCACTCTGGAAAAGCTTTGAGGCATTTTGGACAGATGTTAGGAACTCTGGACACATTAGGAGTCATTCTGGGAAGATCTGATGCAGTTTGAAGAAGATTCAACCATTTTAGTAACTTTGGACAAACTGAAACAGATTCCTACGTCATAGATATTAAACTGTTCACACTAGGATACATCCCATAATACTGATGGTCACTAGGATACATCCCATAATACTGATGGTCACTAGGATACATCCCATAATACTGATGACCACTAGGATACATCCCATAATACTGATGATCACAGCTGGTTATAGAGGAAATGAACAGAAACCAGATGCAGTGTTCAGACTGGGACACCTGGATGGATTTAAACTGATCTGGTGTCAGTTTTCCCCAGAACTCAGATGTTTCTTCTCCTAAATGTCATGGTTCTATCTGCTGGACTGATGAAGTTCTGGAAAAGTCCATTAAAAGTGATAAATCTGGAGCCACCTCTATGGACTTCAAGGACCTGGAACTCTGAAATATTCACAGTATGAAGGTGGAACTTCCTTCTACATTGCAGTTTGGTTCATTTACATTGTTTTGCTTCTTTCTATGGTTGCTTTGTGCCAAATCTTGGTCAATTTATGTCTTGATGAGTTCATTTTGCATCACATTTTGGTCATTTGTTGTCATTTTGTGGTCTCTGAGTCACATTTTCCTTGTTTTGCATCTTACTGTAGGTGCATTACATCACATTTTGGTCATTTTATGCCTTTATGTTGAGGTTTTGTGAAACACTTTGGTTGTTTCACGTCTTCATACATCCCAGGTTGGTTGTTTTTCTTCTTTTTGTGGTTGTTTTATGCCGTGCTTTGGTCATTTTATGTCTTTGAGTTCATTTAGCATCACAGTTAGGCTGTTCTATATCCTTTAGTGGTAGTTTGGTGTCACATTTTGGGCATTTTTCATCATTTTGAGGTTGTTTCGTGTCACATTACAGCAGATATGATTAGTTCACAGACCAGATTAATTCTTCATCAACTCCAGGTGTCACAATCTGAAGGCTAAATCTGGTTTTTGTTCATTTTTGATGCAAAGAGTCCATTAAAAAGTGATGAATCTGGACCCACCTCTGTGGACTTCAAGGACCTGGAACTCTGGAAATCTTCCCAGTATGAAGGTAGAACTCTGATCATTGATGAAGTTATTGGAGATGAAGAACCAGATGTTCTGAGGAGGAACTGTTTGATTTCTCTTTAAATGACTTGAATACTTCAGTTTACGTTCTTGCCGGGTGTCAGCTGAGATGATGTGACGCTAGAAATGAAAAGTCGCTACATTTTTAGTGATGTTTGTTTGACCAGGTTGAAGGACTGCGGAGTTCGTCAGCCGTCTTTCCCAATCTTTATGCTACGCTAAGTGGTGTGGATCTGTTGTCCTCGTTTTGATGGACACACCAACATGTTCCCGGTGGGTGGGTTCATGCCACTGACACATGAGGAGGTGTGTTTGGTGTTGTTGTTGGGTGGAGGCTGTTCTCCTGGTGGCTGCTGCTGGAATGTAGTGTGACCTGGTTATTTTTAGACCGACCGCTTGAAATACTCCGAGCGGGGCTTCATTGAGGATAAACACAAGCTGCTGTCGGTCGGTGCGTCACGTAAAACCTGTTTGGTTCTCGCTGCTGTTGAAGACCAGTTGTAGCCGTCGGCTGCTTTCCTACCTGCAGACAGCATCACCTTGATCAGCTGTGAAGGAACCTGAAGCTCTGGAGATGTCTCCTGAAGATCATGGGGCAGGACTGAGGTACGACTGAGAGGAAGAACTCACCCAACTTTAAGCCTGCTTCAAATTAGCACACACTGGGAAAAAAGAGAAAAAAACTAAACAAATTTCACTTCATATTTCACTTGTATTTTTTCTGTCTTTTTAAAAAATATATAAAAAATATATTTAGAAAAATGTAGAAAAACAGACCTAATTTACATGTCTAATATAAAATTATATTACAAGTCATGAAATATCATTTTTTAATGAAGATTTTTTATTTATTTTTAAATAAAAAGAGAAACTGATAAGTTCACTTTTAATGCTGTAAAAATATTTCTAAAATTAGTCTAAAATTAATAACATCTGAATATAGAAGTATTCATTCTATAGTTTTATATAAATTTGTTTATTAGGTCAGAAATATTTCACATAAATATAAAATAGACAATCTATGTCAAATTAAGGCTAGAAACTCTGATTATTTTATTTTATGATCTTCCATTATTTACAGTACTTTTCTGTGTTTCTTTATTTATTATTCTTATTTTTTTTACTGTTATTGTTTTTGGATAATGCAGGTGGATGAAAATTCTTTCAAGAAAAACTGTAAAGAAGAAAACATCTTTTCTTTTGTTTGGTTTTGAGCCTTTAAGCCTCCATGCAGGAGTCTCTTACTGTGTTTTGACTCTGAAATCTGGGTTTTATTCTTTGAACTTTACGATCTGAACTCATAACTTGGAAAGTTTACCCCAGAAATTCTTGTTTTTTGACTCTCGGGAGCAGAACAGACGTCGTTTGTTGGTGTCTTGTTCCTCTGAGCTTTAGGTTTTTGGTGCAGATCGTCCTCTTGTGAAGGTTTTATTTCTCTCTGCTGTACGTGGAACATAAAGCGGTTTTAGTCGTGTTTCTGCCGTAAACGTCCTAATCACAAGAGTCGGGGTGTTTTTGCTATTTTTAAAGCTTGTTCGAGGCTCAGACTGTGTTGTGTCAGACTTCCTGGTTGGTTAAAGTGATCTCCAGCTGCTCAATCCTCACCTCCACCCCTCAGACTTGTTGTCAGGTTCTCTGTTGAAATGTGATTTTCTGTTGACGTCAGTCTGCACTCGACGAAACTAACCGGCCGATGACACGATGTAGTGAGGAAACGTGATATTTTGTGACAGGAGGGAGGAAACACTTCAGGGTTTCTACACCATGACTGTTGCTCTGCTAAAGCTGTGGAAAAACGCTGAAAAGCAGAAACTAATGAGGATCTCTGCAGACAGACGCTGAGCATCAGTCCAACCAGAGAGGAGAAATATTAAACAATACCATCATTAGCCTCAGTTTTAAATCAGGGGTTACTTTCACAGTATTTTATAGAATAATTCTCCTGGTAAAAACGAACCTAACGACCCTCAGACCCACAAAACCCAGCAGTGGGTTTGAAAGGCAAGAAAAAAAGCCACAATTACACATTTATCATCGGAAGAACCCAGGAGAACTGTAGACTTTTCAGACTACTCATCTGCTTTTCCACTGGGAGATTATCGAAGCTTCATTTAAAACGTCACCAAAAATAATCTCTTTGCTCTCATCAGATTCTTTGACAAACTAAAAATTCTGCCGTCCTCGTCGTAACGGAGAAGCTAAAACTGACTCGGCTGCGACCGACGGCAACGTTCAGGAACTTTTCAGCTGAGCTGCCGGCACAGTTTTTGGACAAATCTTGCCATTTTAAGGTAGTTTTCAATGAATTTTTGATAATTCTCAAGTAATTCTGGATGGATTTTTGGAATTTCAGAGAAATTTCAAGTCATTTTAAACAAATATTTGTTGGGTAATTCCAGGAAAAAGTGACTGAAGCTGATATTTTGTCATTTCAAGGACATTTTGAGTAATTTTTGGATGAATTTCTGTAAATTCTAAACAACTTTCACTTCATTTAAGACACATCGTGTCATTTAACTGAGTCCTACTTACAGAAGACATCTCTGAGTTCTTTCTCCTTCATGTTGCTCTGGTTCTTCAGAGCTGCAGACTTTAGATGCAGAAAAGTGTGATTTTGATGAAATAATATGATTTTCAGCATTGATTAGGTGCAGTTTTTCAATGGACGACAGCAAAATGAAAGTTGTTTTTGTTTTTACTGTTTCTTGCGATGATAAATGCTGTCATTTTTGCATTTTTTTAAAGATAAAATGCCTTTCAAACCCAGCGGCAGGTTCACAATTAAAGTAAAATTTAAGCAGAACAAAAAATACACAGAATAATGTAAGTAGAAAATGTGTCCTAAAATATGGACATAGGTAGAAATAACATAAGCATAAAGTGTAAAATATGCGTTGATGTAAGAGAAATAAAAATGTAGCATTCAGTGTAATAAATACTAATGGAGTTAATGCTTAATAAATCACTCATGGAATTATATTATAGAGGCCTAGTTTTTGCTCATCTCTACTGCAAAGGAAATTACTGAGCAGCAAACTCTAAAACATGAATTCGATGAACGTTTGCATCACCCAGGAAGGTTGTCATCTCTTTCCAGGGAGACGTGTGTCTTTCGTGGAACAGATAAACGTTTACTGCTATTAATGCTTGGTGGTATCGCTGTCACATGTCGGGCCCATCATGTTCTCTGCCGGGGCATGTGGCTGACCTTTCATCGCCGGGGTCGTGTGCTCGGGTCAGGTGGGTGTATCTGAGATACTGGAGATGCTCGTGGCCTCTCGTGCTCGTCGGTACATGACTACGGGGGAAGGAAGGTTTAGGGTTCAGGAGGAAGACTTTGGCTACTTTAATTTGTGGCTCCACCATCCGACACAGTCGACTCGGACTGAAGCTGATTCTGGATTTCATTTTGACTCTCCACATGTCAGAGTTAAACCATCAAGAACTGTTTTTACCTTTAAAGCTTATTGCAGTTTCGTAAGGAGCTTCAGTAGAAATCACCTGGACTTCTCTGGTAGGTTCCTGAAGATGTTTCACCAGGTGAGACCCTCCACAAATACCTAAAACCCTCCATAAATACTCGTAAGAGATTCAGCAGAAATCAACTGGACTTCTCTGGTAGGTTCTTGTAGAGGTTTCACCAGCTGAAACATCCTCAAGAACATACCAGAGAAGTCCAGCTGATTTCTGCTGAAGCTCCTATGATTACCGTAACCTGGATGACTGAGGTTCTACACAGACTTCTTGCAGTTTGTGTCTCGGACGTTAAACATGTTTAGTTCAGCTGCTTGTCAGACTGTGAGGAAAAAGAAGTGAATGTGGAGTAAAAACCCGCCTGCAGGTTTGGAAGATACTTTGTCTTTAAAATATCACCAACATGAGAACTTTTATTAGAGCTGGAAACTGTAAAAACAGAATCAGATTTTCAACTTTCCGATGGCTCTTGATCTAATCGTTGCCGATGAGCTTTTCGGTCCTGAAATTTCAGCTTAAAATCATAAAACGGTGTTTCAGCTTCACAGAAAGGCCTGATGAAGGAACAGAAAGAGTCCCAGAGAGGAACAGGCCTCACACTCTGTTTATCTGATCTATTCATCACGTCTCAGCTGGTTTAGCTGAAGCGACGGCGGATCGCAGCTTAAATAGGAGGTGATGTTTGGGAACCCCCCTGGCTGGAGGGGAAACTTTCATACCTCACCAGGTCCACAATTCCCAGCAGTGGCACCGCATGGAAAACACTTTAACATCCCTATTTCCATCTCACACCTGTCCGTCCAGCCATCTGGTGACTGGAGGCTTCTTAATTTAGATGATGACGTTTTGCATTGGACCGGCTTTTTACTGGTTTTATCAGTGACCCTCAATGACCCAAGAACGCATAAACAATGCAGGTCATGTGCTGGTCCTATTTTTAGTGCACTGTTATGTTGTGTCATCGGTTCCAAGGTGAACATCTACATGTACGGCCAATCAAGTCTCCTCACTGGTACAAAGACGGCAGGTTGAACAAAGTGCTACACGCCAGATGTTCTAGACTCCTGGAGGCCTGTAGCAACCAGTAACATAATACCTGCCAATGATGTAATAGGTTGTTATGTTACTGGTTGGTTATTACATGAAGAATTTAAGGCTGTCCTTAGGTCTGACTAACTCTGCTTCTGTCTTGGTGTCTCTGTAGCTGGGAGATCATCGATTCAGGCCCGGATGGACGCTCTGGGACTGGACTTCAGCTCAGCGACTCCCTCAAACTCTTCCTCCAGGAGACGTCAGCTTTCAAACAGCAAAACCCCGGCAAGGTGAGGCAGCGACTCCAGACTAAAGCTGTGTGTCTACAGGGGCCTTTCTTTACCACATGGAAACTTAACGCATCTGAACATCACTGCTTGGTGGGCATGGCACTAGTGGCCTCTAGGTGGTCACATGACAGCCTTCAGAACTTCAGCCCAGTAGAAGCATCGGGCCAACATGGCGGCTCAGTCGCAAACTTTCTCTTTTATTATGAAAACAATTCAGCAAAAGTATTTCTGAAAGCATTTCCAGAAAGAAGCTGCTGAATCTGTCCTGGTTTTCGCTCGACAGCTGGTTTAGACGCTTGACGAAAGTTTCACGATACATCGAACCTCTGCTTCCCGCACCGAATTTACATCAGGTAGAAGTCGAGTCTACTTTATGCAAATGAGCTCCAACGCAACATGCTGCAACGTAGCCTGAAATACAACGCAACCAACATGCAAGAAATTGACGGATCCTGTGGACATGTACCATAACCCGAGTGAGACTCATTTTTTTCCGGTTTTCTGGAAGTATTTCTGCCAGATTTCGTCCCTTGCTGGTGGTGCAGGTTCATGTCATGAAACATGAGCCCTAGATCCTTTTGAACTCCAAAACACAGCGGTGGGTCTGAAAGGCAAAATGAAATGTATCAGAGGCCAAAAGAAAAAAATTTGAAAACAAAGAATTTTCAGATTTTCAACTTTTTTAATGGTCTTTGAACTGTGTGAGGCGCAGTTTTGTTGGAGAAATTAACCAAATCCAAGCTTAGAAATTGTGATATTTCGTCAAAATCACTTTATTCTTCGTGGCTAATTTGAAAAAATCACGAAATGTAAAGCGTTTGCCTGAACTAGATTCCATAAATAACCAAAATTCTGCGCTCCTCGTTGTAATCATGGAGCCATTAGAGATTCAGCTGTGACCAACAGTCTGGTGACAGAAATTCAGTGATTTTTGGTCTGAACTGGGCTGAACTGCAGGCTGTGTTTACTCAAACAGACGAGAAGAAAATGAGGAAACAAACAAAAAAAATCAATAAGATGTTGAGCCCCCAGTTTTTGGAAGGTTGTTCTGTTGAAAACCTGACAAGAACAAATAAATGCCCCAAAACTGCTGCTTGGTGTTCAGCAGTTTAATAACTTTCAACACGAAAATACAGAAAGCAACAGGAATTCTTCGGTTTGATAATTTTGTAATGTTATTTTTAGAATCTTATTTCTGTTGATTTAAATGTGCTATTTAATTAACTGAGACTTAAAATATGTTTGTGTCATTTGACAATCAGGATCAGCTGTAAGATGATGCAGTAAGTGGTCACTCTGCCATTCAGCCAGAGGCGCTTAGCTTAGCTTAGCTTAGCTTAGCTTAGCTTAGCTTAGCATAAAGCCTTGAACAGAAGCACAGATATGTTAAAGCAAGAAAACAAATGTGTGCATATTCCAAAAAACAAAGAAGTAACTAGTTATTCCATAGTCCGGCTTCACAAGTTGTGGGTTTAACATCAACTCTGCGATGTGAAGTAATAGAAATGAAAAGTTGTTTTATTTTTCTGCTCGACACAAAAACTCTAACGAAAACAAATTCTCATTTACCACAATTAATGTACAAGAGAAATCTCATAAAACATACTTACATTTCTTTTTTGGTTCTCAGGTGCTCTGAGTTTTTTAAACTTTATGTAAAGGACGTGGAGTTTGTTGAAAGGCAGGTTTTGCATGTAAACAGCAACATGAGCGAGAAACAGGAGCAAATATTTCTGCTACAGAACGGATGACGTTGACCACAAACAGGTACACTACTGTTCACAAGTCTGGGGTCACTTACAAATGTCCTTATATTTGAAAGAAAAGCAGTTTTTTTCAGTGTCGATAACATTAAATGAATGATAAATCCAATCTAGACATTGTTAATGTGGTAAATGACTATTGTAGCTGGAAACAGCTGATTTTTAATGGAATATCTCCATAGAGGTACAGAGGAACATTTCCAGCAACCATCACTCCTGTGTTCTAATGCTACATTGTGTTAGCTAATGGTGTTGAAAGGCTCATTGATGATTAGAAAACCCTGCAGTTATGTTAGCACATGAATAAAAGTGGGAGTTTTCATGGAAAACATGGAATTGTCTGGGTGACCCTGAACTTTTGAACGGTGGTGTACGTTCTATACAAGTGAGTCCAAATGGCTTTTTTCAGCTTTTTTAAAAATTATTTTTCATTTCTGGCAGATGTACTTCCATAAAAAAAATCACCATTCAGTCTTTCAAAATACCGGGGGTCGTAGGAACAGAGCTCCGATGTAAATCGATTTTCGCCGTAAGTTGGAAGAGTCTGACTTATGCTTAGAAACCATAATGAAGGGTAAAAAGTTAGTGAATGTAGCACAATCCAAGGTGGCGTCCAACCGGAGAACGGAAACAAAGCCGTCTGATAGCGCCGTGACGACGTATTCATCTGCTCCGCTCATCAACTAGTTCCACGTAACCAGTTCTGACTTAATGATGAAACGCTGTAGGTCGAGGACGTCGTAAACCGAGGACCTCCTGTAGAGTTTTTTTTTTACATCAACAAGAGGTGAAAACTGCAGTATTTTTTCACGTCAGAGAAAAAAAATAAAACCACAGCGTCTTCTTTTTGCCAGTGCCATGCAGTCCTGCTTTATGCTGTAACTGATGGTAGAAAACTCTCCTTCCAGTTCTGCCTGCTGGTTTGCAGTTTGTGCACCTTCTTCGCCGTCTTAGGACGCTACATTCCAGGGATTGTTATCTCATATGTTCTCGGTGAGTCAACTCAAGTTTTGCATGTGAAAATGACATTTTAATGAGTGGAAGAACATGAGAGCAGAGAGTTTTGTGAGTTTATCATCAGCATGAAGGATTAATGAAGGTAGTGAAGACCATCTAGAACCTCAACATGAACCTGGTTTCTGCACATGAAGCTGAGATGACTTGTAGTGTGGCTGCTGTGTTGATGGATTCACTGAAACCAGAGCTTGTTTTCTGTGTTGGTGTCTGTCTGAAGTGCTGGGCGTCTTCCTGTGGCCTCTGGTTTCATCTCATGAGGTCGGTTTGTGGCTGGAGCCAGTTCTGCAGAAGCTGGACTTTGGCATTGGCGATTTTTTCCAGAAAATCAAAGACAACCATGGTAAATATTATTCAGTATATGACACTATATTAGTTTGTTAATATCTGTATTTGAAAGGCTAAATAAGATCATGAAACCCATCAAAGTCCACTTTGGGTTTAACCATGCAGTCTTTACAGTAGAAAACATTTTAAATATGTCCTCCTTTATGAACCATATTGATGGATCTGTAATGTCTTAAATGTGTTTATGTGCAAACCTACAGCTTCTGCTTCACTTTTTAATGTGAACAGAAAATGAAGTGAGTCTCCTCCATGTTTTCTTCCTTCCAGAGAAGAGACTCCTGCAGGCTCAGACTGAGAAGGAAGGCATCGAGTCGGACCTTTCCTCCATGTTTCCCAAGGTCGGCCAACACTCTGATCAAGCCTCTGTTGACTGATAAAATTCACATGATCCACATCAGCATCTGTTCACCCCAGAAATGTCTTTTACGTGTTGCTTTTGAGTCGACATTTTCTAAATAAAGTGGATATAATGCAGACGGATGAGTCAGAGTTCCAACTTAAAGTATAAAGTTCTGACAAAATCTTACAATAATAAAAGTCATAAATTTACTAAATAAGTTAAAATGCCAGGACTTTCTCTTCTCACCACTGGTGCAACTTCCTCACTACAGTTTCCTAATGCTCCCTAAACGTTCCGCATGCATTCTGCAGTAAACACTAGTTAGGCGGCTGCAGCACCATTAGTTGGAAAGTTTTCTATGAGTGAAGCTCATTTTAAATGTCAAACCAGTCGATTATTAATTTGTCAGAACATAAAGTCATGATTGTGATTAATTTTGCAGCCCCAGCACTGAGTTAGCTGTCGTGGTTGTTTGTAGGACTGTTTCCTCTTCACTGGATCACTGGTAACCTCCACTTTCATCATCAGGAGTATCTGAGCTGGACTTCTCTCTCCTCATTTAGTTTTTAAAATAATCTGCCTTAAAATGCTTCGTCTGTGGCTAACAGATGAATGGATTGTTGCATCAGGCCAGGATTAGTCTCACATAGTCAGACCAGTCTCTAGTTGTGACCAGCACTGTGTAGAATGGTCTGACCACACCTTATTCTAGTTCTACTACAGGGGATAAGATCTAAGATATTCAGTTTACCGTCACAGAGGAGGAACAACAAAGCAGAACATATTCACCTCGAAGAAGCTGCAGTCAGAAATCAGACTGTTTTTATCCTAAATGATCTCGACTGATTACCTGAACAGTTGGTGATTGATTAACAGCTGCCAGCTAATCCATCATTTAATAATCAGCTCTTGTCTCCATGTGTTTCCATCCTGCAGCTCGACTCTGCGGTGTGTAAAGAAATGTCAGTATCGGACACAGAGGTGTCGGACGTGACGTGGACGGACAACGGTACTTTCAACCTGTCAGAAGGAAACACGCCACAGACGGAGAACTCAGAGGGTACGTTCACACACACCACATCTGACTGAACAGCTGCAGATAAACCCAGCACTTCCTGGAATATCAACCAAATCTGACTGAAGGTTCCCCCAAACCTCCTCAGAACATCTGGTTCTTCATCTCCAGTAACTTTATCAATGATCAGAGTTCTACCTTCATACTGGGAAGATTTCCACAGAGTTCCAGGTCCTTGAAGTCCATAGAGGAGAACGTCCCCTGGAGAAAGTTCTAGAGTAGACCTGCCCGATATACTCTAGAACTTTCTCCAATTGTGGGTAGGTCTACTCTAGAACTTTCTCCAGTTGTCAGTAGGTCTACTCTAGAACTTTCTCCAACGGACGTTCTCCTTTCCTGCTTCCAGTCTTTCAGTTTAGTCTCACTGAGAACATTCCAGGTCCTTGAAGTCCATAGAGGTGGGTCCAGATTTATCACTTTTTAATGGACTTTTTCCATCATTTCTGATCCTGAGAACTTCATCAGTCCAGCAGATAGAACCATGACATTTAGGAGGAGAAACACATCTGAGTTCTGGTAGAAACTGACACCAGATCAGTTTAAATCCATCCAGGTGTCTCAGTCTGAACACTGGATCTGGTTTCTGTTCATTTCCTCTACAACCAGCTGTGATCATCGGTATTATGGGATGTATCCTAGTGTGATCAACAGTATTATGGGATGTATCCTAGTGATCATCAGTATTATGGGATGTATCCTAGTGATCATCAGTATTATGGGATGTATCCTAGTGTGATCATCAGTATTATGGGATGTATCCTAGTGATCATCAGTATTATGGGATGTATCCTAGTGTGAACAGTTCAGAGTCCTAGAAACAATCATTGGTTCCAGGATGTGTTTCTGGTTCCTGATAATCCACCAGAGAAAACTTTAAAAGGTGATTGTGGGTGAAGTTTAATGCTGGTAGGTGGTTGGTCACAACTATTAGAGACGATGGAAATGTAAAATGTGAGATTGTGTTTTGTGAAGGAATAACCTTGATAACTTCTGCAACATCATTTTGAGCCCCGTAGAAAAGACCAGAGTTGATTCTAACATTCCTCATCATCAGTTTGTTCACAAACAGGCCGACAGGTGGAAGTGACAGAACAACTGAACACTGTTTTCATGGAACCACCTGCATGTTCTAGGAGAAAAGTTGGAGCTTCCAGTGGCTGTTTCCTAATCAGTCTTTGTTCCTTCAACCTCACAGACCTCGACAGAGAGGAAGCGTTCACAGGCGGCCTCCCAGAATTCCCTTCGCTTGACAACGGCGCAGCGACCAACGGCGACGACGACGACCTGAGCCTCGGCCTCCCCTCAGCTCCACCTCAGCAGCCAATCAGAGCCCAGCAAACTGCTCCTCCTCACAGAGACCTTCCCGCCGACGAAGCCCTGGGATTGGTCAGCCAGGTGGCCGGCGACGTCATCACCGCCGCCGTCACGGCCGCCATCCAAGAGAGAATAGAGGCGGCGGTCGGCTTGGTGGCGTCCAGCGGAGACGGCGGGAGGTCGAGGCTGCAGGAACCCAGCGGCCTGCTGGAGCTGGCCGAGGAGTCGGACAGCGAGGTGGAGGACTTCGAGCTGCTGGACCAGTCAGAGTTGGAGCAACTGGAGGGCGAGCTGGGGCTGAAAGAGGAGAAGAGCAACCAGGAGGCCCAGAGCCACAAGCCGGCCTCCTCTGGCTTCCTCTCCAAACTCCTCCGGCGCCACTGATGGATGAAGAGTTGAGGTCACAGAAGACATGTGGAGACCAAGGCCTTCTGCTCAAAGATAACTCTGGACGCTGGTGAGAAAGGAACGTTTCCATTTGTGTTTTTCCTGCTAACATCTCCATTCAAAGCTGAGCAGTTGTAGGTGGAGACGCTTTGATGTGGAGCAGCGTAGCTTGTTGCTGAGATCAGACTTCACCACATCAGCCTGAAGACACGGAGCCACAGCAGCACCACGTTCCTTTCTTTGCTGACGACAGTCATCTAATGACGCCTCCCAACACTTTCTGCTCTCATCTCCAGTTTGATCAGTCTGACAGTCAGTTAATGGACCTTCTGTTCGGGAGTCGGCCGGTGGTTTGTCTGGAACTGATTCTGGTGTGATTGGAGGTTGGTTTGCAGACAGACGACTGATTTTAGAAACTGGACGAGTGCAGCACAAAGTTGTTTTTAATACCATCTTTTAACTGCATGGAAATTGAGTTTTTTCCTCTCTTTGGTCAAATCTTGCTGCACGAGAACTGAAAGTAGGGATTGAACGATAGACAAAAATCACAGTTTTTAAGTTAAATACTAGTTTAATGTACAAACTATGACTTTATCTTCCTATAAAAACACATCTGGAGCAACTGCTGCAACAAAAGTAGATAAATCTTCTGTCAAATCTCCGTTCAGATGCAGCATTTAGACCATCAGCTGTTTAAACTGGATCTCCACATGCTGCTGCTGGGAAACAACAGATGGTTTTTATTGCTTTGAAATGTCAGAACAAGCTGAGTTTGCTCCACAATCACTGATTTCCTTGTAAAACTAAAGTTCTCATTGGCTTTAATGGCGGCGGTTCAACATGCAGCTTCCGTTCATCTGAGGTTCACTGAGAAACTGCTTCTGAACAGTTCTGGACACAAGAAAAAGTTGCACAGGTGCAGCAGCTGCTGAGATTCACAGAAGTGGTTTTTGATCAAAGATGGGAAAATATCTCCTCGTATGAAGCTCACTGACAGCTGCATTTATTTCCATCCAGAAATGATCAGTGTCATTCCTGAAAGCGACGCAGAAAAGAAAAGCAGCATTTTTATTGTGGTCTGATGGCAGCAGAACAGCTTCCTGCTCTTCATTTTTAATCTGATCATGTAATGAGATCAGTTTAGCATTTATTAGCATCATGTAAACACTCAGGATATGATTTATCACAGTATTACTGAGCTGTGAGCAGATGGAGACATTTAAGGGTTTTAATAAATCTCTGACCAAGAAAAATCCTAAATTATTCATTACACAGAGTTTAAAGTGAACTCATCTCAAGGTTTACCTACAGTTAATATAGCATTGTAATATTTGTAATGCAAAAAATAAAAATAAAAAGATAGATGTGAGAATTTAGGTTTTTAATAAAATTATTAAATATTTTAAATTAATGTATTTGTTTCATTAATTATCCATCATTTATTGAACACTTAAAATGTCTTCATATCTGCTGACAACTAAATTAAAAGGTGTAATAAACCATTTAGTCTCTATATGTTGCTTCTTAATGCTGACAGAGAGGAAACTAAAAGTGATTTCTCAGTGTTTTTCCTAAACAGTGACTGGAGATCAGAGCTGTGAAAAAGCAGCTGATTTTAATCTCAGCCTGAAGGTGAAGCAGCTTCTTAGAGGTCAGTATTACTGCAGCAAAATCCACATTCAGCACACATTTCTACATTTGATTTGAGAGGAAACTCCCCGTTCTGTATCTGATACCAGCTGATCAGCTGGTTGCTCCTACATTACCCACAATTCCACAGACACCAAACTCAACCACACTCACCAGGAATGTTTATGGTTGGATTCTAACTATGAGAAGAAGGAAATATTTCCGTTTTATTATTTCTCTTTCTTGATTTTGATATGAACCCTGTTGATTTTTTCATGAAGCGTTGAGGGATTTGATTTTATTCCAACAGGCAGCAGGTCTCTGAAAACGCTGCATGGAAATCTCATTCTGAGACCTAAATATGTTCAGATGTAAAACTGGCTTTACTTCCAGCTGCTGTGTTTCTCGGGGTCTAAACTTCAGCGTTCATGCATCAGATGTGACATACGCTCACTGCAGTCAGAATGTAAACTCTCATGGTTTGCATGCGTCTGTCCTCAGCAGCAGTTTTCCAGATCACCTCCCTCCTGGAAGAACATTAGAGTTCAAACTCAGCCCACAATCTCCACATTCACTTCATTATTTATGACTTGATCACTGAGAGCTGATGAAAGGTCTATTTAAAGCTCAGCTTGTGTCCCCAGAGAGCAGAAAGATCCCAGAGCAAAGTGAGGAATGAGCCTCCTCTTGGAGACGTTTTTCTGTCTGAATGTTCTGAGCTGTGAGCTAACAGGTCCAGCTGCAGGTCTGACACACTTCAACCCTTTTCCACCAACACAAACCCTTTAGGAACCGCTTTGCTTTCGCTGTGTTCCGTTATTATCCGGTTTATTCGGAGCTTCACAGTGCAGAGAGACCGTTTGTTTCTCCTTCAAGCTGCTGCTGAAAACGTGATCAGGTCGTGGTTGGTGCGTCTTTCCTGTTGATGGATGTTTTAATATCATCAGTCAGTTCAGAAACAACGTGGTAAACCTCGGTGAACGCTGCTCTGTGTGCCGACAGCATCTCTGAAACTCCAGCTGTTGGCTTCAGATGCTAGCAGCCTGTTAAACCCTCGTACATGAACCAGCAGAGACCTCACAGGACTTCAGGGTTTACACAGTATCTCTGGACTTCACCTTCTTTTTAACTCCACTTTCTCTCAGCTTCTCAGTCGGTGTTTGGTTGAGTTGAAGCTCCAAAACGTCCTGGTTAGGGTTAGAAAGAGATCATGGTTTGGAGTGCTGCACCTTCCAAAGCTCTGCAGACGTTCTGGAGGCTAACTTTGGTTCATCAGTGATGAACATGATGTTCATCACTGAGCCTGTTAGAAGGTGGAGGGAATGATGTGGGTGGATAAGGTCCCAGTGAATCCAATAATCATCAACGGTGCTGCTTTGATTCATGTCCGTACTGAGGCTCTGGGGTTTCTTCTTCTTTGGGTTTTTAAGAATGAATCATCGGTTAAATCCCATTAAAACAAAACACTTGTAACGTTTGGTGACTTTTCCCCAGAATAAGGTTTATAAAACGTTTATTGTCAGTTTGATGACAGCAGGTTTGAATCAGCAGCAACACGATCAGCTGGATGTTACAAAGCAGCAATTTGAGCTGTTTGGGCTCAGAATCAGAAATCTTTCATCAATAAAACTGGAAATCTGAAACTGAAAGTCAAACATCCTAAACTGGAAGCAGAAAACATCACTGTGGATGTTTGAAATGTTGGTTTTGACCAGAGAGAACTGGACCATGTATCTGCTGCCTGTTAAACGGTAAAACAGCTGCTCAGAGCTATTAGAGATTCTAGATCCTAAATGTAGCTTTGATTAGCAGCAGCAGGTTGGAATCATAGAATATGAAAAGATGGACGTCGCCCGCTGGTTTGTGGACGACCCGAAAGCTGCAGTTTGGAGTTTGGCCGTCGCCATCTTGGTGTTTAGAAACTGGACGTGACAAGTGAGCGGTGGAGCTTAGAGCTGGAGAACGTTACGTCTGCTGACGGGTCAACAGGCTGTTCTTCCACTGCAGGAACTTCGAGGCTGTTTCAAGGCGACGTGAAGCTTCCTGAGTGTTCTGACTGCAGGAACCGACCCTGTAGAACCTCTTTAGGGGCGTTTTTAACGGAGAACAAAGCAGCTGAGCGGCTCTGAAAAACTGCTGCGTGGGGCTAGACGCTGATTTGTTGAACTCAGAGAAGACAACAAACAGCATTTTTCCACGTCTTCTACTCTCAAATATCAGCTTCAATGTCAGATTCACCAAACAGTCTGAACATGACAAACCTTCATGCTCCTATTTCCTGCACAAAACTGAGTGGTTTCCAGTAGCTACGCTTCTTCTTGCTGCATTTGGACTTCAGCTCACAGTGGTGGATCCTTCACTGCAACAGAAACATGGAAATATTTGCGCCACCTTGTGCTGCCTGGAGTTCCTGCAGTGGAAAACCACCTTTATCAGCTCCGTCTGTGGCGTTCTGGAGTCCTCCCATAGATTTCTCCTCAGGCGTCTCTCTTCTGAGGTCTCTGAACTGATCTCGTCCGTCTGCAGATGTTCTTGGTTTTCCTGCTCCAGAGCCTCTTCTTGGACCGTTGAGACTCAAAGCACCGGTCCATGCGTTTGGGTGTTGAAGGGTACCAAGTGTTTGCAGCGCTGGCAGAGTCTGCTGGTAACTGAAGAAACTCGCTGAGCTGCACCTGCTCAGAAACACAGCAAAGCCATCTGCAGTGGAAACCTTCTGAGACCTTCTGACACCTCTGCTGCTCCCCTTTATCCTGATCTGAAACTAGACTCAGAACAAAGCAGAAAGCTGCTTTAGTTCACTGGAAGTCAAACGGTTTGAGATGACGCGTTTCCATTTAGACCTGAATGATGATTTATTGATGCAGCACGACATCAGAAAGTGTGGATTCACTGAATGCACATGAAGAAGGATGGAAGTGTTTCTTTAACATGTCTTGTACATTAAGAGGTGTGGTTTTTCCAGACCAGACACTCAGCACTGAGTTAGTCATGTAATGCCTTGTATTAGCACACCATGATTCAAATATACTCGTTGAACGCTGCTAAGAGGACTTTGCAGCAGCTGCACTTCATTTTTAGCTCACATGTTCCAGCCTCTGAATGAGGCACTTTCAGGCTTCACTAAATCTTTTTAATATCAAACATCTGTTTATTTGGTTTCATTCTACTTGCTGGTAAACAATGGAAGCTTCCATACAATCCTTTGGACAGCTGGTTCAAAGTGACGGTTGTGGGTCAGAACCAAAATGCATTATTATCAAAATGTACTTTTCTGTATCAACAGTGTCAATAAAATGTTGTAAGGCAGTGTGGAGTTTCTTTGATTTGACCTCAGCTGTTGGGAAAATGCACCAAACATGATGATCGCTTGTAGATGAAATGAATCATGTTGATGATCTGGGAATGTGACGAGTGAAAGCGACCAAATCGTACATCTCCAAAGAAGCTTGGTTTCCTCTCTGACAGGTTTTTCAGCCACCTGTCTGGAGCTTCTGCTGGTGTGGAGTCTCCTGTTTGTCTCTGGTTCAGAATCATCCTGGAGTTGTTTATCTCACACTGAGGTATTTGGATCTTCTGGATTTGTGCTGTCAGTTTTTGGTTCTTCATGAGTCTGGCTGGATGTCTGGGCTGCTTGTCCTGCTGCACAAGGAATCTGGGACCATCAGATGCCTCCTGATGCTGATGGAGAAGAATCCAAACATGGAAAGAGCCTGGAAGCTTTGCACAGTGCTGGATGTCATTTAGTTTGTGATTGTTGCTCCGATTAAACATGCACTTTGCTCAGCAACACGTGAATGAATGATGAAGGCACAAGTAGCTGCATTAGCAGCAGCAGAAGAAGCAGGAGCTTCAGCAGCAGTAGTGTCTGGTCATAGTAGCAGCAGCAGTAGAAGGCTGGATGCAGTGTGTGTCTGCAGCCACTAGAGGGCAGCAGTGGAACTGATAATCCTGATGCAGCAGCAGCAGTAGAAGGCTGGATGCAGTGTGTGTCTGCAGCCTCTAGAGGGCAGCAGTGGAACTGATAATCCTGATGCAGCAGCGGTGCTGATAGTGAAGAGTCTGGTGTTCTGCTGTGGAATCTCTCTGATGATGATCCTCACCAACAAGGGACCGTCCACCAACTGCACACATGCTGATTGACTGCTGCTGCTGGACTTTTCTCATCATCACATCTCATCCATACGTCTCCTCGCTCTCTCTGATGGCTCATCACAAATCTCAGCTGTGACGTGTTGTTCTGGCTGTAAAATTCATCTCTTTCTGCACACGTTGGATGGTCCTCCTACAAGTGGAAATCCACATCTTCACACAGAGATTTGCAGCTTTGGACTGTAAATTCTGCAGGACTGTGTTGTTTTCATCTTCTGCTCTTGTGTTTCTTTATCAAATATCATGTAGACTGCAGCAGCTTCATCAATAAACACAATCCACTCAACAATTCCAGCATCTGTCTTTAATAAACGGCTTTTTATGGACTTGACAGCAAATGATGAGAAACTAATGAAAGTATATCCAGCAAATGTGCCGATTCCTGATTGGAAGTGTCTCTTAATACACTTTTACACAGCGAGCCAAACAAATGTAGAGGAGCTTCTACATGAGTTTAGATGTTTCTCCTCAGTTCTCCACTGATGATAAAAAGCAGCTTTCAAGCTCCAACTGCTCTAAAACTCATCCACAGCAGCAGTTTGATGAGTCCCGGCTGAATCCCATGGAATTGTGCTGTTTTAATGCTTCTTCAATCAGTCTTTTCTATCACTTATTGATTCTTAACGCTCACCAACAGATGCTGTGCAGCAGCTTGATCAGCTCTTCTGCTGTCTTTCCAGCAGCTGACAGTTGAGGCTTTGAGCTGTTTCTCTCACACATGAAGAACACAGATGCTTCCTGGAATGATTGTTTGAGCAGAGTGGAAGCTTGTAACTGTGTTATTAAAGTGAGAAGCCACAGCGAACAGCGTGGAGGCTGCAGAACACAAACCCACACAGCTGCAGGAAAGGAGCTCTGATTGGCTGTCAGCAGCCTGAAAACACCACAACAGATTCATATCTGCTGCTCTACACAAGTTGGAGCACAAAAACACAAATACTGTAGATAGTCTGATCCAAGTAGAGCAGAGTTCTGGACTTTAAAATGCTTAAGACAATCATTGACTTAATGTTTTATATTTGATCAGGAATCGTTCCGTCTGAGATCATGATTTGTGATAAACAGTGAAGACGTCATGAAAAGTTTCATCTTTGAGCTCATTAACAAAAAACAATCTAATCATGCAGAATTCAACTAATGAAACTTCAGGAAGTTCTGAAGACTTTACCTTCAAGCATCTCTTCAATAAGTTTATGAATTCAGGTATTAAAGGTAACAGTTCACTGTTTCTACAGAACACAAAGAAGGTCTGAAAATTAAAGATATAAATACAGAACTACTGGAGGGAAATACATGAAGTACTTCAGACCACTCTGAAGATATTACTAGATTTGAAAGTTATGTGCTTTGGTCAGATCTCTCCAGAACCAAAAGATACTGACAGATATTTAATGAGTATTTTATTGGCAGCAGGGGAATAAAGGCTCCGACTAAAAGGTGGTTGATTCCAACTAAACCCACAATAAATAACTTGATTAGAGATTTACAAGATGGAAAAGATCAGTTTTCCTTTAAATCTAAAGATGGACGTTTTTACACGACACCAGGAAAACTGGGCCTAATATGTCAAAACACTTTGAGCAGATGTTGTTGAGGTATTGAACTGAAGGAACGTTTCCAGACCCACTTTAATGACCTTCCTCACTTCCTCCCTTTCAGGTCTGAACACTTTAAACTCACTGATGTGTGACACTACTTTGCTGCAGGTTTTAGTTCTGACTGATATCTAGATGATCCTCTGTCTGGATGGTTATAGTTCTGTTCCTTCCTCCTCTTTCTATTTACTGAAAGGAGAATGAACAATCTGAGATGTAATTACAAATGGAAACTAGACTGTGAGAATGTCCTCTAGGTACAGGATAGATTCTACTTATTATTGTTTTATCCTGTTTTATTTGCATGACTCTCTACCAGATTTGATTTTTCTACTGCCTGTATGTTAGTTTGTCTCACTACAAATGAAATAAAGACTTGAATAAAAAAGAGAAAATTAAAAATGTGCCCAAATTATAAAGAATACTATCTGAGTGATATTTGTGATTCATTTTAAAGTCCAGAACTCTGCTCTACTTGGATCAGATCATCTACCAATATTTGAGTTTTTATGGTACAACTTTTTAAACCTGCTCAGTCAGTTATTAAATGTCACTGAAAATAACTGTAATATGTGACCAAATATTTCATACTAAATGATTCTACATGTTTAGTTTTGTATTATTGTGACCTGCAGCTACATGTGGTTCAGAAAATATCACTAGTTGACTTCTGCTTTATCAGACTTTCTGTTAATGAGCTCAAAGATGGAACTTTTCATTACGACTTTGCTTTATTCACATTTCAACTCACTCATAATCAGAGAACATTTGATCTACTTGTACAATATTACAGAATCTGAATCAGTGACATGATGAGAAATAAGAATGAATATTTAAGGCTTTTATCATTAATACTTCCTCAGATATTGTTGCAAATTTCAGAGATACTATTTTAAATATCCAGAGATTATATTATATTATATTATATTATGTTATGTTATATTATATTAAGTTTCTGATCACAATAAGTCGAAAGCAAATCAAAGACAGTCGAGCCGAAGAACTCTGATGATTTTAGTTGGAATAACTTTGATCTGAATCTCCTGCTGCAGTTCCACAATGTGTGAGTTTCCTGATGTGTTCTTAATGTGTTTAATTCCAGCTGTGGTTTTCCTGCCGTCATGTCAACATGTGTCCATGAAGAAGTGTCTGCATGTGATGCTGCTGCTGCATCAGGATTATCAGTTCCACTGCTGCCCTCTAGTGGCTGCAAACTCACACTGCATCCAGCCTTCTACTGCTGCTGCTGCATCAGGATTATCAGTTACACTGCTGCCCTCTAGTGGCTGCAAACACACACTGCATCCAGCCTTCTACTGCTGCTGCTGCATCAGGATTATCAGTTCCACTGCTGCCCTCTAGAGGCTGCAGACACACACTGCATCCAGCCTTCTACTGCTGCATCAGGATTATCAGTTCCACTGCTGCCCTCTAGAGGCTGCAGACACACACTGCATCCAGCCTTCTGCTGCTGCTGCATCACACTGAGACACATTCAATCCACACAGCTACTGTGGCAAGTTCTCCAAGATGCTGGAAACAACCCACCTGCCTCAGAAGCAGGAGTCCAAAACGCCTCTAAATATATTAATCCAACAAAAATAACTCCAAATGTCCAGAACTTCCTCTTCTTCTCAAAGTATCTTCAGTGGGGCAGATGGAGGCCAAACAGCAGAATTATTATCAATGCAGAACCTTAAAGGTCAGAAGTTTCTCCCTGAAGTTTTCAGATGCTGTTGGGTCTTAATGTTTATAATGTGTGAAATGTCTTCATGTCTAAAACTGTTGGGTCAATAACAGGACAAAAGGAAGAATTCACCATCCAGTAGTGAAATAAGTGTTCTGGTGGTGATGAGGATGAATTCACTGAGATTTCCTTCGTGAGTCAAACAGTTTTCCTCCTTCAGGTTTTGGGAGCAAATAGAGAACAATTCTAAAGACGTCATTTAACCTGATGGGTACCGCAGATCTAAGAGTCAACAAGCTCAAGGCTTTAGTGCTTCATCCTGGTTGAGGATGACATCGATACTCTGATGTTTCCAGAACCATGAAGTCAAACTGGAACTCTACAAACTGCTGCATCTCTGAAGACCATCAGACTGTAGAATCTGCTCACTGAGCTCCCAGGATCTTCAGACGGTGACTCCATCTTCTAAGAAGTCCGAGGAGTTTTATTGATCCGCTTTCTGGAACATCAGCATCAGTTACCATGGCGACGCACCTGGTAAGAAGTGAACCTCCATCATCATCCTGAAAACTCTGTAAAACCTGAAGTTAACAACCTGCTTCATGGTCAAGAGCTCTGGATGGAAGGAAAACTGATCTGGAGTCAGGTTTTAGCAGAACTCAGAAGAGTTTTCTGATGGATTGATGAAGTTCTGAGGCTCAGAATTTAGAAAAACATCCGAAAGCATCAGTGCTGCATGCTCAAACTGACAATATTGCTCCAAATCATTCAAAATTTGACAAAAAAAAATGTTCAAAATGATGGAAAAGTTGCAAATGCTACTCAGTGATTCTTGAAAATCACTCAGAAAACATGCAAAATTACACAAAAGTCCAATATTACATAAAAATGACCCAAAATTACTAAATTATTGTTAAAAATGATCACAAATCGTAAAATGAATCAAAAAATGGCTTAAAACAACAAAGTGACTCAGTAATTGATAAAATGACAAAAACCTGTCAAAAAATGACCTAAAATGGTTCAAAATAGCAATTTCTATGATCAGAACTCAGATGTTTGTCCTCCTAAATGTCATGGTTCCATCTGCTGGACTGATGAAGTTCTGGAAAAGTCCATTAAAAGTGATAAATCTGGAGCCTCCTCTGTGGACTTCAAGGACCTGGAACAGGATGAAGTAAAACTGTAAATTCCAGCTGGTTTTACTGAGAGTCAGACAAGCTTCAGTTCAGTTATAGATTTATTCACCTCCTCTTTCTTCAGAGGAGACTTTTAGAAAAGAAGCATCATCGTCACCATTTTATCCAGAATAAACTCAATGTTTCTGGAGCCACAAACAGGATGTGAGACAGAAAAGTTGACTTCACTGCTGCTGCCGAGAATAAAACTCATGAGATGTTCTACAGATCAGTGACTGGATAAAGTAGGACAGAAAGACTCAGGATGGAAACACAAGAAGACGTTAACCAGGAAAACTTGAGTTAATCCCATAAAAGACCAAATATTCTGATCATTACTGAGCGTTTAGACGGTTTGGGGAACGTTTCATATGAAGAGTCCCAGAAATCAGGTTCATCTGCGATCCGTGGTGCCGGACTTCCTCTTTCCAGCCAGCAGGTGTTTGGGTTTGAGGTCGAACACGTGTCGGTCGGACTCGCCCTTCCTGCCCTGGCGGTTCATGCCTTTCTGAGAGTTCTTCATCATCTTCTTCGCCTTCTTCGCCATCTGAGGAACCAACAGAACCAGCAGTGAGTTCCAGCTTTAGACAGTTTTTAACAACAGTTCTGGCGCTTCAGGAAAATTCTACATTCTGAAAATATAAAAAACTGTCTTTTTTAGTTGAGACAACTTCTGCTGAAATCACGTTGAACCTACAAACTCCACTGAGTCGGAGGAATCAGTGTTTGGTCTTCAAAGGTTTATTAAATACACCAGTTTTACAAGTTTATTGCTTTCTACGTTATTTAAAGGACTTGTAAAGGGTCTGATTTAATCATCAGAATACCATAAATTAGAACCATTAATGGACATATTTGAGTTTAAACTGCTCCCAGCATCAGGTAGATGCAGCTACCAGCATTATTATATGAACACGACTCACCAGAAATAATGTTTGTTCCTCCACAGGTTGATGTGAATCACGAGATTACAGGTTTTTCTAGAACCCTGCATGAATTAATTTGTGGGAATCACTACTTTCTAGAGCGTGTTGACATCATCTGTACCTGCAGCAGGTTCCAGTAAGGTTCTGGCACTAACCTTTGGATCTCGTAGACCCGACTGGTCTCGCGGTGGACGGGAGGCGCTCTGGCTGCGAGTTCTGGAGGTGGGAGGAGCTGAAGACTCCCGTTTCCGTTTGACAGCGACGCTGCGAGAGCGTCTGGCCTGCTGAGCGTAGTGGCTCTGAAAGAACACACATGTTCATCCTGACACGTTTAAAAGCTCAACTCCTCAGTTGTTCAGGAACGCTGACTAGCAGCCTGGAAGCAGAACAACCTTCACTACTGGACGCCTTAACTCATCATTAATGTCACATTTCCACATGAAGCTATGGAACACAACCAGGTCCAAACTGGTTCGTCCGTTCCATCACAGAACCCTGCATGAATCCTAGAGGAAGAACTCACGTCATCCTTGTCACTCATGTCCAGGCCGAGGTTCCCCATCTCCTTCTCCAGCTGCTTCCTTTCAACCTGAACACATGAAAGACAAACATCTCAGCGTTTAAAAAGTCAACAAAGCATCTCCAAGGAGACACTGAACGTAAACGGAGACACCAAGTTGAAGCTCTGTGGGATAAACTCAGGTCCAAGTCTCTGCTAGTCGACCCTTAAAAGAAGAAAAACCTTAAACTTTAAACAAAGATTGTGGCAATAAAATTATTTCTCTGCTGCAGAAAAAAACCATCACTGATTTTACTAAAATAAACTGTTAAACTAAACGTGGTTTTTAAAGGCACAATCTGAACCTTTATCACAGATAGTTTTAAGCTATTATGAGCTAGCTCTAAGCTGACAGGAGCTAGCTCTAAGTTAACACGAGTTAGCCCTAAGCTAACATGAATTATCTCTTAGCACAGATTAGCTCTAACCTAACACTAGTCAGCTCTAAATTACCACAGGTTAGGGCTAAGCTGACAGAAGGTAGCTCAAAGCTAACATGAATTAGCTCTTAGTGCAGATTGACTCCAACCTAACATGAACTAGCTCTAAGCTAACACGAATTAGCTCTAAGCTAAAACTAGTTAAGTCTAAGTAAACACGAGTTAGCTACAAGTTAGCATGAGTTAGTTGTAAGCTAACATAAGCTAGAGCCGGGTTTACCTGACTTAGCACAAGTTAGCTCTAAGCTAACATGGATAAGCTCTAAATTATCATGAGTTAGCTACAAGTTAGCATGAGTTAGTTCTAAGCTAACACGAATTAAGGCTAAGCTGAGAGGAGGTAGCTCTAAGTTATCACGGGTTAGCTCTAAGTTAGCACAGGTTAGCTCTAAGCTAACATGGGTTAGCTCTAAGTTAGCACAGGTTAGCTATAAGTTAGCACATGGTACTGTAAGCTAAAACAAGCTAATTTTAAGCTAACACAGATTAGCTCTAAGCTTAACAGTCTGATGTGATGAAGTTAAAGCTGGATTGTAACTAACCTCCTCTGACTGAACTAAAGCTGAACCAGGGCAGGTCTGAACCACCAGCTGGTTCTCAAATGTTTTGAACATTTTTTCACTATTTTCAGATATTTTAAGACCAAACCAATAACTTAGAAAGTAGCTGAAACATCAGTTGGACCACAGAAGAACATCCTGGTTGTTTTTCACCGTAAATGTAGTTTATTTGAGCTGAATATCTGCTTTTTATCCTCTTATTATCTCAGTAACGTCCTCTGACCTGGAAGAACCTCAGCTTCCCTCACCTTGGTGGCCGTCCTGGGCATACGAGGTCCGTGAACGTCCTTCTCCTTCGACTCCATCACCAGGAGCTGCTTCTTCTCGCGGATCTGTTTGGCCAGAACTCGGATCTCCTGCATCTCCTCGTCTTCGCTCTCGTCATCAGAGTCGTACTCGCCGGCTCGCTCCTTCAGCTCCTCCTCTTTCTCCAGCTCCTCCAGTTTCTGAGGGAAAGACAGAGAGCACAAGACTTCAGAGGACACCAGAACCAATCACCTCTCCCCTTAGCTGGTCTAACAGATCCACAAACGGAGTCCTTCATGTGTCCCTAACAGCTCAGAACAAACACTATGAAATATACGGTTCTATTTAAAGTAGCTGAAACCTCAGATAAACCTGAACTTAAAGACCAGCTAAGATCTAAAGTGGACCAGATGGACATGTACTAAAAGCTGCCATCAGAGGAACACTTGTTCTGCAGACGTTAAACAGATTGGGTCAGTTACATCAGAGTTCACTTCTTCTATCGTTTCATTTCACAGTAAATACTCTCCTCAGATTAACATGTTCTCATCTAAAAGCTTCAGGAAAATGTAACTCAGGAAACAGCTACAGCTGATTCTAAAATGTTCTGAGAAAGTTCTGCTCAGTTTCAATCAGGATGTTGAGTCTCCAGAACGTTCCTCTGAAGGACGAGGATTAAAATACAGTTAATAACATGGTTGGACTTGTCGTCTCGCAACGTTCTGAAACATTTTCCATGTTTTGCATTAAGAACGTCCTTCCTTTGTTGTCATTTAACACTGACCAACATTGTGGGAATGTTTCAGAATGTGTTCCTGTAAAAACACATTTAAAATGTTGTCAGAAAGTCACTTCATCACATTACAGAAACGTTCTATAAGAATTCATCATCAACCTCAAAAACATCTAGAAAACATTTTAACGCTGTTTGACGAACTTTGTTGTCGTGTTTGAGATGTTTAGCAACTTTAACCTTCATGAAAAGTTATTAAAACGATAAATATCCCTAAAAAAAAATCACACAGAACATGATCAGAACCTAGCAGAGGAATTTATCCAGCGTTGGTGGAACATCAACTAGTTAGTTTAAAAAAACAGCAAATTATATTTGAGCTAATACAAGTAAGCTCTGAACGAAGAAAAGTTAGCTCTGAGCTAACACAAGCTAGCTCTAAGTCAGTATTAAGCTAACACAGGTTAAGTATAAAATAAGACAAGCTTATAGCTAACACAATCTAGCCCTAAGCTAACACGCTAACTCCAAACTAACACAACCTAAGTCTAAGCTAAGAAAAATTAGTTCTAAGCCAACAAACTTTAATTTAAAGCTAACACACGTTAGCTCTGAGCTAAGACAAGTTAGCTCTAAGCTAAGTAAAGTTAGCGCTGAGCTAACACAAGTTTGGTCTAAGCTAGCATAAATTAGCTGTAAGCTAAGAAAAGTTGGTTTTGACCAACAGCAAATTACTTTAAAAGGCAACACAAGTTAGCTCTGAGCTAACACAGTTTAGTTGTTAAGGAAGCACAAATGCCCTCTAAGTTGCTGTTTACTTTTCACCTTAGCACTTTGATTTATTTTGCATCTATCTATCTATCTATCTATCTATCTATCTATCTATCTATCTATCTATCTATCTATCTATCTATCTATCTATCTATCTATAATTGTGTTTGTGACAAATAAAGGTCTTGAACTGTTGATCTAACAAATCTGGCCTCTAAGCTAACAAAACTCACTATGTCAGTAATAAGCTAACACAAGTTAATTATAAAACACAAGTAACCCTATAGCTGGCGCAAGCTAACACAAGCTAAGTTTCAGCTAAGAGAAATTAGCTCTAAGCTAAAACATTTTAGTCTAATGCTAACATGAGTTAGCTCTAAGCTAAAGCACTTCAGTTTTCAGCTAACACAGGATAGCTCTAAGCTAACCTGACCTAATGTAGTTTACCTATAAGCTAATGTAACCTGAGTGAAGCTAAACCAGGGCAGCTCTAAACCACCATGCCGGGTCTCAGTAAACACTGACGTTCATTTGACAGATATTTTTAGACCAAACCAGCAACTGTGGAAACAGTTGAAAGATCAGTTGAATGAAGAAGGTTTTGGTCTCTGAGTATCTGTGTTGTTTGTGGAGGTGAGAGCTGAATCTGACCGTCAGCCATGTTGTCCTGATGAAGCTTCAGCACAAAGAAAAACCTCTGGAGCCTCAGAGATGTCATTAAGAAAAGCAGGAATCCAGCTGCAGCGCTACTCTGCTGTTGCTGATTGGTTCTGACAGTAGCTGAGCTCCGCCCACCTTCATGATGTCGGGGTCGATGTAATCTGCGATGTTGTGACCTTCCCACACTTCAGGGATCTTATCGTGCTTCTCGTCCTCGTTCATCAGATCCCAGTATTCTGAAAACCAACAGCAGAATGAGCACCGCAGACGAGCCACTAGCTTCTAAAAGCTGACTGAACGGAAACGTTTCTTACTCTGCAGATCCAGAACGTAGTCGTCACCCAGCTCCACCTCCAGATCTCTCTCCTGCAGCCACAAACATTCAGGCTTTAACCACACAGAGCAACCAAACAGATCACTGAGAAACTGTTAAACACTAAGAAAACTTTGGCTTCTTGAAGCTTTGTCTGCAGAACTGTGACTCAGAAACTAACTGTAGAAAGTTCCACATTTATCTTCAGGATGATTGTATTCGAGTACAGCAATAAAACAATACTCTGATTACTGAAGGGGAACAGTACCAGTTTGCGTTTGGGTGCGTCCACCTCCATGGCTTTCCTTCGCATGGCGGCTCCCTCTGGGATGAACGGAGGCCTTTCCTGGTCAACATGAGAACATGAGGAAGCAGCGAGACCCAAGAACAGCAGGACTGTGACAAACGAACGATCATCTACCTTCTCGTCCCTCTTGGCCGGCATGGCCAGGTGCAGCCGGTTCAGGACGTCGTGGACCTTCTTGCCCTTCATCTTGGTGTTGACGCGATGAGCGAGCAGCTGGTCGCAGGCCTGCAAACACCACAGTTATCTGGAGCTGAACTTTTAACATGCACTGAAAAGCAGCTATTTAACCAACTGGAAGGAAAGAGGAACCAGAAAGAAGAACGCACACTTTCACTGCACTCTTCACCTCTGACTAAAGAAGTGTCCAAAATGACAGAGAAATGTTTCCACAATTACTCAGATATTGTCGAAAACCACAAAAAATCCTCAGAAAGACTTAAAATTCTTCTAAAATGTTCAAAAACATGTCGAGCATTACTCAAAAATTGTCCCAGATGAGTTAAAATTTGTACAAAAAGACTTAAAATGCATCCAGAATTATTAAAAATTACCAAAATAACTTCAATATTTTTCTAAATCTGTCCAGAATTACTTGAAAATTGTCCCAAATGCTTTAAAATATTTCAAATTGACTAAAATTATGTCCAGAATTACTGAGAAGTAATCTTAAAACACAGAAAATGACTTCAGATTCTTCCAAAAATTGTCAAAAATGGCAGAAACTCACCAAAATGACAAAAAATTTGCTCAGAATTACCCAAAAAATGCCTAATTTTGACCACAGATATTTTTAAAATGCCCAAAATGATTTAAAATTCATCTAGAATGTTTAAAAACATGTCTAGCATTCCTCAAAAATTGTCCCAAATGACTTAACATTTGGCCAAAAAGACTTAAAATGCATCCAGAATTATTAAAAATTACCAAAATAACTTCAATATTTTTCTAAACCTGTCCAGAATTCTCAAAAACTGTCCTAAAATACCAAAACCTTTTTCAGAATGACAAAAAAATCTGTCCATAATTAGTGAAAAATAGTTATAAAAAAACACAATAAATGACTTCAAATTCTTCAAAAAATTATCTAAAATGAAAGAAGCTGTCCAAAATGACAAAAATTTGTCCGAATTACTCAAAAAATGTCTATAATGATTTAAAAAATGTCCAAAATAACCACAAAATTCTCCACATTTACTCAGTTTGACCAGATATTTTAAGACGTCCAAAACAACTCAAAAATTGTCCCAAATGACTTAAAATTTGCCCCCAAAGCCTTAAAATGCATCCAGATTTAAGATTTGCCAAATTAACTTTAATATTTTTCTAAATCTGTCCAGAATTCCTCAAAAATTGCCTTAAAATATTTCAAAATGACTAAAAATGTGTTCAGAATTAGTGAAAAATAGTCCAAACTACACAATAAATGACATCAAACTCTTCTAAAATGTTAGAAACGTGTCAAAGTTTGAGCAGAGATGTTTGTAAATGGACTGAATCCTTCGCTCACCTCGGCTTTGACCTGCATGACTCCCTCCTCCGTCAGGGTGCTCGTCTCGATCACCTGGATCCCCTCGGCAGAAAGATCTGCAAAGATTTTCTAAGAGACACACACACTTAGACGAAGCCTGCATGGAGCTGATGACCAGATCATTCCTGATCCTCTGAGGCTCACCTGCTTCTCCTCCGACAGCTCACTGAGCTTCTTCACGTCACATTTGTTGGCCACGATGATGAGCGGCTGCAGAAACACATTTAATCACTGACAGACTACAGATGGAGATTCACAGACAGACTGTTGATCAACAGAAAGAAGGAAATCATCCCATCGATTCCCTCAAAGGCCTCAGATGGAAACAAATGAAAAGTCGTCCTGTTCAGACACTCAGACCAGAAACTCTTCTAGAAACACAAGCAAACCAAGAGTTCTCTGAGTTCTCTCCTTCATGATGCTCTGATTCCAGAGCATCATGAAGTATTGATGAGACAGAAAGTGCTGCTACAGAAATACCAGACGAATTATTGACCGAACATCCTGAACAAACCTCCTATAAAGCTGTGAACTCAGTCAGTGTTCCAGAACTCCAATAAATAAAGACAAGAACATGAGTAGAACCAGGTGGTGCAGCAGAACCCACCTTGTTGGCGAACAGCGGCCGGATGTTGCTGAACAGCTCCAGCTGTTCCTGCAGGGTGTGGCCACACTGCTCAGAGGCGTCCATGACGTAAAGAACCGCCGCTCGCAGGTGAGCCAGAGCCGTGATGGCCTGCATCTCAATGGTGTTCCTGTCCTCCAGAGGATGGTCCAGGATTCCAGGAGTGTCCACCACCTGCAGTCAGCCAGCAAAAGCTTGATACTAGAGAACCAATAGAACCTTCAGTTATATGATTAGATGGTTTCTTCTTCCATCGTCTCTAATAGCTGTGACCAACCACCTACCAACATTAAAGTTCACCCACAATCACCTTTAAAGTTTTCTCTGGTGGATTATCAGGAACCAGAAACACATCCAGGAACCAATGATTGTTTCTAGGACTCTAAACTGTTCACACTAGGATACATCCCATAATACTGATGATCACACTAGGATACATCCCATAATACTGATGATCATTAGGATACATCCCATAATACTGATGATCACACTAGGATACATCCCATAATACTGATGATCATTAGGATACATCCCATAATACTGATGATCACAGCTGGTTATAGAGGAAAGGAACAGAAACCAGATCCAGTGTTCAGACTGGGACACCTGGATGGATGTAAACTGATCTGGTGTCAGTTTCTACCAGAACTCAGATGTGTTTCTCCTAAATGTCATGGTTCTATCTGCTGGACTGATGAAGTTCTGAGGATCAGAAATGATGGAAAAAGTCCATTAAAAAGTGATAAATCTGGACCCACCTCTATGGACTTCAAGGACCTGGAATGTTCTCAGTGAGACTAAACTGAAAGACTGGAAGCAGGAAAAGAGAACGTCCTCTGGAGAAAGTTCTAGAGTAGACCTACTGACAACTGGAGAAAGTTCTAGAGTAGACCTACCGACAACTGGAGAACGTTCTAGAGTAGACCTACTGACAACTGGAGGAAGTTCTAGAGTAGACCTACTGACAACTGGAGGAAGTTCTAGAGTAGACCTGCTGACAACTGGAGGAAGTTCTAGAGTAGACCTACTGACAACTGTAAAAAGTTCTAGAGTAGACCTACTGACAACCGTCCAGTTGTCAGTAGGTCTACTCTAGAACTTTCTCCAGGTGTCGGTAGGTCTACTCTAGAACTTTCTCCAGGTGTCGGTAGGTCTACTCTAGAACTTTCTCCAGGTGACATTCGCCTCTATGGACTTCAAGGACCTGGAACTCTGGAAATATTCCCAGTATGAAGGTAGATCATTGATAAAGTTACTGGAGATGAAGAACCAGATGTTCTGAGGAGGTTCTGGTTGAAGGTTTTATCAGGTTTGAGAATATTCTGAACAAAATCCATCATTGACAAGTCACCAGGTCTAAAATATGGATTTCTGTCATGTTTAAAAGTTCTATTTAGCTACGATATTTATAAAATGATGGTTGTGTTCAAGACTTTACACACAGAAATATTCAGTAGATAATAAAGAAGGTGATTAGAGTTAAAGAAAAATAGAAAAAACTGCATATTTACAGCATCTTTATGTTGTATTTGTTGCATCATCTCACCTGCCAGCGGAGATACCTGTAGTCCATGTGACCCACAAACAGAGACTTGGTGGTGAAGGCGTACGGCTGCACGTCCACGTCAGCTCTGGTCACCTGACAGGAAGAGAAGGCCACCAGGTGAGATCAGCAGCAGGTAAAAACCTCCAGCAGACTTCAGGTTCAAATTAAAGCAGCTGTAAAAACAGATATTCAAGCTGCCAAGGTTTTATTTTAGAGCTGTCCAAAGAGGTTTTAGGAGGTTCAGTCCACATGAATCAAAGCTACATCAGCTGATTCTTTATTTAATGAAGTAAAGTTTGACCTTCATACTAGAATTAATACAAAACACAGAGGTACTCAGGTTGGCTATAAATACTGAACAAAAAACAGATTTAATCTTCAGGTTGTGACACCTGGAGTGGATGAAAATTTATCTGGTCTGTGAACGAATCATAACATCAGTAATGTGACACAAAACAACCCCAGAATGATGAAAAACGACCAAACTGGGATGGAAAATGACGAAAAACGACTAAAACCTGACACAAAATGACATAAAACAACCAAAATGAGATGCTAAACCACCACTAAAAGATATGAAACAACAAAAATGAGACGTTAAACTACAACTAAAGGACAGAAAACAACCACAGAATGATGAAAAACGTTAGAACTGAGATGCAAAACGACTTAAACGTGACACAAAATGACATAAAACAACCAAAATGAGATGTTAAACTACAACTAAAGGATATAAAACAACCAAACTGAGATGTTAAACTACAACTAAAGGACATAAAACAACCAAAATGAGAACTCCTAAAGACATGAAATGACCAAAGTACGACACAAAACAACCAGAAAGAGAAGCAGAATGATGTAAATGAACCGAACTGTGACGTCTACCTTGTTGATGAAGCTGGACTTCCCCACGTTGGGGTATCCACACAGCAGCAGTGTCCTGGTGTTGGGGTCGATGCTCGGCAGACGGGACAGATGCTGGCGGACTGAAAGGAGGCGAGTTGAGTCTCAGATCGACACAGAAAAGACGACAGAGCATTAAAAGCAGCCTCACCTTGTTCCAGATACTCCAGACTGGACTTCTGTCGCTTCAGGATGGTGCACATCCGACCCAGAGCTGCTCTCTTCAGCTGCTTACAGCGATACAGCGAATCTCCGTACTTCATCAGACGCACATAGTCTTTAGCAACGCTGGAGTCAAAGGAAAACAACTTTATTAACCTTTATCAGAGCCAGCTAATTACATAATGTTCTAGGTTCTAATCTGTTCAAACAACAACAGAACCAGAGCTGAGAGTTGGATGGTGTCCCACAAGGAAGCATTCTGGGTCCTTCACTATCCAGTGTTTTCCTCAATAACACCGGCCTTACTGCAGGGATTCTAATGTACATCTGTATGCTGATGACATCATTGACAAAATCTCAACTTTTTTACAAAAAAGCATTTTGTAAAATTATTCATCCCCTTATGAAACTGTATCTTCAGCTCCTATGAGGCTGTATCTCCAGCTATGAGGCTGTATCTTCAGCTATGAGGCTGTATCTTCAGCTATGAGGCTGTATCTTCAGCTCCTATGAGGCTGTATCTTCAGCTCCTATGAGGCTGTATCTTCAGCTCCTATGAGGCTGTATCTTCAGCAGTCTTTAGCTCCAATGACCTGCAGTAGACGGAGGTATACTCTGCAACAAACCTCTGGCAGCTCCTTGGGAATTTTAACCCATTCCTCGTGGGCCATGTTCTCCAGCTCAGCGATGTTCTCAGGTCTACGTGCTGCAGCAGATTTCTTCAGATCTGCCACAGGTTCTCCACTGGGTTTCAGTCTGGAGGTTGTGATGTCCTTCCAGACTTTCTTCTCTAACCAGCCTTTGTTGGTTCTGATGTGTGTCTGGGGTCGTTGTCTTGCTGGAACGTCCAATTAGCTTCAACTTCTTCATGGACTGAGGGACGTTCTTGTCCAGAATATCCTGGTACTTCCTGAATCCATGGTGCCTTCAATACGTTGGAGATTCCTGGTTCCATTAGAAGCAGAACATCCCAGATCCACCACCATGCTCCACAGTAGGCAGGATGTTCTTCTCCTCTTTCTTCCTCCCAGACATTCCTCTGATCCATAGGACCAAAGAGCTCTAGTTTGGTCTCATCAGTCCATAGAACCGTCTCCCAGAACTTCTGTGGCTTTGATAGGTTGTTTCTAGCAGCCTGGAGACCATTGTTCTTGTGGTGTGTCTTCAGAAGTGATGTCCGTCTGGGGGATCTGGCATGAAGCCCTTCAGCATGGATTGTGTCCACAGAAACATCAGTTCCTTTTCCAGCCAGATCTTCCAGCAGGTCCTTGGCAGTAAGTCGAGGGTTCTGGTCCATCTGTCTCCATCAGGAATTTTGATGTTCTCGCCAACAGCTTCTTTTTTCCACCGTGACCATGTAGCGTTGCCACAGTACCGGTGGCTTTGAACTTACCAATGATGCTTCCAACAGAGTCTCTGGGAACATTCTAGAGCTTGGAGATTTTCTTGGACCCATTTCCTTTCTTGTTCAAAGCAACTACCTCCTCTCTAAACTTCAGGACGTCTCTCTGGTCTGAACCATGCTGTTGCTAGAGGCGTATGGGGAGTATTGACCCAAAGTGTCCTCATTTTACAGACATGAGTATTACTCAATGTTTAGCATGAGTCCCCACTGAATTCACCTAAAATTGTGTACATACAGGTGGATGGATTAGAGTTGTACTGCAGTTATCTGGATTCACCAGCATTGTTTATAGGGGGCTGAATCATTTTGTAACCTGCTTTTTGTAAAAACGTTGAAATTTTGGATGGATTATGAATATAAATCTTGATTTTTAATTCTGCATGCAGCTGTACTTGGTTTTCAACAGAAATGGCTCAGAGTCAAAACTTCCTCCTTGGATGATCTGAGATCAAGTTTGTTGAAACTCAATGAACGTACCTGGCCAAACAAAGGTTAAATACATTTTTAAAATGCTTCAGATAAGATTTTAGACAAACTCACTTGTCGATGAGATTCTTGGCGATGTTGAGCTGCCCCAGCGCCAGCTTGTAATGGTCTTTGTCGTACAGAACGTTCATCAGATCGGCGTAGAACGGATGGATGTCCTGAAACAAACAACCACAGCTCAGACCTGATCGCTCGTCCATTCGAAGCGTCTGCTCAGCGGAAACTTACGTCCAGTTTGGGGAAGTCGGTGAGGATCTGCGTGAGCCGGTCGTGGTAGTTCTGCTGCGTGAACTTCACCTTCCGCATGTAGAAGTGTCGGATGCGGTGGATCTGATAATGCTTGTGGATCACTGTGGGAGTTTTTCTTTGGGTTTTGGATAAAGTGATGTCGATGAAATCCTGCAGAGAGAAACAGGAAGAGGGTCAGACATCCATCAGCCACAACCAGACTGTTTCATCTGTTTATCCACCTGAAGTTAAAGCTGCTCAGCGAGCAAATAAACACGTTTGATTAACCTGAAGGCCACCGTTTCTATGTTTAGCTTCAACTGTATTAACTGTTCTACTTCTATATAAACTTTACATTTTCTACCATTGGTATGTACTACTACTATTAATAATAACTAATACTGCAACATGCTCTGAAACTGCTGCCATTTATTCACAAAAACGTGTCATTTCCTGTAATCGCTCCCAGCTGAAGCTAAATCAAACTGTTCTCCAGGAATCCAAACAAACGTCATTCAGAAACTATTTAAGACAAAACCGCTTTCTGACGGATGAAGACAGTTTAGAAAACCGTTTCATTTTTTACTACAGCAGACAATCTGTGTCTTCTGAACAATTCAGCGCCCAAGAGTCTCAAACAGCAGCAGTTCTTCTCCACAAACCACAACTTTTAGACTCTCATGAGGCCGCAGCAGCTTAAAGGACTCAGAATAAACACAATAACACGAGTCCTAAACGTCCGGATGTCTGAACTTCTGGATGCTAGCAGGACTTCTGGATCTTAAATGGACTTCTGGATGCTAACAGGACCTCTAGACGCTAACAGGACTTCTGAATGCTAACCCTAGCAGCTACACGTGTTTCCTCCGTGTCGGTTCTTCTTCTACCTCCTACCCTCTCAGCGCCCGAACCGGCAGCTCGAACGGCCACCGTTAAAATCCGGTAACCGGCCGGAGAAACTCACCTTCGCGGTGGGAACCACCATGATCTTCTTGAAGTTATAAAGCGCCATGATGTCGGACACGTTGTTGCCCACCGACGGCACCGAGAGAAGAGCTCCGGTGTTCCGCTGCTGACGGAAGAGACCGGGGGGGCGGAGACGGAGGGAATCTCTGAGCGGCGCCCCCTGGTGGCCGGAGACTGAAACACACATAAACACACACACACACACACACACACACACATATATATATATATATATATATATATATATATATATATATATATATATATATATATATATATATATATATACATATATATATATATATATATATATATATATATATATATATATATATATAAACACGCACACATATAAACACATCCATCCATCCATCCATTATCTATACACCGCTTAATCCTCACTAGGGTCGCGGGGGGGCTGGAGCCTATCCCAGCTGACTCGGGTGAAGGTAGACAGGTCGCCAGTCTGTCGCAGGGCTACATATACAGACAAACAATCACTCTCACATTCACACCTACGGGCAATTTAGAATAATCAATTAACCTCAGCATGTTTTTGGACTGTGGGAGGAAGCCGGAGTACCCGGAGAAAACCCACGCATGCACAGGGAGAACATGCAAACTCCATGCAGAAAGATCCCAGGAAAGCTGGGACGCGAACCAGGGACCTTCTCGCTGCAAGGCGACAGTGCTAACCACTACGCCACTGTGCAGCCCCATATAAACACACACACATATACATATATATATATATATATATATATATATAAACACACATAAACACACACATACATATAAACACATAAATAGAGTATACACACATATTATTTGGTTCTAACATTAATATTAGTCTGATTTTGTTAATAAAAAAAGAAAAGCTCGTTAATAAATTAATAGTAATAATAATTCAGGATTCACTTTGACTGAAGCTTGATGTATTTGCATAATGTTTTTGTTGTTGTTTTTTTACTTTAAAAGCTGATCATTTTTCTACCGTAAGAATCTGAGTTATATTTTTGGTGTTTTATCATTTGATAATGTTTCTTTGCTGTACTTTTAATTTGAGTTGTATTTTTAGTGTTTTATCATTTTAAAATGTTTAGTTGTAGTTTTACATTGTTGGTTTTTTAGCATTTTATTATATTTAGTTGTAGTTTTGTGTTTTTAGTGTTTTCTCATTTTATAATATTTAGTTGTAGTTTTATATTTTTAATATTTTATTATATTTAGTTGTAGTTTTATGTTTTTAGTTTTTTAACACTTTATAATTTTTCGTTGTTTTATTACTTTTAGTGTTTTCTGAATATTTTCTGATGTTTTGACTGTTGGAGCTAAAAAAAATCATATTTGTTATGATGAAGAAGCAGCCAATCAGAGGGCGCCAGTGTCCCCAGACCCCGCCCACTCCCTCTGATCACGAGTGGGTCCGCGTGCGCCCACTGGCCGTGCGGACCAATCAGCAGAGAGCGAGGGAGGAGGGGCGGGGCCTGGAGCTGAGTGTGACAGCTGCGGTTCACTGCTGCACCACAGAGGGCAGAAACATGACGAGGTCTCACTCCGCCTGGAAAAATAAACCCGCACCAAGGGCTGATTTATCCAACAACTGGTTCAGATCAGACAAGGAAGTTATTATTATTATTATTATTATTATTATTATTATTATTATTATTATTATTATTATTATTATTATTACTATTGTTATTATTATTATTATTATTGTTACCATCGACATTCTGAATGAAAGTTAAATATTGTCTGATAGCATCTTTAAAACGTTTTCTGAACGTTCCACTGAGAACATCCTTGCTCTGGTTGAACATTCCAGAATGTGTTCTCTCAACAACCAGTCAAAATGTTCCACCTTTAAAATATAAAATTTCAGTAACGTTATAAAACGTTCTGTCATCTGAGGCCTGGAGAACATCTGGAAAACATTTTAATATTGGTTTGAGAACATTCCTCCTTCATTTTCATGTAACGTTGTAAGAACATTTAGTAGAGAAGGTTCTGTGATGTGTTCTGTCAACGACATCCCTAAAACATCCTCAGAACATTGCAGAAAGAACGTTCCACCTGCTATTATAAACCATGACAGCAACGTTTTATTAGAAATCCTCTGAGGCGCAGAGAACATCTGGAACATCTGGAAAACGTTTTCTGAATGTTTGTTTGAGAACGTTCCTCCTTTGTTGTCACAGAACATCATCTGTGTACCGACAACGTTCTCTGAATGTTGTAAGAACTTTAAAGGAACGTTATTTAAATGAAACATTTCCTTAAACTGTCTTTGAACTTTAGACGCAGAAGTTTTGTTTTTTTTTCAAACATTATTAGAACTTGCAGGTGAAGTTCTCCAACGTTGTGTGAACGTTCTGAGTAATGGTTTCATGATTTTATTTGGTGGAACATTTGTTCTAAACACTGATGTTTCCTCGACATTAATTCCATTAAACTGCTTCATTTTCTGACTTTCAGCTCCAGTCGTCTGTGAAGAATTTTGTGTTTCTTCAACCTGTGAGGAAAATGTTCTACAGAGAACGTTTGATCCACGTTGACGTCTGAAGAAATTAACTCCAACAGAGTTTATGAAGAACTGTATTTACAGGACAGAGTTTGTTCACGGTTTGTTTTAAATCAGTGAAAGTCTATCTTTAAACAGATTTTTGATATTTTTGGATGAAAAAATAAATAAATAAAATAAGTCCAATCATTAAATTCTGGAAATAAATATATACACTCATAAACCCATAAACCCTAAAAAACCCAACAAAAAACAACTGGGCAAAATCATAATTAAAGTCCACATTAAAAATTTGTATTTTGTTTGTTTTTACCAACAGTTCTTCCTGCTTTAACAAGGATTTACAGAAAAATTACAACATTTACTGTATTAAAACCAGGTAAAAATATTATTATATTTGCAGATATGTGGGTAAATGTAGTATTAGAGGATAAACGTAGTTGTAGATGGTGGATCCTGAATAACTTTAAAACTGGTTCATTGTTGTCTTTTAGAGTTTAGTAGCTTAGCAGGTAGCAGTCTGCTGCCCTGCGCTTCATGACTGTTTTACTCTAAACTGTTTTCTAAATTTAATTTATGGTGATTCTCATCAGGTGGTTCCACTGATTACACATACCGTACTTTTCCTGTAGAGTCAGGAAAAACTGCTTTATAAACGGTCAAAAGTCACCAATCTGCACCAAATAAATTAGAAGTTTATTCAGTATTGTTAAAAAAAGTGTTTTATTTGAGCAATTTAATTGAATATACATGATAATAAATGCTTTATGTTTAGATTAGTCAGTTACAGTTGAATATTATATAATATTGTAGGATCCTAATGTTAATATTTTAAATTAGTCAGGTAAATGAGTGTTTTATCTTTTTTAAAGGCTAATATTTAAATTATTCACATAAATGCACCATAATAGTTAAACCAGTCTGTATGTGGTATTGTGGGTCCTAACCTCAATATTTGATATTTAAATTTGGAAGGTTTTAAGCTGTCAGTTAAACTCAAAACCAGTTTTATTTCTCTGTTGGAAACCCTTCGGCTGGAGGTTTGTAGTCCTACAGGAGCATCGGTGAGGCTGTGGGTCTTCTCTGTAGTGATTCATCCCTGACAGGAGACGATCTTTGAGCTGCACTCGAAAGGGAAAGGAAGCCGACCGACTTCTCCATTCCGAAGCCCTCATCCCGTCTCTAGCAGCACCGTCCCATCGATCGGAAGCTTCGAGGCGTCCGCTGCTCGGTTCCAGGGTTTCTCGGTCGGTCTCTGGCTCCCCGCCGCCGCACAGCCCGCCGCTCACCGGGAGGAATCTGCTTCGTGTGACTCCAGGCGCCAGATTTATCGAACCCGACTGATAGCAAGCTAGCTAGTTAGCCCCCTAGCTACCTCCTAGCTAGCTCCATGCTAACTAGCTTGCGGTGCTGGTCGGGAGACGTTGGTTTTATTTTGGAGACACGTTGGGGCGTTTTCTGACTCTGCGGCTGTTTCCTTCTAATCTGATTCACGGTGAAGTTTGAAGCGGGAGCTGCTTGTCCGTAGCTCGTCACAGCCTGCGAGCTAACCAGCTAACACCCTGCGCATTTAGCCTGGAAGCCAGCGGAAGGCCTCAGCCTCCAGCCGACACCTCCAGCCGCCTCTTCCCCCTCAGTGTTGGCTTCGCCGTGCAGTGAGAGCTGACAGGTGAGTTCCTGCTATTTACCGGCCGGTCCCAGGTTACCTGGAAGCAGCCGCCAGGTGTTGTCACTGCGCTGCCGTGTCGCTCAGGTGCAGCTAGCTCAGTGCTAGCTCCACATTAGCGGCCGTTGGGGGTTGGGGAATCCGCGAAATCACGCCGGAGGTCGCCATCTTTCATTGGATGCTGCCAGCAGCTAGCCGGACATGGCTGCTGCTGTAGGGCTCAACTTTCAGACTACCGGACGATGACTGCGGCTGTTCGGCCGCTGTCTGTCCGCTGACTGGCCGCTGTCAGCCCGCCGAGGCTCCGTGTGAGTCCGGCCCTCGGTACGGTGCTGCCGGCTGTAAGAGCTCCAGAGCTCCTGCACTGCGCCTTGAGCGGAACAGACCGGAGAAGTTGGTCCAGGGGCGGGATGGCGGTAACCAGCGGGTCGGTCCTCCTACAGGGACCTGCTGGAGGCCTGGAGACTATAGAACCGGACCGTAAATCAGCTGCTGTGTTTGGGTTCAGGCCTCCTCCAGACCTGCTGTTGACTCACTATGTTCAGTGTTTTTATGGGATGTTTCAGGTCAGGAGTGTGGACCAGGACCTGGTCTCTTCCTACAGTTAAATCCTCCATATTTACATCATATATGAGGCAGATTGAGTGTTTGTGGACTCAGTCTAAAGTCCTGTAAGCTTTAATACAGACCTGCTGCAGCACAACACTGGCGTAAAATCAGACAAATTATCTCAACACGTTTTGCAGCTTGTTTCAAAAAATATTTTCCATTTTCCCTGCAGATTGTGAGCTATTGAAGATATACAGAGAAAATCCCAGTATTTTATTCCATGTAAATAAATATATTGGTGAAATAAAACATCCCAGTGTTTAGTTATGTCCAGTATTGTGCAGCGTTAACGTCAGACGGTCCTGCTGTCCAGTTAAAGTTGTTGATCTGAGGTTAAAGCGGAGGTTCGGCTGGTTTTAGGTTAAAGTTTGCAGTGAACTCCAACTTCATACGAGTCTTCGCTCCAGTGTTTTAATTAAAGATTCCACCACAGAAATAAATCACCGCAGCCTGAATTCATGCATGTTTTATTCTGTTTTCACGCCATGAGTCGAATGTTGAAGCTGGTTCACAGGTTTAAAGATATTTTAGTGAATAAATGTGTGAATTCTGAACTTAGGTGCTTATTTACTGTGTTCTGCCTCATCATGAGCTGAACTTTCTTGGTAGATTGGACGTTTTTAACTACGAGTTGCTCTCCTGATTAAGACTCATTAAAAACAAAGCAGTGAATCTGCACGTTATTTTGCTTATTTTAATTAATTTAACACTCCTCAGATGAGTGCAGGAACAGTGTTTGGGTGCAGAAATCTCAATTCTAGCTAAATTCTGACGTTCTGTCTTTGATTGTTGCCCTCAAACGATCAGATTAGGATTACGGAGCAGAATTATTCCGTGGAAACTCATAAAGTAGTATCCTGCTGACGTCTCTGCTGTGGAACGATCAGAAACATGAATCTCACATGAATTCCCAGAGCTCCAGGGGTTTTACTGGTGGGTTTGTCGTGGATGTTGAACATGGCAGCTGTTGGACCAGAACGGACAGAGATTCGTGTTTAGCTCCATTCATGGCCGAGTGTCAGAATGTGGATCAGAGGTCGCAGCTCTACAGCCGAGCCTTTCTTTTTTCTGCTTTGTATGCAAACACAGAGACAGGCGGCCGATTGTTGGCCGGATTATGGGCTGGTTGGGGTTAGACTGCTGGTCCTGAAGCTGCACAACGATGCTGAAACCTGGAAGCACGTTTATCACCTGCAGACAGAGTTAATGAAGGCGTTCAGCTGGTTGAACGTTTAGTTTTCCAGCTAAACTGTTTCTCTGCAGAGACACTTGTTGCTTCTTTCTAGGACCTCGTGTTGTTTTCTCGGCTCCTCGTTTAGTGAATTAACTGTCAGAAAAGGTGAAAAGTTTCATCCACAAGTTTCCAAAACTCCCCGTTTATTTTATCCTCCGTTCTGAACAAAGTAGAAATAAACAAGAAAAAATATTACAAAAATGACACAAAACAAAACAGAAAAGACAAAAAATTAGACAACTAAGTTACAAAACGACAAAAGCGAGAAACAATGACAAAAACATGAGACAAACACAAAAAATCTGGCAAAAAACAAGACAAAATATTGCAAAAATGACGGAAAATGACAAATGATACAAAAGAAAAGGGACAAAATATTAGACAGAAGTTACAAAATGACAAAAATCAGACAAAAAGCAACAAAAATGAGACGAAATATTACAGAAAGAAGAAACAAAATTACAAAAAATGAGACCAAAAAAGTTAGAAAGCTCCAAAAAATGGACAAATGGCAAAAACATGAGAAAATATTAGAAAAGGGACACACAATGACTGCTGGTCCTGAAGCTTCCAGACTCCACTGAACAGTTAGTTTATGGTGTTTATTTTCTTATAATTGCTTTTAAATGAAGGATTTAGTATCAGACGTGACTCATTAAATCATTTAAACTCTGCTGGGACATGTCTGATCAACATTTAGCATCGTTACCATTCCATGCAGTTATTGATTTATTGATCGGTTGAACAGAAGCTCAGCAGCCTGAAACAGCAAATCCTGTTCTTACCTATTTGTCAGTGTTTGTGTTGACGATGAAACAGTAAAAAAAATAATTGAATATTCTTCACAATTACTGCAGTCGACTTGTAATCTGACTTTCTATGAATGTGGGTTTCCTTTAAAGTCACCGGCAGCAGAGCTCCGTTTATGGTCAAACTCTCAGGAAAGCAGGAAATAAAACAGATTTATGACTCAGAGGGATCTAAAATTGGATTTAAAATTTCAGTTTTTTAAAAGTTTGTTTTTCAAAGAAATTCAATGAAAAACAATCTGATCTAGTTAGAATTTAAAACCTTCGTCATCGTTGCACCTAAATTTGTACTTTTTTCTTTTTTTTGCTGAAAGATGAACAACTAAATAAAGGAATAATTAATATTTATCTCCAATAATACAAGCAAAAGGGTCGGTTGTTCCTGTTATTGGACCTGTTTAAATCTGTCCCTTTGCTGTTGCCGTAGCTGGCCGGTCCAACCAAACCGAGGTTCTCAGCTGATTTTTCACTTTCTTATTTTAGAAGTGTTGAAGCAGGAACACTGCAGCTGTTTGTGGCTTTTAAAAAGCATTTCTCACTTTTACCTGGTATTTAACTCGGTCCTCAGGCTGGAGGTCAGCGTGGGAGTTAGCTTTAAGAGATGATCTGATGATAAACAGCAGAGATCTGTCCGTTAAATGATCTGATGATAAACAGCAGAGATCTGTCCTTTAAATGATCTGATGATAAACAGCAGAGATCTGTCTGTTAAATGATCTGATGATAAACAGCAGAGATCTGTCTGTTAAATGATCTGATGATAAACAGCAGAGATCTGTCCTTTAAATGATCTGATGATAAACAGCAGAGATCTGTTAAATGATCTGATGATAAACAGCAGAGATCTGTCTGTTAAATGATCTGATGATAAACAGCAGAGATCTGTCCGTTAAATGATCTGATGATAAACAGCAGAGATCTGTCCGTTAAATGATCTGATGATAAACAGCAGAGATCTGTCCGTTAAATGATCTGATGATAAACAGCAGGGATCTGTCCGTTAAATGATCTGATGATAAACAGCAGGGATCTGTCCGTTAAATGATCTGATGATAAACAGCAGGGATCTGTCCGTTAAATGATCTGATGATAAACAGCAGGTTTTGACTAAGTACCTGTTTCTACTCGTGCACCATTCAGGCTTTACAAACCAGTGTGAGATCTGGATCTAGTGAAGTTCCTGCGGCGACGCTCAAACTCTGTTCTGAAGGTAACCATCGGACGCTGGCCTCCGTCCCACTCGTGTCACAGCTGATGTTGTTTGACGGTGGCGTGTTCTTGAAGCTGACTTGTTTGTCCCTTCCGGCCCCCTGTAGCTTCCTTGGTGACACAGCGACTTCTCCCTGAGGAGCCAAGAAGCAGACGGCTCATGACTTCTGACCAGGACACGAAAGTTGTAGCTGAACCACAGGTGCAGCAAGTTCAAGAGGCAAAAGAGAACTCTCATTTGGTGAGTTTCATACACAGACATCTGTGGGTTTTACTGCTTTCTCCTCCCATTAAAGTCCTGAAGAGATGCAGTCAGGATCCACGGTGGACGCTGCAGATCAGAGGTAAACTCATTCTAGTCCAGATTAGTTCTACATTCAACTCATTCTAGTCCAAGTTAGTTCTACATTCAACTCATTCTAGTCCAGGTTAGTTCTACATTCAACTCATTCTAGTCCAAGTTCTACATTGAACTCATTCTAGTCCAGATTAGTTCTACATTCAACTCATTCTAGTCCAAGTTAGTTCTACATTGAACTCATTCTAGTCCAGGTTAGTTCTACATTCAACTCATTCTAGTCCAAGTTCTACATTGAACTCATTCTAGTCCAGATTAGTTCTACATTCAACTCATTCTAGTCCAAGTTAGTTCTACATTGAACTCATTCTAGTCCAGGTTAGTTCTACATTCAACTCATTCTAGTCCAAGTTCTACATTCAACTCATTCTAGTCCAGATTAGTTCTACATTCAACTCATTCTAGTCCAGATTAGTTCTACATTCAACTCATTCTAGTCCAAGTTAGTTCTACATTCAACTCATTCTAGTCCAAGTTAGTTCTACATTCAACTCATTCTAGTTCAAGTTAATTCTACATTCAACTCATTCTAGTCCAAGTTAGTTCTGCATTCGACTCATTCTAGTCCAGGTTAGTTCTACGTTCGACTCATTCTAGTCCAAGTTAGTTCTGCATTCGACTCATTCTAGTCCAGGTTAGTTCTGCATTCGACTCATTCTAGTCCACGTTAGTTCTACATTCAACTCATTCTAGTCCAGGTTAGTTCTGCATTCGACTCATTCTAGTCCAGGTTAGTTCTGCATTCGACTCATTCTAGTCCAAGTTAGTTCTACATTCAACTCATTCTAGTCCAGGTTAGTTCTACATTCGACTCATTCTAGTCTAGGTTAGTTCTGCATTCGACTCATTCTAGTCCAGGTTAGTTCTACATTCGACTCATTCTAGTCCAGGTTAGTTCTGCATTCGACTCATTCTAGTCCAAGTTAGTTCTACATTCAACTCATTCTAGTCCAGGTTAGTTCTGCATTCAACTCATTATAGTCCAAGTTAGTTCTACATTCAACTCATTCTAGTCCAGGTTAGTTCTACATTCGACTCATTCTAGTCCAGGTTAGTTCTGCATTCGACTCATTCTAGTCCAAGTTAGTTCTACATTCAACTCATTCTAGTCCAAGTTAGTTCTGCATTCACTCATTCTAGTCCAAGTTAGTTCTACATTCAACTCATTCTAGTCCAAGTTAGTTCTACATTCAACTCATTCTAGTCCAGGTTAGTTCTACATTCAACTCATTCTAGTCCAGGTTAGTTCTACATTCAACTCATTCTAGTCCAGTTAGTTCTACATTCAACTCATTCTAGTCCAAGTTAGTTCTACATTCAACTCATTCTAGTCCAAGTTAGTTCTACATTCAACTCATTCTAGTCCAGGTTAGTTCTACATTCAACTCATTCTAGTCCAGTTAGTTCTACATTCAACTCATTCTAGTCCAAGTTAGTTCTACATTCAACTCATTCTAGTCCAAGTTAGTTCTACATTCGACTCATTCTAGTCCAGTAGTTCTACATTCAACTCATTCTAGTCCAAGTTAGTTCTACATTCAACTCATTCTAGTCCAAGTTAGTTCTACATTCAACTCATTCTAGTCCAGGTTAGTTCTACATTCGACTCATTCTAGTCCAGGTTAGTTCTACATTCGACTCATTCTAGTCCAGGTTAGTTCTACATTCGACTCATTCTAGTCCAGGTTAGTTCTACATTCGACTCATTCTAGTCCAGGTTAGTTCTGCATTCAACTCATTCTAGTCCAAGTTAGTTCTACATTCAACTCATTCTAGTCCAAGTTAGTTCTGCATTCAACTCATTCTAGTCCAAGTTAGTTCTGCATTCAACTCATTCTAGTCCAAGTTAGTTCTGCATTCAACTCATTCTAGTCCAGGTTAGTTCTACATTCGACTCATTCTAGTCCAAGTTCTCCATTCAACTCATTCTAGTCCAAGTTAGTTCTACATTCAACTCATTCTAGTCCAAGTTAGTTCTACATTCAACTCATTCTAGTCCAGGTTAGTTCTACATTCAACTCATTCTAGTCCAAGTTAGTTCTACATTCAACTCATTCTAGTCCAAGTTAGTTCTACATTCAACTCATTCTAGTCCAAGTTAGTTCTACATTCAACTCATTCTAGTCCAAGTTAGTTCTACATTCAACTCATTCTAGTCCAAGTTAGTTCTACATTCAACTCATTCTAGTCCAAGTTAGTTCTACATTCAACTCATTCTAGTCCAGGTTAGTTCCACATTCAACTCATTCTGATCGCCAGTAAAAACACAGCACAATAACCATAAATAACTCCTAATGGTTCCTTTGTTTTAGTGCAAAAATGTTCACCTTTCAGGAATTATCTTTTTACAGAACATCATGAACATCCTGAAATTTCTGAAGAAAAATAAATTCAAGTTTATCATTTCCACATTAAAACCTACAGATCAGAGTGTCGACAAAGAAACACAACATTTAGTCATCTGGAGCTGAACCAGAGAGGATTTACCAGAGGATTACAGACAAACGAGACAAGAAAACAAGAAAGTATTACAAAAATGAGACACAAAATGACAAAACATTAGACAAATGTCACGAAACAAAACAAATAGAGACAAAAAAATTAGACAAAGTTACTAAAGCCACAAAAAAATGGACAAACAACAAAAACGACATAAAACGACAAAAATATGACACAAAATGACAAGTCAGACAAAAAACTGAAACAAGACAAAATATTACAAAAGCATGAAACAAAATGACAAAAAAAGAGAACAACGTGAAACAAAACAAAAAAAGACAAAAAATTACATAGAAAAGGGACCAATGAGACAAACGCAAGTTATACAAAAACAACAAAACGGCAAAAACAATACACAAAACAACGAATAAAGCAAAACACAAAATGACAAAAATAAGACAAGAAACACACACAAGACAAAAAGGAAACACAAAACGAAAAAAAATTAAAAAAACAAGACAAAATATGATAAAAACGAGACACAAAGTGACAAAAATGGGACAAATGACACAAACAAAACAAAACATTAGACAAAAAGTTACAAAGCGGCAAAAAAATGGACAAATGACAAAAGCAAGACATAAAACATCAAAAGTGAGAAACAAAATGACAAAAAATGAGAAACAACAAAAGTCAGACAAAAAAAACAAAAACAGACAAAATATTACAAGAATGAGACAAAAAGCAATGAACAATCTAGTATTTTACTCTATGATCAAAACAACTTGTCATGATCTAGAAATTATTTTAAATTTATAGTTTTACTAATTTACAATCTGCACGTAACGTCTTCTCTGGAATTTTTACACTTTGAGGACCGGATTTAGAGCCTCTGTGAACTATTAACAGTTTGAATGATTTTCTTTAGTTTAAACAACTTCTACTGAAGTTAATTTGCTTGAACTAACTAGATTTAGTTGCAGGAACTAATCTTTACCCTGAAATGTGTTTTAATCACCGTTGATTTATTGCATGGCAGCAAAAACGCAAGTTTATAAAGCAATTGCTCATAAAAATTCAGCTCTTCCACCTAGTTTTAGAAAGGATTTTAAAATGTTTTGCTTAATCATCATAATTCTGAAGCTTTTAAGTTGACAAATATTTTAAATATTTAGTTGCCTCAGCTAGATTTTCTTTATCTCTATTAAATGTCTTTTTTTATTAGTTCAGCCTAAAGACACAATCATTAAATAAAGGTCAAATAAAAATGAATACTTAAATTAAATGTCTGAGTTTGTTGAAGTTTTCATTCCAAGCTGGAGAAAGTTGTCAAAGCATTTTCGTTTAGTTTTAAATCAGGTTAAATTACATTAAATTCTTCAGATTGCTGTTAACATCTTAAAGGGTTTAACGGATGAATCAGATGTTTTTCTCTCTTGTTAAACTCGTCTTTGTCGTGTAAAACTCTGGACAGATTTAGTAACGTGTGCATGTAGCGGGACGTTAGCGTGGCTCTAACATGTGGTATTTCTTCCATTATTCTAACGTTCTGAATGCGTTTCCTCCCAAACTATGGTCCTGATGGAGCGCTGCCTTTGAGCCCGGCTGATTTCCCACACTGATTGTGTTCCAGAGAAGAGTTTGTGTAACTGAAGAACCATGACCTGTTTTTATTTCTGCCTCCTGGAACCTGAATAACAGAAAGAGGCTTCCATCGATGAGACGAACTTATCGGAGCTCAGACCCACATCTGAACAGAAACACGTAAAACAGTACGACTTCTGATGTAGTCTGAGGCAGGTAACACAGACAGGTGTGTTACGGTCTGACGGGCGTGTTACGGTCTGACGGGCGTGATACCGTCTGACGGGCGGGATACTGTCTGACGGGCGTGTTACGGTCGGACGGGCGTGTTACGGTCGGACGGGCGTGTTGCCGTCTGACGGGCGTGTTGCGGTCTGACGGGCGTGTTGCCGTCTGACGGGCGTGTTGCGGTCTGACGGGCGTGTTACCGTCTGACGGGCGTGTTACGGTCGGACGGGCGTGATACGGTCGGACGGGCGTGATACCGTCTGACGGGCGTGATACGGTCGGACGGGCGTGATACGGTCGGACGGGCGTGTTATGGTTTTGGGTGTTTTTCCTTGCAAATTTAAACCTTTCACTGTAGTTTTGGCTGTTTTTGTGGTAATTTCCCAGCTTTTTTAAAAAGTTATTTTAGTTGCAGTTCTTATCAGAACTCAGATGTGTTGTTCCTCCTAAATGTCATGGTTCTATCTGCTGGACTGATGAAGTTCTGAGGCTCAGATATGATGGAAAAAGTCCATTAAAAAGTGATAAATCTGGACCACCTCTATAAATTCAGGCAGTAAAAATGCAGTAGAAACATCCACAGAGCTCACGCTGAGGTGACAATGCCTCCGGTCAGCTCCTCGGCCTGTTGGGTTTCCGGTTCCCCTGCAGGTCTGATTGATGGAAGCACATGCATGGCTTCTGGAAGGCGGTCGGGGCTAAATGTGGTCACCAGGGTGGATGTTACAGCAGATCCTGGTAGATTCTGGCTGAGTCTGCAGCGTCCACTGACCGGCTGACGTTCAGATTTCAGAGATGTCTGGTTGGTTGGTTTGACCAGAAGATGTTCAGATTTCTGGTTCTCTGCTGAGAACAGAGACGTCTGGTTGGTTGGTTTGACCAGAAGATGTTCAGATTTCTGGTTCTCTGCTGAGAACAGAGACGTCTGGTTGGTTGGTTTTACCAGAAGATGTTTAGGGTTCTGGTTCTCTGCTGAGAACAGAGACGTCTGGTTGGTTGGTTTGACCAGAAGATGTCATCAGGTCCGTCTCTGAACCGGCACTGGGTCGTGACTTCATGTTTCCTGACGGCTTTCAATCAGCCTCTTCTAACAGGAAGGAATGCTGAGGAAGCGGACGGCCTTCAGGCGGAGAAACGGCTGTTTTTCCTGAGAGTTCCACAATGAGGAAATGGAAAGAGGCTGCAGTCTTTTTCCGTTGTCGTTCACACACTCTGGAGATTGGAGAGGCGATAGGGGGTTAAAGCTGCAGGCTGTAGGTCTCATTAAGGCCTGGGTCTGTGCTGGGAAACTAAAACATGATAGCAAACCTTTCATCCCCATTTTCTGATTCAAATAAGTCATAAAATACACAACAATCCTGCACAGACGTTACAGTTCAGGTCAGTTTGTAGTTTTATGATTTGTGGAGAATTTTCTAAATGTGTGGAGGCTGTAGAAGAGTCTTTAACGCACACCGAGGTCGTGTGTTATTTCCTCCAAATGTGGATGGAAAGGCCGAATACTGAGACGGCTCATTTCTGACTGTAGAACATGATGAAGTTATTCATTATGGAGCATTTAACTGTGAAATACAGAAATGTGTAACTGAAATAAGCGTGTTTAATGGTAATGTGGAACATTTTGGAGACCCAGTTATCTGTAAGTTTGTTTGTGCTGTCTAGTTCCTCCTCAGATCCTGCCATAGTAACACCAGCCATGTGGCTTCCAGCTCATTCTTTATTCACACTCAGATGCACCATATGCCTCGCACATATGTGTTAGAAACACACCACAAACTCAACATGACCTATTTATAGCTGTTCAGGCTAGTCGGTTACGAACACGAAAGAACGGAGGACTCTGGACGGGATCGGATCATTTGAGGGAGCCGAGCAGCTGATTGGTCAGTGGTATAAAAATGCTCTGTTCATGTACGGATATGCAGAATTAATCCAGAATATTACCCAGAAGGGCATTTGAGTCTCAGTGGTGAAGCTCAAATGTTGTAAAGATGTCAGGTAATCAGATAAACACACCTCTCCCCATGAGGCAGCTGATTTTAGGTTGATATTTAGTAAATTTCCAAGGTTAAATCCTACACCGTGTTACCAGGTTAACCCTTTAACAGTGCAGTTTATCCATCTTTCCACTGTACGAGCATCTTAGAAACGCTTTCATTAACATCCTGAGAGGTTCAGGTTCAATGAGGTGCAGCTCAGAAGTGTTGGTAAATATTTCCATTTTCTTAGTTTGAATGTGTGGCAGCCTGATGCAGGAGGTCCTCAGTTTAATGTACGGAGTTTCATTGTTACGTTGAACTATCAGACGGCTTTGTTTCCATTCTCCGGTTGTACTCCACCTTGGATTGTGCTACATTCGCTAACTTTTTGCCCTTCTTTATGGCTCCAAGCATCAGTCAGACTCTTCTGATGCTTGGAAGAAAAGGAAAGTGAAATTAGATGGACTAAAACACTTGGAACAGGGCGAACATCAGCATTATTAGATGAAGTAGTAAAAACAGTGCATCATATTCTGTTGTCTTCCTGTAAAATGATTCATACATGCATGAAAGTCGTTCATATTCATTACTTCCATGAAGAACTGATCGATATCATGATGCACAAAACGGATTAGTTTACATTTTCACTCGACTTACTGAACTAGGAAGTGACACGTGTGGTGTTTCCGTCGTTTTCACTCAACACAGAAGTTTAATCAGCTAGAAGCCGTTAACTGGACAACAGATCCATCCATGTCTGTTTGTCCATTGCTTTGTTTTTTATTTTATTTTTAAGGATACAACAAATCTTCCATGTCCTTTTCATCTGCATGTGTTTGTCTGGAATCAGGACTTTACCTCTCTGAACCTCAGCAGGTTTCTGGGTGTTTTTCCTCTCTGTGGCTCATTTTTCACCCCGATATAAATTCCTGTAGCTCTAATGGAACAACACCATGACTAGAAGGAGAAAACTGTCTTCTGATCAGCGTGATTCAGGTTTAACGCCATAAACTAAACAATAACAGGACAAAAACAAGTGGAATCTTTCTAATTATTGTACATAAAATCCAAAAAACAAACCTAAAATCAGCAAGTCTGACATTTTTCCAAGTGTCTACATGGTGCATCCTGAAGATGTTTTAGTTTATTCATCCAGCAGCTTTGATTTTATTCAGTCTCTGTTGTCTCAGTCTCTTGTGTCTCATTTTCTCATTTTATGTCTCGTTTTTGTTGTTCTGTGTCTCACTTTTGTGTCTTAATTTTTGTATATTGTTTTTGTTGTTTTGAGACTCATTTTTGTTGTTTTGTGTCTCTTTGTGGCCATTTTCCCTCCTCATCCTGTAGATGTTTCCTCTCTACTCTGCTCATCATCTGTAGAAGTTCCTCCATGCTGGATGGATCTCCAACAACCTTCTTCTCTGTTTCTGCTGCATTTATTTTACTGGTTTTCCTCTCAGTCTCTCTGAGGAAACACTGCCTGCAGTTCAGCCTAAAACACTTTTTTTTTGTAAGTCATAGAGAAATGGTTACATGGAGGAAAAAAAGACAAAATTTCAACATATTTAAATCAGATATTTGCATTTTCTACAGTGTTTCTGGTGCTCTCGCTGCCAGATTTTTCTATCATTTCTACAGATTGTTGTTTCTGCAGCTGTAAAAGCTGAATGAAAACTTTATCTTGAACCTTGTTTTGATGCTCGTCTGTCCTCGGTGTCCTCCAGGTCTGTCAGACAGACACATCCGTCCTCGTTGAGCTGTTTTAGGACTGCTCACCTCCATCTCAGAGACAGAGTAATAAAGCCGGCCGCCCCGCCGTGACACCGACAATAACTCGTCTCCTGTTGAGTCACGTCCTCTCGTTTCCTCCCCAAACACGCCCTCCATCAGGGAAGCCGCTAACCTTTTCCTCCTCTGCCAAGAAGCGGAACATTTTAAACTGTAGAAAGGTCAAGCGATGCCCGGGCCACGTGTGATGTCAGCAGCCGTTTCCATGGCAGCGGAGTGGGAGTTTTACGTTGGCGCAGGGTTGGATTATTAGCTGTTAGGATGATATGGTCGGTGAAATGTGACCCTGGTCTTTGTCTCTGGCAGGATCAGCTCCCTGTCTTCCTTCTCTGAACTTGCCGCTTCTTGAACCGTCTCTCAGCCTCCGTTTCTGGGCTCGTTAGCACGGTAATCTATTAAAAGCGGGACTCAGGAGGTCGCTTTAATTTTAGCGACGCTTCAGGCTCCGTCATGCGTGTGGATTGGCTTCACTCGGGCTGAGGTGTGCCGGAGAATGACTCAGAGCAGCGGCGACAAAACAAACAGCAGCCAGTCAGCTTCTGCCACGTCAGCCGAGTCCAGCGGGACGGACCCGTGGACCCGTGGACCGACCCGGCAGACTCAGGGAGGCGAGGAGGCTTCACCATGCTGCTGGCTGGTCATGGACTGGATGCAGTGGAGCCTCGGATCGGCTCCTGGAGCTCTGAGGAGCTGAACGAAGCGCTGGCTCTGGGTTACAGCCTGCTAGTCTGCTGCCTTGATCCTGTGAGTACGTCTGGAGGCTTCACGGTCCGGTTCCTGATGCCGTCCAGTCCTCAGAGGAAACTGTTCTACAGCGTTTCTGTCTCTCAGAACAGCTCTGGACGTTTTCCTGTGTTTAATAGACTTGTTTATGTCTGAGTTATGTCAGTGTAAAGAGACTAAAACTCTGATCATAAACAGGAGTTTATTTGTTTGGGCAACGATTCAGTTCAAGTAGATTCAAGATGTACAGTTTGGCTAAATGAAGTGTAGAACAGAAACCTGAATGACTTGTAGATGTAAACATCTCCATATAAAATCTGCTCTCAGAAGTATTACAGCCAATAATGTTGTGGTAAAATGTTCGTAATATGTGATGTAGGGTGTATACAGGGTGTGAGAGGATGGTTCAGACCTTCTGATTTGTTTTCGGAGGTTTGGTAGTTTTCTTTAATGAGGTTTTCCCTGCAGGAGGTCCATGAGGTGCTGAACTCTTCTCCATGTCGGCCTGTTTTACATGATGAGGAATAAACAAATCTGACTTAGCAGCATGGTGATTTGCATTTATTAAACCGGTGTGTAAAGTGAAAGCAAAAACAAGACCAGCAACATACATGTTTTCTTTGAGTGTGTGTCTGAATGTTCAGTTCATTAAACACGTTTCCGTCAGTTCTGTGTCACTGGAGGCTCCACTTTAACCCGTTAGAGCCCAAAGACGGGTTTGATCTGTCAGATTAGAACTAGGAGGTTGTTGTTTTGGTTGTTTTGTGTCTCATTTATGTCATTTTCTCTCGATTTGGTCATTTTGTGTCTCATTTTTGTCATTCTGTATCTCATTTTTGTCATTTTATGTTTTATTTATGTCATTTTGTGTCCTGTTTTTACCACCAATCAAAATGAATGTGTAATCGTAGCGCTATGCTGGGTTCTACAGGGTTGTTCTGTCAGCTTGTGACCAGCATGACATCTAAAATGTGAAACGTGACGTTGTGGAAGCATTAAACAGCTTTCTGATGCTTCTGAAATGGGAGAGGTTACATGGATGTGCTGAATCTGACCAGACTGTGTTTGTGTTTGCAGGAATCCGCCAAGGTTTCAGACCTGAACCCCAATGCCAAAGCATGGGCCAACCACATGTTTAGCCTGGACCCCAGTGGGACTCCCGACACCACACCCGCTGCCCTGCAGCCATGGAAGGAAGGCTGCGATAGTTCGGCCGACCCCGGCCCTGAAGGTCAGTCAGCTAGCCAGCCAGCTAGCCAGCTAGCTAGCCAGCTAGCCAGCCAGCTAGCCAGCCAGCTAGCCAGCCAGCTAGCCAGCTAGCCACCTCACCCCTTCTACACACTAGCTGTAGCAAGCACACATTCAGAGGAGGACAGGAAGCTCCCAGTCCACAGGCTTGTGGACGTCACTAGTTCAACTTTACTGCTCAGAAAACACCATGAGGCAGACGGACTCTCCTCCTCACGACTTTAAATATATTAGAATTCTATTCACAGAGTAACAAATAAGAATGACGTATCATATTCCTTTATCTGTCATGTAAAATATACACAGGATAACAGAAGAATTATATAATGTAAAAAATATGTTTTTCAAACTGTAAAAAAAACATAATGCAAAGATTCTAGTGTACAAAAATGTTTAAAAGATATATGTAATTTATCAAATATACAGTAAATAAGAAATAGTATGCAAAAATAACTGTAAAAATCTGAATTTAAAATCTATTCAGAGACAGACTAAAGTTTACAAAACTTAGAACGATGTAATAAAATATTTCTAATATGTAATGTAAAAAAGACAATGTGCAAAAATATAGAGAATATGTGGGGTGAAAAATACACGGGGGTCAAAAATGAGTCAGAAATCTCTAAAAGTCTTTTCACAGAAGGAATAGAACTTTCTAAAAACTCAGAATGAGGTAATATATAGTTTGTAAAATATATGGTGTGTTCAGAATACAGTAGAATAGAAATACTTTATCAATCTCAGATGGGAAATGTGTTTGCTACAGCAGATAAATAAAAGAAATAAACAATAAGAATAACATAAAAAGCCAAATGTCCCATATACAGGATGCACAGATGTTCAAGTTTTTAGTGCAAATAGTGTCCAACAGTATAAACAAAAGTTTCAATTCCAGATTACAGAACTGTAAAAAGATGCTTCAGAGAAATGTACCAAATAAACAGTGAGAGTAAATCTGATGGTTTACATCCAGACTAAATAATCCAGAATCCTGCTCTCAGACTGTGAGTTTATTTCCCGCCTTTGTCACGCCGGGTCACGTCTTTAATCATTCATACTCTATTTAGTGGGAGCTATGAATATTCCCACCTCAGATGAGTGTAATCAGTCACTTTAATGTCCCGGCCAAGTATAGCAGCACATGGTAACCAGGATGTGGTGCAGAAACAGAAATGATTTATTAGCCGGGGCTCTGACTGACGGTTCTGGAGAACTTACAGCAGCAGACTGACTCTAGTCTGGTTGTTCCTGTAACGCTGTTTCTCACCTCAGACTGATACCAGAGAGGGAAGCTTTAGCCTCACCTGGTTCCACTGTAGCTCCACCAGGACTTTAAGGACTTTCTGGATGATAAAGATCTTAAAAGCTGATTTATGTATTTTCTGCATCAGCAGCTAAATGCATGTAGGTCATCATGGCAACATGTTGGATCCCTCTGTAACTGCACAGCTTCATCCAGTGGGATTAAATGATATTTACTGTATTACTAAAGTACGGAGCAGCAGGTCTGGAGATGAAACTCCAGCTGAGAGTCTGAACCACTCAGAGAGAAGATCTGGTTACAGAGAGACGCTGCTTAGAGTCGGTTCACATCCAGAACTCTGACAGAACCTCCAGAGCAGGTTAGCTGTGGAGCATCAGTTACCATGGAGATCAGGCTGTGCATTATCAGTTACCATGGAGATCAGGCTGTGGAGCATCAGTTACCATGGAGATCAGGCTGTGGAGCATCAGTTACCATGGAGATCAGGCTGTGCATTATCAGTTACCATGGAGATCAGGCTGTGGAGCATCAGTTACCATGGAGATCAGGCTGTGCATTATCAGTTACCATGGAGATCAGGCTGTGGAGCATCAGTTACCATGGAGATCAGGCTGTGGAGCATCAGTTACCATGGAGATCAGGCTGTGGAGCATCAGTTACCATGGAGATCAGGCTGTGGAGCATCAGTTACCATGGAGATCAGGCTGTGCAGCATCAGTTACCATGGAGATCAGGCTGTGGAGCATCAGTTACCATGGAGATCAGGCTGTGGAGCATCAGTTACCATGGAGATCAGGCTGTGCAGCATCAGTTACCATGGAGATCAGGCTGTGGAGCAACAGTTACCATGGAAATCAGGCTGTGGAGCATCAGTTACCATGGAGATCAGGCTGTGGAGCATCAGTTACCATGGAGATCAGGCTGTGGAGCATCAGTTACCATGGAGATCAGGCTGTGCAGCATCAGTTACCATGGAGATCAGGCTGTGGAGCAACAGTTACCATGGAAATCAGGCTGTGGAGCATCAGTTACCATGGAGATCAGGCTGTGGAGCATCAGTTACCATGGAGATCAGGCTGTGGAGCATCAGTTACCATGGAGATCAGGCTGTGGAGCATCAGTTACCATGGAGATCAGGCTGTGCAGCATCAGTTACCATGGAGATCAGGCTGTGGAGCATCAGTTACCATGGAGATCAGGCTGTGCAGCATCAGTTACCATGGAGATCCAGCAATTTAAAACCATCTAATGCCACTGGAAGCTCTGGCTTTAGATTGGACGTTCATCATTCTCTCCGTATTTCGGCCCTCAGGACTCATAAAAAGCAACGTTTCTGTGTGACTGAAGCCACGCTGACGTTCAGGACAAACTTTGTGGTTTTTCCTTTAAATGAGGCTTCAGCTGAATCTGCCTGGTCAACATTCTTTGAATGATGAGGCTCAGTGTGTCCATGTGGTGGTCGGTGAGTTGAAGATGTTTACATGTAGAGCAGCAGAGTCTGGAGTCCAGGTGGTGGCTTTGGCTGGAGGTTGGATGGATTACCTGTCAGTACAGGTGTCACTGTGACGTCCTGGTGAAGAAGCAGCAACAGGTCCTCCTCCTCTTCTTCTTCTGTGGTGACAGTCGCAGTTCATGACAGCAGCGTTTGGTAGTCGTTGATGTGATTCAGTTCCTGTGTGTCAGAGAGCAGATAGAGAACATTACATTATAGAATTAAACCGTTCAGTCACGGAGCAGTTTGGATATTCAAGCTTAACTTTTAGTGTTTTCATAAATTATCATGTGATTGGGGGTTTGGGTTTCTTGTTTCACCATTTTTTACCATGTTTCATCCTTTTCTTTCTGGTCCGTTCCCTTTTTAGTTTGCTGTTAACGTTTCCTCCATGTGGTCCTTTAGTCTTAGTTTAAATCTGTAATCTTCTTCTACAGCACTAATATTCAGATTTTGTTGCTTCTTTAGAGAATTATTCCACTCATAGCAACATGATTCCCTTCTGATGAGAAACATTTCCAGAAAGTTGGTTTAATGTAAGAAAAACCAATAGTTATTAGTGAACTCAGAGCAACAAATTGGTGAGTGTTTTTTATTGAATTAGTGCTGTGTTAAATGTACCTGTTTTTAATCCAACATTTGTTAGTTTGTGCTGCCTTCATCAGTTGTTGGTAGAGTTTGAGGTTTTTCTGAATTTATCTTCAGTCCATCTCAGATCAGAGCGTCCTGCTCAGCCGTCTCTGCTTCACTTATTATCATAAACTCTGGATATTTAAAATCATATCTATGACATTTAGGTATTAAAATATTTTTGGAGATTTAAAAAAAAAAAAGTCCTGTCATTTTTTTTCTCACATTTAAATGTGAGTTTGTTTTATCAACAACATCTGAGGAACTATTACAGATAAAAACCTGGCATTTTCTCAGTTATTTCTCATCATGTTACTGATTCAGAGTCTGTAATGTTGGACAAATAGATCAAATGATCTCTGATTGTTAGTGACTTAAATTATATTTGAACTCATATTGACATAAAACTGATAATCGGAAGTAAACTAGTGATATTTTCTGATCCAGATGTAGCTGCAGGTCACAATAATACAAAACTAAACACAAAAAATAATTTAATATGAAATACTGGCTCACAGAAATTAATTAAAATTAAATTTAGTTGAACTTTCACAACTGATTAAGCAGGTTTGACGAGTTGTTCCACCGAAACTAAAATATTCATTAAGTAGGTACAGAGCTCCAGAAGTATTTGATGAATCAAGCTAAATATACACAAATATCTTTATCAATATCCATATTTCATGCTGTAAAGAATTCAGGCAAATCAGAGACGGTTGAGCAGAAATGGTTCTAGATCAGGGATATTCAACTAAAATTCAAAGAGGTCCCGTCAGAGAAAACGTATTTAAGCAAAGGTCCAGAACATCATAAAGTCTAACTTCAATTAGTGCGATCTATGATGATGTAACCTAGAAGTTTCATCAGCGTCTGCATGTAATCAATAACTGATCATCAAATCAAATAAATTCAGTACGGTTCAGAAACATTTTGACAACATTTATTAACAAATAACTTTTGATATAACTATACATCTTAAAATGAAGTATATTCAGTTTTGATTATGTTCATAGTTGAGAAAGGTTCCTCCAGCTGTATGTTGATCCAAACATGGTCAGCATGTGCAGGACTATTTCCCTCTCTGTCGCTTTATTCATTCTCTTTTTTCTGTCTCTCACCTCTCAACTGTTTTCTGAACACAGAGCTGTGATGTTTAGCAGCTGCAATGCAGAGACTTCATTGGCTGAGTAGCGTCATGTGGGATGGCTGAACTCGTACCTAATTGGTCTGTGTGTTTCCTGAGCTGATAACTAATGCCGTAAACACTGGGAAAGCTGTACCGGTAAAACAGAAGCGACCGGTTAAATTTAAAATCCCGTTACAGTTTACTGATTACAGGTCCGGTCTGTATAAGACGGCGTCTGGGTCCGGATCCGGACCGCGGACCACCAGTTAGTGACCCCTGATCTAGATGATGAGTAATGATTTCTGATTGAAAACAGTAATAATTAGTTTTTATTAAATTGTGTCCGTCTTGTATCATCCAGCTGTCGGTTTTAGTCACTAGATGAGTTCCTGCTCTGCTGCCTGTAACGTCTATCATCCCTCCCCTTGTTGACTGACAGGCTATGAAGCCAGTGAGGACAAGCCCCCACTAACCCACCCAGATGAGCCTCCACCGGTCCCAGTAATGCTGGCCGAGCCGGCCTCCGTGGCCCCCGTGGTCCCCGTCACCCTGGAGAGGCCCGAGTCCACCTACACAGAATACCCCGAAGCCGGGCAGCCAGGGCACACAGGTGGGCTGGTTAGTTAGCTAGTTAGTTAGTGGAGGCTAACTGGTTGGAGGTTAACTGTCCGTCTACGAGGCCTGGAGGCTTTAAACAGACTACAGACACCAACAACCTGCGGGACTCAACCAGGACCAGTGATCCGTCTGAATTCACACCTGAGGGCCCAACAAACAAAAGGTTAGAGGTTGGAGAGAGAACGCTGCTGTGTTACCATGGTAACTGACGCTGAGGAGGTAGATCTCCATGGTAACTGACGCTGAGGAGGCAGATCTCCATGGTAACTGACGCTGAGGAGCTAGATCTCCATGGTAACTGACGCTGAGGAGCTAGATCTCCATGGTAACTGATGCTGCGGAGCTAGTTCTCCATGGTAACTGACGCTGAGGAGCTAGATCTCCATGGTAACTGACGCTGAGGAGCTAGAGCTCCATGGTAACTGACGCTGAGGAGCTAGATCTCCATGGTAACTGACGCTGAGGAGCTAGATCTCCATGGTAACTGACGCTGAGGAGCTAGATCTCCATGGTAACTGACGCTGAGGAGCTAGATCTCCATGGTAACTGACGCTGAGGAGCTAGATCTCCATGGTAACTGACGCTGAGGAGCTAGATCTCCATGGTAACTGACGCTGAGGAGCTAGAGCTCCATGGTAACTGACGCTGAGGAGCTAGATCTCCATGGTAACTGACGCTGAGGAGCTAGATCTCCATGGTAACTGACGCTGAGAAGGTAGATCTCCATGGTAACTGACGCTGAGGAGCTAGATCTCCATGCTAACTGATGCTCCGTAGAAGGATCTGTCCAGGTTTTAGATTTAAATCCGCTGGATGAAGCTCCAGTGTCTCTTCAGTGCTTCTCCAGATGTTCTGAGTGTTGATGTTTTATCTGCATCCTGTTGAGCGACTGAATGAAGCTGTTCGGTTACAGCAGCATCAACTGTAGAAAACCTGTCATCATTCAGTTTGTAAAGCAAAAAATGTCTGAATGTGTTCTTCTGCTTGGTCCTAATTTACCTCCAGCTCTGTTTAAAGCACAGATAAAGTCTGAGTATGTTGATGTTAATCTCAGAGGTAATGATCTGAACCAGACATTAGCTGACGTCCTCGTAGCTCTGATGGGTTTTTAGAACCAGCTGACACAAAGAAAACTCTGCTCATCCTGTTGCAGGACGTTAGAATCAGAGTTAAATCATTAAAATATGTGATTTAAACATGCAGCTGAATGGAGGAGTTGTGTGGTTGGTCAACAGACTGGTTTTAGCTGGTTGTTCTAGTTATCGCTCATGGGTTTCTTCTACCTGGTTGGTCTGCCTGGAATGAAACCATGTCTGAGCTCATCCTCCAGCAGCAGCTTTATCTTCTGGAGGATACAGCCACCGCTGAAGAGCTGCTTGTTGTTTTGTGTTTTATTCATCAGCAGCATTAAGATTTTATGGGGTTTGTAGCAGACATTTATCTCCCAGCGTCCTCCACCTGAACGGAACAGCAGCAGAGCTACAGGGAGAGTTTTCAGATAAATATCATAAATCCATGGATCACTTCTGGTCACTGCCCTCCATACGACGCTGGTCTGAACAGAACTCTGGATGTTTGTTTAACCAAACCTTTCCTCTCAGCAGGCGGTGACTCCCAGCCTGAAAACCCCCAGGAGGGCCTGAGGGAGCACCTGAAGAAGACCCTGGAGTTCTGTCTGTCCAGGTGAGCTCATTCAGACGGAGCTTCTCTGCCGGGGTCGTCCTGCTTCACAGAGCGCCTTCAGAAAACCAACACAGGAAATGATTAAGCATCACGTTTGTATGAGTTCAGGTATTAATACAGCAGATTTAGGAGAAAAATCTGATTAATGTTCCAGATGTACTGAAATATTCAGGTTAAGGCCCTGCAGTGACATTTATTCCAGATATGTCTGCCCCAGTAATATGATATACAACACCAAATAAACCCTACAGTTACATTTATTATTATATTATTATACAGACCTATTGGTCTGATTTAGGTAATAAATCTTAAGATTAAGACCATACAGTTATATTTATTATTATTTATTATACAAACTACTTACAAATTACCACAAAAAAATGTAAAATCACCACGAAAAGATGCAAAAGTGTCCCAGATGTAAAATTACCAGTAAAAGGTGCAAAATTACTACAAAAAGGTGCAAAATCACCACAGAAAGATGCAAAATTACCACTAAAAGGTGCAAAATTATCACGAAAATGCAAAATTACCACTAAAAGATATAAATTTGCCATTAAATGGTGTAAAATTGCCACAAAAAGATGCAAAATTGCTACTAAAAGGTGCAATTTACCACTAAAAGATATAAAATTACCACGAAAGATCCAAAGTCACCCCTAAAAGGTGCAAAATTGGTTGGGTTGGAATCCAAAAACTCTCAAAATAAATATTCTGATGCCACCGTAATGACCAAATTTTTGGATATTTGGGTCCAGCCCTACAAATTACATGAAAATTGTCTAAAATTTTCTCAGTATTTCTTTAAAAATGGCTCAGAAAACTGTTCAAAATGACAGCGTCCAAATAAACACAGAAATTGTCCCAAAATTACTCAAACTGTGTCCAGAATGACCCAAAATGACTTGATAAATGTTAACAGTTACTCCAAAATGTGCAAAATTAGCCTAAAATTTTTCAGCGACATGAAAGTATCCTAAGATTATCCAAAAATCACTAAACATTACTCAGAAATTGTTGAAAATTACTTAGAAATGGCTGAGAAAGCTGTTCAAACTGACAAAAGTGTCCAAAATGACACAGAAATTGTCCCGGGAGTATTAAATGTGTCCATGAAGAAGACAGAAAGCGTCCAGCTGTGTGAACGTCCCTGTTGTTGACTGTCCTCCTCGTCCTCGTCCGTCTCCAGGGAGAACCTGGCCAGTGACATGTACCTCATCTCCCAGATGGACAGCGACCAATATGTGCCAATCGTGACGGTGGCCAACCTGGACCACGTCAAGAAGCTCAGCACCGACGTGGAGCTGATCGTGGACATTTTACGATGTGAGTAGAAGACGACTGATTCCCAGGAGTCCGACTGAAACGCTGCATTTACTGCTCTGATGAGTCCTGTCTGGCTCTCAGCTCTTCCTTTACTTTAGGGCTTAATGACCTGCAAACATTTTACCTTCATACCTGGATGAGTTACTGTAAACCAGGGGTGTCCAACATGCGGCCCGCGGTCCTAATCCGCCCCCCCAGAGGGTCCAATCCGGCCCTCAAAGTGTAAAAAAACTGCAGATTGTAAATTAGTAAAACTATAAATTTAAAATCATTTCTAGACCATGACAAGTTGTTTGGATCAGAAAGTAAAATACTAGATTGTTCATTTGTGTCTTGTTTTTGTAATATTTTCTGTTTTTGTTGATTTTTGTCATTTTTCGTCAAACTTTTGTCATTTGTAAAAAAAATTTGTCACTTTTTTGTCGAATCTTTTGTCTCTTTTTTTGTTTTGTTGTGTGTCGTTTGTCTTGTATTTTTGTCATTTTGTTTCTCATTTTTGTCATTTTGTGTTTCCTTTTTTTCTGGTTTGTGTTTTTTGTCTTGTCATTTTGTGTTTTCCTTTATTCATTGTTTTGTGTCGTTTTGTGTTTTTTTGTCCTGCTTATGTTGTTAGCCTGTTTTTTGTCATTTTGTTTCTCGCTTTTGTAATTTTTTTGTCAAATTTTTGTCATCTGTCCATTTTTTTGTCACTTTGTCACTTTTTTGTCTCTTTTTTGTTTTGTTTTGCATCGTTTGTCTCATGTTTTTGTCATTTTGTTTCTCGTTTTTTGTCATTTTGTGTTTCCTTTTTTCTTGTTTGTGTTTTTTGTCTTATTTTTGTGGTTTTGTGTCTTGTTTTTGTGTGTGAGTGTTAAGCAGCTTTAGTAGAAGACAGATGCTGGTCAGATGCAGGAGTTATTGAAGCTGGACTGGATCTCTGATTAGTCGTTAATAATTCTGCTCCTCCTGCAGCTCTGCCGTTGGTCCAGGTGGATGAGAAGGGGGAGAAGGTGCGACCCAATCAGAACCGCTGCATCGTGATCCTCAGAGAGGTTCCAGAGAGCACGCCTATAGAGGTGAGGAGTGGTGTGGACACATTAAAGGAAAACCAACATACGGTGTCTCGTGTGCTGCCAGAACAGCTGCAGTCCACGATGGAAGGTTCTCAGAGTCTCTCAAACAGACACATTTTATAAACGGGTTTCCTTGGTTCTGTGTTCTGTTGGTGGAGGAGGAAGCTCACATCAGCCCAGAGGTGGAGCTGGTGTCGACTGTATTTACATAGTTCTATAAAGAGTTACTATAGCAGTAAAATCCTGCTTTTACATGAACACACCAGTAATAATAATATTAATAATATAGGGATAAATACACTACAGTGAGCATTTTAACTTTAAGTACCGTTTTTAGTGCACATGTTTCACGTCTGGGATCTGAGTCCCAACGCTGCCCGACACTTAATAATTCTATAAAATATTTCTAACAGCAAAAACACACAGCTGCAGTCTTCAGTGGCTTTATGTGAAGTTAAAGATCATGTTCCTGTGTTCACTTTATCTGTTTGTGTGATCTCACTATGGCGTCTGCCTGCATTCTTGACGTGTGAAACTAAAACTGGTAAATGTTAGCAGCAGGAACTCAGCGAGATGAAATGATAACAGCAGTGATGGTGTCTCTTTTGTCTCTTTATGTTTCTGGGAGACGCTTTTTACGGCCGATTTAAATCACAAACTCTGAACAGAACCTGAACCAGGTTAGCCTCACAGTATCAGTTACCATGGAGATCTAGCTCCACAGCATCGGTTTCCATGGAGATGTAGCTCCACAGCCTCAGTTACCATGGAGATCTACTCCACAGTATCAGTTACCATGGAGATCTAGCTCCACAGCATCGGTTTCCATGGAGATGTAGCTCCACAGCCTCAGTTACCATGGAGATCTACTCCACAGTATCAGTTACCATGGAGATCTAGCTCCACAGTATCAGTTACCATGGAGATCTAGCTCCACAGCATCAGTTACCATGGAGATCTAGCTCCAGCAGTTCCAGGAGATAACAGTCAGTTACCATGGAGATCTAGCTCCACAGTATCAGTTACCATGGAGATCTAGCTCCACAGCATCAGTTACCATGGAGATCTAGCTCCACAGTATCAGTTACCATGGAGATCTAGCTCCACAGTATCAGTTACCATGGAGATCTAGCTCCACAGTATCAGTTACCATGGAGATCTAGCTCCACAGCATCAGTTACCATGGAGATCTAGCTCCACAGCATCAGTTACCATGGAGATCTAGCTCCACAGTATCAGTTACCATGGAGATCTAGCTCCACAGCATCAGTTACCATGGAGATCTGGCTCCACAGCATCGGTTACCATGGAGATCTAGCTGTGCAGCATCAGTTGCCGTGGAGATGTAACCAGGTAACAAGAGAAGAACCTTGGTGTTCCTGAAAGCTCTGCCTTCAGACTCTACATACCCGTTAACCCTTTAGTCTCCTCACCGTAGGAGTCAAGGGTTCAGGATGTTCCTTAAAGTTATCAGCCAATCAGAGGCATTTGTCAGCTGTTTGATTCTCCCAATGTGAGTCAACAAAGACCTGCTGTAGGATGGCTGCACATCCCAGAATAATGGAAACCTGTCTGGATCTGTTGATGGTCTGTTGGTTCACATTTCTTGATCTTTTATTTGCTGAACTTCCACTTTGCTTGTAGTCAGAAGATGAAGTGCAGATGTGGTCTGTTGTGTTTTATAAGCTCCTCAGTGTGAGTTTTATTTACAATCAATGACATACGATGAATGCAGATGAATTATTAGTGGAATTAATATCCTTAAAAACATTCATGTTCCACCTGGTTCACCTGTTTCTGCTCCCAGACCAGTTCATGAACCTCCAGACCTCCTCCTGCTGCTGAGAACCCAGACAGCTGACCGTGGATGTGGAGTATTTTCAGGATTATATCAGTGAATTCTGCCTCAGGGTGATGGAACACTTAGAGATCTGCTGACTGGGAGCTGAAGAGTTTTATCACAGCAGAACGTTATTCCAGTTTTCCTGCTGCTCCAGGACCAATTCCAGGATTCCTGATGGTCTGTTCACTCTGACAGCAGCAGTGTGACGCGTTTGTTGGCGTTTGTCGTCTTCAGGTCCATTTATAGTGAATCTGTAAAAAAATAATTCAGTTCATCACGTCTTCCAACGTTTTACTCTGAAAATAAAAAAGGAAATCTGTAGAACAGAGTTAAGGCTGAAGTGAAGCAGGTTCAGGAGATGAATGTGGGTTATATCATTTAGTTATTAGACGTCTATGTCCAGTGATTGCTGGATGTGGTGAGGGACCAGGAGTGTTAGAACAGCAATAAAAACTGTAGATTAGAGTTTTTTTAATTTAAAAACTATCGTTTCAGTGTCACAGAATCCCTCAGTTCTATAATGTACATCTAGCTTCAGTGATTAAAATAATTAAGATATTTATCTGCTTCAACGATAACATAATAGTTCAGATAGTTTTCTTTGATTTGTTTGCTTTAGTCTTTATTTAATGTCACACACTAACCCTGTAATAGTCATCTCCACCCTCTACCAGGTTCTTTCTAACTTCTACAGAGGAGCAGCAGAAACATCAGACTGATGTTTCCTGAATGGTAAACATAGATCAGCTGTAGTTCCTGGTTGTTCCACCAGGTGGCGCCTCTTCCTGTTTAATGCTGTAGAGACCAGAGGAGGCGTCACTCTGACTACAGTTAAAGCAGAGAGCATTGTGGGAGTTTAGCAGCAATGGGCACCATGACAAAGACTTCTGAGGAGGTTAATGACCTCCAATCAGAACTCAGATATTTCAATTGACTCACAGTTCACTAGGAGAGCTTTTATATACCTGAGTGTGTAAAGTAAAGAAACGGCTTGGAGGTCAAATGTTTAAAGGTTAAAAATAACTGATATCATTAGAAATAAAGTTGACTGTAGTTAATTTATTTTAACAAATGATTAATTAGCACCGCTGGCTAAAAATGGTTTGAAACTGTAGGTCCATGAGTAGGTCGTGTTCCCACCATGACAAACACTGATATGGAGGTTAGTGATGTCATTGTAGCAAAATACTGATGTGATCACAGCTGGTTCTAGAGGAAATTAACTGAAACCAGATTTATTCTTCAGACTGTGACACCTGGATGGATGTAAAACTGATCTGGTGTCAGTTTTTACCAGAACTCAGAGCTATGACAGCTCAAGAAATCTCCTCTATGTATTTTAAGGGTCTGGAACTCTGAAAATAGTCAACATCTGTGGTACCTGGATGTTCACAGTGACATGATAAAATGACAACAGTGTCCAAAAGTACACAGAAATTGTCCAAAATTACTCAAACTGTGTCCAAAATGGCCCGATATGACTTAATAAATGTTGGAAATTATCCAAAAATCATTCAAAGTGACACAAAAGTATCCTGAAGTCATACAAAAATCACAAAGAAATGCTCAATAATTGTTGAAAATTAGTTTGAAATGGTCAAAAATGTTTAAGAAAAGAAGAAAAAAACATTTAAATGACTCCTATTTGTCCAAACGGTGAAAAACCTGCGTAAAAAGCCTAAAAAAATGACATGAAAACTGATCTGGTGTTAGTTTTTATCAGAAGTCAAATGTCTTCTTCATTAAAAATTGGTAAAATTACATCAAAGTCTATAATTACCCCAAGAGACACCCCAAATTTCTTAGTATTTGTCAAAAATGGCTCAGAAAGTTATTGAAAATTACAAAAGATGTCCAAAAATAACACGAAATTGTCCCACAATTATTAAAATTTGTCCAAAAAATGACAGAAACCTTCCAAAATGACTCAGGATTTCCTAAAATTATTCAAAAATTGTTCAACAGGACCTAAAATTATGTCCAAAATTGGTCAAATCTGGATGATGTTGTATTATCTTATATTTCATACATGCTGAAGAAGGCTTTGATTTTCAGTAATTTTTCTGTTTCTGTTCAGAGCCTCCTGAGTTATTTCCTCCATAATGAATCTTCTCATGGCTGTTACAGACGCCTCCGTTTAGCCACATGCTGCTGTTCCCAGACCCGTCGTGGGTTTTTTTGTTTAGTTTTTAGGTGTTGATGTGCAGCATTTATTGGTGTTTTAACAGCAGCAGCAGTGGTTCAGTGTTTTCTGTGCACAGATGGTTGTAGAGACGGAATGATTAAAGTCTAAAATCTGGTTCCTGTGTCAGAATCCCTCAGATCTAAAACCTGCTTCAACGTTCAGCATTGAGAGGATTTAGGTTTCTGTGGGGAGGAATGATTTCAGACGGGTTTGTTTATGGTTAAAGTAATAACTCGGAAGCGTTTCCACTATGACCGATAGCTGGTAAATAATGCAGTATCCTGCTTTGTTTTTCAGGAGGTGGAGGCTCTGTTTAAAAGGGACAACCTACCCAAGTTCATAAACTGTGAATTTGCCTACAACGACAACTGGTTCATCACCTTCGAATCAGAAGCAGATGCACAGCAGGTAGAATATTTAATCATTCTGATCTTTTATCTCTTCGTTTAACAACGAGCTGCATGTTGGAGGAGTCATCAGGTGTTTGGTCGGAATGACACCAGAATCAGAAGTTTGGTGGAAGTTCACTAACCAGACTAAGTCATGTTTTTATTCATGTTTTTTTTTTTTTTTTTTTGTTAGCCCAGATTTAATGCTTGAGATAGGCGGCACATGTGTCTGTTGAAGTCAAGCTCTCATTAAAGGGATAGTTCGGGATTTTTGACATGAATCTCTATGGCATCCCTATCATTAGTAACGTACACTCTCACTGTCTTACCCCCGACAGTGTCCCGTGAGCAGAGTTCTGGTCCGGTTCTGGTCGCGGCGAAAGTAGTCCGGCAGGTTTCCAGGGTCACTTAAATAAAACGTGTTTCTTCTAAAAACAGCATGTGTTCAAAAGAGTGATTTATTTGCATCACAAAACCCATTTCCACGAAAAAGTCACACCACGTAATCACTTGACACTACTTCCTGTCCCGTCGTATCAATGCGCGCTGTCCTCCAGCTGACTGCTGCGTACATGTGTTGATATCAACACATGAGGGGTAACACTGTCGGGGGTAAGACAGTGAGAGTGTACGTTACTAATGATAGGGATGCCATAGAGATTCATGTCAAAAATCCCGAACTATCCCTTTAAGGATCTTTCTATTGTTGTGACTAATGCTAATGTTAGCCACATTAGCTGCATTAGTCGCATAGCATGCTAACACTCAGGATTCTCCTATTGTTGTGACTAATGCTAACCACATTAGCCACATTAGCCGTATTAGCCGCATAGCATGCTAACACTAAGGACTGTCCCAGCAGTAGTCTGGGTGTTATCAGTGCATAGAGACTCTTGTGTTCACTCTAACAGCAGAACATTTGGTGAGTTTATTTGTGCTTCAGATATTTTAGAGTTTAGTAGAAGCTGCCATAGGAAGTAAATGTTCACCTGGCAAAGGTGAAGGGGGCGGAGCTACACAGGCTCAGCTGGATGACTATTGGAGGCACTTTTCTCAAACTTAGGGATGTTCAACACTTTCAGAGGAAGCCCCAGGCTGTGAATCCTGTTTCTGATGACATTAAAGTCTAAGCTAACGTTGTTCTGTCATCTCTCCCGTTGAAGGCATATCAGTATCTCCGTGAGGAAGTGAAGACCTTCCAAGGGAAGCCCATTAAGGTAAACTTTATGGTTTTTATTGATCCCCTTGGGTGTAGTTTTTCTAGTTTCTAGTTTTTCTGATTAGATTTTGGGAGTAATCCTGCTCCTGTTTTAGCTACGTGGGTGTTTGGTGCTGATTTCTGGCTCTGTTCTGGCTCTTTGGACCAGGCCAGGATAAAGGCGAAGGCAATCGCTATCAACACTTTCATGCCAAAGAACGGTTACCGACCGGTGGAGGTGAACCCGTACGCCCAGCAGCGCTACACGTCCTACTACATCCCTCCAGTTTACAGCCCTCAGCAGCAGTTCCCTCTGTACAGCCTCATCACACCGCAGGCCTGGTCGGCCACTCACAGCTTCATCGACCCCACGCTGGTAAGAACCAGGTTTGGAATCAGAAATGTGATGTCAAGGACATGGTCCGTTGATTGTCTGAAAGGCAAATTTATTACTTATCTATCGTCAACATTGAGACCTCTATGAACATCTAGACCTCTATGAACTCCAACATCTAGACCTCTATGAACACCAACATCTAGACCTCTATGAACACTGACATCTAGACCTCTATGAACACCAACATCTAGACCTCTATGAACACTGACATCTAGACCTCTATGAACACTGACATCTAGACCTCTATGGACACCAACATCTAGACCTCTATGAACACTGACATCTAGACCTCTATGAACACCAACATCTAGACCTCTATGGACACCAACATCTAGACCTCTATGAACACTGACATCTAGACCTCTATGGACACCAACATCTAGACCTCTATGAACACTGACATCTAGACCTCTATGGACACCAACATCTAGACCTCTATGAACACTGACATCTAGACCTCTATGGACACCAACATCTAGACCGCCTTTAATTTCATGGTATCTGGTTTATAAAATATTAAAATTTATTCACATTAATACATTGACCTTTTTAAACTGTGTGTTTATAGTTTTACAAACCTTTCATGATCACGTATTTTAAAAAAACCAAATATTGGTTTAACTTGATCTTGAATTCAAACAGATTAAGATCCAGAGTTTGTTAGTCACATTTTCATAATGAACGATAATCAAGCACCAGATAGAAGCTTTTATTCTGAAGGTGTGTCTAGTTTCCAGCTCTCTGGATTCTTGTTGATGAATCTGTTTCCTGTTTTTTTTCCAGGTTGCTCCCTTTCACAACAACCAGTTCATCAACGGATTCACGACGTCACACAGTTTCAAACCAGCGTCGCCGCTCACCGTCAGACACTTCTCACCCAGAAACAGGTTCGTAGCTCAGATTTCTGTTCAGGAAATCATCATGAAACCCTGCTGAGGAGAATACAACCTGTCAGAGCATTTGAAGTTTGGAATCTCCTCAGAGGATCACGTAACGATGCTTCAGGCCAGAAACATGATCTGAGTTATTATAATTGTCCCTCAGATTTAATTGGACTCATGTGATCACATGATTAGTTGTGACTGAATCCAAAGAGTCACTTTGGTTCAAATCTCAGAAATCTCTGCTTCCTGTGTTCAGTCTGACTCTTTAAACTGGTGATGATTTGTCTCCATTGGACCTGCTGATGATCAGCATCGGTCTTTTATATCAGAGTCAAATAATGATGCTCATCTTCTTCACTCAGCGTTATCATGATTCCAACATTACCACCCAAAACATGAGAAGTGTCTGCTCTCAAGTGAAAACATGTAGAAATAAAATAACTGACAACAAGCTGACAGCAGAACACACACAGAAAACCCAACAAACTCAACATCACTGCATTCAAACCTGTTTATTATCAATATTTTCTACATTAAGAAGAATATGTGTCATATAAGTGTTTTCTAAAAATCTAAAACTCATCTCAAATCTCATCTATATCATATCTCATCATATATCATATCTTATTGCATATGTCATCTCATCATATCTCATCATATCTCATGACTCATCTCTTCTCTCATCACATATCTCATCTCATATCTCATCACATCTCATCTGTTCCTTTTTGCTCTTCTCACCACGTCTTTGTGTTTCCTGCAGGAATCACAGTAAACCTCACCTGAGGCCGACCCTCCCTACAGCGGATCGCAGCGCCGGCCTCCTGGACAACCCGACTCTGTTTCCCAGCTTCCCCAGCGAGAGGCTGAACGGTGTTCGCAGCAGCCCGCCGACCCGACTCCCCGGCGGCCAGGCCAGGACCCGGCTGCCCCCCGCCACGGCCTTCCCCCGCAGAGACACGGTGGGCACCGGCCGGGTGACGGAGCCCAGCAGCACCGACTACTCCCTGGGCCTCGGCCGAGGAAGGTATGGAGCTCCACAGACCTGCTGTAGCTTAGTGAGGGTCCATGAACCTGGGTTAGAAACGGTCTGTTCACATCAGGGAAAATACACTCCAACAGATGAGAAATCCTTCACTGTTCTCTCTGTTTATGTGCCGTCATTATTCAGGATTTAACAGTAGTTCAGGGACTGAAACAGCTCATGTTAAGCAGTTCAATCTTAAATCTAGATTTACTGACTAAAAACTTTATGTAAAACAAAAAGTCCACACCAGCTTTTCACTTCTCAACAAACTGTTTCCAAAGTTTAAACCAAATTTACTGGTCAAAGCAAAGCTGAAGACACATTTCCTCCTCCAGGTCAGTAACAGTCCAACATTTATTTTTCTGTTAGTAAGTAGATGTTCAGGATTAAAAGCTGTGATCAGTAACATGTTTTCCAAATCTCTTGTTTTGTCCACAACCCAAAATATTCAGATTACTGTTACAAAGGAGACGAGAACCCAGACAATGTTCACGTGTAAGGAGCTGCAATCACAGAATTTACAGTTTTCCCTTTAAAAAAATCCCTCAAACTGATGAATTGATTATGAATTCACAGTTGGTCTGTCATCAGATGCTCCATGTTCAGTAAAACAGCTCTATGTGAAAATCCCTCTGTCAGTCATTCTACATGGAAATAACCTTCATGGTGTTTTACTGCTGATTTACAGAAAACAGCTTGTGTTCTGTTTTGGGTTTTCCTCTACTTCACTGTTATAAAGCTGCTTTTTATGCAGATCAAAGATCTGCAGACTTAAAAAGTCCCATTTAAACACTGCAGCTTTTCTTCACTTATTTATCTGGTGTTGCTCCTTTGCATAGCGCCCTCTAGAGGCCAACAAAGGATAAGCAGCCTCCTGGAAAGATAAAAACAATGTTTTTGAAACATTAAAGCATTAAAAACTAACTATAGGAGGCCCCTAGAATCTAATTCTAGACCTGTGAACATGTAGCTGATGGATCTGAAGCTAACGTGGTCGAAGAGGTGTTGAACTGATGTTTCTGAAAGGAGTCGTTCCAGAACTGGAGGACATCTGGGCTTCTAAATGTCTGAAAAATCAACCTTGTCTTCTCCATATTGATCAATAATAGGTATTGATTGGCTCATCTTCCACATCAATGGCAGCATTTTATTCCATGTTTTCTGTGCTGTTTGCTAACTCTACTCTAATCCATGCTAATGTGATCTTTTTCTCAGCAGTAGAAGCTAGATATTTAGCTGCTGTTACTGCTGACCAAGAGGACAAACTGACTGATGGAAAACAGTCCAAAGAATTAGTCTGATCCTGATAATATGAGGTAGAGGGAGACATTCAATCAAGGCTGATGATGGGATGAAAAGATGGAAAATAGAAGAGAGGACATAGCTTTGCTCTACACATTCTATAGGAACACTGTTGGATGATGGAAACGACAAAAACAAGACACAAAGCGACAAACATGAGACGCAAAATGACAGAAACAAGACAGAAAATGACAAAAACTAAACACAAAATGACAAAAACATGACACAAAATCGCAAAAACAAGACAAAACGACAAAAATGAGACATAAAATAACAGAAACATCATCAACAGGTTCTGCTAACATGTTGTGGGACACGTTCCATGAATAATAAATATTATTTAAAATATTATGATTAAAAAAAAGTTTTCACAATTACAAGAGATATCAATGAAAAAAATAAAACCAAAAAAAGGAGATTTCAATTAGATTCTAACTGACTTATTGGGTATTTAAAATATTTCCCAACATTCTTTTCTCCTAGTTTTTATAGATTTGGTCTCAGGACAAGAACATTTACACACTACTGCATGTTTTAGGATTTAAAACATGGATTATTGGATGTAAAATGTCCTCCAGTCCTGGGATGATCCTCGGTATGTGAGTTGAAGTCACTGTTTCAGACAGAATGGATGTTTGTAAATGGAGATGTTCTCTTTCTTAAAGGAAAAATGTTTCTGCTTCTAGGAAAAAGAGGGATGAAAAGTTTACAGTGAGTACCTTTTGTTTTTCTTGTCATTCCTCTTCAGCTGTATTTCAGTGTGTGTTATCTGGTGAATTTGGCTTTGATACGTGTCAGCTGTTTCTGCTGTTTTTGTGTTTTTGACTCTGCTTGTCGCCTCCTCCAGAGAGTGACGCCTCCGTCGCCGCCGCCGCCTCCCAAACCTCCGTCTCCGAGCTTCGAGCTGGGCCTGTCCAGCTTCCCTCCGCTGCCTGGAGCCGCCGGCCAGCTGAAGACCGACGACGCGTTCGACAGCCGGCTGGCCAGCAGCGTGGTGGTCGGAACCACCAAGGAACGGGTCAGAAACTCCTCCGACGCCAGCCGATTAAACACAAAGTCATTATTAAACCACAGACTGCTGTCACCTTCTAGGTTCAGTTTCTGCTTTTCAGTAAAACATCAACTGGAACGAGAAGCACCTTCATTGAAAAATGATTTAAATTTCTCACAATGTATTATTTTTAATCTGTACGCTTTAGTTAAAACATCTGCATCATCCAGAGTTAAAGCTGGGATAGGCAGGGGTTTGTTTTGGTGTGGAAAAATGAGCTCACGGTGACTAAAAATTAGCAAACGGTGAGTAAAATTAGCAGACAGCGAGGAAAAATGAGCAAACTGTGGTTATAAAGTATAGCTCCAGTACTGTAGGTTCATGAGGACGTCTTCTTCCTGTGGAATATGGAGTAAATGAGTAGTAAAATTAAAACTAAAGCAGCCATGGATCTTCTCTCTACCTGCAGAATGTCAGCGCTGACTCCAGCAGTGGAGGAGTTCTTTCTCCGGCCGGCCCTAAGGAGCCTCTCCGGTGCTCCACCTCCCCGATGCCCGCCAGCTTCCAGCCCTCGCCCACCGCCACCACCCCCACCCCGACGCTGAGCCCCGCCGCCGCCACGCCACAGAGCCCCGCCCCCTCCATCCCTGCAACGTAAGACCTGGACACCTGCACCTTTACAGGCCTCTGATGCTTGTTTTCTGTGGAAGTAGAGCTGAAACCAACAGCTGTTCATCTATCAGATGTCCACACATTCGTCTGAACAAAGCTAAATGAACCTCCTATTTAAGTTATTTTATTCTGACAAACCATATGTCAGTGTGCACAACTGTAGTCAACTGGAAACCTGGTGAAATATGTCCATCATCATAGCCAGCATTATGTCACACTGTTGTCTTCTAGCTCAGTTATTTTATTCAGAACAGTGTCGGACGTAGATCTCATTGCTTTTTACTTTTAGGCTCTGTGTTTATGTTCTGACATATGTTTGTTCTGAGTGATATCTGGCACAAGAACTTCCTCTGGCTCTAATAACATCTATTCTGATCTCATCTAATCTCATCTCGTCTGATCTGAACTCATCTGATCTAAATAAGACAAAATTAGATAAGACGAGTTGAGATTTAATGAAATAGAGAAGATAGGATGAGTTAAGACGAGATGAGATGAAACAAGATTTCAGTGGTTAGAAGAGTTTCTATGGTCAAACTTTGACTGTTTCATTCATTTTAGTCGTTTGTCTCCTTTTGATTGTTATTGAGGTCGATTGACCAGTAATCTTGTGGTCCTGATGGTGAAGCTGCTGTTCCTCTGCCGTTCCCCTGCTGTTCCTCTGCTGCTGTTCCTCTGCTGCTGTTCCCCTGCTGCTGTTCCTCTGCTGTTCCTCTGCTGTTCCTCTGCTGTTCCTCTGCTGTTCCTCTGCTGTTCCCCTGCTGTTCCCCTGCTGTTCCCCTGCTGTTCCCCTGCTGTTCCCCTGCTGTTCCTCTGCTGTTCCTCTGCTGCTGTTCCTCTGCTGCTGTTCCTCTGCTGTTCCTCTGCTGCTGTTCCTCTGCTGTTCCTCTGCTGTTCCTCTGCTGTTCCCCTGCTGTTCCTCTGCTGTTCCCTGCTGTTCCTCTGCTGCTGTTCCCCTGCTGTTCCTCTGCTGTTCCTCTGCTGCTGTTCCCCTGCTGCTGTTCCTCTGCTGTTCCTCTGCTGTTCCTCTGCTGCTGTTCCCCTGCTGCTGTTCCCCTGCTGTTCCTCTGCTGCTGTTCCCCTGCTGTTCCTCTGCTGCTGTTCCCCTGCTGTTCCCCTGCTGTTCCTCTGCTGTTCCCCTGCTGTTCCTCTGCTGTTCCCCTGCTGTTCCTCTGCTGCTGTTCCCCTGCTGTTCCTCTGCTGTTCCCCTGCTGTTCCTCTGCTGTTCCCCTGCTGTTCCCCTGCTGTTCCCCTGCTGCTGTTCCTCTGCTGTTCCCCTGCTGTTCCTCTGCTGTTCCCTGCTGCTGTTCCCCTGCTGTTCCTCTGCTGTTCCCCTGCTGTTCCCCTGCTGTTCCTCTGCTGTTCCTCTGCTGTTCCTCTGCTGTTCCCCTGCTGTTCCTCTGCTGTTCCTCTGCTGTTCCTCTGCTGTTCCCCTGCTGTTCCTCTGCTGTTCCCCTGCTGTTCCCCTGCTGTTCCTCTGCTGTTCCTCTGCTGTTCCCCTGCTGTTCCCCTGCTGTTCCCCTGCTGTTCCCCTGCTGTTCCCCTGCTGTTCCCCTGCTGTTCCTCTGCTGTTCTTCTGCCGTTCTAATGGCTGCTGTTGCTTTCAGGGAGGTGAAGGTGACGGAGGTGAAGCCAAAGGAGGTGCAGCTCTCCGTGGAGCGAGTTCCCGGCACTTTGTCCACCGCGAGCAAATCAGTGCAAGTCAACGGAGCCGCCACAGTCAGTATCCATTCCTGCTTTGATTGTTTTTCTGCTCTAACGTTCAGCTGCCCTCAATCTCCGACCAATCCATCTAATTGGGAACAAAGGAGGGTAAATTATTTCCACCTTAATTCTGCAGCGTCTCATATTGATTTTCACTGAACACATTCCTCACAGCTGCTGCAGGAGAAGGTTTTTAGAAAAGATTTACTGGGAACAACCTGTAGGCAGGATTTTATAGAGGAAACCACTTAGTGCTGTCCCTCAGGTTAGGAGGGGTCCAGATGAAAACATCTAGAGGAAAAACAACTTCTGGTTAAAACCTGGTGGGACAAACAAACAGAACAGGACAATAATTAATCTACTAATGTGGGTTTAATGAGAGTCTCACTGCTTCCTGGTTCAACCTCTTTATGCTAAAATGACGACAGGAAATAGTAGCAGCCATGATCATTATTTTACCAACTAAATAAACTGAATGTACTTATGCACTGAGCCCACAGTGAGTACAGATTAGATAACGAGGAGGAAAAATGAGCAAAGAATGAGTAAAAATGAACCTACAGTGAATAAAAATGAGCCTACAGTGAGTTAAAATGATCCAGCAGCTGAACATTAACTCTTTTCTGCAGGAGCTGAGGAAACCTTCCTATGCTGAGATCTGCCAGCGGGTCAAAGACGCTCCAACATCACAGCCGCCGACCCCCAAGGAAGCCAAGCCAGCCTGCAGCGCCTCCGCAGGCGAGGAGAGGAAGTGCGCCGACGCCTCCACCCCCCCAGGGGAAGCCAAGGCCAGAGAGACATACTACCCCTCCTCCAAAGCCGGCCCCGCGGCCCCGGCCAGGCCCCCGAAGGAGGCCCGGAGGCCGGCCGGCCGGTGGGCGTCTCCTCCACCACATCCAGGGAAACCCCCCAGCAAGGATCCCCACCACACCCCACCCAAATCCCCCCAGTAGGGAGAGTTAAAAAGGAAATACAGTCAGGGCTAGCAGAACCACCATCACTAGAGCATCGAGGACGCCTTCTCTCTGGATCAGGGCTGCAGACAAAAAGCACTTTACTGTGCATGTAGAGCACCGTTCATCCTTTTACGCTATTTATTTGCCTTCTTTTAATTTCCTCTTTTATTTTTCCTTTTCTGTTTTTGCATCAGTTGCGTCGGCCTGTAAACAGACAACACTGAGTGTATCCAGATGTTAGAGCAGACTGAGACTTGGTCTGCGTGTCCAGTGGCAGCTTCATGGAGCTTCTTCATCAGCTCATCGCATCTATGTGCAACTCAACAGTGAAAATCTCTGAATCACAGAGAGACTCGGTGATTCACGTTGTGCAGATTTATTTACACTACTGTAGCGTGTCGCTCTTTTTCACGGCTTTGTTTGCAGAATGTCGCTGGTAGAGTTAGCGCTAACCGCTAATCCTCAGTGAAGAGTCGCCTCCTTCTGTTCAGTAGTTTCACTGAGGCGGCAACAAGGAATGTGTTTCTGGACGGCGAGGGTGAAGACTTGTGGGAAAGCTTGATGTGTTTTAGTTTTCGGGGGAAAGCTGCGAGGTTTTCCATCAAACTGTGGAGGACAGAAGATGCAGGTTGATGAATTTACATGGAGCGCTAACACTAGCTACCGTTTACAGCTCTGTAGCTTCATGTTGACACCGTTCAGTTTCTTCTGGTGCTAGACGTCCCACCCTGGAAGCTCACCTTAAACTGCACCGACTAATACTTGATTCACATCCGCAGATGTTTGTTTTGTGGGATTTATTAGAGGATTCTGTCAGGAGAGAACAAGGGAATCGACCCTGAAAGTAAAACGGGAGTCGATGAAACCTTCAGTCGGTGTTCTCCGTGTCGATGTTCACCGACGTGAAGCTGCTTCTGCTCCTATCGACTCCTCTGTTGGGGTGGTTTGTAGTTTGGCCTGAAAAGTGTGAATAGAAGCGATGGAAACAGGAAGTGAGACGGCTGAAAAGACCTCAGATGTTTTTATGATAGGATGAAGGTGAATGATGAGTGTGTTTTTGTGGGCAGGTGGATTGTGGGACTGTGAAGGAGGTTGTTGTGGAGAGTCGGACTAACGGACGGGTTCCTCAAGTCTTTACCACTAGAGATGTTTTCCTGTCGCCTGCTGTCGTCTCAGTTCTTCTCGTTCATTTGCACTCTTTTGGTTTCTCCTGTTTCTTGAGAAAGTTCGTGAAAAGCGTGACAGCAGACTTCCTCTTGCTACTTCACTCCGCTTTCCTGAGATAAATTCAGTTCAAAGCACAGATTCGGACGAGAGACTTGAAGATTTATGGAGCAGATTTTAGTGTTTGGGTTTTTCAGGACGGAATCGAGCGACATTTGCTGCGTTGGAGGAAAGTAGCAAGAAGAAGGCGAGCGTGGGGAAGGATTTAGTGTTGAGGTTGGGGGTTCTGTCTACTGTAGCAGCCACTCTGGCAGAAACCAACCAAAGAAGAAGAAGGGAGTCAGATTAGCCGCATGCTTCAGTTAATCTATTAAGATGCAAAACACTCTAAAAGAAACCACTGAACTCTCCAGAATATCAGTTTGGGGAACCTTCGCTCAAGTCTTCCTGCAGTAAAGCATTCTGGGTAATCCCACTAAGAGGAAACAGGAAGGGAACTGCTCTTTGCTTTGGAGTTTAGTTTCTTTTATTTTGAAGGACTGAGATGCACTTGGATGGTTGGATTATTCTTCAGTTTTGTTTTTCTCATCGGTAGAAGAGACGAAGACGCAGCATATCCGCCTCTTTAGAACCCGTCGCTGTTTCACTCCATCAGATATCTTCACTTTTCTTTTTTGGGAGAAGAAAAAAAAATCGAGTCGAAGCATCGAGGTCAAAATGTACAAAAAAAAATGTCCATCCAGTGTTTGAGAAACTTGAATTTTATTTAAACTTGAAAAATGACTTTGCCTTAACTTTTATACGAGACGAGCGTAGAGTTTATTTCTTTTCAAAAAAAAAAAATCCCCAAATCGTTAACGAAGCGTGATGCGTGGAAATATTTAGTGAGATTCAGACCTGCAGCGTTTTCTTCCCTCGGTTTGCTTTTGGTTTTTGTAAAATGTACGAAGAAGAATCATTCGGTTGTTCTTTTTTTGGGTTCTTGTTCGATAGTTTCAGGGTTTTTTTTCTTTTTGGGGAAAAATATAAACCGTGTAAATGCAAAACTAGTCGATACTGTATTAAATCTGTGCACTTTGAAGTGTGTGCTTTGCTTGTACAGTTGTAAATACTCAGAAAACTATAAGAGGTACCTTAAAATGATTATAAAATATATTGATCTTGTTAACTATAATGTCGCTATGGAGCTGGATGTAGGATATAAAGTCGTCGTCGTGCTTTTTGGAAATCCTTTTCTTTAATTTTTTTATTTTCCTTGGGGTGTGCGGACTTGGAGCTCGTCTGATTGTACATTTTCTGTTTGTCGTCTTTCATTCCACTTGTGCTCGCTCACCTGGCTGCTCAGGTGCGACCGTGGCCCCGCCCTCCTCTCCTCGCTGTGCCCATATTTGGAAACATCCTGTGGAGCCGACAGAGCCGAGTGTCCGCCAGCGTCCTCTTTGCTGCTTCTTCTGCTGCTTTTACCAGTATTTCTGCTTTTTTTTGAGCAGAAATATGTCCTGAAGCTCGTCCAGTCCAAACCGAAGCACTACATTTATTTAGCATCGCTGTGAGGCGGTGATCCAGGTGTGTTTGTCTTTTTAAATCATTTACAGACTCAGAAAAGTCATCACAGCTGAAATAACTTCAGGTGGATCTCAACACTAATACTTGTCATTTCTAATCAGACTAACGCTGACAGACAGGAGCTGATTATTAATATCATTATTCAAGGAGATCAATAACTGGTATTTGGAGCTTTAATTTGAAATTTAACATCATTCATCCCTCAACTCTGATTGGCTGTTAGTCGTGACATCAGAGCTGTGAGGTCACAGAGCAGCGCTTTGATTAGTTTTGTCAGGAATCAGTTTCCATTAAAACTTGATCGGTTTCTGACAGCAGAAAGTCTCCAGATGTCCTCCAGCTTCAGAACGTTTCAAAAAAGGTTTGTTTTATCAGAAAAGCTCAAATCTGCTGTTTTCTGTCCATATTTTCAGAGCTAATGCTAAAATCTGATGGTTTAGTCGCTGGACTAGCGGAGCCCTTAGCTTAGCACAAAGACTGGAAGTGGTTGGAAACTGTTAGCCAGACTCAGTTTTAAATGTAAAAGTGAGTCTATCAGCTCCTCTGCAGCTCATCAATAAACACAGGAAACTAACCTGCAGGTAGAAATGACTCTTTGGTGGTTGAACCGGAGATCTACTCGTTTTCACGTTTCTTCTTTAAGGATGGAGTCCAGAATCGGTGAAGCTCCTTGAGTGTTTCTGAGCTGAAGGTGGAGGATAAATGATGTTCTTTAAACCAGAAATCTAAAGTTTTTAGGGAATAAACTGAAAGTTCTGTTTTAGAAGAAGAGCAGATCTTCAGCACCAGAACTTTACCAGAATCAAACTGTGGATCCAGATTTTACTGAACAGGTTAGAAGTTGTGTTTTCAGGTGACAGTTCCAGTGAATCAGAGGTTTGTATTTTACTGTCCTGAACAGTAGAGTTGGATTGATCTGTTTCTGTTTGGTGAAGGTTTCTGTCCATTTAGTTTCTGTGAGAATATGGACAGAAAGCGCAGCTTTTCAGAGACGAACCTTAGAAAACAAAGAAGTTGGAACAGAAAAGCAGGACTTTAAAAGAGCGACGCTGATGGACTCGGTTCGGTCGTCGACTTTAAACGCATCAAAAAAAAGCACAGTGGAGACGACAGCAGAGGGTCAGCGAGATAAAGATCAGCCAAAAACCACTTCTACTTCCCTCTGATCTATCTTAAATGTACAAATGCGTTTCTCTTGGGTTTCTGTTCCTGGTTTGTGTTGAGGACGGATGCAACTGGAATCCCAGTTTTTGGTGGTTTGGGTTTCCGGCACGTTGGGCAGGTTGACGTCTGTTACCCGACGGAGAGTCCAGAACTATGCCGTGATCTGGCGCTTGGACCTGTACATACCCAGCTTCACTTCCTCTGATGACAGGAAGTCGTGGAGAAACTCTGCAGCAGCGTTTTCACACCGAGGTCGAACTGGAGCATCCGTGAACTGTGAATGTTTGCATGTGTGGAATAAATGCGGAACCACCAGAGCAGACGGATGCCGCTGGAGTCGGACCTTCAGACTGATCCTAACGCTGCTGGAGCTTCATATCAGCCTTAGTCTCCTGTTTCAGTGCCATCGTTCTTCGGTTCTCCCTCCAGGTTGCATCTCGTCTGTCATGTTGTGTTGTTCAGAGATCCGACTGACTGTGGTTTAACTCATTAACACGCTAACAGCTGTGGACAATCGGTGAGTCCGTCGTGTCGACCGGACAGATTTCTTTGCCTAACGACTCCTTTAACAGATGCGGGACGGAGGTTCGATCAAGAGGGCTTCTCTTCTCTTTTTGTTTTTGACTGTTTTTTGTTATTTTTGGGTCTTTTTTGTTCCATGGAGACTGGAATCAAGCGTACATGTCAGCTATAGATAATTTAAGTTACTCTCGTGTCATGATGTAAAACTGTCTAATTTGGAGAAAAAAATGTAGCTTACTGAAAAATAAAGATTTAGGCACTGTTGAGGCGCTGCTGTCTTTATTTGTTCTGTTTTTGAAGCTCTTCTTCGTGATTTGCAGACTGAAAGGAGTGGAGTCGATGATCTGAACATTAGCTGCTCAGAACAATTAAAAGCAGGAATGATGTTGATCTAACTTCTGGTTTTACCTAAAGTCCAGCAGTTTGGAGCTAATGCTAACATCTTCATGTTAATGTTAGCATGTTTAGTATTAATTACCAGCTGAGCCTGTTAGCATGCTAACAGTAGTGAGCTAGCAGTAGAGCAAAGGATGATGGGAGAGTTGGAGGTGTTTCAAAGAGAAGCGATAACATGGAAACGAAGTCTGTCTTTGTTTCTGTCTCTTCGTTTGTTTGATAATTTCTGGCAAAAAACTGACACCAGATCAGTTTACATCCATCAGGAGTCACAGTCTGAAGAATAAATCTGGTTTCTGTTCTAAAATGAGACAAAAGAGACTCAAAACAACAGAAAGGAGAACTGTCTAAGACACGAGAAAAAAAAAAAAAAACATCCAGTAAATATTTTTTTTTTTTTTTACATCCATCCAGGTGTCCCAGTCTGAACACTGGATCTGGTTTCTGTTCATTTCCTCTAAAACCAGCTGTGATCATCAGTATTATGGGATGTATCCTAGTGGTCATCAGTATTATGGGATGTATCCTAGTGGTCATCAGTATTATGGGATGTATCCTAGTGTGAACAGTTTAATATCTATGACGTAGGAATCTGTTTCAGTTTGTCCAAAGTTACTAAAATGGTTGAATCTTCTTCAAACTGCATCAGATCTTCCCAGAATGACTCCTAATGTGTCCAGAGTTCCTAACATCTGTCCAAAATGCCTCAAAGCTTTTCCAGAGTGACTTGAACCTTGACCAGAATGACAACAACTTGTTAAAAATGTCTCAGAAATGATCTGAAAAGACTCAATTTGGTCCAAAGTCTCTCAGAAATTGTTCAAAATGTGTCCAGATGATTCAAAACCTGCCTTAGATCAGTTAAACATTTACTGAAGTTACAATAAAATGGTTCAAAATGGCTCCAAACCTTTCCAGTCCATGTTAGAACCAGCTGTGGTCATTAGTATTATGGGATGTATCCTAGTGATCATCAGTATTATGGGATGTATCCTAGTGTGATCATCAGTATTATGGGATGTATCCTAGTGATCATCAGTATTATGGGATGTATCCTGGTGTGATCATCAGTATTATGGGATGTATCCTAGTGATCATCAGTATTATGGGATGTATCCTAGTGTGAACAGTTCAGAGTCCTAGAAACAATCATTGGTTCCTGGATGTGTTTCTGGTTCCTGATAATCCACCAGAGAAAACTTTAAAAGGTGATTGTGGGTGAACTTTAATGTTTTTAGGTGGTTGGTCACAACTATTAGAGACGATGGAAGAAGAAACCAGGATCATCTGGAGACACTGTTCACTCTGTTTCTAATACAGTCATATTAGTTATAGAGAAAATACTGAACAGAAAACAGATTTAGATTGTGACGCCTGGATGGATGTAAAATTAACAAAATGACCCAAAATTACCTAAAAACTATACAAAAATGACACAAAACCACTTCATAATAGTTTAAAATAACTCAGAAATTGTCCAAAATGAGGGTTAGGGTTATTACATCATGACTGTGACACCTGGATGGATTTAAACTGATCCAGTGTCAGTTTTTCCCAGAACTCAGATGTGTTTCTCCTCCTAAATGTCATGGTTCTATCTGCTGGACTGATGAAGTTCTGAGGATCAGAAATGATGGAAAAAGTCCATTAGAAAGTGATAAATCTGGACCCACCTCTATAGACTTCAAGGACCTGGAATGTTCTCAGTGAGACTAAACTGAAAGACTGGAAGCAGGAAAGGAGAACGTCCTCTGGAGAAAGTTCTAGAGTAGACCTACTGACAACTGGAGAAAGTTGTACTTTCTCCAGTTGTCGGTAGGTCTACTCTTGAACTTTCTACAGGGGACGTTCTCCTCTAGTTTTCTCCGGGTACTCCGGCTTCCTCCCACAGTCCAAAAACATGCTAAGGTTAATTGATTATTCTAAATTGCCCGTAGGTGTGAATGAGAGAGTGATTGTTTGTCCCTATATGTAGCCCTGCGACAGACTGGCGACCTGTCTAGGGTGTCCCCTGCCTTCGCCCAAGTCAGCTGGGATAGGCTCCAGCCCCCCCCCGCGACCCTAGTGAGGATTAAGCGGTGTATAGATAATGGATGGATGGACGTTCTCCTCTATGGACTTGAAGGACCTGGAACTCTGGAAATATTCCCAGTATGAAGGTAGAACTCTGATCATTGACAAAGTTACTGGAGATGAAGGACCAGATGTTCTGAGGAACTGTTTTTTCCTGGAATTGATCTAAAATGAAAGTTTGTTCCTGATGTCCTCTAACAACAACATTCAAACTGTTTTTAAAGTAAAAGTCTTGGTTTAATGGAGTTTAAACATTAAACCGACCTGCTGCGGCCACCAGAGGGCAGCGTGTTCACATGATGAGGACGTTGAACACAATATTTAATATAAGAAACGGGATTATATTCTCTAAACGGCTGTTTCTGCTCAAACATCAAGGTTCTCAGTCATCCAGGTCATGGCAGATTATAAAGTTCCTGATGTCTCCATCCAGCTGTGAGGAGAGGAAACAAACTGGACATTCAGACCAACAGATTTAGAGAATTTACTTTATGAATGAAATGTGAATCCATCGATGATCTTTTAGAGCAGCACTAATCTCCTGTTTCACAAAACCATCCCAAAGAGACCAGAAACAACGAAAAACATACAAACCAACACTAAACTAAAAAACCAGAGACAAGAGACGAGGAAGACGAACATCAGACTAACACATGTAGAACCACAAACCTACAACCCTGCTCATCTACCTCCAACATCTAGACCTCTATGAACATCTAGACCCCCATGAACATCTAGACCTCTATGAACATCTAGACCCCCATGAACATCTAGACCTCTATGAACATGTAGACCCCCATGAACATGTAGACCCCCATGAACATGTAGACCCCCATGAACATCTACACCTCTATGAACATCTAGACCTCTGTGAACATCTAGACCTCTATGAACTCCAGGTTCTGGTTCCTACCAATGAGTCCACGTAGACATCCATCCATCCATTATCTATACACCGCTTAATCCTCACTAGGGTCGCCGGGGGGGCTGGAGCCTATCCCAGCTGACTCGGGCGAAGGCAGGGGACACCCTAGACAGGTCGCCAGTCTGTCGCAGGGCTACATATAGGGACACACAAGCACTCACACATTCACACCTACGGGCAATTTAGAATGATCAATTAACCTCAGCATGTTTTTGGACTGTGGGAGGAAGCCGGGCTGTACAGTGGCGTAGTGGTTAGCGCTTTCGCCTTGCAGCGAGAAGGTCCCTGGTTCACGTCCCAGCTTGGACCTGGGATCTTTCTGCATGGAGTTTGCATGTTCTCCCTGTGCATGCGTGGGTTTTCTCCGGGTACTCCGGCTTCCTCCCACAGTCCAAAAACATGCTGAGGTTAATTGAATATTCTAAATTGCCCGTAGGTGTGAATGTGTGAGTGATTGTTTGTCTGTGTATGTGGCCCTGCGACAGACTGGCGACCTGTCTAGGGTGTCCCCTGCCTTCGCCTGAGTCAGCTGGGATAGGCTCCAGCGCCCCCCGCGACCCTAGTGAGGATTAAGCGGTGTATAGATAATGGATGGATGGATGGAGGAAGCCGGAGTACCCGGAGAAAACCCACGCATGCACAGGGAGAACATGCAAACTCCATGCAGAAAGATCCCAGGTCCGAGCTGGGACGTGAACCAGGGACCTTCTCGCTGCAAGGCGAAAGCGCTAACCACTACGCCACTGTGCAGCCCTCCATGTAGACATTTAAAGTCTAAATATCTAAAAACTGGAACCTTGTCTGGTCAAACTTTAACACATCAGATTCTACTGATGTTAGAACCTCAACAGTTGGAGAAATGTGGACCACAGACTGGATTTTAGTAGAAATATGGATCCATCCATAGATATAGACACTGACAGGACCTTTATTATTATTATTGTTATCATATTTTATATTTATTTTTATATTTAATATTAGTAGTATTGAATTTCCCTTCGGGGATTAATAAAGTTATTGTATTTATGGAGACACTAGACCACTAAAGTTTGAATTTTTTTTTTCTATTTTGAAGGACCAACAACCACCATCAAAGCTGATGTTAGCGTCCCTACTAGTACCATCAAAGCTAACATTAGCCACGATATCTGCATAACATGCTAACACTAAGGATTCCCCTATTGTTGTGTCAAATGCTAATGTTAGCCTCATTAGCCACACATCATGCTACTACTTAAGATTCTCCTATTGTTGTGGCTAATGCTAATGCTAGCCACATTAGCCGTATAGCATTCTAACACTAAGGATTCTCCTATTGTTCTGGCTAATGCTAATGTTAGCCACATTAGCTGCATAGCATGCTAACACTAAGGATTCCCCTATTGTTGTGTCAAATACTAATCGTAGCGTTATTAGCCACACAACATGCTACTACTAAAGATTCTCCTATTGTTGTGGCTAATGCTAATGCTAGCCACATTAGCCGTATAGCATGCTAACACTAAGGATTCTCCTATTGTTGTGGCTAATGCTAATGTTAGCCACATTAGCCACATTAGCTGCATAGCATGCTAACACTAAGGATTCCCCTATTGTTGTGTCAAATGCTAATCTTAGCCTTATTAGCAACACAACATGCTACTACTAAAGATTCTCCTTTTGCTGTGGCTAATGCTAATGTTAGCCACATTAACCACATTAGCCACATAGCATGCTAACACTAAGGACTGTCCCAGCAGTAATCTGGGTGTTATCAGTGCATGTTTGAAGAGTTTCAGTCAGGCTTCAGAGTGCATCATAGCACAGAAACAGCTCTGGTGAAAGTTACTAATGATCTTCTCATAGCGTCAGATAATGGACTGGTCTCTATACTTATTTTATTGGACCTTAGTGCAGCATTCGATACAATCGACCACAAACTTTTATTACAGCGACTAGAACATTATATTGGCATTAAAGGGACAGCACTGGACTGGTTTAAATCCTACTTATCAGACAGGTTCCAGTTTGTGCATGTCAACAATGACTCTTCTGAGCATACTAGGGTTAATCATGGAGTTCCTCAGGGTTCTGTCTTAGGACCAATACTGTTCACATTATACATGCTTCCCTTAGGGAATATTATTAGGAAGCACTGTATTAATTTCCATTGTTATGCTGACGACACTCAATTGTATTTATCTATGAAGCCAGATGAAACTAATCAGCTAGCCAGACTGCAAGATTGTCTTAAGGACATAAAGACCTGGATGACCTATAATTTCTTACTACTAAATTCAGACAAGACTGAAGTCATTGTATTTGGCCCCGAACATCTTAGAGAATTGCTTTCAAAGCATATAGTTACTCTGGATGGCATTACATTGGCCTCCAGTACTACTGTGAGGAACCTCGGTGTTATCTTTGACCAGGACATGTCCTTTAACTCACACATGAAACAAATCTGTAGGACTTCCTTTTTCCACCTGAGAAATATTGTGAAAATCAGGAACATCCTGTCTCAGAGTGATGCAGAAAAACTAGTCCATGCATTTGTTACTTCTAGGCTTGACTACTGTAATTCCTTATTATCAGGTTGTCCCAAAAGCTCTCTGAAACATCTACAGCTGATCCAAAATGCTGCAGCCAGAGTACTGACAGGAGTTAGCAAGAGAGATCATATTTCTCCTATGCTGGTTTCTCTTCATTGGCTTCCTGTTAAATATAGAATAGAATTCAAAATCCTTCTTCTGACATATAAAGCTCTTAACAACCAATCTCCATCATATCTCAAAGACCTGATAGTACCATATTATCCTAGCAGAACTCTTCGCTCTCAGAATGCAGGCTTACTTGTTGTTCCTAGAATCTCTAAAAGTAGAATGTGAGGCAGAGCCTTCAGTTATCAGGCGCCTCTCCTGTGGAACCAGCTCCCAGTTTGGGTTCGGGAGGCGGACACCCTCTCTATTTTTAAGACCAGGCTTAAAACCTTCCTTTTTGACAAAGCTTATAGTTAGGGATGACTGGGGGACCCTGACGGGGTGAGCTGGTGTTTTCATTTGCACAACTGACTTCCCCTCTTGACGTCCCTTTAGTTTGTCCCTAGTTATGCTGCTATAGGCCTAGGCTGCTGGAGGACCTCTCTGGATGCACTGAGCCCTTCTCTAACTACCAATGTATTTACTATATATACCATTGTTGCATTACACTCACTCTGTTTCTTTCTGTGTCCTTTCTCCGAGTGTCCCTGATCCCAGAGCTGGATACTTCAGATGTGTGGTTGTTCTCCCACCTCCAGCTGCCCATTTCCACCGATCTACTCTGCATTGCCCTCACTATACTTGATTTGCTCATCTACATAGTCTTGAATTTACCACCAGCTATATATGTAGTATATTTAATGCCAGAGCTGTACACCATAGCAGTAAACTATAATCAGTTTCCATGTTAGTTGTACTTTGCATGTATCATCTGTCTTATCATGCATGTATTATACTGTGTGTTTTATGGTCCTTGTGTCTCCCCCCCCCACCTCTATCTCTACCCCTCCACCTCTATCCCTCTACCTCTCTACCTGTATCCCTCTATCTCTACCTCTCTATCTCTATCCCTCTATCTCTACCTCTACCTCTATCTCTCTACCTCTATCTCTATCTCTACCTCTCTACCTCTTCTGTCCCTCTCAACCCACCCGGCCAGCAGCAGATGGGTTCCCCACATTAGAGCCGGGTTCTGCTCCAGGTTTTTTTCCCTGTTAAAGGGTGTTTTCCTGCCACTGTCTCCTTAGGACTGCTCTGGGGGTTCAGGCATATGGGTTCTGGAAAGCGTCTAGAGACAATTTGACTGTAATTGGCGCTATATAAATAAAATTGAATTGAATTGAATTGGATTGAGACTCTTGTGTTCACTCTAACAGCAGAACATTTGGTGAGTTTATTTGTGGTTCCGATATTTCAGAGTTTAGCTGCCAGAAGTAAATAAACCTGGAAGACAGAGAGATTCATTCTGATTGGCTCACCTGGAGGCATGGAGGGGGCGGGGCTACACAGAGCTGGATCCCTATTGGTTAGTTTGCTCAGAGGCTAGCTAGTTCTGAGGAGTTTTTATCTAAAATATTTTAATTTTAAAACACAAAAGTTTATTTAAAAAAACACAAAACACCAGAACGATGGATTAATTTCCTCCTTTTGTATTGATTATTTATTTATTGATCTCTGTTTTCTTTTATTCTTCACTGAGATAGATAGATAGATAGACTATAATAGATAGATAGATAGATAGATAGATAGATAGATAGATAGATAGATAGATAGATAGACTATAGATAGATAGATAGATAGATATAGATAGATAGATAGATAGATAGATAGATAGATAGATGATAGATAGATAGATAGATAGATAGATAGATAGATAGATAGATAGATAATTATTCTGCTATCTGGCGCCCTCTGTTGGTTTGTTTGCCAGTTTATTAAATTCCGTCTCATTTCTGTTTGTTTTCTTCTAATTTTCTCTCTGAAAGGTGAAACTTTCTTCTCTCGACGACTCTGACAGCTTTTCAGTCTCTGACTTCATTTCTGGATCTTTTAATTTCCTGCAGTCTGTTTTTAGCTGCGAGCTTCGTGAAGTCAGCAGCAATTAGACAGACACACAGGAACACGCAACGTCTAACTTTCAAAATAAAAGCTGGTGCATTTTTTTTTACAGCACTTTTTTTTCTTTTTAAAATTTAAATCTGATTCATTATTTTTCATTCAAGCGACTGGCATGTGGAAAGGAATCTAAAATGCAGACCAGAATATATATACATTTTTTAAAGGATCATCTTTAAAACAACATTTTCTTCAGTGCAACGTAAAATCCTTTCTAGGACTATTGATCTATTTCTCCTGTCACTTCTAGATTCTGCATGAAAACCTGAAGAGAGCTGCAGCTGAAGAGGATTTTCATTAATGTTTGTTCTTTAACTATTCCCTTGAGGAGACATTTTTTTTTTAGAAAAAATGTAGAGAATAGTCATAAATGTCGGTTTAATGCCAGATGCGCCTCTAAATGTCTTTGTTTCTGTTTGAAACCCTAAAATATAATATATAATGTTCTGTATGACACAAAAATGCATCAGATCTCTGGAATAAGAGTCTGGAACAAAATGAATGTTTTGGAGGCAAAAGAGGAAAATGACTAAATCCAGCTGAGTCAAAATTAATCATAAAAACAAACAATACAGACAAATTAAATGAAATCCACACAGATTTTATAGAATAATCTAAATCTAGATACATGAAAACATTCATTAAAAATACAACCAAGGCAGAATATCTAAGGCAGAAATATCTAAAAATAATAAGTCATAATATCCTAAAGTTTAAATGTAAAAAAATCTGATATTATTGCTTTTATATGTATAAATAGAAACGTTATAATTCTGAGGTGGTTATATTTAATCATAACTTTCACAACATTATGTTTACTCATATTTTACATTTATTTTAGGGCTGGGACTTTAACGCGTTAATTTCGATTAATTAATTACAGCGGAAATAACGCGTTAAAAATAATAACGCAATTAATTGCCCCCTCCTCAGTTCCCTCATTTCTGGTAACTCTGATGAACACTCCAGCCCAGTAGGTGGCGGTAATGAACCTAAAGTCTGTTTGTAGCCATGAAGAAGAAGCACAGGAAGCACTGAGTGAAGTCAGGCTCTGGTGAACAGTGAAGGAAGACCAGATTGAGCTTGTTGGACAGAAAGTTTCCTTTTAAAAATCTTCCTGATGGCAGCTTGGATAAAAGCCTGGTTGTGTGTAAATTGTACAACAAAGAGTTTTCTGATCACTGCGTCACTTCAAGCCGATGGTATCACCTCAATGTAAAACATGTTGCTGTTAGCACCAGAGCTAACGTTAGCTACGAGTCATGCTAACGGCTAACGGTGTAGCCATCCCATAATAGACCACTTTTCTAGACAGTGCTTGAGTTTACAGAAAGTCTTCAAATGTTGAATAAAATCGCTATAATTGCACTTAGATTTGCAGTAATCTGTGAATGTAGCAGACAGATGAAAAATGCAGATAAATAGAAATGAAACATTTTTGTGGTTTAAGTTTTTACTGCCTCCTTGGAGGAGGAATAACCTAAACAGCAAAAATATCTCTTTTAATAACTTAATTATAAACTTTTTGTTTAGAAAAAATTACATAAAGGGCTGTACAGTGGTGTAGTGGTTAGCACTTTCGCCTTGCAGCTAGAAGATCCCTGGTTCGCGTCCCGGCTTTCCCGGGATCTTTCTGCATGGAGTTTGCATGTTCTCCCTGTGCATGCGTGGGTTTTCTCCGGGTACTCCGGCTTCCTCCCACAGTCCAAAAACATGCTGAGGTTAATTGGTCATTCTAAATTGCCCGTCGGTGTGAATGTGAAAGTGATTGTTTGTCTTTGTATGTAGCCCTGCGACAGACTGGCGACCTGTCTAGGGTGTCCCCTGCCTTCGCCCGAGTCAGCTGGGATAGGCTCCACCCCCCCGCGACCCTAGTGAGGATTAAGCGGTGTATAGATAATGGATGGATGGATGGATACATGTTAAATTATAAACACTTATATGTCTATTCATTGATTCAACTGTCAACCACAATTTTGAATTGAAAAACTTCACTTATTGTGTCAAATATTGCTATTTGCCAAAACTGCAATTATTGCAATTAATTAATTACAAAGCCTGTAATTAATTCGATTAATTTTTTTAATCGCGTCCCACCACTAACTTATTTATATAAAAAATAGTAAGATGAGCCTTTATTAATCTCACAGTGGGACAATTTTAGCGTTAAAGTGGCAAAGATGGTGAAAACATTTAAGATATGTAGTATAAAAAGAAGAATAAATCAAAAATATACACAAGTTCTAAAACCCAAACATCATTACACAGATTTTTTGTGGAACAGAAAAACTGAGGGTATCAATGTTGCTCAGATTGTTTGGAAGCTAAAGGTATAAAAATTGACTTATTATGGCAAAAATGCTGGATAAATAAAGCTAAATATGAAAATGTGTAAAGAGAATTTTGTCATTTTAAATAAATCAGTTTTGGAGTCATGTTTATTAAAAATATTAAAGTTACAATGACAAAATAACATCGATATGTAATTAGTCTAAATGTCATAAGATGTAGGTTTTCAAAGTAAATATTATTATTATTTAGACAGGTTTAAACGTCTTCGTTTCACATTTCTTGACCATTAGCGGCTGTGAGGCTCTTATTGTGAAGGCGCAGCGGCAGGAAGCGGAAGCCCCGTCGGCGGCAGCTTGACGGTCTGCGGAGCGGCGCAGCTGCTGCTTCACGGAGCGACTCCGACTCAGAGACTCACTTTGGATTTTTGGGGTTTACAGGAGATCCGCGGCAGGAGGAGCCGGACAGCCGAGCTGTCGGGCGGCTTGGATCGGCGGAATGGCGGACCGCGACCCGGGGCCGCTGCCTGCGGAGGTTCGGGCCAAACTGGCCGAGCTGGAGCTCGAGTTGTCCGAGGGTGAGTCTCGATCCGCGGTGGAGCTTCAGCGGCAGGTCGCTGCTGCTGCTGGAGGGTAGAGTTTGGAAAGTCACAAGTTCAAGTCCTGATATTAACACACACACACACACACACACACACACACACACACACACACACGCTCAGCTGATGTTTTCTAATCTGGTAGAAACTTGTAGATCTGCAGGTCTTTATTGTTTCATTATTGATCATCTTCTCTGAATTTCTTGATTACTGATCCATAAAGTGTCCAGATGTTCAGTTTCCAGTGATTCTGATCAATCTGATGAACTCTGATGAAGGTCCTTCAGCAGATGAAGGTCCTTCAGCTGAAGGTCCTCCAACAGCTGCAGGTCCTCCAGCAGATGAAGGTCCTCCAGCAGCTGCAGGTCCTCCAGCAGCTGCAGGTCCTCCAGCAGCTGCAGGTCCTCCAGCAGCTGCAAGTCCTCCAGCAGCTGCAGGTCCTCCAGCAGCTGCAAGTCCTCCAGCAGCTGAAGGTCCTCCAGGGTTCAAAGTTTAGTTCTGGTCCAGATGTTCAGGTTCCTGACAGACTGAAGCTATCAGATGTTCCTGATCAATAATCAGATCAGCTGTTCAACAGTTCTGGTTTAAAGATACAGAAAAGTTCTTCAGATGTTCTTCTGATTTTATCTGAGCTGTGAATCCTCCAGTTTTAGCTCTAGTTTTAGGTTCATCAGAAACTAGTCAGAACATGGAGTGGATCAGTGGTTAGAACGTCACCTCACACCTGGAAGATCCCCAGTTCTGGTTTTGGTTTTGGTTCTGGTTCTGGGATCTTTCTACATGGAGTCTCCATGTTCTCCCTGCTAGGTTCTCCAGGTTCTCCCACAGTCCAACAACATGCTGAGGTTCATCAGTGATTCTAAATTATCTGTAGATGTGAATGTGAGTCTCTATGTGTAGCTCTGTAATAGACCGTTACCTGTCCAGGTGAACCTGTGATAGACCGTTACCTGTCCAGGTGAACCTGTGATAGACCGTTACCTGTCCAGGTGAACCTGTGATAGACCGTTACCTGTCCAGGTGAACCTGTGATAGACTGTTACCTGTCCAGGTGAACCTGTGATAGACCGTTACCTGTCCAGGTGAACCTGTGATAGACCGTTACCTGTCCAGGTGAACCTGTGATAGACCGTTACCTGTCCAGGTGAACATGTGATAGACTGTTACCTGTCCAGGTGAACCTGTGATAGACCGTTACCTGTCCAGGTGAACCTGTGATAGACCGTTACCTGTCCAGGTGAACCTGTGATAGACCGTTACCTGTCCAGGTGAACCTGTGATAGACCGTTACCTGTCCAGGTGAACATGTGATAGACTGTTACCTGTCCAGGTGAACCTGTGATAGACTGTTACCTGTCCAGGTGAACCTGTGATAGACCGTTACCTGTCCAGGTGAACCTGTGATAGACCGTTACCTGTCCAGGTGAACCTGTGATAGACCGTTACCTGTCCAGGTGAACATGTGATAGACTGTTACCTGTCCAGGTGAACCTGTGATAGACCGTTACCTGTCCAGGTGAACCTGTGATAGACCGTTACCTGTCCAGGTGAACCTGTGATAGACCGTTACCTGTCCAGGTGAACCTGTGATAGACCGTTACCTGTCCAGGTGAACATGTGATAGACTGTTACCTGTCCAGGTGAACCTGTGATAGACTGTTACCTGTCCAGGTGAACCTGTGATAGACCGTTACCTGTCCAGGTGAACCTGTGATAGACCGTTACCTGTCCAGGTGAACCTGTGATAGACCGTTACCTGTCCAGGTGAACATGTGATAGACTGTTACCTGTCCAGGTGAACCTGTGATAGACCGTTACCTGTCCAGGTGAACCTGTGATAGACCGTTACCTGTCCAGGTGAACCTGTGATAGACCGTTACCTGTCCAGGTGAACCTGTGATAGACCGTTACCTGTCCAGGTGAACCTGTGATAGACCGTTACCTGTCCAGGTGAACATGTGATAGACTGTTACCTGTCCAGGTGAACCTGTGATAGACCGTTACCTGTCCAGGTGAACCTGTGATAGACCGTTACCTGTCCAGGTGAACCTGTGATAGACCGTTACCTGTCCAGGTGAACCTGTGATAGACCGTTACCTGTCCAGGTGAACATGTGATAGACTGTTACCTGTCCAGGTGAACCTGTGATAGACTGTTACCTGTCCAGGTGAACCTGTGATAGACCGTTACCTGTCCAGGTGAACCTGTGATAGACCGTTACCTGTCCAGGTGAACCTGTGATAGACCGTTACCTGTCCAGGTGAACATGTGATAGACTGTTACCTGTCCAGGTGAACCTGTGATAGACCGTTACCTGTCCAGGTGAACCTGTGATAGACCGTTACCTGTCCAGGTGAACCTGTGATAGACCGTTACCTGTCCAGGTGAACCTGTGATAGACCGTTACCTGTCCAGGTGTGTAGATGATGGATGGATTTTCTCATCAGACGTCTCAGATTTGATCGTTTTCTGGTTTGGAGAAAAAAAAAATTTCTACTTCAGTTTGATGATGAAGATGGTGGTGATGATAATGATGAAGGTGATGATGATGATGATGAAGGTGATGATGATGAAGGTGATGATGAAGTTGTTGATGATGATGAAGGTGATGACGAAATTGGTGATGATGAAGGTGATGATGATGACGGTGTTGATGATGAAGGTGATGATGATGACGATGATGAAGGTGATGATGATGATGAAGGTGGTGATGATGATGATGAAGGTGATGATGAAGTTGGTGATGATGATGATGAAGGTGATGATGGTGATGATGAAGGTGATGATGATGATGAGGGTGATAAAGGTGATGATGATGATGGTGATGAGGATGATGAAGGTGATGATGATGAAGGTGATGACGATTATGGTGATGATGATGATGATGATGAAGGTGATGAGGATGATGATGAAGGTGATGATGATGATGATGGTGATGATGATGATGAAGATCCCATCCAGCTGCTTTCTGGTTGGTCTGTGGTTTTGTTTCTCTAACAGGAAGTTAGTGAAACAACTAACTTGGGTTCTGGAGCTTCTTTTAGTCTCTGAGGTCTTTTAGATGCTTTCAGTTCTTTTGGAGTTTTTTTTTTTAGTGTTTTTGTGGAGAAACTGACCAATCAGGGACAGTCTGAGTCATTTCCAGAGTTTCTGGTTCATTTTGGACGAATTTCGAGTAATTTTTGAAGACATTTTGATTAATTTTGGTTTTAGAAGGTTCTGGAATTTGGACTACTGTTGACTCATCAGTTATTTAGTTAAAATCATTTTAGGTGACTTTATATCATTTAGTCTGTGACTGCACCAAGTCTGGGCTTATTTTAGAATATTTCATGTTATTTTTCTACTTAAAGTCGTTTTAGATTTGAGTCATTTTCAACATGTTTGAACATTTTGAGTCTTTGTTGTTGATTATCAGATTATTTTAGATCATGGTTCAAAGTTTTGGACAAACTTAGAGTTCCTCTGATTTCTGAGACTTTTATCCAAACGTTGGAGTCAAGAATATAGGTGTCCGTCTGTCCGTCTGTCCATCTCTCCCTCCGTCCCTCCGTCCATCTGTCTTCAGATAATCTGGCTGCTGCTGAATATTAATCTGCAGTTGATCTCAGATAATGAGTCGTTCACCTCCAAGGATTAACAACAAGCCAACGTCTTCACAGAGCTGCAAACCTGAGTTTATGTTACGGCTTTTATTCTGTAGGTGTCTGTAGGCGTCTGTAGGTGTCTGTAGATGTCTGTAGGTGTCTGTAGGCGTCTCTACGTGTCTGTAGGCGTCTGTAGGCGTCTGTAGATGTCTGTAGATATCTGTAGGCGTCTGTAGGTGTCTGTAGGCGTCTCTACGTGTCTGTAGGCGTCTGTAGATGTCTGTAGATGTCTGTAGGCGTCTGTAGGTGTCTGTAGGCGTCTCTACGTGTCTGTAGGCGTCTGTAGATGTCTGTAGATGTCTGTAGATGTCTGTAGGCGTCTGTAGATGTCTGTAGATGTCTGTAGGCGTCTGTAGGTGTCTGTAGGCGTCTCTACATGTCTGTAGGCGTCTGTAGATGTCTGTAGATGTCTGTAGATGTCTGTAGATGTCTGTAGGCGTCTGTATGCGTCTGTAGATGTCTGTAGATGTCTGTAGATGTCTGTAGATGTCTGTAGGTGTCTGTAGGCGTCTGTAGATGTCTGTAGATGTCTGTAGGCGTCTGTAGATGTCTGTAGATGTCTGTAGGCGTCTCTACATGTCTGTAGGCGTCTGTAGGCGTCTGTAGATGTCTGTAGATGTCTGTAGATGTCTGTAGGCGTCTGTAGATGTCTGTAGATGTCTGTAGGCATCTGTAGGTGTCTGTAGGCATCTCTACATGTCTGTAGGAGTCTGTAGAAGTCTGTAGGCATCTCTAGGTGTCTGTAGATGTCTGTAGGCGTCTGTATGCGTCTGTAGATGTCTGTAGGCGTCTGTAGGTGTCTTTATCTTTTTAAAATTAATTAATTGAAGTTCCGTAACACTGGCTCAGTTTCCATCTTTATACTGAATTATTTTTAACCACATTTGAAAAATGTTGAACCATTTTTGAGTTATTTGTTCCATATTTGTTGTCATTCTGTAGGAATCTGAAGTCCTTTTTAGATGTTTTATCGTACCTGTAGATCTGGATGTTGTTGGAGGTCTTTGTGATGGAGGTGAGCAGTAGAGCTGTAGACTCAGGAAGCGGATGAGTTATGATGAAGCCTCCCGGAGCTGAAATCACTTGTTGTATTGATCCGGATAACGGCCTCACCTTCACACCGTCGCCATGGAGACACTGTTTCCACAGCTGGATGGAAACTCAACTCCAGCTGCAGGAGAATCAGCAGAACCTGAACTTTCCTCAGATAAACCTGGTTGGACTCCTTCATTCGTCTCTCTGGACACGTTTTCAATCATTTAGGACATTTCTTTGTCATTTTTAAAGTCATTTTAGACGTTTGAGTCATTTCAAGTTTATAAAATCGTTTAAGACATGCTTTAGTAATTCTGGGCTTTTTAAAAGTCATTTTTAGATGTTTAATGTCACTTTAGACTCATTTTGAATCATGTTGGAATCACTGGAGACAAATTTCATTTTATTTTAGACATTTCTTTGAGTCATTTTTACTTTTTAAAAAATCCTTTAGGACTTTTATTGTAATTTCGAATCATTTTTGAGTCATTTGGTTCAATTTGTGAGTCATTCTGGAAACATTTAATGTCATTTTAGACTAATTTAAAGTCAGGTTGAACATTTTTGTTGTCTTTTGGACAAATTAAAGTATTTTTAGATTTTTTTTTGAGATTTTGGGTAATTTTTTGAGTCATTTTGGAGAAGTTTTAAGTTATTTTAGACATTTGTTTGAGTCATTTTGACTCTTTAAAATCATCTCAGCCTTTTTATTGAAATTTTGAGCATTTTTGAGTCATTTGGGACAATTTTTGAGTAATTTTACATTTTTTGGTAATTTTTTCTAAAAGATACAACTTTAACAGAACTGTAATAAATATTAAATCTGGATGTAAACCTGGTTAATGTGGAATCTACAGAAATACACATGAAAACACAACAAACAGGATTAGTTTATGTTGTTTTTTTGTTTTATGGTCTGTTTATTTACTATCATAGAATATTACATATAAAACATATAAAAAGATGCAAACAGCAGGTTTTTTGGCATTTTTGCTTGAAAACAAGAAAATAAACTGATGGTTAAGATTCTTGATAATTGAATTTCTTTGAAGTTTAAAATGTTTCTGACACGTTTTTCTCATTATGAACAATTTTCAAGTCACTTTGGACCATTTTGAAGTAATTTTATGTAAGTTTTGCATCATTCCACACCATTTTTCAGAAGATTTATGATGTTTTGGACAAGTTTTGAGTAATTTTTCTACCATTTTTAAGTGATTTTATACAAGTTTTGAGTTAGTAAACACCATTTTTTGTAATTTTAGAGAAAGTTTAAGATGTTTTGGACACATTTTTCTCATTATGGATAATTTTCGAGTCACTTTGAATAATTTCTGAATCATTTTGGACCATTTTTTTGTATTTTTTTTTGACAATTTTTGAGTCATTTTGAACCGTTTTCAAGTAATTTTATGTAAGTTTTGCATCATTTAACACCATTTTCAGAAGGTGTAAGATGTTTTAGACTAGTTTTGAGTAATTTTTCTACCATTTTTAACATTTTTTTATTATGGTGTTGTTAAACACCATTTTTTAGAAAGTTTAAGATGTTCTCGACACATTTTTCTCATTGTGGATAATTTTGGAGTCATTTTGGACCATTTTTTAATAATTTGGGGCAATTTTAAGTCATTTTCTAAAAACTTTTCTAAAAGAATGCATTATTAAACACCATTATTCAGAAAGTTTAAGATTTATTTCTGTCGTCTTCACTAGAAAAGAAACAGTAAGATCAGTCCTAGATGGAAGATTTATGGTTTAAAAAGTCAATAAACTACGTTTCTGACTAAGATTTAGATTTTTTTTAAATGAACTTTAGGATTATTTTACTTCACGGAGCCTCCAGCTGGTTCTCAGATACCAGAAGAATAAAAGACATTATTGAACCTGCTGAGAGGTTCCAGCTATCAGTGATCAATAATTAAAGACAGGAGCTCTTAGAACAGCTGATTGGATCTGATCAATGATTGGAAGAGATGAAAGTTCAATAAAAGGCTTCAGGTCTTCAAACCTTCTGCACTTCCTGGTCCATTGGAGTCTGAATCTGCAATAATCCCATGTTAAGGTGGTTTTAATCAGAGTTCATTCTGGGACGCGATGACGGACTTAAACTGTCCATCTGTCCTCCAGCAGTCTTTGTTCATCTCAGGGAAGAGTCGGACTGGAGACATGGAGCTGATCGATCACTGCGGGGTTTGATTGATTATTATTACTGGATTATTTACTGATATCTGATCACACATGAAGCTGCTCAGATTGATAAACGCTGGTTTAGTCGAATCCAGTTGGTCTTCAACATGAGCTCTGGTTGGGTCTTTGTCATGGTGCCCGTTGCTGCTAAACTCCCACAATGCTCTCTGCTTTAACATGAACTGTACTCTGAGGTCCAAAATGCCAATCAAAATTATTCAGAAATGGTCCAATGGGACGAAAGATGTCCACAATGACAAAACCCTATCCAAAACATCTTAAACCTTCTGAAAAATGGTGTTTAATGACGCAAAACTTGTCTAAAATTACTTAAATGATCCAAAATGACTCAAAAATTGTCCAAAAAGACTTAAAAATGGTTCAAAATGATTCAGAAATTATCCAGAATGAGAAAAATGAGACCAAAACATCTTAAACTTCATCAAAATTACTGAAAAGTGGTGCTTAATGACTCAAAACTTATATAAAATTACTTAGAAATGGTCCAAAACACTAATCAAAATTGTCCAAAATGATTCAGAAATGGTCCATAATGAGAAAAATGTGTCCAAAACATCTTTGTTCAAAATTACTGAAAAATGGTGTTTAATGGCACAAAACTTGTATCAATTTGCTTGCAAATTGTCCAAAATGACAACTTATATATAACTACAGTTTTGTCCATTTTTTCCATGATTAAAGTGTTGATTAATATTTTTTCTGTATTTTTTTAGACATTAACTGTAAAATAACAATAAATAAAATGATTTCCCCATTTTTTAATCCTTACTATGCAGAATTTTATTTAATAATTAATAATATTAATTAATAATTTAAATACAGTAAAAATGTATATTTCATGTGAACTAATTTATAGTTTTAGCCTCTTTTAAAATGATTTTTTTACAGTCAACATTTAATTTGATTTTCTGTTTATTGTATATTATTCATATTTTTACAAAACAGAACATTTATTAAAATAACAGTAAAATTTTTCACTCTTTAATATTTTATTATTCATTACCATTTTTCACTCCTTAATAGACATAATTTTTTATTTCAAATTGTGGAAAATATCTGTAAAATACTTTTTTTAACTGATTAACATAAAGTAAGAAAAATTACAAAATAACTCATTAATAATTAATTTTTATAAAACTACAGATTTTTGATGCAGACATTGTTTATAATTTTGGCCTCTATTTATTTATTTATTTAATTTTTTTAAACCATTTTTCATATGCATAATGTTTTATTTCATATAGTGGAAAATATCTGTAAAATAATATTTTTTAGCTGATTAAAATAAAGCAAGAACAATTTTAAAAGAACAAATTAACATTTATAAAAATACAGATTTTTAGCGTGGACATTTTTTCATACTTTTATCCTATATTAATTAATGAATCTAAGTATTTATTTATTTTCCACTGCTTAATATACATAATTAGTGTTTCAAAAAAATGGAGAACATCTATAAATAACATTATTTAGTTGATTAAAATACAGTAAAAAATAATGTAATTTCCCAGTCAAAAATTGTAAAAGAAGAGAATATTATTTATGAAAATATACATTTTTGATTTGGACATTGCGTATAGTTTTGGCCTTTATTTTTATGTATTTATTACCATTTTTCCCTGCTTAATATCTGCATTTTTAAAATTTCAGATAGCTCAAAACATTTATAAAATAATATTTATTTAGTTGATTAAAATAAAGCAAGAAAAATGGTAAAAGAACAAAATATTTATAAAAACACATTATTAATAGTATTTTTAGTCAACATGTAAATAAATGTTTTCTTAAGGCGGTTTTCTTAAGGCGGTTTTCTTAAGGCGGTTCTGAAGTCGTGTTTTCTGCTGCTGCTGGATTGACTCTGAAGGAAAGAATTTCCTGCGACCGCATGCAGCTCTGCAACTGCTGCTGGTGATGTCATCGCTGGAGCAGGCGGGTGGGGGGGGGGGTGTTTCTGGCAGATTGCATCATTAAGCCGCTCAGACGCGCTTTCAGCCGTCGCATGCTTTAATGCAGCTGCTGCAGAAACATTCTGAGCTGCTTTTATCGTGAACCGTTCTCCTGCTGAAGGTTTTATTCCTGAAACGTTAAACGAAGCTCAGAGCTGCAGCTTCTCAGGTTTCACTGCAACATAAAGTCCTGCAGCTGGAGATCAGAAACGACAAACAGGCAGGAGGGTTTCTGCTACAAACCTCTACAAACCTCTACAGACTCAGATTTATTATTAAAACAAAACAATCATCAAAAAAATCCCCAAAATGACCTCATTTATAAACAGTAAAAACAGAAAACATCTCCAGATTTCCTACTTTCAGCTGGACCTTGAACATCTCGTCAGTAAAAATAAAACTATTGATGATATTTTACTCAAACGGCTCCACTCATTCTAGATATTTAATTATTAGTTTTGTGTCATTTTGTGTTGTTTTTTTGGCATTCAGTGTCTTGTTTCTGGCATTTTTTGTTGTTTTCTGTCCAGTTTTGTGCCTCGTTTGTCACTTTTGTGTCGTTTTGTCTTGTTTTTAGTTGTTTTGTGTACCATTTGTGTCGTTTCATCTTGTTTTACTGCGTTCTGTCTCATTTTTGTAATTTTCTGTCTAATTTGTGTCGTTTTATGTCTTGCTTCTGTCACCTGTCTTGTTTTTTTTGCCCTTTTGTGTCATTTTTTGGTCTTGTTTTTGTCATTTTGTGTCATTTGGTTCGTTTCATGATGTTTTTTGTTGTTTTGTGTTTGTGGTTGTTGTCTCTTCATCCTGTAGATGTTGTTCTATCTCCATGTTTCCTCTCTACTCTGTAGATGTTTCTCCATGCTGGATGGATCTCCACCTACCTGCTCGTCTGTTCTCTGTTTCCGCTACATTTATTCATTTACTCATCCAGTAGCTGTGCTTTTCCCTGAAACACTGCCTGCAGTTCAACCTCATATGTTTTTGTAATGTTTCTGTTGGTCCAGGAGTCACAGTTTCATCAAGACATCCAGAATGTTTAGTTTCTACTGAATCTCTTTAAAGCTAACACTTTATTTTTGGATAATTTAAACTGAGACGTGGAATGAAGAGAAATGTGATTTTAAACTCAGATTTTCGGCTCCAGTGGTGGAAATCTTCCTCATGAAGACCTTCATGAAGCTGTTTCAGGTCTTTATTGGGCGTCTGCAGCCTGTTTTCTGTGTTTTTACTCATTTCTGCTATTAAATGAAACCACATCTGTAATTTATCGGCTATTATTGGTGGAGGAGACCAAACTGGAGCTGAAAGGACTTCGGCTTTCTCAGCTTCAAGTTCCTGAGTTTGTTTGAAGATTCTGATCTTTGCTGTGATCTGAACCCTGATGATTGGAGGGCTGAGTCTGAGACGATTGTTACAATTCTGGTTAATGACTGAGTGTCTGTCTCGGCTCTTCCTCCTCGGTGTGACCTTCTGGTCAGAGAAGCTCTGAGCGTTGGAGGGTGAAGCTGGAGGTCTGAAGGTGTGAAGGTGTGAAGGTCTGGAGGTCTGGAGGTGTGAAGGTCTGGAGGTCTGAAGGTGTGAAGGGCTGAAGGTCTGGAGGTCTGGAGGTGTGAAGGTCTGAAGGTCTGGAGGTCTGAAGGTCTGAAGGTCTGGAGGTCTGAAGGTGTGAAGGGCTGAAGGTCTGGAGGTCTGGAGGTGTGAAGGTCTGAAGGTCTGGAGGTCTGAAGGTCTGAAGGTCTGGAGGTCTGGAGGTCTGGAGGTCTGGAGGTCTGGAGGTCTGGAGGTCTGGAGGTGTGAAGGTCTGAAGGTCTGGAGGTCTGGAGGTGTGAAGGTCTGGAGGTCTGGAGGTGTGAAGGTCTGGAGGTCTGAAGGTGTGAAGGGCTGAAGGTCTGGAGGTCTGGAGGTGTGAAGGTCTGAAGGTCTGGAGGTCTGAAGGTCTGAAGGTCTGGAGGTCTGAAGGTGTGAAGGGCTGAAGGTCTGGAGGTCTGGAGGTGTGAAGGTCTGAAGGTCTGGAGGTCTGAAGGTCTGAAGGTCTGGAGGTCTGGAGGTCTGGAGGTGTGAAGGTCTGAAGGTCTGGAGGTCTGGAGGTGTGAAGGTCTGTAGGTGTGAAGGTCTGGAGGTCTGGAGGTGTGAAGGTCTGAAGGTCTGGAGGTCTGAAGGTCTGGAGGTCTGAAGGTGTGAAGGTCTGGAGGTGTGAAGGTCTGGAGGTGTGAAGGTTTGAAGGTCTGGAGGTCTGGAGGTGTGAAGGTCTGAAGGTCTGAAGGTCTGGAGGTCTGGAGGTCTGAAGGTCTGGAGGTCTGGAGGTCTGGAGGTGTGAAGGTCTAAAGGTCTGGAGGTCTGGAGGTGTGAAGGTCTGGAGGTGTGAAGGTGTGAAGGTCTGGAGGTCTGGAGGTGTGAAGGTCTGAAGGTCTGGAGGTCTGGAGGTGTGAAGGTCTAAAGGTCTGGAGGTCTGGAGGTGTGAAGGTGTGAAGGTCTGGAGGTCTGGAGGTGTGAAGGTCTGAAGGTCTGGAGGTCTGGAGGTCTGGAGGTGTGAAGGTCTGAAGGTCTGGAGGTCTGGAGGTGTGAAGGTCTAAAGGTCTGGAGGTCTGGAGGTGTGAAGGTCTGAAGGTCTGAGCTGCTGCTGAGCTCCAGGACCAGGAGGAGGACTAATGAACAAAGAGCAGCAGAATGTGGATGAAAATGACTCGTGTGGAAAAGCTGCTGGTCTAGAAGAACAGCAGAGGTTGAAGGTGATCCAAACATCAAACGACTAGTTCAAGGTGGGAAAATGAATCCAGACCAAAAGTCCCGGAAGTTTTAATTTTTTGTAGAATCTGGTTCCAGCCAACGGTTTATTTTTGGTGATTTTTGAGCATAAATTATCTGACTGTTTAGTCAACAGAGAGCATCTCATGAAGGTTTTTATTATTATTTCTTGTGTTTTTAGGCTACAGATTAATTATTGTGTCCTGGTTTGAAACTGATCTGCAGAATAGCCAGAGGAACGAAGACTTGTCAGATCAACACGAGTTAAAAACGCGACTTTCTGATGTTTTTCTTCTTCTAAATCTTAAATGAGTCGTCATCTCTGCTCTGAGGAAATGCTGCCTGCATCCACAAACATCCTGAATTTTATTTACCAGAACGTCAGCAGCAGCTGAGTCGATCTTCGCTTCACAGTTGTATGAAGAAGTCCAGAATTTTTTATTTTTTACAGAATCTGGTTGAAGTTAACGGTTTATTTTTGAAACATTTTTGAACGAGACGTTTAATAGAAAAGTAGAAAATCCTCCTCCTGGTTCCTGCTGCTCTCCCACCGGCTCAGTTCTGCTGTTAGATGAGACCAGATCCAGATTCTGACCCTGAAATGAGGGAAGCGGAACCTTCAGAGTCGACGTATTCAGATGTTCCTTTCAGGCTAAAGTTTCTCCGTTATCCCTCCAGCTGACCTCACACAAAATCACACAAACGAGACGCAAAATCACAAAAATGAGACGCAAAATCACAAAAACGAGACACAAAATCACACAAACGAGACACAAAATCACAAAAACGAGACACAAAATCACACAAACGAGACACAAAATCACAAAAACGAGACGCAAAATTACATAAACGAGACGCAAAATCACAAAAACGAGACGCAAAATTACATAAACGAGACACAAAATCACAAAAACGAGACGCAAAATTACATAAACGAGACACAAAATCACACAAACGAGACACAAAATCACAAAAACGAGACGCAAAATTACATAAACGAGACGCAAAATCACAAAAACAAGACGCAAAATTACAAAAACGAGACACAAAATCACACAAACGAGACACAAAATCACAAAAACGAGACGCAAAATCACAAAAACGAGACGCAAAATCACAAAAACGAGACGCAAAATCACAAAAACGAGACGCAAAATCACAAAAACGAGACGCAAAATCACATAAACGAGACACAAAATCACAAACGAGACACAAAATCACAAAAATGAGACAAAATCATAAAAACAAGACACAAAATCATCAAAATTAGACAAAATCACAAATACGAGACGCAAAATCACAAAAATGAGACAAAATCATCAAAACGAGACACAAAATCACAAAAACAAGACACAAAATCATAAAAATGAGACACAAAATCACAAAAACGAAACAAAATCACAAAAACGAAACACAAAACGACAAAAATGAGACAAAAAACGAGAAAGGAGACAAAATCCCATCAGCTCAGATTCAGTTCTTGGTGTGAAACTCGGATCATCTGCAGCTTTTGCAGAGTTTGGTGTTTGGGTTTGTTTCCTCAGAAGCAGCAGCAGGAAGCAGCGTTCCAGGTTTAATGTGAGCTCAGATGGTGGATCGGTTACACAACGCCGGCCCGTTTGGATGAACTCTGAGGTATGAGGTCAGCTGAGAGGATCCAGCTGATCCATCTGCTGCAACCCTTCATCTGCAGCAGCTGCAGGCTAAAAGCAGAACAACAATAAAGCAGGAGGACTGTTAGCTGGGAAAAAAGACAAACTGCCGAGCTTTAAAACAGATAAACTTTATGGATGTCACAGTGGGGAGAGTTCACTGTTACAGCAGCTCCCACTACAGAAAGTACTTTATCAGCTAGCTGTATCCAGCTAAATCTAACGGCTAGCTTTATCCAGCTAACTTTATCCAGCTAAATCTAGCGGCTAGCTTTATCCAGCTAAATCTAACGGCCAACTTTATCCAGCTAACTTTATCCAGCTAAATCTAACGGCTACCTTTTTCCAGCTAAATTTATCCAGCTAAATCTAACGGCCAACTTTATCCAGCTAACTTTATCCAGATAAATATAACGGCTAACTTTATCCAGCTAAATCTAGCAGCTAGCTTTATCCAGCTAAATCTAACGGCTAGCTTTATCCAGCTAAATCTAACGGCCAGCTTTATCCAGCTAACGTTATCCAGCTAAATCTAGCGGCTAGCTTTATCCAGCTAAATCTCACGGCTAACTTTATCCATCTAACGTTATCCAGCTAAATCTAACGGCCAACTATATCCAGCTAAAGCTCACGGCTAACTTTATCCAGCTAAATCTAACGGCCAGCTTTATCAGCTAAATCTAACGGCTAGCTTTATCCAGCTAAAGCTAGTGGCTAGCTTTATCCAGCTAACTTTATCCAGATAAATATAATGGCTAACTTTATCCAGCTAAATCTAACGGTTAACTTTATCCAGCTAAATCTAATGGCTAACTTTATCCAGCTAAATCTAATGGCTAACTTTATCCAGCTAAATCTAACGGCTATCTTTATCCAGCTAAATCTAACGGCTATCTTTATCCAGCTAAATCTAATGGCTAACTTTATCCAGCTAAATCTAACAGCTAACTTTAGCCAGCTAAATCTAAAGGCTAACTTTATCCAGATAAATCTAACGGTAACTTTATCCAGATAAATAGAACAGCTAACTTTATCCAGCTAACTTTATCCAGCTAAATCTAACAGCTAACTGTATCCAGCTAACTTTATACAGATAAATCTAATGGGAGGTACCCAGGGTAACGGCTAACTTTATCTAGTTTATCCAATAATCTGTAAAACAACTAAAAGTATTTTCCAGTTTTCACTAATTCTTTAAAACAACAGCAAATATGTGTAAAATAATTGGACTTCTAGCTGATTTAAATACAGTCAAAATTGTCTAATTTTATGGTCAAATGCTGTAAAAAACTAAATGACTAAATAACTATATAATAACTAACTAAACTGAAATTATGTCCATTATTTTGTCCAGTTTTTTTATACAGTCAACATCTAAATTCACACTTTTTCTCTATTTTGTCTGTAATTTAACAAAACGGGGTAAATCTGTAAAGTAACTAAAATGATTTAACAGTTTTTATTCCTTAAAAAACATATTGTTCTTTAAAGCAATGACAAGTTTGTCTGATGTAAAATAATAAATACAACAAAATAGTCTAATTTTACACGTAAAAGTTTTTAAAAATAATTAGTAAAAAGTCCGGATTGAAATGTGGATGTTCTTCACAGTTTGTTCTTTTTATTTTACAGTTAACGTGTAAACTTTTCCTTTTATCTATGATTTTGCTTGTTATTTATAATTGAATAAAACAGGAACAATCTATGAAATAATAAATTATTCCAAAAATCTACCTTTAAACCCAAAAACCCTAAAAGCAGAATTTAAGAGCATTAAGTTTGATTTTCTGATTCCGTTTAGATGCTCTGTTGGACGTTTAATGTCAGAAAGTTTAGTGTTTATTTACTACGTGTTCGAAGTTTCTCCTCCATTTTCTGGGTTTCCACGGTGACGGGTCCATCTGACGTGTGATTGGTCAGCTGAAGATGTGCTAATCAGATGTGAACCTGTTGTTTAGTTTTCTGGTTTTATCTCCAGACCAAACAGCAGCAGTAAAAACGGTGAGTCTGGTCGTTCTGCTGTCAGACGGAACTCTTATCAGATCACAGCGACCTGGAATCTGACGCCACAAAATGAAAACAAACGTGTAAAAACTGAGCAGCTCTTCAACTGTTCGTTCATCTGTCTGCTGGAAAATCCCAAAGCGACGCCTCGTTTTGTTCCACATATTCAGTTAACCCTCGTGTCGTCCTGCACGTCAAAATTAACCCGTTTAAAAGTTTGAAAATGTGGAGAAGAAATATACACTGCTGAAAAAAGTTGAAGGAACACTTTGAAAACATCATATTTCAATGCGAGGACAAAACTAACTGGATATTTACATTGATATGGACTGGATAATGTGTTAGGAATAAAAAGATGCCACATCGTTTGATGGAAATGAAAATGATGAACCTACAGAGGGCTGAATTCAAGACACTCCAGAAGTCAAAGTGAAGAGCTGATGGTGCAGGCTGCTCCATCTTTCTGGAATTCCTCTGCAGCAACTCAGAATGGTACCCAGAATGAGAAGATGGATGGAGTCCAGAGGTATCTCCTCCTAGATCTGGACCAGGGCATCACTGAGCTCCTGGACAGTCTGAGGAGCAACCTGGTGGTGTCAGATGGACCAAAACATAATGTTCCAAAGGTGTTCTATTGGATTCAGGTCAGGTGAGCGTGGAGTCCAGTTAATGGCATCAGTTCGTTCATCCTCCAGGAACTGCCTGCATACTCTTACCACATGAGGACAGGCATTGTGGTGCACCAGGAGGAATCCAGGACCACTGCACCAGCGTAGAGTCTAACAATGGATCCAAGGATTTCATCCTGATACCTAATGGCAGTCAGAGTGCTGCTGTCCAGCCTGTAGAGGTCTGTGGGTTCCTCCATGGACATGTCTCCCAGACCATCACTGACTCATCACCAAACCAGTCATTCTGAACAATGTTACAGGCAGCAGAACGTTCTCCACAGCTTCTCCAGACCCTTTCATGTCTGTCACATGTGCTCAGGGTGAACCTGCTCTCATCTGTGAAAAGCACAGAGCACCAGTGATGGACCTGCCAGTTCCTGTGTTCTATGGCAAATGCCATCTGAGCTCCACGGTGCTGGTCAGTGAACACAGGGACCACTAGAGGACATCTGGTCCTCAGACCTTCCTCATTACATCTCTTTCTGATTGTTTGGTCAGAGACATTCACACCAGCGTTCTGCTGGAGGTCATGTCTGTAGGGCTCTGGCAGAGCTCATCCTGTTCCTCCTTGCATAAAGGAGCAGATATCTGTCCTGCTGATGGGTTGAGGACCTTCTACGGTCCTGTCCAGCTCTCCTAGACTAACTGCCTGTCTCCTGGAACCTCCTCCATGTTCTTCAGACTGTGCTGGGAGACACAGCAAACCTTCTGGCATCCTGGAGGAGTTGGACTTCCTGTCCAACCTCTGTAGGGTCCAGGTATCGCCTCATGCTACCAGCAGAGACACTGATTCCAGCCAAATGCTAAACTAGTGGAAAACAGTCAGAAAACATGAGGAGGGAACAAACGTTAGCGGCCTTCACCTGTAAACTCACTCCTGTTGGGGGGATTGTCTCGTTGTTACCCCTCTAGTGCAGCTGTTGTTAATTCCATGAACACCAAAGCAGCTGAAACTGACTAGAAACCACCTCTGGTACTTATTTGACCAGATCAGTATCACAGAAGTTTAACTGACTTCATGCAATACTTCGATTAAAAAGTGATCCTTTGTATTTTCAGTGAAACTTCTACTCATTAAAGGAAGTGAGTCTGAGTTTATTTTCCAGAAGTTTCTGCATTTTCCTGTAATTTCAACCATTTGATGAACAAAAACTTTGTAAATAAACTCCAAGTAACTGAACTGGTTTATTCTCAGATAAAATCACAGAAATTTACAACAAAAATCAGTATTTTTATTAATAGATGTCTTCCTTTACATCATTTAACTGTAAAATAACAGTTTTATGGATTTAATTTAGCCGAAAATATCACAAAATGTTCAGTTTTTATAAAAAATGTGTCAGTGAGTTTCTGTTTGAATGTTTGAGATTCGTTAACAGATAAACCTTCATGTTCCGCTTTAATTCTTAAACCTTGTTTCTCCACTGAACTCTTTAATTCATCTGATGTTTTTATGATTATAAAGCAGCAGCTGCAGATTTCTGCTCCACATTTCTCTGAGAGGTTTAGAATTATTCATAACTTCCGCTTTGGTTTCATATTTGTTGTTTTCCTGCTGGAGGTCAGTGAGGCGACGTTGAATCAGGAGCAGCAGATGGTTCCTGCTGGTTCCTGCTGGTTCCTGCTGGTTCCTGCTGGTTCCTGCTGGTTCCTGCTGGTTCCTGCTGGTTCCTGCTGGTTCCTGCTGCCTCCACCATGCTAGAACCTCCATCTGATCAGAGCTCAGGCTGTTATCCTTTTCAACAGGAGACAGAAACCCGATGTGAAGGTTTATTTCCACATTTTCATCCAGTATATTTTAAATGTTGTTTTGCAGTATTTTTAGGTATCTGCTGTATATTTCTTACGGTGAATGTTCGGTTTAGTTTAACTCTCCTGTTGTCCTCATTTACGGGCACCAGAAAATATTGTTTCCTTGTCTGAAAAAATACTATAAAATTCAGCAAAAAAATTCCCCAAATTTCTGAAAATTTGCTAAACCTTCAGAAAGTTCCAATAATTCCTTAAAAACTTCCCTGAAAAGTTTTATTTTTAAACAAATCAACCAAATGTGGCAAGAAAATTCTTGTAAATATTTTCAAGAAATGAGTAAAAATCTATCAAAAACCCCTAAAAATATCCAAAGTGATTCCATATATATCAGTAAAACTTATAGTTTCTTTAAGTCCATCCATCCATCCATTATCTATCCACCGCTTAATCCTCACTAGGGTCGCAGGGGGGGGTGGAGCCTATCCCAGCTGACTCGGGCGAAGGCAGGGGACACCCTAGACAGGTCGCCAGTCTGTCGCAGGGCTACATATACAGACACACAATCACTCACACATTCACACCTACGGGCAATTTAGAATAATCAATTAACCTCAGCATATTTTTGGACTGTGGGAGGAAGCCGGAGTACCCGAAGAAAACCCACGCATGCACAGGGAGAACATGCAAACTCCATGCAGAAAGAGCCTGGGAAAGCCGGGACGCGAACCAGGGACCTTCTTGCTGCAAGGCGACAGTGCTAACCACTACGCCACTGTACAGCCCCTCTTTAAGAACATTCACATAAAATTAAATTGTTTTGTGAATGTTCTTAAAGAAACTTTTTAATGTTTTTTTTTCCACCAAAAAATGTTTAGAAATTTCCCAAAAATGTTGAAAATGTGGACATCAGCAGTTTCACTGTGAAAATATATATTTTTTTCCACATTTTCAAACTTTAAAACGCAACAATTTGACCCGCAGGACGACAAGAAGGTTAAATCTGAAGTAAAACATGTTTAATGTTTGGAGACTTATTGCTGGTTAAAATCAAACTTATTGCTGGTTTAAATCAAACTTATAATAATAAAAATAATAATAAAGCTGCTCTGTTCTGTAGCCGACGGGGATTTTATTCACATGACAGAAGAACTGGATCACGTCTTGTTTTTCTCTTGCAGTTTCCTGGAAGGAAGCCGAAAGATGTCTTATGTAAAATAATGACATTAAACACATTAAAATAAAAGCATATGTCTGTAAAATAATGATGTTAAATACGCTAAAATAGATTTTTTCAAGTTTCAGTTCCATTTTATTCAGATTTTTAGTCATTTTGAACAACTGTCCAGTCATTGTGGACACATTTCAAACTATTTTGGACAAACTTTGAATGATTTTTGCCTAATTTTTGTTTCATTCTGGAGAATTTCTCAGTGATTTTGACAGCTTTCGTTGAGTTAGTCGAAGCTGGTTGTTCTGTTAGACGTGCAGGACTTTATGTTGTGGAGAAAAATGATCCAGGGAGGAACAGAAACGTCTTTATTTAGGGTTTTCTTTTTGTCTTAAAGACTCCTACAGGTTGTAGTCGTGGACAGTTAGATGGTTTTCTGAGGCGGGAGCAGAAGACACCCAGAAACTGTTCAGACCTCCAGGAGTTAAATGTAAAAATAAATGTTGATGAAGTCAGAAGAACGTGGAGGAACCTGCTGGAGGAACCTGCTGAGGAACCTGTTGGAGGAACCTGTTGGAGGAACCTGTTGGAGGAACCTGTTGGAGGAACCTGCTGAGGAACCTGCTGAGGAACCTGTTGGAGGAACCTGCTGGAGGAACCTGCTGAGGAACCTGCTGAGGAACCTGTTGGAGGAACCTGCTGGAGGAACCTGTTGGAGGAACCTGCTGGAGGAACCTGTTGGAGGAACCTGCTGAGGAACCTGCTGAGGAACCTGTTGGAGGAACCTGCTGGAGGAACCTGTTGGAGGAACCTGCTGAGGAACCTGCTGAGGAACCTGTTGGAGGAACCTGTTGGAGGAACCTGTTGGAGGAACCTGTTGGAGGAACCTGCTGGAGGAACCTGCTGAGGAACCTGTTGGAGGAACCTGCTGAGGAACCTGCTGAGGAACCTGCTGAGGAACCTGTTGAGGAACCTGCTGGAGGAACCTGCTGAGGAACCTGTTGGAGGAACCTGCTGAGGAACCTGCTGGAGGAACCTGCTGAGGAACCTGCTGAAGAACCTGTTGGAGGAACCTGTTGGAGGAACCTGTTGGAGGAACCTGTTGGAGGAACCTGCTGAGGAACCTGCTGGAGGAACCTGCTGGAGGAACCTGCTGAGGAACCTGCTGGAGGAACCTGCTGGAGGAACCTGCTGAGGAACCTGCTGAGGAACCTGTTGGAGGAACCTGCTGGAGAACCTGCTGAGGAACCTGCTGAGGAACCTGTTGGAGGAACCTGTTGGAGGAACCTGCTGAGGAACCTGCTGGAGAACCTGCTGAGGAACCTGCTGAGGAACCTGCTGGAGGAACCTGCTGGAGGAACCTGCTGAGGAACCTGTTGGAGGAACCTGCTGAGGAACCTGCTGAGGAACCTGCTGAGGAACCTGTTGGAGGAACCTGCTGGAGAACCTGCTGAGGAACCTGCTGAGGAACCTGTTGGAGGAACCTGTTGGAGGAACCTGCTGGAGAACCTGCTGGAGGAACCTGCTGGAGGAACCTGTTGGAGGAACCTGCTGAGGAACCTGCTGGAGGAACCTGCTGGAGGAACCTGCTGAGGAACCTGCTGAGGAACCTGTTGGAGGAACCTGTTGGAGGAACCTGCTGAGGAACCTGTTGGAGGAACCTGCTGAGGAACCTGCTGGAGGAACCTGTTGGAGGAACCTGTTGGAGGAACCTGCTGAGGAACCTGTTGGAGGAACCTGCTGGAGGAACCTGTTGGAGGAACCTGTTGGAGGAACCTGCTGAGGAACCTGCTGAGGAACCTGCTGAGGAACCTGTTGGAGGAACCTGTTGGAGGAACCTGCTGAGGAACCTGCTGGAGGAACCTGCTGGAGGAACCTGCTGAGGAACCTGTTGGAGGAACCTGCTGAGGAACCTGCTGGAGGAACCTGTTGGAGGAACCTGCTGAGGAACCTGCTGGAGGAACCTGGTCCAGATCAACCTGAGGAGGAAGTACAGGTTGCATAATGCTCAGGGATTGGTCCAGAAACCCACTTAGAGCTTCTTATTGGCTGCAGCCCAGAGACCAGCTGATCTCCAGGAGGGATTAAAGCGCCGTTACACAACCGGCGGCTCCGTCTGATTGGATGATGAGAAGACGCTTATTGTTGTCCTGCCGAGGTGAAGCCAGGTGGAGGTCAGGCTGCTTCTGTGTTCAGACACAAAGATCTCCTGAATCCTGACCAGAGACACAAACGAGAACAAAACAACTTAAAATATGTTCAAAATAGATGAAAACTTGAATAAAATGACTTGAAAGCTAAACAAAATGACTGGAAACTTTAACAAAATAGTTTCAAACGTGAACAAAATGACTCAAGTTTCTCCAAAATCCTTAGAAGTTTTTCCAGAATAACTGGAAACATAAATAAAATGTTTTGAAACTTGTCCAAAATTATTTAAATTTTGTCCAACACATCTTAAAGTTTGTCCAAAATAGTTTAAAGCTGAAACAGAATGACATGAAAACTAAACGAAATGAATGAAAACTTCAACAAAGTAACTTAAAATCTGTTAAAATGAGTCGAAGTTTGTGCAAAGTGGCTCAAAACTTGACTAAAATAAATAAAAACTTGAATTAAATGACTTGAATCTTTTCCGAAATGAATCAAAACTTGACCAAATTAGTTCAAACCTTAAACAAAATGTCTGGAAACTTCCGTAAAATGACCTAAAATCTGAACAAAGTAACTCAAAATTTGTCCTAAATGGTGTAAAATTTAAGTAAAATGACTCAAAACTTGATAAAATGAATCGAAACCTAAACAAAATGACTCAAAATGTGTTAAATTTCTCTCTTTATTTTCCAAAAATCCTGTTTTTATAAAATAACTATTGTTAATTACAATAAAAATGAACGTTCAGAATCCTAAATAACTGTTTTCTGTTTCGTTTCTATTTTTCTGTTGTCACTTCCGGTTATACCCTGGAGTTGGGACATTCCCTTTCCGGTTAAATTTGGATTTGTAAAAGTGTTTTGTTGCTTGTAAATTTGTCTTGGAGGTTGTAAAAGTGTTTTGCATGATGTAAATTTGGTTTGCACCTCTCGGCCGCCGTATCTTTCACTTTTCAAAAAGGAAAAAAACAGTAAATGAGTGAAAAAGTCGTAGACAAACCTCAAACTGACTTCTGGTGAAAATTCTCCCTTAACTTTAAATGTGAAGGTTTAAATGAAACGCTAACAGACCAGTGAGCTCCTGGACGCTTGAAGACGGTAAAAACTCTGCTTTTTCTCAGGACCTTCGCTTTGCTGTGTGTCGATGAGTGGAGGTTTTCTGTTTCCTCCGTCCTTCATTTCCTTCACCGTTTAACTGAGTTTATTCTAGATTTTAAGTAAGAAATCACAACAAAGGAGGATAAAAAATGGACCTTTATTGAGTTTATTGTGAGATTAAAGGACTTTTGTTGAGTTTATTTTTGGATAAATGACTTTTGTTGAGGGGGCTGCACAGTGGCGTAGTGGTTAGCACTGTCGCCTTGCAGCGAGAAGATCCCTGGTTCGCGTCCCGGCTTTCCCGGGATCTTTTTGCATGGAGTTTGCATGTTCTCCCTGTGCATGCGTGGGTTTTCTCCGGGTACTCCGGCTTCCTCCCACAGTCCAAAAACATGCTGAGGTTAATTGATTATTCTAAATTGCCCGTAGGTGTGAATGTGAGAGTGATTGTTTGTCTGTATATGTAGCCCTGCGACAGACTGGCGACCTGTCTAGGGTGTCCCCTGCCTTCGCCCGAGTCAGCTGGGATAGGCTCCACCCCCCGCGACCCTAGTGAGGATTAAGCGGTGGATAGATAATGGATAATGGACTTTTGTTGAGTTTATTGTGAGATTAAAGGACTTTTGATGAGTTTATTGTGAAATTAAAAAAATAACTTTTGTTGGGTTTATTGTTAAATTAAAGGACTTTTTCAAAATGGAAACTCACTGACAGGTACATGTAGACTTTATCTCAGCAGTAATAATAATAATAATAATAATAATAATATTCAGAATATTAAACTGAACAATGTTCCAAAAATCTAAATGAAACCAAACTCAGCAGATAAAATCAGACCAAAGAACAGGAGTCCAGAGAAAACAAACAAAAACAAATAAATAGAATAGAATAGAAATACTTTATTAACGTACTGATAAAATATTATATAAATTGTAGAATTATCTTTAGAATTATGTATATAAAATTCTAAAATAAAAATTCTAAAATAATTAAATTATATATATAAATTATGCAGAAATAGAATAGATTAAAATATTTTAAATAAAAGAATACATAAAAACTTTCCAAAGAGGACAGTTCATTAGGAGGTGAATAAATCTGTCAATAAACATTTAAAAGACAGAAATTAATCATTCTTTATTAAAATTTTTTTAGATTTGTCATCCAACATGAAAGTGAAAATCAGTTTGAAATAATTTCGTAAAACTTTATTTTACGTTCAGTTCTCAGTTTCAGATTAAATAAAGTTTTCTTTGTTTAACTTTTCTTCTCTTTCTAAACCGCCGTGTTTTTTTTGTTCCAGCCGTTGGTGTTTAAAGAGAACAGAGAGTTTCACACATTTCTGATCTGTGGAGGAAACAGAAAGAAAGGATTGAACTCTGGAGGTCAGTCAGTCTCTGAGCAGGAAAAATGGAAACTCCCGACGTTTGAGTCCAGCAGCTGTTTTAAAGAAACACGAGGCTGGAATCCGGATTATCGTCGGCTTTAAGGTCCAGAAATCCGTTAGCTGTGGTGCTAATTAAAGCTGCTGTTGTTAAAAAAGACACTAATTAAAGCTGCAGTTGTTAAAAAAGACACTAATTAAAGCTGCAGTTGTTCAAAACGCTCCTGTTCCTGCTTCAGATGTTCCTCCTGCTGTTTATGAAGTCAAACTGGTTTTAACGTCAGAAGAAACTCACTGGAACACGAGTTAAAGACTTAGAAACGTGTTTTTAAGACAAACTAAAGCCCAGATCTGTGTTTGTTTCTTCATTTTATCGTCTTGAACTCGTACTGTTGTCAGAAGCTCGCCTCAGCAGAAGATAAACTCTTTGTTTTGCTCCTCTGAAGCTGAAAGCTCTCAGGCTGGTTTCAATTTTCTGCAGCTCGTCTCTCAGAACAGGAATGTGTGTCGCAGCTGCAGATGTGTGGTTTGGTGTGTGTGTTTGTGTGTGTTTCTGTGTGTGTGTGTTTCTGTTGCTGCAGCAGGAATGTGTTGCTGTGACGACCGGCGACAGATGCTGCAGGCGACCGGCAACATCTGTGTGCATGAGTGTGCATGAATGTGTGCGATTGTGTGCGATTGTGTGTGAAGCTGGACGCCTCCAGAAAGGCTCTTTGTGTGTCGACTTCAGGCCCACAAGGAATTCTGGGATGCGTGGGAGCTGCAGCCCGTAAAAGCCGAGGAGGAACGACGGAGTCTTTTCCTTTCAGTCTGAAAAGTCCAAAAAGGCAGGACGGAAAATGTCCAGCAGCAGAGTGGCGTTATCGTTCTGAAATGATCCCTGTTTCAGCTCGTCGGTTTCTAAACTCCGTCTAAGTCGGACCATAAAGTCACTAAAGTTGTTTTGGATAAAAGTGCATTTGTTTATTAGATCTATTTAACCCTTGTGTCATCCTGTGTGTCAAATTGACCCGTTCTAAAGTTTGAAAATGTGGAAAAGAATATATTTTTATGTCCACATTTTCAACATTTTTGAAAATTTTTTGGTATAAGAAAAGAAATGTAAAAAAAAATGTTTCTTTAAGAACATTCACAAAAAAATCAACCAAAATCCAGCGAATTTCGCTGAACTTTTAGGGAATTATTGTCGTTGTGGCTGAAGGTTATGCAAATTTTCAGAAATTTGGGGAATTTTTTTGCTGAATTTTTGGATTTTTTCAGACAAGGAAACAATATTTTTTGTGCCTGTAAATGACAACAGGAGGTTAATCTGCAGCATCATCAGTCCATCAGATTGATAAAGACACAAAGTCAGAACAGCAGAAATTCATCATGATAATCTCTGATCGGAGGTCATTAACCTCCTCACAAGTCTCTGTCATGGTGCCCAATGCTAGCTAAACTCCCACAGTACACCCTACCCTCTAATACTATATTTACCCTCTAATACTACATTTACCCTCTAGTACTACATTTACCCTCTAATACTACATTTACCCTCTAATTCTACATTTACCCTTTAGTACTACATTTACCCTCTAATACTACATTTACCCTCTAATACTACATTTACCCTCTAACACTACATTTACCCTCTAGTACTACATTTACCCTCTAACACTACATTTACCCTCTAACACTACATTTACCCTCTAGTACTACATTCACCCTCTAATATTACATTTACCCTCTAGTACTACATTCACCCTATAATACTACATTTACCCTCTAATACTACATTTACCCTCTAATACTACATTTACCCTCTAGTACTACATTTACCCTCTAATACTACATTTACCCTCTAATATTACATTTACCCTCTAATACTACATTTACCCTCTAGTACTACATTTACCCTCTAATACTACATTTACCCTCTAGTACTACATTTACCCTCTAATACTACATTTACCCTCTAATATTACATTTACCCTCTAATACTACATTTACCCTCTAGTACTACATTTACCCTCTAACACTACATTTACCCTCTAGTACTACATTTACCCTCTAGTACTACATTCACCCTCTAATATTACATTTACCCTCTAATACTACATTTACCCTCTAGTACTACATTTAGACAGGGTTCTACTGGAATTTTGCTACAAGGTTCCACCTGTAGAACATTAAGGAACAGACTGGAGGCAGAATATTTTTTTTAAAGGATTGCAGACATATTCAGTTGTCAAACAGATACATTGGGTTGATTTAAAAAAAACTTTACTGTATTTGAAGTGTGTAGAAAACAGTACTCAGTATCTGACAGTAGTGTGAAATCTGTCTGACTGTCTTTTGTTGGGTTTATTGTGAAATTGAAGGACTTTTGTTGGGTTTATTGTGAGATTAAAGGACTTTTGTTGAGTTTATTGTGAGATTAAAGGGCTTTTGTTGAGTTTATTGTTAAATTAAAGGACTCTAGTTGAGTTTATTGTTGTATTAAAGGACTTTTAATGAGTTTATTGTGACATTAAAGTTCTTTTGTTGAGTGTATTGTTCAATTAAATGACTTGTTGGGTTTAATGTTGAATTACATGATTTTGTTTGTGTTTATTGTTCAATTAAATGACTTTTGTTGGGTTTATTGTTGGATTAAAGGACTTTTGTTGGGTTTATTGTGAGATTAAAGGACTTTTGTTGGGTTTATTGTTGGATTAAAGGACTTTTGTTGAGTTTATTGTAACATTAAAGGATTTTTGTTGGGTTTATTGTTGGACTAAAGGACTTTTGTTAGGTTAAATGTGGGATTAAATGTGTATAACTGGAGGTTTACCTGTGAATCAGGACAGTTTTGTGAACAAGTGCAGCCCTACAGCTGTTGATACACAGATTACATGATATTTTGAATTGTCGATATTCGTCTCATCATTATTTCTCTCTGTGATGATGATCCAAAGCCCTCCCTGGTTCATTATCGTTGCTATTTTCGTGCTTTTATTTCTGAATTATTTGGTTTCAGATGTCATGACGCTCAGCTCTGACTGATGCTATAATTATTTATCTTCTGTAATTCTATCATCTGTTCAGGCTGAAGCTCTGAATAAAGACGTAGTGAAATCAGACAGTTCATCTTTTCATGCTGGATGTGAACGATTCGTGGAGAAACGACTCCAACACAGAATATTTCCAGCTTTATTTCGTCTGGTGATGATTCTGTCAGCTGATCAGATACGACTAGCTTTGGATTGTGAAGGTGTTTATTGGTTGGTTTTCTGTGTTTGAACGTGTTTCAGAAGCTAGTTAGCAGCTGAACACATGAAGCTGTTGAGTTTCTGAGCTGCTCATGACTTTAGGTGATAAAGTTGTGGAACAAACACTTGGAGGAGTTTTCACGAGGCTGATCAGCAGGCTGCTGGTGACTGGGACTAATGCTGCTCAGAAAAGTAGATTTCAGGGATTGGTCAACCTCAGGACTCACAGCTCGTGTGTTTGTTTCCCCAGAATGAAAAAAGAAGAACTTTAAAAAGTTCTGCGGCGTTACTTTTTACTCTCGAAACAGGAATTATGAGCTCAAATTTTTTAGTGGTTGTTTAGAATCTTGTTATGGTGATTTCACTCCTTTTTCCTGTGATTTTGTATTGATTTTTTGGTAGATTTTTAACTTTTTACTGCGGTTTTGTGATTTTTTTTTGTTGTGATTTTGCTTCTTTTTGGGGCAGTTTAGTGTATTTGTAATTTTCTCTTTTTTGTGGTGATCTAGTTGATGTTTTTAAGAAACTTAAATGCGATGAGCTCCGTTAAAAAACTTCATTTGTTTGTGGTTTTTGTGAGTTTTTGTGGTGATTTTGGATGTTTTTTTGGTGTTTTTTTGTGTTTTTCTGTTGTGATTTTGCAGCTTTTCGTGGTGATTTTGGTTCTAGTTAAACAGAAACCAGATTCAGCGTTCAGACTGAGACGCCTGGATGGATGTAAAACTGATCTTTGTCTTTGTGTGTCTCCCTTTTGTTCTTTTTGTAATTTTGTCTCAGTTTCTAGAGGGACTGCATGTTCAGAGTTTACAGCATCAGATGTGAAATGTTTGACTTAACTTAAATTAATAAACGGTGACGACAGAGTGAAAACTTTATTTTAAGACGACTTAAACGTCAAAATCTTCCAAAAACAAAAGCAGCTTAAAGAGTGAAATTTAATTTAAAAGTGTGTTTTTCAGAGCTGAAGCAATTAGCCAATTAATCAATTAGTTGTTTAGTTCATCTCCAACTATTTCAAAAATCAATTAACGAGTTTAAATAATTGATAAAAATACAAACAGTCTAAATTCTCTGATAGTTTTTCTGGTTTCTTTCCTCTGTCACAGTAAACTGAAGATCTTTGGACTAAACCAGACATCTGCTTCATATTTTCACAGTTTTCTGACCAATCAGTTCATTAAAACGCTTCAGTTCTCTCTGAGAGTTTAAATGTGAAACCAGCTGAACAGAAGAATCCTCTTTACTTTGTTAACCTCGTTAACCTGCTTAATGAGCTTTGTTACGTCTTCATTCAATTTAGAAACTAGAGCAGATTGTCTGATTGTCCTGGACCAGAACCAGAACCAGAACCAGAACCAGAACCAGAACCAGACCAGGCTTCATCTGTCTCTTTGTCCATAAAGCTTCTGAGTTTTAGTCTGTAAATAATCAGCTGGAGTCCTGAAGAGACGTTGAACCCGAAACCTTCACAAACGATTTGGCTTACACTCGTCTCTGGAGTCTGTGATTTAAAATAATTATTCAACATAAAATCAAATAAAACTTAATTTAAAAACTCACCTTTAACCCTCTGAGCTTTTGGATGTTTTTCTGCTCCTTCCACATTTCCCCTCTGTGGACTGAAGTGTTTATTTTTAGCTACAGTTTAAATGTAGGATGAAGAGATGTTTGGAGAAATATCAGAATTTAGGCTCAGGTTTGTTTTGTTTCATCATCAGGTCAGGGACTTATTACAGTTTCTGACTACTTTTAAAGATGACTTTTATACCTGCAGGTTAAACGAGGATATCTTTGGACTTTTAGAGCTGCAGGATAAATGACTGGACATGAGAGTTTTATCTCTTGAAACCAACTCGTCTTGTTTCTGAACTTTCTGTCGTCTTTCTGACACTTTGGCTTTTAGATATTTGTTTTATGTCTCCTATTCTGGGTGGATTTCTCTACTTCTACTAGAATAAAACCGACAGCATAGATCGCTCAGACACTGACTGATTTTTAGACAAGTTTGTGGAGTTGATGTTGTCGTAAACGTGACGGTAAATCCTTCATGCAGCAACAAGTTAAAGCTAAAAAGCATCCTGGGATCCATAAATCCACCAAACGCTGTGAAACTAAAGCTTTCCACTGATTCAGACGCTGCAGCTGAGTCAAGGAGGTTCGAGAGCTCTGATAGGTCAACAGCATCTTGACTCGCTAAACCAAGATAATTAGACCAATCACAGCGGCCGGTTTGATAATGGGGGTGGGGTCAAGAGTCAACCGTTTGGAAGTTTTCATCCAGAGTTTCTAATAAAACTGAGAACTAGTATTTGAGATCAACAACCAAATCTAAACCTGTTTCTGTTCATTTCCTCTAGAACCAGCTGTGATCATCAGTATTATGGGATGTATCCTGGTGTGACCATCAGTATTATGGGATGTATCCTGGTGTGAACATCAGTATTATGGGATGTATCCTAGTGTGAGCATCAGTATTATGGGATGTATCCTAGTGATCATCAGTATTATGGGATGTATCCTAGTGTGATCATCAGTATTATGGGATGTATCCTGGTGTGAACATCAGTATTATGGGATGTATCCTAGTGATCATCAGTATTATGGGATGTATCCTAGTGATCATCAGTATTATGGGATGTATCCTGGTGTGAACATCAGTATTATGGGATGTATCCTAGTGTGAACAGTTCAGAGTCCTATAAACAATCATTGGTTCCTGGATGTGTTTCTGGTTCCTGATAATCCACCAGAGAAAACTTTAAAAGGTGATTGTGGGTGAACTTTAATGTTGGTAGGTGGTTGGTCACAACTATTAGAGAAAAGTAAAAACTCATTCTAGACAAATTTTCTTTCTTTTTGGACGGATTGTCATGTGACTGAACAAATGTTGAGTCCACTTTGACAAAGTTTGACTGCTTTGGTACACATTTGGATAATTTGAAGACATTTTTTGAGACTTTTGGACATTTTGTTAGTTATTTTTAATATTTTTCCAGTAATTTTGTATGATTTACATGTTATTTTGAACAATACTGAGTCATTTTTATGGGATTTTGGATGACTTCCGTGTCATTTGAAACAAGTTTTTAAGTAACTGTCAACAATTTTTGAATAATTCTATCTAGAGGAGAGAACGCCAAGAGTGTTTAAAGCAGGAATCAAAGCAAAGAATCTAAAATATAAAACATGTTCTGACCTATTTCACACCTTTTGTTTACTACATAATTCCAGATGTGTTCATTTTGATGCCTTCAGTGAGACTCTGGAATGGAAATAGTCATGAAGATAAAGAGGAACATTAAATGAGAAGAAGGTGTGTCCAGACGTTGGACTGCTCATGTGTTTCTGTCCTCATTCCTGCAGCTTTTTTTACCAGTTTGATCTTCATGCTCTCCATAAACACTCTGAGTCCATTTGTCTTCTATTCTTGTTGGACTTCAGAGTTCATCAGCAGAACGAGTGTTTCTGCTTCTCCCTTCACGACGACTTAACTCCTGGTGTCTCCAGCCTGGATCCAGTTAAACGTTCTGCATCGTCATGATGAAACCATGTTGGTCTGTTTGGACTCATGTCAGATCATCTTCTGGTTCTGGACTCTCTGTGTCTAAGATCCATGAATGTGTTGTTGGAGAGTTTCACCATAGTGATAGTTCTGGACAGGTTTAATGCTTTGTGATCTTGTGTGTTTTTGTGGAGCTTCTGGTGTTTCTGACTCGGTGGTTATCCCCAGAGCAGCTGGACTTTCAGCTTCTTGAAGAGCAATAAGACGTCTGGTTGGTTTCTACAGGAGTTCCTTGGGTTTCTGTGACCTGGAACACTAAGAATCTGGGACTCTTTAGATTCTATTTTAATGCAAATGATGCTAAAATGTTTTGTGGAACTCAGAAACGTTTATCTCGACTGAAACATGAATCAGATTTCAGCTGAAACTACGGATTTTAAACTTTTAACTGAAATTTTAATTTTTCTCTCACTGAATCCACAGTAGAAACAGAATTTCAGGTTATTTATTTATTAGAAACAGAACTTCAGGTTATTTATTTATTAGAAACAGAACTTCAGGTTATTTATTTATTAGAAACAGAATTTCAGGTTATTTGTTTATTAGAAACAGAACTTCAGGTTATTTATTTATTAGAAACAGAATTTCAGTTTATTTATTAGAAACAACAGAAAGTTAATCCAGATGCAGCTCGTAGCTCCAGTTTTCTAGTTTAAAATACATTTTCATAAACTATTAGCGACGCTGAACATGGAGATTATTCCTGGATGTGGTTTTAATGCGATTTCCATCCTGGTTGTATCCGTTGTCACGGTAACGTTCATGTACAGAATGTGTTCATTTTCCTCGCTGTGACTCGTCTTTCTCTGGATTATAAAGTCTTCGTTGGTTGTTTCTGTGATGCTAACTGTGTTCCTCTCTGTTTTCTCGGTTCTGTGCTGGTCCTTCCTCCATCCTTCGTCCTCCTGCTGTGGGTCCGACTCTCCAGGTAAGAAAACCACCTGAGCTGTTGTTTCTGTGACTGCTGCTGAGTTCTGGGTCAAACGGCTGATTTACCGTTTTATTCTGTTTCATGCTGGTGAAATGTTTATTTATGGTTCTCAGCAGCTTGACTGATGATGTGTTCTTTTATTTCTCCAACTTCACATCTAACTCAGAACTGCTTTGGTAAACGTCTGAACCGGTTCTTCTCATTGATCCTTCTCGTTGGTTCTACTCGTTGGTTCTTCTTATTGGTCCTTCTCGTTGGTTCTTTTCATTGGTCCTCCTCGTTGGTCCTTCTCGTTGGTCCTCCTCGTTGGTCCTTCTTATTGGTCCTCCTCGTTGGTTCTTCTCATTGGTCCTCCTCGTTGGTTCTACTCGTTGGTCCTCCTCGTTGGTCCTTCTCGTTGGTTCTTCTCATTGGTCCTTCTCGTTAGTTCTCCTCGTTGGTCCTTCTCGTTGGTTCTTCTCGTTGGTTCTTCTTATTGGTCCTTCTCGTTGGTTCTTCTCATTGGTCCTCCTCGTTGGTTCTACTCGTTGGTCCTCCTCGTTGGTCCTTCTCGTTGGTTCTTCTCATTGGTCCTTCTCGTTGGTTCTCCTCGTTGGTCCTTCTAGTTGGTGCTTCTCGTTGGTTCTTCTTGGCATCTGAATGCTCGGTTCTGGTGTCATAGTGTCAGCTGATAACCAGACCGTTACATCCTGGTTTCATGGTTTCTACTGAAACACTTGGTTTATTCTTGTCAGTTTGGAAACTTGTGACTCTGAACTTCATGGTTCTGATGAATATGTGGGTTCTGGATTCTTGGTTCTTAACGAGTTCATCGTGTTTTATGGATCATTCAGTTATAGACAGTTTGTTTCTGTTTAGTCTGTCAGTCTTTGCCTTCAACCCATTAAATCCTGCATTTGTTGGTTGTTCATGACTGGTTATATTTTTTGGCATTTTTTAAATAGATTAATAGAATAATGGGATTTTTGGTGAATCTGATGACTTAAAGACATCAGCAACTTTCAAATCGAATGATTCTTTCTGTTTCTGTGCATTCCTTCTCTGATAACTGGTGTCATTTTGGTGATTTTATCTGAACAGTAAAACCTGTTGGTGAGTTTTGGAGTTCAGCAGGTTAAAGGATGATTCTGGTTAAATTTAATGTAATTTTCTGGATCCATTAGCTGCTCAGAAAAACGTCCATTCCAATGAGCTCATTTCTGTTTTCTTTTGCTCAGACTGAAAAGAAGATTCATATGACGATGTAATGTTGAGAAGCTGCAGAGCTCCGTTAGTGTGACTGATGGAAGGATTATTAATAAACTGTTGTTGAAGCTGTAAACCTTCCGTTCTGCTGAAGAACCTCTCAGACTCTAATGAATCCACTCTGCTCCGCTCGTTATTATTATCACTAATGACGGTTCTGGTTGTGCAGCACAGACGGCTTCACACTGAGCTAATTATCACTAATTAATGAGCTGCTGATTAACCTGCTTCCACTGCTCAGCTCTGCAAATGTCACCGTGTTAAACGTTACAGCAGAATAATCAGAGGCTGGAAGGAGTCACCTGGTTCACCTGGAGTTTACCTGTAGTTTAACTGTAGTTCACCTGGAGTTTACCTGTAGTTTACCTGTAGTTCACCTGGAGTTTACCTGTAGTTTACCTGGAGTTCACCTGTAGTTTACCTGTAGTTTACCTGGAGTTCACCTGTAGTTTACCTGTATTTTACCTGTAGTTCACCTGGAGTTTACCTGTAGTTTACCTGGAGTTCACCTGTAGTTTACCTGTAGTTTACCTGTAGTTCACCTGTAGTTCACCTGGAGTTTACCTGTATTTTACCTGTAGTTCACCTGGAGTTCACCTGGAGTTTCCTGTAGTTTACCTGTAGTTCACCTGGAGTTTACCTGCAGTTTACCTGTAGTTTACCTGTAGTTCACCTACAGTTCACCTGGAGTTTACCTGTAGTTTACCTGTAGTTCACCTGGAGTTTACCTGTAGTTTACCTGTAGTTCACCTGGAGTTCACCTGTAGTTCACCTGTAGTTCACCTGGAGTTTCCTGTAGTTTACCTGGAGTTCACCTGGAGTTTACCTGTAGTTCACCTGTAATTTACCTGTAGTTCACCTATAGTTCACCTGGAGTTTACCTGTAGTTTACCTGTAGTTCACCTGGAGTTTACCTGGAGTTCACCTGCAGTTTACCTGGAGTTTACCTGTAGATCACCTAGAGTTTACCTGTAGTTCACCTGGAGTTTACCTGTAGTTTACCTGGAGTTCACCTGGAGTTTACCTGTAGTTTACCTGTAGTTCACCTGTAGTTTACCTGTAGTTCACCTATAGTTCACCTGGCATTTACTTGTAGTTTACCTGTAGTTCACCTATAGTTCACCTGGAGTTTACCTGTAGTTTACCTGGAGTTCACCTGTAGCTCACCTGTAGTTTACCTGTAGTTCACCTAGAGTTTACCTGGAGTTCACCTGTAGTTTACCTGGAGTTCACCTGGAGTTTACCTGTAGTTTACCTGTAGTTGACCTGTAGTTTACCTGTAGTTCACCTATAGTTCACCTGGAGTTTACCTGTAGTTTACCTGTAGTTCACCTATAGTTCACCTGGAGTTTACCTGTAGTTTACCTGGAGTTCACCTGTAGCTCACCTGTAGTTTACCTGTAGTTCACCTGAACACAGCGTCGTCAGTCAATAGAAGGGAGACGCATTAAAACTAAAAGTAGAAAAAAGAAGGACTCAGGATTCTTCAGCTCCAGTAACTTTATCAATTATCAGAGTTCTACCTTCATACTGTGAATCTTTCCAGACTCACAGGTCCTTGAAGTACCACAAAAAGACACCAAATCATGACAAAAAGAGGATAAATTACTGCATAAGGACACAAAATAACCACAGAAAGATCCAAACCCACCATAAAAAGATGAGAAATCCCCAAAAATCTTAACAAAATGACAGAAAATAAGATCAGAATCACCACAGGAATATATCACCACAACAGGATGCAAAATCACCATAGAAGAGCTGTTATCATCAGTATTATGGGATGTATCCTGGTGTGATCATCAATATTATGGGATGTATCCTAGAGATCATCAGTATTATGGGATGTATCCTAGAGATCATCAGTATTATGGGATGTATCCTGGTGTGATCATCAGTATTATGGGATGTATCCTAGAGATCATCAGTATTATGGGATGTATCCTAGAGATCATCAGTATTATGGGATGTATCCTGGTGTGATCATCAGTATTATGGGATGTATCCTAGAGATCATCAGTATTATGGGATGTATCCTAGTGGTCATCAGTATTATGGGATGTATCCTAGTGTGACCATCAGTATTATGGGATGTATCCTAGTGGTCATCAGTATTATGGGATGTATCCTAGTGTGACCATCAGTATTATGGGATGTATCCTAGTGATCATCAGTATTATGGGATGTATCCTAGTGACCATCGGTATTATGGGATGTATCCTAGTGATCATCGGTATTATGGGATGTATCCTAGTGATCATCAGTATTATGGGATGTATCCTAGTGTGAACAGTTCAGAGTCCTAGAAACAATCATTGGTTCCAGGATGTGTTTCTGGTTTCTGATAATCCACCAGAGAAAACTTTAAAAGGTGATTGTGGGTGAACTTTAATGTTGGTAGGTGGTTGGTCACAACTATTAGAGAAAAGTAAAAACTCATTCTGGATGATTTTTGTTTCATTTTAGACGGATTTTCCGACGATTTTATCAAATGTTGAGTCCACATGGACAAGTTTGGACTAATTTTGGTCATTTTGGGTAATTACTGTTTAATTTTGAAGAAAATTTTGAGTTATTAAACAATTATGGATGATTACGTGACATTTTGAACAATACTGGGTAATTTTAAGCATAATTCAAGGCTTTTTTTAAAAAAAAAGAAATATCTGAGTAAGTTTGAACAATTGTTTTGTGTTACTTTGAACAACTTTTATGTCATTTGGAACAAGTTTTTAGATAACTGTCAACAATTATTGAATAATTCTATCTAAATATGGAGAAAACTCTAAAAAGGTTGTTGTGGACAAATGTTTTTAGGTGGTTGGTCACAACTATTAGAGACGATGGAAGAAGAAACCAGGATCATCTGGAGACATGAATCTGTTTCTAAACTAGTTTCTAAACAAATCTTCTAGAAGAGTTTCAGGAACCTAAACTGCTTTTTCTGTCTTTTATTTTCTGTTTTGAGTCACTTTCTGGTTCAGTTTAGTTAAAATCATGGTTTTATGTTTGAATAGATTTAATAAAAACACCATTTCCCACTACTATTCCGTCTAGTTGTATAATAACCGTGTGGAGGCTGAGCTTTAGTTCGTCTTTCTCTCGTCTCTACGCCGTTATCTCTGCATTGAGCTGTAGGTTTTCCCTCCGTCTGACTTTGCGGTCCGAGCTGAGGTGAATCGGATCGCCTCCATGCTCCGGGGTGACTTTGCAGCGGTCGGTCGGTCACGAGGAAAAGAATCCAGCTCGTTTCCAGCTGCTTCATTCAGAGGAACTGCAGGTTTGATGCTTCACTCGGCTTCAGGGCTCTGGAGATTCCGGAGGTTGGAGAGTCCAGATGTGGAATCCAGCAGCAGGTCTGTGTGGAGAGCCACTGGATGGATGGATGGATGGACGGATGGACGGATGGACGGACAGACGGGGTATTAATAGACGTGTGAGGGTGACACTGAGGTCCACGTGGCCGAGGCATTCCTCCTGTCTGATATCAGCTCTCACAACTCAGCACTTCCACTCAGAGAGGACTCCTCCTGGAGTCTGGTTCTGAGTCTTTGTGATGATTTAGGATGTTTTGTTTGGTGGTGTTTGTGCTTTTCTGTTGGGATTTTGCAGCTTTTTGTGGGGATTTTGGTTCTAGTTAACCCTCATGTCGCCCTGTGGGTCAAAATCAAGCCGATTTAAAGTTTGAAAATGTGGAAAATATGTATTTTCACAGTGAAACTTCTGATGTCCACATTTTCAACATTTTTTTGGTGGAAAAAAAGAAATGTTAAAAAAAATGTTTCTTTAACCCTCCTGCTGTCTTCATTTACAGGCACCAAAAAAAATTCTTTCCTTGTCTGAAAAATATCCAAAAATTCAGCAAAAAAAATCCCCAAATTTCTCAAAGTTTGCAAAACCTTCAGGAAGGAAATTATTATATAACCCAAAATCCAGCGAATTTCGCTGGATTTTGGTTGATTTTTATGTGAATGTTCTTAAGAAAATATTAGAAGTTTTACTGATATATATGGAATCACTTTAGATATTTTTAGGATTTTTTTGGAAGATTTTTATTCATTTTTTGAAAATATTTATAAGAATTTTCTTGCCAAATTTGGGGGAGTTTTTTTTTAAAATTAAACTTTTAAGGGAAACGTTGAAGGAATTATTGGAATTTTCTGAAGGTTTTGCAAATTTTCAGAAATTTGGGGAATTTTTTCCAGTATTTTTGTATTTTTTCAGACAAGGAAACAATATTTTCTGGTAAATGAGGACAACAGGAGAGTTAAACTAAACCAGATGTTCAGACTGATTCCTGAATGGATGTAAAACTGATTTTTGTTTTCATTGTTTTATGTCTCATTTTAGTCGTTTTGTGTCAGATTTTTGCCATTTTTTGTCTCCTTTTTGTCATTCTGAGTCTTACTTTGTTGCTTTGTGTCTTGTTTGTGTCTCTCTTTTGACTTTTGTCTCATTCACCTCATTTTTCGTCATATTTTGTAGTTTTTTGTGTTTGATTTTCATTTGTGTTTTGCAAAGTTTTGTCTCCTTTCAGTTGCTTTGAGTCTCTTTGTGTCGTTTTGTCTCATTTTTGTGAATTTACTCTCAGACGTGTGAAAACATTTCATTCGTTTGTGGTTTTATAGTTAATTAGTGTTAATTTAATTAAGAAAAGGTTTCCGTCGTTGAAGTTTTCAGAGTTTTTCCAGGACGACGGCACTCGTGTTGCTTTTCAATAATCTTTCTAAAAAATCACCAAAGTTTATGTCTACAGAGCCATTCGTTATTTGACATTCTTCACAGGAAGTGGCTGAAAAATGAAAACATGCAGAAGATAAAATAGAAATAAATCCAGCAGAATAAAATGAAATGAATCGACCGAAATAAATAAACACAACTTTCCAGACAAGTTGAAGCAAAGTGCAGCAGAATTTCAAGGTTAAAGGAAAAGAAGACAACGAAACATAAAGTAACACAGGAAGTTTACATCAGACTTTACAAAATAAAAGTGCCCTGAGAGGTGTCTGGTGGTTTCCTGCATTTTTTAGCGTTAAACTTTTGACTCGCTGATGATCTTTGTTGAAGCTGGACTTTATATTTTGGGTTCTGGTCGGACAGAAGAACGTCTTCCAGGATGTGGATCAGTGGAACCTTTCTGACTGTTTCCTGTTTTATGGAGCAGAAGGAGAGGAACGTCCAGCTGCAGCTCTGATGATTCCAGTAAACGTGAAGAATATCAATCAGGAGGTTCTTCAGTGGGAGGTGGAGCTCCAAAGAACCAGAGAACCTTTAATTCTTGTGTTTTTCCTCTTCCATCGTGTGCCTGTGAACCGTTCTGATGTTTGTGTTCCGGTTTATTCCACCAGTTTCTCCCGTTTCTGTGGATTATTTCCACACTGAGGCTCCATCCTGGTCTCTGCTGTCGGCCAGGTGTCCCTCTGCAGGAAGCAGCCTCTGAGGTCATCGCTGAGGTCATCGCTGAGGTCATCACTGAGGTCATCGTTTGAGGATTTGGCTGAATTTCTCCAAACGGTGGATTTCTGCTGTCGGTTCTAAACCATGAGAGCTGGAATTGTTCTTTTTATGTCATTATGCTGCAGCCTCGTCGACTTCCAGAACGTTTTCTGGTGTTTAATGAAACGACGTCGCCTCCAGAGATCCGAACTGAGATCAGGTCCAACAGATCAGGCTTAGCATTAGACCAGGGGTGTCCAACATGAGGCCCATGGGCCAGAAGCGATCCTCCAGAGGGTCCAATCCGGTCCTCCAGAGGGTCCAAAAACGGTCCTCCAGAGGGTCCGATCCGGTCCTCCAGGGGGTCCAAAAACGGTCCTCCAGAGGGTCCGATCCGGTCCTCCAGAGGGTCCAAAAACGGTCCTCCAGAGGGTCCAAAAACGGTCCTCCAGAGGGTCCAAAAACGGTCCTCCAGAGGGTCCAAAAGCGGTCCTCCAGAGGGTCCAAAAACGGTCCTCCAGAGGGTCCAAAAACGGTCCTCCAGAGGGTCCAAAAGCGGTCCTCCAGGGGGTCCAAAAGCGGTCCTTCAGGGGGTCCAAAAACGGTCCTCCAGAGGGTCCAAAAGCGGTCCTCCAGAGGGTCCAAAAGCGGTCCTCCAGGGGGTCCAAAAACGGTCCTCCAGAGGGTCCAAAAGCGGTCCTCCAGGGGGTCCAAAAGCGGTCCTTCAGGGGGTCCAAAAACGGTCCTCCAGGGGGTCCAAAAGCGGTCCTTCAGGGGGTCCAAAAACGGTCCTCCAGGGGGTCCAAAAGCGGTCCTCCAGGGGGTCCAAAAGCGGTCCTTCAGGGGGTCCAAAAGCGGTCCTCCAGGGGGTCCAAAAGCGGTCCTTCAGGGGGTCCAAAAACGGTCCTCCAGAGGGTCCAAAAGCGGTCCTCCAGAGGGTCCAAAAGCGGTCCTTCAGGGGGTCCAAAAACGGTCCTCCAGGGGGTCCAAAAGCGGTCCTCCAGAGGGTCCAAAAGCGGTCCTCCAGGGGGTCCAAAAACGGTCCTCCAGAGGGTCCAAAAACGGTCCTCCAGAGGGTCCAAAAACGGTCCTCCAGAGGGTCCAAAAACGGTCCTCCAGAGGGTCCAAAAGCGGTCCTCCAGAGGGTCCAAAAACGGTCCTCCAGAGGGTCCAATCCGGTCCTCAAAGTGTAAAAATTCCAGAGAAGACATTAACTGCAGACTGTAAATTAGTAAAACTATAAATTTAAAATCATTTCTAGACCATGACAAGTTGTTTGGATCAGAAAGTAAAATACTAGATTGTTCTTTGTTCTTTTGTTGTTTTGTGTCTCATTTGTGTAATTTTTTGTCTCATTTCTGTCATTTTGTGTTTTGTTTTGTTGTTTTGATCGTCGTTTGTGTCCTTTTGTGTTTTTTGTCTTGCTTGTGTTGTTTGTCCATTTTTTGTCTCTTTTTTGTTTTGTTTCATGTTGTTTGCCTCATTTTTTGTCATTTTGTGTCTTATTTTTGTAGTATTTTGTCTTTTTTGTCAGATTTTTGTCGTTTGTCTCATGTTTTGTCGTTTTGTGCTTCCTTTTTGTCTCGCTTGTGTTTTTTGTCTTATTTGTGTCATTTTGTGTTTTGCGTTATTTGTTGTTTTGTGCATCGTTTTTGTTGTTTTGTATTTCTTTATCTTGTTTGTTCTCATCTATTTTTGTCATTTTGTTTCTCGCTTTTGTCGTTTTGTGTCTCATTCTTGTAATATTTTGTCTTGTTTTTGTTGTTTTTTAAAATCTTTTTTTGTGGTTCTGATCCTCCAATAAATCCTCTCTGGTTCAGTTCCAGGTGACTAAATGTTGTGTTCCTTTGTCTGTGATCTGGAAGTTGTAACTGAGGCTGTTGTTGAAATTGAATTTACTTTTCTTCATTTTTTTCTTCATAAATTTCAGGTTGTTCATGATGTTTAGTAAAAAGATAATTCCTTAAATGTGAACCTTTCTGCACTAAACCAAAGGAACCATGTGGAGGTGTGGTTATTTCTAGGTTAATATGCTGTGCTTTTGCTGCTTTTACTGGTTTTACAGACTGGGATGGATGTGGAACCTTCTCCTGCTGCTGTTCACGCCTGCAGCAGCTTTAGTTAGTTTCATTTAAACAAACCTTCTCCTGCTGCTGGACCTGCTGTTATTGGGTTCAGATTTCTCTCTGAGATGAACTCTCCAGAACTTCCCCCTTTCTTCCCTCCAGTGGAGGCGAGGCAGCAGCTCTATCTTTGGATCTGAGAGCTCTGGTATTTGAGGCCTGGTTCTGTTCTGCTGGAGAATCTCCATGTTTGGACAGCGGCCTGTTGAGTAACGGCTGAAGGACCGACGGAGGCGTTTAGAGCCTGAACAGGAAGAGTTCTGCTCTAATACCCGACCAGGAAGACGATGGATCTTCTTTAGACCGAAGCAAGACACTTGAATTTCTGTTTTTACATTTTCAGTGCAATTTTTGAATAATTTTGTACAAGTTTCAAGTCATTTTTGGCAAATTTTACGTCGTTTTGGGGAATTTTTAAGTAATTCTGTAGAGATTTTAAATAATTCTAAACATGCTTTCATGATATTTGACCATTTTGAGTCATTCTGGAGATGTTGTGGGTCATTTTGTACAAATTTTAAGTCATTTTGGACAATTTTGAGTCATGCTTGACAAGTTTCACATTATTCTGGACAGATTTTGATTCATTTCGAACATTTTTGGTTCATTCTGAACAGTTTTTTGAGTAAATCTGGGCAAGTTTGAAGTCATTTTAAACTAATTTTGAGTCACTTTGGATATATTTTTGTGATTCTGAAAAATATTTATTGTTTAACCATAAACACAAGCTTTTATTCTGAAAAATGAGGTTTTCCTACTCGCATTTCCATGTTATTTAAATGATTTTTTTAGGTGTTATGTTCTTAATTACAGTAATTATGAGCAGAAGTGTTTAAGTGGACACACATTTAATAAGTAAAGTTGCTCTAATTAGATTTTCTTCAGATGTTTTTTTTTTTTGTGTGTTTTTTCTCATCTAGGAGCTTTTAGCACTGAAACAGTGAACTGTGGTTGTTTATTAGAACTGAAGACATTTAAATCTTTAAAACAACAATCAGCAAATTTAAGGAAAATTCTGAGATCTGCCTCATGAATGAGAATAAATGAGGACAGTGGATGATCTGCAGACACGTGGAACTCTTTAAAATATCATTTTCATGTCAGCTATGGTCTGTAACTGGGACTGTTAGAAACTCACAGACTGATATCTGGACGGTTTTAGCTTCATCTGAGGCTCCAAACAAACCAGTTCTGAGTTCTGTTTCGGTTCCAGACATCAGCTCTGTTTGTACCTCAGGGTCTTTGGGAACTGTCCAATCACGTTCCTCCTCTGTGGACTCACCTGTCCGACCACACTTGTGCCCCTCCCCCTCAGGAAACAAACGGCTCGTTGTGCTCGGCTTTGTGCTTCATTCATTCAGCGTCTGAATGGAGTTATTATGTGAACGACAAAGGAAAGGGAGAGTCCAGGTTCCTGAGAGATATTTAGTCTCTATGGAGGTCTAGGGTCAGTATTAGTTAGTAGAGATATTTAGTCTCTATAGAGGTCTAGGGTCAGTATTAGTTAGTAGAGATATTTAGTCTCTATAGAGGTCTAGGGTCAGTATTAGTTAGTAGAGATATTTAGTCTCTATAGAGGTCTAGGGTCAGTATTAGTTAGTAGAGATATTTAGTCTCTATAGAGGTCTAGGGTCAGTATTAGTTAGTAGAGATATTTAGTCTCTATAGAGGTCTAGGGTCAGTATTAGTTAGTAGAGATATTTAGTCTCTATAGAGGTCTAGGGTCAGTATTAGTTAGTAGAGATATTTAGTCTCTATAGAGGTCTAGGGTCAGTATTAGTTAGTAGAGATATTTAGTCTCTATGGAGGTCTAGGGTCAGTATTAGTTAGTAGAGATATTTAGTCTCTATAGAGGTCTAGGGTCAGTATTAGTTAGTAGAGATATTTAGTCTCTATAGAGGTCTAGGGTCAGTATTAGTTAGTAGAGATATTTAGTCTCTATAGAGGTCTAGGGTCAGTATTAGTTAGTAGAGATATTTAGTCTCTATAGAGGTCTAGGGTCAGTATTAGTTAGTAGAGATATTTAGTCTCTATAGAGGTCTAGGGTCAGTATTAGTTAGTAGAGATATTTAGTCTCTATAGAGTTCTAGGGTCAGTATTAGTAGAGATATTTAGTCTCTATGGAGGTCTAGGGTCAGTATTAGTTAGTAGAGATATTTAGTCTCTATAGAGGTCTAGGGTCAGTATTAGTTAGTAGAGATATTTAGTCTCTATAGAGGTCTAGGGTCAGTATTAGTAGAGATATTTAGTCTCTATAGAGTTCTAGGGTCAGTATTAGTAGAGATATTTAGTCTCTATGGAGGTCTAGGGTCAGTATTAGTAGAGATATTTAGTTTCAAACAATTATTTAGACATGTTTTGAGTCACTATAGACAAGATTTGAGTCATTGTGGATCAGTTTGCTGTGGGATGTCTCCCTTTTCTTCTTCTCAATCATTTCATTGAACATTTTGACCCATCTAGGACCAGTTTCACAGCATTTTGAACAAGCATTCAGTCATTTCAACCAAAGTTTGAGTCATTTTGGATGAATTTTCTGTAATTTGTGTTGAATCATTGGTTGTAGTCATCATCATTCATCATCAATCATTGGCTGCATAAATTTCATATCATTTTGAACCATCTGAGTTATTTTTGAACATATTTTAGTTCATTGTGGACACATAGGTTTTCTTTATCATTTCGCTGAACATTTTAATGATTTAGGACCACTTTCACATCATTTTGGTAAAAATTTGAGTAATTTGTGACAATTTTCTGAGTTTTTCTAGATGAATTTTGAGTCTTTTTGAACAATTATTTGTGATTTCAGACATGTTTTGAGCCACTTTAGACAAATTCTGGACAAGTTTGGAGTCTTTGTAGACACTTTTGTTGGTTTTGGATAATTCTGTAGTTGAATTCCTCTGATTCATGAACACATGGAGGGTTTGTCAGCCTCCCATTAACAGACTGCAGCAGTTTTCCTCCTCAGTTTCCAGAGAATCCTTTGGTTGGTGAGCAGTTTTCTGGATGTGGATCTCTGAAGTGTCGGCCACCAAACCTTTAAATGAATGCATGTTTCTCTGTGAAGCTGAGCTCAGGATGGTTCCTCTAAGAAGAGACGCATTAATGGAAGAACAGCAGGTTGAAATAAAGCAGGAATCTGTTGGATTAAACCGTCTTGAAGGTTCATTAAACCTGTAGAAACCATCAGCAGCAGGTTTACCTCAGCATCCTGATCTATAAAGGTGGATCTGAACGATTCTCTCAGACTCTGTTCCAGATGATTCCACATCCAGCACCCTTCAGGCTGCTTTACTGACCCACTTTCCTGGTCAGGTAATTCACATTTCACAGCTGCTGGTTTTCCCGAAGCTTCAGGTGCTTCTTTTCTCTCCATGTGGTTTGTTGATTCGCTGACGTTCGTCTTTCAAACCAGGAGATGAACGTTTGTGATCTGAAAGATGGTTTTCTGCTCTGGTGTTGTGTCTGTTTGGGACTTTTTCCACTCTTTTGTTGCGTTTCTTTCCCACTTCTATTAAAGCGGCTCTGTCTTTAGTTTCCTGCTGACGTTCTGACGTCTGATTCAGGTTCTTGTAGAGCTCAGCATCACTCTCTGCTTCTGTTGGTGTCATCAGCTTTCCCTCCTGATTGATGCTGGCAGACGGACTCTGCTGGACGCTATCGATTCCTTTTCACTTAAGGCATAATGAAGTATCGGTCGGCCTCCGTGTCAGCAGCGCTGAGGTGAGAGTCTGGACTTAATTACAGCCGATCCCTCTCTGAGCTGCATCCACGGCGTTTTAATGCAGCGAGGAGGAACACCGCAGCAAATAAAGGAACCAGATCAGAAATGAAGAAATCAAGTATCATAAAAGCCGTTCAGAGGCAGAAACAGCAGCTAGAAGAACCAAAACTACACATAGAATAATAATAACTTTATTAATTTTATTTTCAATCACCAAACACAAGCTTTTATTCTGAAAAATGAATTTTTCCAACTCGTATTTCCACATTATTAAAATGATTTTTTAGTTGTTACGTTCTTAATTACAATAATTATGCACAGAAGTGTTTAAGTGGACAAACATTTCACAAGTAAAGTTGCTCCAATTAGATTTTCTTCAGATGTTTTTGTGTTTTTTTTGTGTGTTTTTTCTCATCTAGTAGCTTTTAGGACTGAATCAGTGAACTGTGGTTGTTTATTAAAACTCAAGACATTTAAATCTTTAAAACAACAAAGAACAAATTTATAGTAAAATTCTGAAATCTGTGGATTGAAACATTTTCAGTCATTTTGGATAAAATCCGAGTCATTCTGAATTATAAATGTTTGGGTGTTTTAGTTTTCAGCTGGTTTCTCCTGAAGCTCCTACAATTAAAAGGTGGAACATTTCAGGTCATGAACCTCCTCAGAAGTCTTTGTCATGGTGCCCGCTGCTGCTAAACTCCCACAGTGCTTGAATTTTCTCTTTCTCTCAGTATTTAGTTGAGCTCAAAGCCACTCAAACGTCTAGAACTTCCTGACAGTTTTCTGCTGAATGTGTTCCTAACTCTTCTTCCTGTGGTGATGATGGTGATGGTGGTGATGGTGGTGATGGTGATGGTGATGGTGGTGATGGTGATGGTGATGGTGATGGTGATGGTGATGGTGATGATGGTGGTGATGGTGATGGTGATGATGGTGATGGTGATGGTGATGGTGATGGTGATGGTGATGGTGATGATGGTGGTGATGGTGGTGATGTGATGGTGGTGATGGTGGTGATGGTGATGGTGGTGATGGTGATGGTGATGGTGATGGTGATGGTGATGGTGATGGTGATGATGGTGGTGATGGTGATGATGGTGATGATGGTGATGATGGTGATGGTGATGGTGATGATGGTGGTGATGGTGGTGATGTGATGGTGGTGATGGTGGTGATGGTGATGATGGTGATGGTGATGATGGTGGTGATGGTGATTATGATGATGATGATGATGAAGGTTCTTCACCGTGAGGCCGGTCAGGTAGGTTTGCGTTTCAGTCAGTAGGACCATGATGTGTGTCACTGTGAGACAGGAAGTCTGTCTTAACTGGTCTCAGTAAGTCTTGAACACATTAACTCTGGTTGGAGGTCATTACCATCATCATCCCCCCCATAAGTACACTACAAAACATAAGAGGGAAGTTATTGAATTGTATTGCTAATAGAAAATTCCCTAAAATTGTTAAAAGAAAATAATATTTCATATCAAACCAAGAGTTGTAGTATGATCAGCAGGAGTCTGTTACTGGCTGCAGTAAATGTGTTGAATATTTGTGTCTCTTCGCTGTTTGCAGCGGTTTTGCATTTTGCAGATGGTTCCTGTTCACTCGTCTCACAGCCGGCTGCTCATAGACACCAGTGTTATTTCTGCAGCTACTTTTGATTAAACTGGGCTTGTAGTACATTGTCTACCTTACAACGATGGAAAAGAGGCATCGTTTATGTTTAGACAACGTATATTTAATGAGTTATTGATGCCGGAAGTCCGAATCTGTGAATATCTTTCCGACTTTACCAAACTGTGTTTTATTTCCTGACGTCTCTGTAATTCTCTGGCTTCATGCTGTCATTTACGAGCATTTCACCACAAATAACATAATTCTGTCTCATCCTTTAATAAAACCAAATTTAAGGTAACTCTCGAGGTATAGTCGGAGTTTTTAGGTACTGATGAATCTTCACCCGTTTTGCGTTTTTCAGACACCGTTTCCGTCAGTAATTTTCTAACTGCACACAAACTAATGAATCTGGATGAACTAGGAGCCAACCTGAAGAAAGACCAAATAAATGTGTTTTAAAAATGTTTTATAGGTAGACTTGTGATGACACAGTGAGTCTGTTACTCTGATTTTATCCAGAATGTAAAAATGTATTTTTTATAACATCACAGCCTCAGAGCAGACAAAGCTTTGCGTCCCCCCTCAGATCATCACAGGAGGTGATGAGTCTGCTTACCGGGATGAGGTGCAACAGCTGACTGTGTGGTGTAGGGACAATAACCTGCTCCTGAACACATCGAAAACAAAGGAGCTCATCATAGACTTCAGTAATAACATACAGACTTTCAGCCCATCCTCATTGGTGGTACCTGTGTAGAAAGGATCAGTGACCTGCTTTCTGGGAGTCCACCTCGAGGAGAAGCTGACCTGGAATAAGAACACTACACAGCTGGTAAAGAAGGCACAAAAAAGACTCCACTTCCTGAGAATCCTCAGGAAGAACAACATCAGCCAGAGACTGCTTGTGTCCTTTTACCGCTCCACCATGGAGAGCATCCTCACCTACTGCCTCTGTACACAGTGGCAAACAGGAAAGAACTCCAGAGGGTCACCAAAATGGCTGAGAAGGTCACTGGGTGCCCTCTGCCCACACTGGAGGACCTTCATGGCTCCTACTGCCTCAGAAGAGCCAACACCATCCTGAAGGACTCCTACAACCCGGGCCACTTCCTGTTTGAGCTGCTGCCATCGGACAGACGGTACAGGGCCATCAAAACCCGGACAAATAGACTTAAAAACAGCTTTTTTCCAACGGCTGTAAGAGCCCTAAACAATACTGGTCCATATTACGTGCAATATATGCAACTGCCACTACCTCATGTGCAATGTTCAATATTCATCCTGTATATACGAACTACAGTTTCTCTCTGCTCTTATGTAAATACCTCAACCCGTGTTTTAATGGTGCCTTTTTAATTTTAAATCCATCTTGTCATTTTGTGTTTTTGTTTTTATTATTACAAAGCTTTTATATATATTTTGTATTTTGCATTGTATGGCCTGCACCTTACCTTTCATTGCACTTGTTGCAATGACAATAAAGTGAATCTGAATCTGAATCTGAATCTCTGGCGGGGGGTGGACCCCAGGTTGGGAACCACTGAGGTAGACGACATGTCGGAAAGCATCACATATTTCCTTCATTCCAATTTCAAGGAATTTTGGACACATTTAAAGTCATTTTGAACAAGTTGTAAATCATTTTGGACATGTTTGAAGTAATTTTGGACATATGTTAAGTAAATTTTGACAAGTTTCTAGTCATTTTGGTCATATTTTAATCCATTTTGGACAAGTTTTAAGTCATTTTGGACACGTTTCAAGTCATTCTAGACATATATCAAGTCATTTTGGACACATTTCAAGTCATCTTGGACAAAGCTCAAGTTATTTTGGACACATTTCAAGTCATTTTGGTCATATGTTAAGTAAATTTCAACAAATTTCTAGTCATTTTGGACATATTTTAATTCATTTTGGACAAGTTTTAAGTCATTTTGGACACGTTTAAAGTCATTTTGGTCATATGTTAAGTAAATTTCGACATATTTCAAGTCATTTTGGACATATTTCAAGTCATTTTGGACAAGTTTCAAGTCATTTTGGACACGTTTAAAGTCATTTTGGACATGTTTTAAGGCATTTTGGACATGTTTTAAATAATTTTGGACATGTTTCATGCCATTTTGGACAAATTTTAGGCATTTTGGACAAGTTTTAAGTCACTTTGGACAAGTTTTACGTTGTTTTGGACAAATGAAATGAGTCTAGATTGTGAGTCTTCTGTAGTCTGAGAACAGCACTAGACCAGGAAACCAGGAGGACGCTGTATAGGTGAATACAGTTCATGACCTAAATGTTTACGGCTGAAGAAGTTAGATTTGAGTCATCAAACATTAAGATCAGAAACCAGGTGATCTGTCCGTTCTCCGTCCTTTTTATTGAAGGAACCTGATCAGATCTGTAGCAACTCCATTCCACCTTAAATCCAGGGAGACGTTGACTCTGCTCGGCCGGCCTGAAGGAGGTTTAGCTGCCCATAAAAGGCCACGATGCTCCGAGGAGAGCATGGAGGAGGGTTGGACACAGCAGAGGACGAGGCGAGGACGGAGGGAGAGGGAAAGGAGAGTTTAGAGAAGACAAAAATAGGAGAGGAAGGAATGCCAGAGGAAATGAAAGAGGAGCCGAGAGAGAGAGCGATCCGTCAGCCAAAGCAAACACAGGAAACGCAGAAGGAACGTCTTTTCACACCAACTGAGGGGAGATCCTTCAGAGGTCAGAGCTGCTGTTACCTGATACACCACCTGGTAGCTCCACCTTCAGGGCTGGAGAGTCTGGGACTACATTACCCACAATGCACCTCAGCTAGCAGCACATGTTCTGGTGTTTAATGGAGACTTCTTCTTCTATTTTTAGTAGTATGTAAGAACCCAGTGAAATGTATTTTCTTTCTCTTTCGGGATAAGTCCATGTTGTCCACATCTGAATTCTGCATTTTCCCTCATTCCTGGATGGAGGTCTGGACTCTGACTCCTCCAGAACTTCCACCTTGTTGTCTTCAAACCATCTCTGAGGATCTTTGTCTGTTTGCTTCCACTCATCTTCTGGATGGAAACCTGATCTTCTCCACGTCTCAGTTCTTTTCAGACTGCATCAGGTTGTCCTCCAGGATTTCATTTGCCCTCTACCTTTACCAGCCTTCCAGTACCTGCTGCTGAGGAACACCATGATGCTGCCACCACCATGTTTCACAGTGAGGATGGTGTGTTTGTGATGATGTCAAACATATCATCTAGTCTGATGGTCACAAAGCTCCATCCTGGTCTCCTCAGACCAAAGAACCTTCTTCCAGGTGTCTTCAGAGTCTCCACATGTCTTCTAGTGAACTCTAGTCCAGATTTAATTGGAGCTTTTTCCATCAGAGTCTTTCTCTTTGTCTCCATGAAGCTTTGACTGGTGAAGAACAGACAACAGTTGTTGGATGAACAGTCTGAAGGTGGAATTCCTTCAGAGGAGTCATAGGAGTCTTGGTGGCCTCCCTCTCTAGTCTGTTTCTCCTTCAGAGGAGTCATAGGAGTCTTGGTGGCCTTCCTCATTTCTTCTCGGCCTCTCAGTTTTTGAGGACGTCCTGCTAACCCTGACCTCTACTGTACGTTGTCTATGTGGGTCTTTTACTCCATCGTTTTTGTGCAGAGGGGAACATATTTGTGCTTCTGGAAATTTTTTGCACCATGTGTAAGCCTTTGTTGTTGTGTGTTTTAGTGTGTTTTAGTGTGTTGCTGTGTAGTTTTACTGTGTTATTGTGTTGTTTTAGTGTGTTGTTGTGTGTATTAGTGTGTTGTGTAGTTTTAGTGTGTTGTTGTGTGTGTTAGTGTGTTGTGTAGTTTTAGTGTGTTGTTGTGTGTGTTAGTGCGTTGCTGTGTAGTTTTAGTGAGTTGTTGTGTGTGTTAGTGTGTTGCTGTGTAGTTTTAGTATGTTATTGTGTAGTTTTAGTGTGTTGTTGTGTGTATTAGTGTGTTGTGTAGTTTTAGTATGTTGTTGTGTGTGTTAGTGTGTTGTGTGTATTAGTGTGTTGTGTGTGTTAGTGCGTTGCTGTGTAGTTTTAGTGAGTTGTTGTGTGTGTTAGTGTGTTGCTGTGTAGTTTTAGTGTGTTGTTGTGTAGTTTGTGGTGTGTTTAGTCGGACAGACGGTCCCTGTGAGGTGAAGTGACAGATTTGGATGAGGAGGGAAATCGGCCGTCGTTAAATAATGCAGCCGCTCTGATTCAAACTGCTGAATTATGGAGACGGCGTTTCTGGGGAACGTTTTTCTGGTGACACGGTTTGTGTCTGAGGATTACAGACGGTCTGGGGGTCGGTCAGGGAGGGAGGACGAGCTCTGAGACGCCACTTTACTCTGCAGGTAAATCACGATGCTGAAACACCTGGAGCATAGCAGGATGCTAATAACAGATGAGGGATTTATAAAGGGGGCTGTACAGTGGCGTAGTGGTTAGCACTTTCGCCTTGCAGCTAGAAGATCCCTGGTTCGCGTCCCGGCTTTCCCGGGATCTTTCTGCATGGAGTTTGCATGTTCTCCCTGTGCATGCGTGGGTTTTCTTCGGGTACTCCGGCTTCCTCCCACAGTCCAAAAACATGCTGAGGTTAATTGATTATTCTAAATTGCCCGTAGGTGTGAATGTGTGAGTGATTGTGTGTCCTTGTATGTAGCCCTGCGACAGACTGGCGACCTGTCTAGGGTGTCCCCTGCCTTCGCCCGAGTCAGCTGGGATAGGCTCCACCCCCCCGCGACCCTAGTGAGGATTAAGCGGTGTATAGATAATGGATGGATGGATGGATGCATTTATAAAGGAACTGTAAACAAACAACAGAGTGTGTGTTATACGGGGTGTGTGTTATACGGGGTGTGTGTTATACGGGGTGTGTGTTATACAGTGTGTGTGTTATACGGTGTGTGTGTTATACGGTGTGTGTGTTACAGTGTGTGTTATTTCGGTTCACACCTGGTCTCACAGGTGTGAACTTCCACAGTGGTGGTTTTAAACTTTGAGGTCAGAAACACAGAAACTGGTTTCCAGACTTTTTCAGTAATGAACAAACCAAGTTATTATATTGTTCTAGATGTTTGTGATGCAGCTGAATGGAAGTTAGACGTAGAAGACATTTAGAAAAACATGAGAAGTTTGTGTTGTTTTGTTTTCAGAACTAGACTTGGGCTTCATTTTAAACTCGTGTTGGTGTTCATGTGAAGCAGCACCCCTCTGATCTTCTGGTTTGAGTCCAAATGAAAACGGGAAACTGAGCAGCTTCTAAGGTTCAGTCAGATCTGAGGCTAAAAGGTTCAAAGTTTAAAGATGCAAATATCACAAATCTGAAACTAAGAGAGGCTCAAAATGAAAAAAATACAATTATAAACTGCAGTAAATCTAGTGGTGAATATTCATAAACTTTAATGAACGTTTAGGTTTCCTGAATTAATTAATATCCGCATGCCACCATGGGGACCGGATATTCGGATATTCGGGTCCAGCCCTAGCAACAGGTTGAAGTTTCATGGAAAAAAGTAAGCAATAAAATTTTTGTCAAACTTTTCAGAGAATAACTGAAACATACTTTATTGTGGTATATCGTGATATATATCGTTATCGTGATATAAATTAATCCATATCGTGATATATGAATTTTTTCCATATCGCCCAGCACTATGTTGCTCTATGCTAGCTGTTAGCATGTTAGCTGGTTTTTGGTTTGATGTGAAACATGTGGCTCTATGCTAGCAGTTAGCATCTTAGCTGTTTGCTGGTTTAATGTGAAACATGTGGCTCTACGCTAGCTGTTAGCATGTTAGCTGTTTGTTGGATTAATGTGAAACATGTGGCTCTACGCTAGCTGTTAGCATGTTAGCTGTTTGTTGGTTTGATGTGAAACATGTGGCTCTATGCTAGCAGTTAGCATCTTAGCTGTTTGTTGGTTTAATGTTAGCTGTTTGTTGGTTTAATGTGAAACATGCCGCTCTATGCTAGCTGTTAGCATGTTTGCTTTTCGTTGGTTTAATGTGAAACATGTTGCTCTATGCTAGCTGTTAGCATGTTAGCTGACAGATTATTACTCCTCCTTGTTCCTTGGCAGAGTAATCATGTCTGGCAGGTTGACCTGGTTCTGTCTGAGTCTAAAACTGGACCTCAGATTGATGCTCTGTAAGTACCGCAGGGTTCTGCTGCTGCTCCTGAGGGATTGTGGGATTTGTAGTCCTGACGGTGAAGCTGTTCTTCCAGCTTCCTGGTTCGTCTTCCTGCTCTCTGATCAGGATGTCTGCGTCCGGAACGGTTTGACTTCTCAGTTCCCTTCAGCCGTCTTCCAACATCCTGTTTCCACTCAGACACACACACGCACACACACACAGACACACACGCACACACACACCTGGACACAGACACACACACACACACACACACACACACACACACACACACACACACACACACACACACACACACACACACACACACACACACACACACAGACACACACACACACCTGGACACACACACACACACACACACACACACACACACACACACACACACACACACACACACACACACACACACACCTGGACACACACACTCAGACACACAAACATCAGTCATTTTTCTGGCCTGTTTTCAGTAAAGACCAACAGAAATGTGAGTTTGACGTCGCACCATGAATTCAGCTCCTTTTGCCAGTTAATAAGACGTGTGTTACGCCCAGTCTAGGGGTCACTGTACGTAACACGAAGAGGCATCCTTCCCCGGGTCCCAAGAATCTCCAACACACGTTTTTGCATAAAGTTTAGGTATTTATTTCTCAACAAATTTAAGAACTGAAACAATGGGGACTGGTACCTGAAAGCGGCAGTGAGCAAAACCAAAAACAACAAACAAAAAGCCACTAAGCTATTAACCCAAAACTGATCTGCCACAAACAAAAGGTAAAAAGAACAACAAAGTCTAACCTTCCTATCCTAACTTAAACATGAGAAAAAGCCGGTTAAACAAAAGTGGCTGCTCACTGTGATTACTCAATATTAAATCCCTGAATCACAGCTGATCACTGGAACCCTGCTGGAAGCAGGGTAGGATGTAGCCACGCCCCCTGACCCTCTGACCCTCTGAACCTCTGAACCTCTGACCCCCTGACCCTCTGACCCCCTGACCCTCTGACCCTCTGACCCCCTGACCCTCTGACCCTCTGACCCTCTGGCCCCCTGACCCTCTGACCTCTGACCCCCTGACCCTCTGACCTCTGACCCTCTGACCCCCTGACCCTCTGACCTCTGACCCTCTGACCCTCTGACCCTCTGACCTCTGACCCTCTGACCCTCTGACCCTCTGACCCTCTGACCCTCTGACCTCTGACCCTCTGACCCTCTGACCCTCTGACCCTCTGGCCCTCTGACCTCTGACTCTCTGGCCCTCTGGCCCTCTGACCCTCTGGCCCTCTGACCTCTGACCTCTGACCCTCTGGCCCCCTGACCCTCTGACCTCTGACCTCTGACCCTCTGACCCCCTGACCCTCTGACCCTCTGGCCCTCTGACCCTCTGACCCTCTGACCCTCTGACCTCTGACCCTCTGACCCTCTGACCTCTGACCCTCTGACCCTCTGACCCCCTGACCCTCTGGCCCTCTGACCTCTGACTCTCTGGCCCTCTGACCTCTGACCTCTGACCCTCTGACCCTCTGACCCTCTGGCCCTCTGACCTCTGACTCTCTGGCCCTCTGACCTCTGACCTCTGACCCTCTGGCCCTCTGGCCCTCTGGTCCTCTGACCCTCTGACCCGGATACGACTGGTTCTAATCTGGTTTTGGGCTGTTTTCTAGACTGGTATTAGAACGTGGTTCTCAGATTAATGTGGTTCTCAGACTCTAACGCGGTTCTCAGACTAATGTGGTTCTCAGACTCTAACGCAGTTCTCAGACTAATGTGGTTCTCAGACTAATGTGGTTCTCAGACTAACAGGGTTCTTAGACTCTAACGTGGTTCTCAGACTAACGTGGTTCTCAGACTAACGTGGTTCTCAGACTAATGTGGTTCTCAGACTAATGTGGTTCTCAGACTAACAGGGTTCTTAGACTCTAACGTGGTTCTTAGACTAACGTGGTTCTCAGACTAATGTGGTTCTCAGACTAATGTGGTTCTCAGACTAACAGGGTTCTTAGACTCTAACGCGGTTCTCAGACTAATGTGGTTCTCAGACTAATGTGGTTCTCAGACTAACAGGGTTCTTAGACTCCGTCAGACTGAGTGGGAGTTTCTAAAAGTCGCTGAAGCTGCAGGACGGCCGATAATGAGAACCAGAAGAACGTCGTCATTCTGCTGACTGAACCTCAGACTGTTTTCTTGGACTAGAAGCTGAGAACGTTCCTGAGGAGAACGCTGTGAGTTCTGGAGCTGCTCTCAGATTGAAACCACATTGTCTGAGCAGCTCTGGCTGGTATTTCCTGCTGGGTGGAGGAAGGTCAGAGTTCTGCTGCCGCCCTGCAGGCCGGAGGGGGAACTGCAGCTGGAGAACGTCCAGAAATAGAACCCGGTTTATCTCAGGGAACAGGTGTGAAAGAAAAACACGTTAAACAGGTTAACACCAACTCTCCGCCTGAAGTCTCTGACAAACAGCAAAACTGTTGAAAAAATGTTCTTATAACTGATTAATTTTTTTTTACAACATTCAACTGTAAAATTGCTCATTTTTACTGTAATCAAATCAGGAAAAATAGTATTATAGAGATATTTGCTGTTCTCTGTTTTGGTAAAGTACAGAAATTAGTATTAATTTACATGTTAATGATAAAATAAATGATAAAATAAACTATAAATAAATTCAAAACAGTATTTTTATAAATAGTAGTTCTTCCTTCTAGTGACTGACTATAAAATGGAACTTTTCTTTTTTTTTTATTGTATTTAAATCAAAAGAATCTCATTATTTGACAGATACGAGACAGTTCTTTTATTTCAGTCATTCTGGAGCCTCTCAGGCCCTTCGGCTCACATCATTACACAGAATCCTGCCTGGCAGGGATTTCTGCTTCCAGATGTTTTACTTCCTGTGAACGTTTAGTAGAGATCAGTCATATCTGAGTGTGAAAAACCAAAAGTGTGTGAAGCTTTGACAGATTATTCACTGTGTGTTTGAGATAATCTGCAGGAATTAAGAGAATAATCCAGAAAACCCTGCAGATTTATTTAAACACCGAGAGGGAAGGGAGCTGTTCTGTTCCAGCTGCTCACTTCAGACATTTCATCACATTTCATCAAATTTCATCAAATTTCAGTCATATTTCAGTCATATTCCATCACATTTCATCACATTTCAGTCATATTTAATCCACATTTCAGTCACATTTCATCATATTTCAGTCATATTTAATCCACATTTCAATCATATTTCATCCACATTTCAATCATATTTCATCCACATTTAATCCATATTTCATCCATATTTCAGTCACATTTCATCCACAGCCACATGAATTCAGGATGAAGTTTCCCAGCAGGATGCTGATTCTCTTCACTGTCGGTGGTTTTAATGTTGTGGCTGATTGTGCATGTTCACAGAGCATCGTTCTGCACTGTTTACCTGCTGTTGAATGGCTGCTGTGTATTTCCTGGCAGCTCCAGCTGCTGTTTCCTCCTGAGATCCCAGTCAGCTACAGGTCAACACTTCCTCCAATTCTTGCTCAGACTGCAGCTGGAGGATGTAATAGAATGAAAGAGAAAGTCTTTTATTTTGGCAGGCGTGATGACTGTGGATGTAATAGAATGAAGGAGGAAGTCTTTTATTTTGGCGGGTATGATGACAGGAACATTTCTGGAGGTCCTGGAAATCCTGATCAAGTTCTAATGAAGTTATTTAGTTTATCAGCTGAACATCTGTGTAGTACATTCAGATAAGAACTACATCTGCAGTCGGTTCCTGAATGTTCTGTAGGTGGAACGTTGTAGTAGAACTCCAGTGGAACCCTGTCTGTCTCCTCCTGCATCTGTTCTGTTTCAGTTCACTGCAGATAATAAACACATCTGGACAAATAAATCCAGTGTTTCTACTCTCAGTTTTTAGCTGCTGTCAGTGAACGCATTACTGGGATTCTTACAGCGTTCCTATAGTATTCCTACAGCGTTCCTACAGCGTTCCTATAGCATTCCTCCAGCGTTCCTATAGGGTTCCTATAGAGTTCCTACAGCGTTCCTACAGCGTTCCTATAGCATTCCTCCAGCGTTCCTATAGGGTTCCTACAGCGTTCCTATAGTGTTCCTATAGTATTCCTCCAGCGTTCCTACAGCGTTCCTATAGCATTCCTCCAGCGTTCCTCCAGCGTTCCTATAGGGTTCCTACAGCGTTCCTACAGCGTTCCTATAGCATTCCTCCAGCGTTCCTATAGGGTTCCTACAGCGTTCCTATAGTGTTCCTATAGTATTCCTACAGCGTTCCTACAGCATTCCTATAGCATTCCTCCAGCGTTCCTATTGGGTTCCTGCAGCGTTCCTATAGTGTTCCTATAGTATTCCTACAGCGTTCCTACAGCATTCCTATAGTATTCCTCCAGCGTTCCTACAGCGTTCCTATAGTGTTCCTACAGCGTTCCTATAGTGTTCCTCCAGCGTTCCTACAGCATTCCTATAGTGTTCCTACAGTGTTCCTACAGCGTTCCACAGTATTCCTACAGCATTCCTACAGCGGTCCTCCAGCATTCCTCCAGCGTTTCTATAGTATTCCTCCAGCGTTCCTCCAGCGTTCCTACAGCATTCCTATAGTATTCCTCCAGCGTTCCTACAGCATTCCTATAGTGTTCCTACAGCGTTCCACAGTATTCCTACAGCGTTCCTGCAGTGTTCCTACAGCGTTTCTATAGTGTTCCTATAGTATTCCTACAGTGCTCCTACAGTGTTCCTACAGCGTTCCTACAGTGGTTCCTCACTATATCGTGAATCTTTGAATTGGGTTTGGTTCTGCGGATGTTTTGTTATATCGCAGAATTTTTCAGTACAGATGTTTTTTCTGTAGTTCTTACTGTGGCAAGTTGCATTAAACGGTAACACTAGACAACATGTACCTACTCTTTAGGAAGATTATAATTGCCTAGGGCTTTTATTCTGACACAGACTACAGTATAAATGTGGCAGGAAGTCATCAAACACACTACACTTCACACTCACAGTCCTGACAACATGACACTTCAAACTAACTAGGCTGACTAAACCACAAAAACACAATAAAACATAATTACTAATAACACTGGAACACTAACATAAACCACAATCATGACATTTAAACCCCCAACACCCCGAACTCCCATGGTGCATTGCAACACAACAGTCAGTCATAGTGACCAGTGTACAGCGCTGGGCTCTGATTGGCTCAGCAACCGTAGTCAGTCTCCTCCATGTCCCCTGAGTATATTATATTATATTATATTATATTATATTATATTATATTATATTATATTATATTATATTATATTATATTATATTATATTATATTATATATGGTATAGCAGCATTCAGTATCTGGCCTGTCTGTCTCACACAGACGTCTGATCGCTGCATAGTGTTGCTCTGTGGTGATGTTCAGTGTGTGTGAAGGATTTATAAAGCCTTAACATATATATCAACAAGAAAAACACTCAGAGAGCGCAATACTCCACCAGGACTGTTCATTCTCTGACCTGGTGCTGAACACAGACGTGTGTTATGCAGGTGTGCATGAATCGTCTGACCTAAATACACTATATTGCCAAAAGTATTGGCTCACCTGCCTTGACTCATATGAACGTCAGTGACATCCCATTCCTAATCCATAGGGTTCAATATGACGTCGCTCCATCCTTTGCAGCTAGAACAGCTTCAACTCTTCTGGGAAGGCTGTCCACAAGGTTTAGGAGTGTGTTTATGGGAATTTTTGACCATTCTTCCAGAAGTGCATTTGTGAGGTCACACACTGATGTTGGACCAGAAGGTCTGGCTCTCAGTCTCTGCTCTAATTCATCCCAAAGGTGTTCTATGGGGTTGAGGTCAGGACTCTGTGCAGACCAGTCAAGTTCATCCACACCAGACTCTGTCATCCATGTCTTTATGGACCTTGCTTTGTGCACTGGTGCACAGTCATGTTGGAAGAGGAAGGACCAGCTCCAAACTGTTCCCACAAAGTTGGGAGCATGGAATTGTCCAAAATGTCTTGGTATGCTGAAGCATTCAGAGTTCCTTTCACTGGAACTAAGGGTCCAAGCCCAGCTCCTGAAAAACAAGCCCACACCATAATCCCCCCTCCACCAAACTTTACACTTGGCACAATGCAGTCCGACAAGTATGGTTCTCCTGGCAACCGCCAAACCCAGACTGGTCCATCAGATTGCCAGATGGAGAAGCGTGATTGGTCACTCCAGAGAAGGCGTCTCCACTGCTCTAGAGTCCAGTGGTGGCTGCTTTACACCACTGCATCCCACGCTTTGCATTGCACTTGGTGATGTATGGCTTGGATGCAGCTGCTGGGCCATGGAAACCCATTCCATGAAGCTCTCTGCTGAAGCACTGTTCTAGAGCTAGTCTGAAGGCCACATGAAGTTTGAAGGTCTGTAGTGATTGACTCTGCAGAAAGTTGGCCACCTCTTGGCACTATGCTCCTCAGCATCCGCTGACCCCGCTCCATCAGTTTACATGTCCTACCACTTGGTGGCTGAGTTGCTGTCGTTCCCACACACTTCCACTTTCTGATAATACAGCTGACAGTTGACTGTGGAATATTTAGGAGCCAGGAAATGTCACGACTGGATTTGTTGTACAGGTGGCATCCTATCACAGTTCCACGCTGGAATTCACTGAGCTCCTGAGAGCGAGCCATTCTTTCACAAATGTTTGTAAAAGCAGTCTGCAGCCTAGGTGCTTGATTTTATACACCTGTGGCCATGGAAGTGATTGGAACACCTGATTCTGATTATTTGGATGGGTGGGCGAATACTTTTGGCAATGTAGTGTATATCCTAGGTGTGGTCGTATGGTCAGGTAGCTGCAGGACAGGTGGGTTAAACAATAGAAACAGAGGAGATGCAGTAGAGCTACGACTGTTGAACAGGACAAGTGTGTGTGTGTGTGTGTGCGTGCGTGCGTATGTGTGTGTGTATGTGTGTGTGTGCGTGTGTGTGTGTGTGTGTGTGTGTGTGTGTGTGTGTGTGTGTGTGTGTGTGTGTCCGTGGGGAGTCTACCTGTCGCTGCCCTGAAGGTAAACATCACCTGCAGCAGCTCAGGTGTATCAACGGTCCTCAGAGGTTTCAGGAATCAGTTCTGTTGGTAAATTAAAGGATCCTAAAAACAGACGTCAGTTTAAACCCTCAGAAAAAAGGATAAGTAGTTTGTAGAAAATTAATTAACCTGTGAGGCTGTTTTCAGATCTGTTGCCTGAATAAATGCAGCTTGGAGCAACCAGGAACGTAACAAACAACTAGCAATGAAAAAACAGCCAATAATGTAATAAATAATTACATTCATGGTGGGTTATTAATAGTCTGGCATAAAAATCTTTTTAAAATCCTCTGAAACTGTAATAACTGCAGTCGATAACATAATAATAGATTTAATAAAATTAATCTAATTAATTAGAGGCTTTGTAATTATTCACAATTAATTGCATTTTAGTCAAATATCAATATTTGACACAATAAGTAAAGTTTTTTTTACCACTGAAAAATGAATATTCATATTCATGAACTTAAACAACTAAAATGTTTGTTTCATTTCTATTTATCTGCATTTTTGATCTGAAACTCAGTGACATTAGAGTGATTATATTCAACATTTGAAGACTTTCTGTAAACTAAAACACTTTCAGTGTCTTCTAAAGTGGTCTATTATGGGATGGCTACACCATTAGCTGGTAGCTAACGTTAGCTCTGGTGCTAACAGCAACATGTTTTACATTGAGGTGATCAGAAAACAACCAGACTTTTATCCAAGAAAAGTTTCCTCCAACGAGCTCACTGCATCTCGTCTTCCTTCACTGTTCACTAAACATCCTGACGTCACTCAGTGAATCCTGACCAGGCTTTAGCTTCATTAGCGCCACCTACTGGGCTGGAGTGTTGATCAGAGTTACCGGGAACTGAGAAAGGTGCGATTAAATGTCATTTTTTAAAACTCATTATTTTCTTTAATTAATTATTTGTAATTAATGCGTTGAAGTCCCAGATCTACTTATTACACTACTGGCCTTATTAAACTTAAAATAACCAAAATTCATACGTTGCTGGTTGCTACACAGATTAGTAGCTGTGCTGCCTGCAGATGTTGGACAGATGTTAGAAGGACTAATATAACAAATGTTAGATGGTTTCTAGACCAAGGGAGTCAAACCCATTTTATTCCAGCTTCCACATTTAGCCCAGTTTGATCTCCAGTGGACCAGACCAGTAAAACCACAACATAATAACCTATAAACTCCAAATATTTACTTTGTTTTAATGCAAAAAAAAAATATTCTGAAAATGTTCACATTTAAGGAATTATCTTTTTGCAAAACATCACGAACAAACTGGAATTTATGAAGAAAAATAAATTCAATTTCAATCATTCAGCCTCAGTTTATCATTTCCATATTACAACTTCCAGATCACAGACTGTCGACAAAGGAACACAACATTTAGTCACCTGGAACTGAACCAGAGAGGATTCACTGGAAGATCAAAACAACTAAAATCAGACAAAAAAGACAAAACACAACAGAAACAAGACAAAATATTAAAAAACTTAGACATAAAATGACAAAAGTGAGAAGCGACACACAAAACGAGTAAAGCTAAACATAAAGTGACAAAAATAAGAGAAAAAACACAAACGAGACAAAAGGAAACATAAAACGACAAAAACGTGAGACAAACGATATGTCAGAGAAAACAAGAAAACATATTACAAAAATGAGACACAAAATGACAAAAATGAGAAACAAAATGACAAAAAAAAGACAAACAACACACGTGACACAAAAAACACAAAATGCCGAAAATGTGACACAAAAACGACAAAAGAGCAATGAACAATCTAGTATTTTACTTTCTGATCCAAACAACTTGTCATGGTCTAGAAATGATTTTAAATTTATAGTTTTACTAATTTACAATCTGCAGTTAATGTTTTCTCTGGAATTTTTACACTTTGAGGGCCGGATTGGACCCTCTGGAGGACCGCTTTTGGCCCACGGGCCTCATGTTGGACACCCCTGGTCTAGACTTTTATTGTGATAAATCTGCTCATTATTCTCTATATTCACCCTCTGAACACCAAAATCTGGGTTTGAAAACAACGCCTTCATTAATAAAAACACATTCCGTTAGAATATTTGACCCAATCTAATGATTCTTTTCCTTTGAGAAGATTAATTAAATCAAAGGTTAAAATCATGAAATTTCATCCAAACCCCTTCAGTCTACATGTCTTGTTTTTAAAATTCCTGCAGGCGGTGTTTCCACAGAGCAGAGAGGAGTTTAAACTAGTTTAATGTCAGTAGTTAAACATCTCCAGTGTGTGGAAGAGGAGGAGGTGTCCAGTGTTTGGAACGTCTGAGGACTCTTGGACTTCTTTATTCTGAGTTCTCAGAAGTGAAAAGTGAGTCACTGTGAGGAAAACTGTGGAGGAACTTCAGCAGGAAGTTCAGAAGGTCAATGGATCAGTTGTGGAAAAAACGGTGGAAAGTGTGAATCAGAGTTTCCCAAAGATGACAAATATCTTGTTTAGTCCAGAAGTCTTCAGTTTGCTGTCGTAGAGGAGAAAGAATTCACATTTCAGAAGCTTTAAGAACAGAGTTTAGACTTTTTAAAAAGCTGCTGATGAAAATAGTTCATTTAATCGTTGGAACTGATGTATTAGTTCTGCAGCTGTTTCCTCTAACAGGTCTTTACTGGACGGTTCAGTCTGAGAAGCTTCATACTTCAGCAGCAGATCCTCCGTTGGCTGTAACCGACCCAGAACATCCAGATCATCTCAGACTGGAGCTCCGTGAAGCAGGAACTAAAACCTCTCTGACTGTTGGTTTTCCTGCAGGACGACTCTGGATTCAAACGTCTGGATTTCTAACAGGAAGTGACACGACGCTGCCCTCGATGTGTTTCTGGATCATCAAACATGATGAGAAGTTTTTCTGCTAGCGTGGGAATATTCACATCTGTCCAGGAAGTGATGTCATCACAGCCAGCAGCTCTACAGGAAGTTAGAGACAGAGTTCTGCCACTGTGATGTGAAGCAGCAGTTAGTGAAGGTTCTTCATCTGTTCTCACAAATGTTCTTCAGATGGAGCGTCTGTTGGTGGCACTCTTAGTTTTTTTATTGTTCTTCTGTTTTTGTTTCAGCTGCAGTTAAAAACACAAACTGGTGAACTGTTTGTGGAGTTCATGTAGATACAGAATCTATAAAAAATATTTAGACCCTGGAAGCTTTCTTTGGTTTTCAATATTCAATCAAGATCAGTTTAAATACTGAGGAACTGAACAAGAAAGAGACTGGAGAGGGAGGCCACCAAGACTCCTATGACTCCTGTGAAGGAGAAAGAGACTAGAGAGGGAGGCCACCAAGACTCCTATGATTCCTCTGAAGGAGAAAGAGACGAGAGAGGGAGGCCACCAAGACTCCTATGACTCCTCTGAAGGAGAAAGAGACGAGAGAGGGAGGCCACCAAGACTCCTATGACTCCTCTGAAGGAGTTCCATTTTCAGATTGTTCATCCAACAACTGTTGTCTGTTCTTCGCCAGTCAAAGCTTTATGGAGACAAAGAGAAAGACTCTGATGGAAAAAGCTCCAATTAAATCTGGACTAGAGTTCACCAGAAGACATGTGGAGACTTTGAAGACACCTGGAAGAAGGTTCTTTGGTCTGAGGAGACCAGGATGGAGCTTTGTGACCATCAGACTAGATGATATGTTTGACATCATCACAAACACACCATCCCCACTGTGAAGCATGGTGGTGGCAGCATCATGATGTGAAGCATGGTGGTGGCAGCATCATGGTGTGAAACATGGTGGTGGCAGCATCATGGTGTGAAACATGGTGGTGGCAGCATCATGGTGTTCCTCAGCAGCAGGTCTTAGAATGCTGGTAAAGGTAGAGGGTAAATGAAATCCTGGAGGACAACCTGATGCAGTCTGAATAGACTGAGACGTGGAGAAGATCAGGTTTCCATCCAGACGACGAGTCGAAGCAAACAGAGAAAGATCCTCAGAGATTGTTTGAAGACAACAAGGTGGAAGTTCTGGAACAGTCAGAGTCCAGACCTCCATCCAGCTGAGAACTAAAGTCTGGACCTTAAAGGTTCTGTTGATCAGAAGGTCTCCAGGTCCAGACTGTACTTCAAAGGAGAACTAAATACAAAGATTACTGAACCACAGAAAACAAAACCTGCTGGTGTTTGGTTATGAAGCTGAACCTAAACAGGTAGATCCAGGTGTGAAGGATCTGGGAGCTCCTGAATGTACCTGAGACCTCTTTAAAACTGTGTAATAAGAAGCTAAAATACCAAATACTGTGTAACTCTGAGTATTTACATAAATACTATGAAATATAATTGTCCTAAAACTACTGTAATTATAATAATGTTGAATTTTTCCATGTCACCTCCCTTATAGTAGCAGTTATCGCCATGGTATCCAATAGAGATGGGGGTTTAACATCCCTAAGGTGTGCGTGTGTTCGTCTTTATGGTTTATGGGGACATCTGACCTGAATACACACTGAGGACATTTTCAGTTATGAGGACAGAGTCGTGGTCCTCATAATTCTGACAGCGTAGAGGTGTGTGTGTGTGTGTGTGTGTGTGTGTGTGTGTGTATGTGTGTGTGTGTGTGTGTGTGTGTGTGTGTGTGTGTGTGTGTGTGTGTGTGTGTGTGTAGCTGACAAACACACCAATTTGTTTGTTTTGCTGATGTCGCCGGGCAGCACGTTGAGGCAGGTTGGACTGTACCAACCTAGGAGAGATGGAGGGGTGGTTGTCCATAGTAACACACACAGTGCGTGCGCATGTGTGTGTGTAGTGTGTGTGTGTGTGTTTTGACACCACAGAAGAAGAGGGAGGCTCCAGTGAGGAGCATGAGGCTGAGTTCAGCTGCTGTTTTCTGTCTGTTGTGTTCGGTGAGTTTAAAAGTCTCTGTTGTGTTTTCAGTTGTGTGTTTGTGTTGTGTTGTTTATAATTTCTTCATCTAATTACCCTAATTGGCTGAGACGTTTGACACTCAGTGTGTTATGTTTCTGCAGCTTTTCTGAGTGTGTGTTAGCAGGTTGTTGTGTCGTCACGCTGCAGGATGAAGTGTGTAAATGCTGTCAGCTGATTGGAGCTGATCAGCTGTTAGCTTCAGATAGAAAACTGATCAAGTGTGTTTCAGTTTACTGTCTCAGCTGAGCGAAAGAAACGATGACAATCTGAAACAAAATATGTTGAAAACAGTAACCGTCAAAATCTGTACCAAAAACCTGAAAATAACAGCAAATATCTGTAAAATAATGATCATTTCAGCTGATCTAAATACAGAAAAATATTCAAATTTTATATTCACGTTTTAAAAGAGGAAATTACTATTTCATAATATTTACTGTTTTTATCTTTGACTCCTTTTGTATAAATTTGTTTTTTAATTTGAGATTTCACTATTAAATAAACCATATATCACTAAACAAAATAAGGGAAATCTGTAAAATAATATTTAAAAACTATTTACAGTTTTGCAAAAAAAAATATACCCACATTTCTTTTCAAGTAACACCAAATATATGTCAAATAATTGTATGTTTTGCTGATTTAAATGCAGTAAAATGTGTCCTTTAATAGTCAATCATAAAAGAGGGAATCACTGTTTGTCTAAATATAAATCTGATTTGACAACATATAAATTAATACTAATATTTGTGATTTTAAAGGATTTTATTTGTAAAATAACAGTAAATTGTAAATACAAAGAATCTACAGGTAGAGATAGTTTTGGACTTCTTTTAAGTATGTATTTAAGTTTGGTTTTACACTGGTTTTGACTGGTTCTAGACTGGTTTTGACTGGTTCTAGGCTGGATATGGAAGAGAGAAGTACATTTTTACAATTTAGAGAAGGAAAGAAACTTTAAAAATCCAAGAATGTTCCCTTGTTTCTGTTGGAGCCGTAATTCTGGAGATCCTAAACCCTTAAAATGTTTTTTTTTCTGGGGGTGAAAATAGAAAAATTCCAGATCTAAAGATGAATGAACATTTTACAGAAGTTACTTTACAATGAGAAAGGAGCGAAGACGTTGAGGAATGTTTCTGGTGTTTTTGTAGAGCAACAGAGATCTGAACATCTGCTACTGGAGTTAATGAAGCTGCTTGGGTTCCTTCATGTGGTCGACCATGAAGAGAACTTCTCCTCTGGAGGGTTTTACTGGGACCAGTCGCTGTTTTTCCACCAGAGATTGGTTCAGAGCTGAAGGGAGCTGGTGTTACTGGGGTTCTAACACGCTCTACTGGTTCTCAGACGGGACTCGGTGGTTTTCAAACATTAGCTGGACAGAAAACGAAAAAAAACAACCAGAAAAACAGCTTCATCCTGTCAGGAGACCTTCAGACTTTCAGATTGAAGGATAAAGAAGTGTTTTCAGCCCCCTGAAATCTAAAACCTCCTAGTTAACGGTGTTTGTACCTGAACAGGTGAGTTTAGCTCTGACTCAGCATGTTGTTACTGTCAACACCTGTGTGTGTTTTCAGGTGTTTCCTCGTTTCCTCTCGGCTTAAAGTGTGTTTGGACGTCGTTTCTAAGGATTCAGTCTCGGAGGGTTTGTGTTTCTTTATAATCTACTTTAGTGTTGCTAATTATGAACATATGTTAGCCGTTAGCCACGATTGATTTAAAAAAAAAAAGCACCTGTAAAAAAGCATCCACACACCATGATGCTGCCACCACCGTGCTTCACATCATGATGCTGCCACCACCGTGCTTCACATCATGATGCTGCCACCACCATGCTTCACATCATGATGCTGCCACCACCATGCTTCACATCATGATGCTGCCACCACCATGCTTCACATCATGATGCTGCCACCACCGTGCATCACATCATAATGCTGCCACCACCGTGCTTCGCATCATGATGCTGCCACCACCATGCTTCACATCATGATGCTGCCACCACCGTGCTTCACATCATGATGCTGCCACCACCGTGCTTCACATCATGATGCTGCCACCACCGTGCTTCATGTCATGATGCTGCCACCACCGTGCTTCATGTCATGATGCTGCCACCACCGTGCTTCACATCATGATGTACTATCATAATTTTTTAAATGATCCAGTTCAAAGGAACTGTTTTTAATTAAGTTCTCTGATTTGAAGTTCAGACCTGGTTAATTTTCCTCCATCAGACAGTTAAATATCCAACAGTTCTTTCTGTTTTTCATGTTGCAGCAACAACAGGCTGTGATTTCTGTGGATTGTTTTAAAGATGACGTGTCTGGGGATGACGAGGGTAAAAACTTGGTCTTCACAGATCAAGTTGAGACTAAAACTCATGTCCTGGAGGCTGTTAGAATCCCTACTGGAGGTCAGGTCTGGTCTCTGCTGACTTTTAGCTCTGATGCTAACTTCGTCACGCCTCCAGTGTCATGCATGACGTCTGCCATGTTTAAGGAGGATTTGTGTGTTTGACAGATCCGCTGCAGGTTTAGCTCAGCGTGACTCAGGCAGGATTTACTCTGGATGTTGGTTTCTTGAATATTTATCGTCGCGCTGCAGAAACATCCGACTGCTGCTTTTTATTCTGTCTGATTTATTTATGTTCCAACATTAAATGTTCTCCAACGCGAGTCACAGTAAAGAGAAACTGCAGGAACAGAGATTCCTGGTCTGGATGAATCAGTTACTCTACATCTATATTCTCCTCCTCAGACTGAACCTGAGAGTGAAACTGATTCTGGATCCAGACTTCAGGAGGTTCAGCTGGAAATCTGCTGCAGGATTTAGTCTGATGTTCGTCCAAATTATTGGAGGGATCAAGGAATTTACAGATTCAGACTGAAAACTGGGATAAAATCAGACATGGTTCATATTTATGAGTCTGAATCTCTATAATTATCTAGAACCGCTTCATTTCCTCTAGAACCAGCTGTGATCATCAGTATTATGGGATGTATCCAAGTGATCATCAGTATTATGGGATGTATCCTAGTGATCATCAGTATTATGGGATGTATCCTAGTGTGATCATCAGTATTATGGGATGTATCCTAGTGACCATCAGTATTATGGGATGTATCCTAGTGACCATCAGTATTATGGGATGTATCCTAGCAATCATCAGTATTATGGGATGTATCCTAGTGATCATCAGTATTATGGGATGCATCCTAGTGTGATCATCAGTATTATGGGATGTATCCTAGTGTGAACAGTTCAGAGTCCTAGAAACAATCATTGGTTCCTGGATGTGTTTCTGGTTCCTGATAATCCACCAGAGAAAACTTTAAAGGTGATTGTGGGTGAACTTTAATGCTGGTAGGTGGTTGGTCACAACTATTAGAGATGATGGAAGAAGAAACCAGGATCATCTGGAGACATGAATCTGTTTCTAAACTAGTTTCTAATGGAATCTTCGAGAAGAGTTTCAGGAACTTAAACTGCTTCTTCTGTCTTTTATTTTCTCTTTTGAGTCACTTTCTGGTTGAGTTTAGTAAAAATCAGGTTGTTTTTTGTATATTGAACTCCTATCTTCATACATCAGGCAGACAGCTGTTTCTATCCTTTAAATCTGGACTTTGGGGACTTTCATTTTCATGGAGAATCTAAAGTTGAGTTTTTGTGTTTGTCTGCAGGTGATATCACCCAGAAGGGTTATGAGAAGAAGCGGTCCAAGTTGATCGGAGCTTATTTCCCTCAGACACCAGGTAAAACCTGTTTATTCATTCTGTCTTCACCTGTGTGATCAGAGCAGCTTCTAGAAGTAAAATCAGACCAGATGATGTTCCTCAGAAACCACCAGGACCTCAGCTCCAGCTTCTTACTGATGACATGAAAAATGTTCAACAGAAATCTGAAGTATTTAGAAACAGACGAGCAAAAAGTCAGAATGCTGGAATAAAAGAGTAAACAGAAAATTCACCTCATTTACTGTTGATTAAACTCAGAAACCACCAGGAGCTTTAGAGAACCCAAAGTAAAATAAAAGATTAGGGAAAATACAAGAAATTAACCAAAGATCGCTGGAAAATAAATAATAAATAAAAGAGTGAAGACGAAGGATCAGAAACTGTGAAAATACCAGCAATGTCTGGAAAATAATCAGTGAAAATTTTACAAATATAAGAGTGAATGACTGTAAATAAACCTAAAAAAATCACAGTTAACATGTAAATTATTATGATTTTTCCTGTGATTTTAATAATAACTATATGATTTACTATTTTTATTTCCTGAACATTAGTGTGGTTTCTTTCAAATAACAGCTAACATGTCTAAAATAATTCTAGTTTTTGTTATTTTAAATCAGTAAAAATCATCTAATTTAACAGTCAGAAGTTGTAAAATAATAAATTATTATTAATCATAAAAATACAGATTATTTTCAGTTTTGATCATTTTTTAAAATCACAGTTAGCTTTTAAATTAGTGCAAAAGTTAATAATAATGATAATAATACATTAGGATTTATGGTAGTTTGTGTCTCTGGTTTTTTGTGTCTCTGTGGTCGTTTTGTGTGTCATTGTGGTAGTTTTGTGTCTCTCTGTGGTTGTTTTGTATCTTTTTGTGGTTTTGTGTCTTTTTGCACTTGCTTTATGTCTCTTTGTGGTCGTTTTGTGTCTTTTTGTGGTTATTTTGTGTGTCATTGTGGTTGTTTTGTGTCTATTTGTGGTATTTTTGTGTCTTTGTGGTTGTTTTGTGTCTCTCTGTGTTGTGTTGTGTCTTTTGTGGTTGTTTTGTGTCTCTTTGTGGGTTTTTTGTGTGATTATTTGTTGTTGTTTTGTGTCTTTTTGTTGTTTTGTGTCTTTTTGTGGTTGTTTTGTGTGTCATTGTGGTTGTTTTGTGTCTTTGTGGTAGTTTTGTGTCTCTGTGGTTGTTTTGTGTCTTTTTGTGGTTGTTTTGTGTGTCATTGTGGTTGCTTTGTGTCTTTGTGGTAGTTTTGTGTCTCTCTGTGGTTGTTTTGTGTCTTTTTGTGGTTGTTTTGTGTGTCATTGTGGTTGCTTTGTGTCTTTGTGGTAGTTTTGTGTCTCTCTGTGGTTGTTTTGTGTCTTTTTGTGGTTGTTTTGTGTCTCTTTGTGGTAGTTTTGTGTGTCTTTGTGGTTGCTTTGTGTCTCTCTGTGGTTGTTTTGTATTTTTTTGTGGTTGCTTTGTGTGTCTTTGTGGTCATTTTGTGTAATTTTAGTTGTTGTTGTTTTGTGTCTCTTGGTATTCGATTGTTCCTGATTACTGACTTCGTCTCCGTCCTTGAATTTATTGATTTATATTGTCAGGAGTTTCTTTCTGCCTTCAAACCCAGAGTTTGATCTGAGCTGAACGTCCACCAGTCAGAAGTTCTTTTATTCTTCAGGCTCCAGAAACACACAATCGCTTCTTTCTGTTGATTTCAGAGCTTCTCTCACGGAAACGTCACAACACAATTCTCCCTTTTTCTCCGTTTCCTTCCCTGTGAAGCTTTCAGAGCCAAAGAGTTTCATCAACGCCACAGATTTTACCCAATAATCCACATTTATCAGGTTTTAGTGTACAGCTCCGTCTGCTCACAAAGAACCCTGACGTCATGAGAAGCTTTCAGTTATTAAGAATGTGCAACTTTTACTCATTTATTTATTAAATGATCACAAACTGACAAAAATATCTGAGAAAGACAAAATGACCATAAAGAGACACGAAACGATCAAAAAATAGATTAGAAAAGTATCACAGAACGCAAAGATGACCAGAAAAGATCAGAAACAGAAGAAAATGATCAGAAAACTACAAAAAACAACCACAAAACACATAGAACGACCACAAAAGGAAACAAAACAACCACAAAGAGACACAAAACGACAACCAAGAGACAAAAAACACCCACAAAAAGACACAAAACAACCACAAAGAGACACAACAACCACAAAGAGACACAAAACAACCACAGAGAGACACAAAACAACCACAGAGAGACACAAAATGACCACAAAAAGGGACATAAGTTAACCAGCAGAGAAAATGTACAGAAATGATCACAGAAAAGACAATTAAGCCCAAAAAGACACAAAACTATCAGAAAAAGACACAGAAAGACAACAAAGAAGTAACATTATTCACAAAAATAATCCAAAATGACCACAAAAGAGACAAAATGACTGCTCAGAATTACTCAAAAAATGTCCAAAATGACCAAAAAAGGACCAAAGTGACTTAATATTCATAAAAAAGACTCCAAACATGGCAAGAGAGTGTAAATTCAAGTGTTCAGATTTTATATGTGAACAAAAAGCATCTATAGAACATACTGAAGGGAATAAGGAGCCAAAAGAAGATGATGGACTTTAGAAAGTGTTTATTGTGTCTCTGTGTGTCAAAAAGTCTCCAGAATGACAAAATTACGTCCAAAATAAGTTCATATTTGTACAGAAAATCATCAAAATGACTACAAAAGAGCTTTTGTTTAGTTGAAAGGTGAGTTATGTGCATGAAAGACTGAAGAACATCTGGATTGTAACTGAACCTCTGGTCTGCAGGAACCGACCCGTCCATGGACAGGAGAACCCCCGTCACCCCGTCTTCGTCCTCCCGGTACCACCGCCGCCGGTCCTCCGGATCCAGAGACGAACGCTACCGATCAGGTGAGACTCACCTGTCAGCCTTAGATCCGTGAACTCAGAACAGACTCACCTGGAACCCATTAGCTGCTAGCCGAGTTCGTTAGCTTCACCTCGTTAGCATATGAATGATTGCTCTGGTTCTACATGGATCTGGTTCTGGATGAATCTGGTTCTAGATGGATCTGGTTCTAGATCGATCTGGTTCTACATGGATCTGGTTCTAGATCGATCTGGTTCTACATGGATCTGGTTCTGGATAATAGCATCCTGGTTCATGTTCTGTTTGAATCCATGAACTCTGGTTCTGGATGAATCTGGTTCTAGATGGATATGGTTCTACATGGATCTGGTTCTACATGGATCTGGTTCTGGATGGATCTGGTTCTACATGGATCTGGTTCTACATGGATCTGGTTCTGGATAATAGCATCCTGGTTCATGTTCTGTTTGAATCCATGAACTCTGGTTCTGGATGAATCTGGTTCTAGATGGATCTGGTTCTAGATCGATCTGGTTCTACATGGATCTGGTTCTGGATAATAGCATCCTGGTTCATGTTCTGTTTGAATCCATGAACTCTGGTTCTGGATGAATCTGGTTCTAGATAGATATGGTTCTACATGGATCTGGTTCTACATGGATCTGGTTCTACATGGATCTGGTTCTGGATGATAGCATCCTGGTTCATGTTCTGTTTGAATCCATGAACTCTGGTTCTGGATGAATCTGGTTCTACATGGATCTGGTTCTAGATCGATCTGGTTCTACATGGATCTGGTTCTGGATAATAGCATCCTGGTTCATGTTCTGTTTGAATCCATGAACTCTGGTTCTGGATGTTCTCCCTCAGACGTTGGTTTGGTTCCATCTAGAGTGGGCTGAAGATCAGGTTCTGGTTTGGTTCTATCTGGACTCGGCTGCAGATTAATGGATTAAAGGAGGATTTCTACTTTTACCTGCATCTCGTTCTGATAATCTGCAGGAATTTGAGCTCTGTAGTGAAGACCTGATGGAATCCTGGAACCTCAGAGGAACCCTGGTTCTCCTCAGAGGAACCCTGGTTCTCCTCAGAGGAACCTTGGTTCTCCTCAGAGGAACCTTGGTTCTCCTCATGTTGCTGCTGCAGAGTTTGACAGGAAATAAATGATAAATAATAAAATCAAACGAGAGAGTTCTGGTTCCTCCTCAGAGTCGATTCTGTCCTCAGTACTTGTGTTTACTGGAATAAAACAGACATTGTATTTATTATGAACACTTTACTGGTGATTTATAGATTAATAACTAATAATATCAGAGAAAATGTGTTTTTATTCATTTACTTGTTAACCTAAAAGAAAACGAGTCAAACTGTAAATATTAATGTATTTATTAATTAATGTGTTTTTCACAATGATAAAACTGGCATTTAAAATTCTTTCTTTTACCGTGTTTTAACTGTAAAATTAAACTATTTTGGTTTTTACTGAATTAAAAATAACAATATTAATAAAAAAATTTTTTAAGATTTTTTCTTGTTTGCTTTTTGTGTATTAAGGACTGAAAATTGGCAAAGATTTCTTTAACATATTTTCACTATTTTGTTAAATTACAAATAATAATTCCCTTTATTGAATCTTAGAAAAGATATAAATATTATAAATATTGACCCGTTGACCTGAAACAGAACCAGATAAAACTTTAATAAACCCGCATGTCAACATTTTCTACGTTTACAGATGATAATTCTTTCTTTTTCAATGTTTGACTGGAAAATTTTGCTTTTTTTGGTCAGTTTAAATCACCAAAAACTATAAATCTACATATAGCTTGAATATGTGCATTTATTTGAAAGAAAATCTGTGTATATCAAAGAGTGAACGTTTGTATTTAGAGACCTCATTTAATATATGATTTTAAAAAATTCAAAAGTGCGTTATGCGTGTTGTAGTAATCATACATGTAGTTTTCTCTATTTAAGAGCAGAGCAGCTCCTCACATGTTCCTGATGAAGAGGAGGAGATCCCGTCCAGTTTTATAGTTTTTATTTACTCTAGTCGTCTACTTTATGTCTGTAGCTCATTTGCTGCTTTATGCAAATGAGCTGCAGGTAACTCTAGGGTGATAATACCAGTAGACTGCGCTGCGTTTCACATAGATAATGAATGAAACCACAAGTTTCTGGATCCTGTGGACCTTTAATCTCCAACACTGAGAAGAAGAGACTTCTCTGTGGCAAAATGTAAAATGATTCATTGTTAATTATTAATGATTAGATTTCTGTCCATATGTTTTATCGTTCCAACATTAAAGCAGCTTTTAATCCGTGTTTTACATGTTCAGGGTTTAATAAACGCTGAAGTTCTCAGGTGGAGCTCCAATGGTTTAGATGGTTGCAGAGCGTTTATGCAGCAGGAGCAGCTGGTTGGATCCAAACTCGGATTACCAGACTGAAGTTCTAAGGATCCACATTTCAATCTTCTTACTGCATGAATGAAAGGTTCTAGATTTGACCAAAAACAGCCTGAAGCTCTGCTGGGTGCATCTAGGACCAGATGTAATGATGTTCTTCTGGTCCTGAAGGTTTGCTGGGTGCATCTAGGACCAGATGTAATGATGTTCTTCTGGTCCTGAAGCTCTGCTGGGTGCATCTAGGACCAGATGTAATGATGTTCTTCTGGTCCTGAAGGTCTGCTGGGTGGATCTAGGACCAGATGTAATGATGTTCTTCTGGTCCTGAAGGTCTGCTGGGTGGATCTAGGACCAGATGTAATGATGTTCTTCTGGTCCTGAAGGTCTGCTGGGTGGATCTAGGACCAGACCTAATGTTCTTCTGACTCTGGTCTCTTTGTGGTTCTGCAGATGTTCACACTGAGGCGGTTCAGGCGGCGCTGGCCAAGCATAAAGAAAGAAAGATGGCAGTTCCAATGCCGTCGAAGCGGCGCTCGCTGGTGGTCCAGACCTCCATGGACGCCTACACGCCTCCAGGTGAGGAACCAACCAGAAAGATACCGTCAGTCGTAGCAGATAGAAGTCAATGTATCAGAGACAACTTTCTAAACTTCATCTTATACACACCACAAAGGTTCTGTTGGCTTCTGGATTCACACGGTCCAGGTCCTGTGTGTGTGTGTGTGTGTGTGTGTGTGTGTGTGTGTGCGTGCGTGCGTGCGTGCGTGCGTGCGTGCGTGCGTGTGTGTATAGCATACTATCATATTTTACACTATATGTTACTACACTATACTACACTATTCTTTACTATACTATTCTTTACTATACTATACTGTACTGTGCTGTGCTGTGCTGTGCTGTGCTGTGCTGCGCTGCGCTGCGCTGCGCTGCGCTGCGCTGCGCTGCGCTACGCTACGCTACGCTACGCTACGCTACACTATACTATACTATACTATACTATACTATACTATACTATACTATACTATACTATACTATACTATGGTATGCTATGCTAGGCTAGGCTATACTATGCTATGCTATGCTATGCTATGCCATGCTATACTATACTATGCCATGCCATGCCATGCCATGCCATGCCATGCCATGCCATGCCATGCCATACCATGCTATGCTATGCCATGCTATGCTATGCTGTACTATACTATGTTATACTATACTATACTATACTATACTATACTATACTATACTATACTATACTATACTATACTATACTATACTATACTATACTATACTATGTTAGGCTAGGCTATGCTAGGCTATATTATACTACTCTATACTATACTATGCTATGCTATGCTATGCTATGCTATGCTATGCTATGCTATGCTATACTATACTATGCTATGCTAGGCTATGCTAGGCTATACTATGCTATGCTATACCATACTATGTTATACTATGCTATACTATACTATGCTATGCTATGCTATCCTATGCTATACTATACTCATTCCAACATTGTGCAGCTTTAATTAAAAAGATTCTCATCACCTCAATAAATGACCAAACTGTGAGATTAAAATCTGAAATCAACACAAAACTGTTTTACTGACTCACTGCTCGACATTGTGTTTGTCTGTTGTTGTTGTGTTGTCTTCATGTGTCGGTCTTCATGTGTCTGCATGTGTGTGTCTGTATCTGTGTGTCTGATTTTGTGTTTCTGCCCTTGTGTGTCTGTCTTTGTGTGTCTGTATTTCTTGTTTTGTTTTTGTGTGTCTGTTTTTGTTGTGTCTGTCTTTGTGTGTCTGTTTTTCTTGTTTTGTTTTTGTGTTTCTGTCTTTGTGTGTCTGTATTTGTGTGTCTGTCTTTGTGTGTCTGTGTGTCTGTTTTTGTGTTTCTGTCATGTCTGTATTTGTGTCTGGTTTTCTTGTTTTGTTTTTGTGTCTGTATTTGTGTGTCTGTCTTTATGTGTCTGTCTTTCTTGTTTTGTTTTTGTGTGTCTGTATTTGTGTGTCTGTTTTTGTTGTGTCTGTCTTTGTGTGTCTGTGTTTCTTGTGTCTTTGTTGTGTCTGTCTTTTGGTGCATTGAGGTGAAGCTGCAGCATTTACAAACACACACATAAATCTGCCAGGAACGTGCGCACATTTTTGACAGACTGAACACGCTGTCGTCGTGCGTCTTCACGTGCACAACGTTCACGTGATTTCTCCGTGTTTTTACCGATGGACACAGAAACACTTGGTCAGTCCTGCAGATGTTCAAAAGCTCGTGTCCTCGGAGAGCAGGGAAAACAGAACACACACACACACACACACACACACACACACACACACAGACACACACACACACACACACACTGCAGGTTCATTCCAGGATAAACTGAGTCTGGTGTTGATGAGCAGCGACTCTGATCATCTCTCAGTTGGATTCTGATTCAAACATCAGGAAATAAATTCATGCAGAGCAGCTTCACTGACTGTTCATTCATTCATTCATTCATTATTTTATTCATTCATTCATTATTTTATTCATCCATCCATCCAGCCTTTCTTTCTTTCTTTCTTTCTTTCTTTCTTTCTTTCTTTCTTTCTTTCTTTCTTTCTTTCTTTCTTTCCTGTACCATGTTATACTACACTACGCTGTAATATACTATAAGATATTTTACTGTACTATACTATACTATGCTATGCAATGCTACGCTATGCTATGCTGCACTGCACTGCACTGCACTATACTATACTATGCTATGCTATGCTATGCTATGCTATGCTATGCTATGCTATGCTATGCAATGCTACGCTATGCTATGCTATGCTGCACTGCACTGCACTGCACTGCACTGCACTATACTATACTATGCTATGCTATGCTATGCAATGCTATGCTATACTATACTATACTATACTATACTATACTATGATATACTATACTATGCTATGCTATGCTATGCAATGCTATGCTATACTATACTATACTATACTATGATATACTATACTATACTATGCTATGCTATGCTATGCTATGCTATGCTATGCTATGCTATGCTATGCTATGCTATGCTATTCTATGCTATTCTATGCTATGCTATGCTATACTATTACTGTTGTATTAATGATCAGTATCTTGGACCAAATCTTTAAAGGCAGAAACCAGAAAATAATTTTCATTCTCAGACCTTGACTGATTTAAATGTCCAGCAGACCTCTAATATCAAAAATATGACCAATCATGACAAAATATGACCAAACATGACAAAATATGACCAAACATGACAAAATATGACTGAATGAAAATAATGTGTTTATAATGTGTTTATTATGTATTTATTTCGTTCTGATGAGTCGAGTCCAGGAATCTGTTGGACCTGAAACGAGTTCTGAGAAAAATCAGTTGGAATTTCCTCATCAGTCACTTGACTTCTTTGTGTTTGTAAAAGCCCTGAGAGAAGACACACACCACACACACACAGACACACAGACACACACACACACACACACACACACACACACACACACACACACACACACACACACACACACACACACACACACATACACACACACACACACACACACACACACACACACACACACACTCAAAAACAATCTTTATTCCTGCAGCAACGTCAGACTGAAACATTTCTACTGTATTTCTGTCTCTTATGTTTTATATTAATCATATATGTTCAAACACACATGTATGATAATATCAGTAATAAGATCATTAATTAGAGATCAGTTTTTTATCTGTGGGTTGATTAAGACCTTCAGCTTCACTAAAAAGGTTTTTCAATTTGACTGAATTAGTGAAATAAACAGTTTTGTGTGTTGACTGTAGATTCTGTTAATTTAATGATGAAAATGTTTTCATTCAGGATGTTGGAAAAAACTAAACTAAACTAAACTTAAACTAAACTAAACCAAACTAAACTGAAACTAAACCAAGCCAAACTAAACCAAACTAAACCAAACTAAACTGAAACTAAACTAAATTGAACAAAACTGAAACTAAACTGAAACTAAACCAAACTAAACTAAACTAAACTAAACTAAACTAAACTAAACTAAACTAAACTAAACTAAACTAAACTGAAACTAAACCAAACTAAACTAAACTCAACTAAACTAAACTAAACTAAACTGAAACTAAACTAAACTAAACTAAACTAAATTGAAACTACACTAAAGCTAAAACTAAACTGAAACTAAACTAAACTGAAACTAAACTAAACTAAGCTAAACTAAACTAAACTAAAACTAAAACTAAACTGAAAATAAACCAAACTAAACTGAACTCAACTGAAACTAAACTAAACTGAAACTAAACTAAACTAAACTAAACTAAACTAAACTAAACTAAACTAAACTAAACTAAACTAAACTAAACTAAACTAAACTAAACTAAACTAAACTAAACTGTCTCCATCCAGTTTCTCATTTCATTCAGCTCCTCGTCAACTTTTAAGACATTCTGGAAAAAAAACATTTGTGAGACAGTTCAGACGGATTCCGTCATTCTGAATTCATTTCATAATTTGGAAAAAAAAAAGATTTCTAATTTTGGACAATGCTTAAGTCATTCTGATCAGTTTTTCATTAATTTTGGAGTTTTTAGTCATTTTTTTCAGACATTTCGGACAAATAAAGTCATTCTGAAAACATTTTGAACAAGTTAAAAATCATTTTGGATGATTTATCCGTCATTCTAGTTGGGTTTTTAACCATTCTGGTCAGTTTTAGAATCATTTCGGACAACATTTTGAATCATTTTAAAGTTTCGTCAACACTTTAAGTCATTTTGGATGACATTTGGGTCAGTCTGGTCAGTTTTTAATAATTTTAATACCTTTTGAACGATATTAGACTTTTCAGTCATTTTGTCCAAATTTTGAGCTATTTTTGCCAAAAAACCACAAAAATGGTTTAAATTTTTTTCTAGTTTTTAAATTCACCGTTCAATATTTCTCAGAGCTTTTACTCGTGGTTTTCATTCATTGTTTTGGTGTTTAGCCGGCTGGCTAGCAGAGCTTTGAAAGATTCTCAAAACCACAAAATGTTAAACACTCAAGTGTAATTCTCAAAAATTTAGCAGCAGATCAATTTAATTCAGCTGGTGTTTGTATATTTTCGGGAAATTGAACACAACTGGCTCAAATGTACCAACAATAAACCTGCAAATTAAAGAAAAAAATGTCTAAAAGATCATGATAGTTGTAGGAGCTTCAAGAGAAACTAACTGGACATCTCTGGAAGGTTCTGGAAAGAACATTTTGGACGAGTTTTAAATCATTTTGGACGATTTATACTTCATTCTAGTCTGGTTTTTAATCATTCTGGTCAGTTTTGGAATCATTTCGGACCAAATTTGGAATAATTTTAGAGTTTCATCAACACTCTGAGTGAATGATGTCAGACTTTCCGGTCATTTTGTCCAAATGACAGAATGATAAAATGCTGGCATTTGATGTTTCCGTCACTTCTGAATGCATCACGCGTTCCTTGTTCCCTCCTCAGACACCTCCTCGGGCTCGGAGGGTGAAGGCCAGGGTGACGAGGACGAAGGAAGAGACGGCGAGGAGGACGGAGGAGGCGGCGGGGGGACGTCGTCCAGCCAGGAGGGCAGCATCAGCATGGAGCACTGGATCAGCCGGGCCATCCACGGGACCTCCTCCACCACCACCACCACCTCCTCCACCGCTTCCTCGTCCTCCTCCTCCACGCGAAGCGGCGGCAGCGGTGCCGCCGGCGGCAGGCTGGCCGATGTCCTGGCCCAGCAGGTCCACATCTCCACCCAGCACCACCTCCGCCACCACCACCACCACCACCACCACCGCCACAAGACAGGTAAGCACCGAAGAGCCACACCTGGATGCTGCTGATCCTATCGCTGATCCTATCGTTGATCCTACCACTGATCCTAGTACTGATCCTACTGCTGATCCTACCGCTGATCCTATCGCTGATCCTACCACTGATCCTACCGCTGATCCTATCACTGATCCTAGCACTGATCCTACAGCTGATCCTATCGCTGATCCTACAGCTGATCATATTGCTGATCCTAGTACTGATCCTACCGCTGATCCTAGTACTGATCCTACCGCTGATCCTACCACTGATCCTACCGCTGATCCTACCACTGATCCTACCGCTGATCCTACCGCTGATCCTATCGCTGATCCTACCGCTGATTCTACCGCTGATCCTACCACTGATCCTACCGCTGATCCTACTGCTGATCCTACCACTGATCCTAGTACTGATCCTACTGCTGATCCTAGTACTGATCCTACTGCTGATCCTACCACTGATCCTACCACTGATCCTAGTACTGATCCTACCGCTGATCCTACCACTGATCCTAGTACTGATCCTACTGCTGATCCTAGTACTGATCCTACTGCTGATCCTACCACTGATCCTAGTACTGATCCTACCACTGATCCTAGCACTGATCCTACCGCTGATCCTACCGCTGATCCTAGTACTGATCCTACCGCTGATCCTACCACTGATCCTAGTACTGATCCTACCACTGATCCTAGCACTGATCCTACCGCTGATCCTACCTCTGATCCTAGTACTGATCCTACCGCTGATCCTACCACTGATCCTAGTACTGATCCTACCGCTGATCCTACCACTGATCCTAGTACTGATCCTACTGCTGATCCTAGTACTGATCCTACTGCTGATCCTACCACTGATCCTAGTACTGATCCTACCGCTGATCCTACCTCTGATCCTAGTACTGATCCTACCGCTGATCCTATCGCTAATCCTAGTACTGATCCTACCACTGATCCTAGCACTGATACTACAGCTGATCCTACCGCTGATCCTAGCACTGATACTACAGCTGATCCTACCGCTGATCCTACCGCTGATCCTACCACTGATCCTACCACTGATCCTACCGCTGATCCTACCGCTGATCCTACCACTGATCCTACCACTGATCCTACCACTGATCCTACCACTGATCCTAGTACTGATCCTACCGCTGATCCTAGTACTGATCCTACCGCTGATCCTACCACTGATCCTAGTACTGATCCTACCGCTGATCCTACCACTGATCCTAGTACTGATCCTACCACTGATCCTATTGCTGATCCTACCGCTGATCCTAGTACTGGTCCTAGCACTGATCCGACACTTTCAACAAACTGTAGAGACACCGTCAGCCGTCTGAAATCTAAGCTGAATGTAGACACCTAAAGAAAAATACATGTGGAGTCCTTCAGTGAAAACCTCATCTGGTCTATACTATGCTATGCTATGCTATGCTATGCTATGCTATGCTATGCTATGCTATACTATACTAGTCTATAAATTTCAACCTGTTGAAACCCTGAAATAACTTTCAAACATTCTCTGACGACACCTTTATTAAACTTCACGGTTACTTCTGTAAAATATCCGCTTTTTCTGTCACCTCCAGGAGTCTTTAGTAAAGTTTGACGTTCATAAGAAAACTCAGGAATAGTCACAGACAAGACAAAAATCCACAAAACTTTAGACTCTTTTAGGAAAATGCAAAAGATTCAAACCAGAGACCCCAGACCAACTTTCTGACACCCTTTGCTAAACTTTGACCGTAGAGTTCCCTTTGGAGAACGGAAACTCTGGACGCTCCGGGAAGTTTCAGATCGGAGCTGGCTGAGATCCCAGCGCCTGGCTCAGCCTCCTTCCATCCCTCAGCTTTAGGAGGGATGGTGTATTTTCCCCTCCTGGTTTCCAGAGATTCTCCCCTCAGTGTTCTCCATAGAACGCCCGCTGCTCCTCGTCGGTTCTTTCCTGCTAATGAAATCCGTGCTGAGCCCAGACGGTCGATGCTAACCTTCACAGCAGCAGTGAAAGCCGCATTTCTGCTGGCAGCTTTCTACTGCTGCTATCTGGCTCCAGAAGGTTCTAATGAACATCTGGATGCAGAGAAGAGTTCAGTAAAACCAAACTAGAGCTGGATGGATGATTATATCAGCACCTTTTAAAGTAGAATTGACCTGAATCACAGTTTTAAACCACAGATTCAGTTGAACTTCATTAAATCTGCAGCTGGTTTCCTGGATGTAGAATCTGTCCCTTCAGCTCTCTGTAAAGACCTAAAAGTTCTGACTGGAGCTTCTGGTTCATGGTGGTTTTACACAGGAAGATGGCAGGTTTCTGCTGGTTTAGCTGCTTCTCCTGTAAACCCTGCAGATGAACTTTAATTCTGCTGCCTCAGACTGCAGCTGGTGGAGATGGTCAGCTGTCGGAGCTCTGCTGGACTTTATGAAGTCCTTCTAGCACTAGATGGACCAGATCTCCACCAGCTGCAGGTTCTGGTTGGCCTCTACTTAGCTGCAGTCCAGAACTGATTGTTTTTCAGTTTTTCTGGTTTGTATGAAGGTAAAATGTGAGTTTAACTTTGATAAAAGAGTTCAGTCTGTCCTGTATAAACTCACACCTTTACAGATCTAAACACCGACACCTTCTCCAGGTAATAAAACCGTAGAAGATGAGGTCCAGGATGGAAATGACGCTGTGGAGAGTTCTCTGTCTCTAATCAGGAGTTTTATTTCTCCATTTTGCTGGTAGATTTTGTAACGTTTGAACTCAAACTGCTCCCTTGAATTGCTGCTGCTTTTTAAAAAATCTTTTCTAAACCAAAAGTACAGAATCTCATCAAACTTTTACAACAATATTTACTAAACTTTACAACCGAAGTCCATACAGACATATATGAAGTCCAAACTAAAAGAACAGCTCTGGAATGTCCAGAGGAATCTAGAGTTTTAACACTATCAACATCACTATCCATCCTGAGGACTCAGTCGGTCAGGTGACGTAGACAAGAAGCAAATAATGAGAATGTTTGAGAACGAACCTTTAATCAAACGTCTGTCAGGAAGAGAAAAACACGCCAAGAATCCATCAGAGCTTCTGGAAGCGTTCCATGATGGACGGAGTCAAAGCTGCTGAGGTTTGAATTGTTCATCAAGCCGTCGGTCTGGAAGCAGGAGAACGTTTATCAGGAACCGATTCACTGATTGATCCAACAGAAACATCCAGCCGATGCTGTTAAAAACTTTATCAATTCTGCTTCTTCAGCTACAGTTTCTCTGATCTGAAAGACCAGATCATCGTATTTAACCTGGTCTACTGAGGCTCAATTTATAGTTTAAAAAAATGTTGTGAAAACTTCTTCTGAGTGGACTCAACATATAAAATTAAAATGGATCATTTCACATACAGGAGGTCCTCAACTTACGTCAGATTTCTGTACCTATGGATCGCCGTAAGTCGGAACTCCTATGAAAATGTAAACAAAGCCGTTACGTGCAACATGATATCGATCAGTTCTTCATAAAAGTCATGAATACCAACAATTTATGAGAAGATAACAGAATATGTTGCACTGTTTTAACAACTCGATCCAATAATGCCGATGTTGGTCGGTGTTTGGTCCTGTTCCCGGCGTTTTATTCTATCTAATTTCACTTCCATGGAGACGGCTTTCCTTTTCTTCCAAGCATCAGAAGTATCTGACTTACGCTGGGAGCCATAATGAAGGACAGAAAGTTAGTGAATGTAGCACAATCTAAGGTGGAGTACAACCGGAGAACGTAAACAAAGGGGAATACGTCATCACGCGGCGCTATGAGATGCTATAAGACACTATAAGATGACCACCACTTCACCAGTTCCGACGTAACGACAAAACGCCGTAGGTCGAGGGCGTCGTAAACCGAGGACTTCCTGTATTTGCACCCTGAACAGAAGAGGTGTCTCATCTTAATTTACCAACTTCATAAAAAGAGAACAATTAAAAATGCTAATGTAAAAAAATAAAGTAAAAAAAAAAATGCCATGTAAAACTATTGTATTTTATCTGTAGGTCTTTAAAATGTACATTTAAAAAAGTTTTAATGTACATGTTTAATGAAAAACGAGTGGGTTTTCCTCATTAAACTGATCTTTGAGAGCTAAAGAACATCATTAAACGAAATACTGATAGAAATGATTTTTAATGGAGTTAATAATGAGATATAAATAATGTTTACTGGGATTATTCCTTTTCTGAACGTTCAACGGTTCATTTAGCAGCAAGAAAATGTAGCGTTTGTCATAAAATCCCCTCATAGATGGAAGATAAACTTGGAGCTTCCGTTAGTAGCAGCCACCTGTTAGCACTCAGTTTCTCTAAAAGATCATGTTTCTGAAATAAAAATAAAGACGTCTTTCTGAAACCAATGAGTCTCTGTTGAAGCTTTAGAAATATACGTAACAAACTGCAGCCGCTGTGATAAAACTTGTGGTGTTTTACAGAAATGTCTGAACCTCCTGCATAGAATCACAGCTGCTCATTAAACAGCAGCTCTGTCTGACAGGAAGTGGATTCACTTGATAACACGTCTTGAAATAAGTCCGTCTGTACGGCTCATAAAACCTGGAGGCTCAGAATAACTGCCTCTGGTTTGGAACGGGAGTCTAGAGACTCAAAGATGGACAAAAAAACAACTAAAGGAGGAAAAAACTAAAACCAGACAGAGTATAAACCTATATATAGGTTCTATAAAAATAACGCCAATGAATTTGATCAAGACGAGACGAGTGGAATTTTACTAAAATTAAGGAAAAGATCTTTTCTAGAAAGAATAAAATAATGAATCTATCCTGAAGACAAGAACAACCAGATTTATGAAATAGACGTAGAAGATCATGGTGCTAAACTCTCACAATCCTCTCTGCTTTAACTGTAGTCTGAATGGCGCCTCCTCTGGTCTCTACAGAATTAAACAGGAAGAGGCTCCACCTGGTGGAACAACCAGGAACTACAGCTGTCTATGTTTACCCTCGAATGCTACATTTACCCTCTAATCCTACATTTACCCTCTAGTACTACATTTACCCTCTAGTACTACATTTACCCTCTAACACTACATTTACCCTCTAGTACTACATTTACCCTCTAATACTACATTTACCCTCTAATACTACATTTACCCTCTAGTACTACATTTACCCTCTAGTACTACATTTACCCTCTAACACTACATTTACCCTCTAGTACTACATTTACCCTCTAATACTACATTTACCCTCTAGTACTGCATTTACCGTCTAATACTACATTTACCCTCTAATACTACATTTACCCTCGAGTACTACATTTACCGTCTAATACTACATTTACCCTCTAATACTACATTTACCCTCGAGTACTGCATTTACCCTCTAGTACTACATTATCTGTCTGTTTTCCAGTGACATCATTCTTCTTGTTCATTTTCATCTGACATCATCACAGACAGTCAGATGAGGTCACTGCAGGTGCGTGCATGTTCTCATGCACATGCAGAAGTAGTCCAAATGCACATGCAGACAAACAGCTGGCTGCTTCAGAGCATGCACGTCTGGCTGTGCCCAGATGTTGCAGAGAGTAATTAGCATGCAGAGCTGCATTGTTGGTTTTCAGCTCACGTCTGGATCAGAATTCCATTTCTCTGTTAGCCACTCTGTTAGCTGCTCTACTAGCTGCTCTGTTAGCCACTCTGTTAGCAGCTGTTAGCCACTCTGTTAGCTGCTCTGTAAGCTGCTCTGTTAGCAGCTCTGTTAGCTGCTCTATTAGCTGCTCTGTTAGCCACTCTGTTAGTAGCTCTGTTAGCCACTCTGTTAGCTGCTCTGCTAGCTGCTCTGTTAGCTGCTCTGTTAGCAGCTCTGCTAGCCACTCTCTTAGCAGCTCTGTTAGCTGATCTATTAGCTGCTGTCCTAGCTGCTCTGTTAGCTGCTCTGTTAGCAGCTCTGCTAGCCACTCTCTTAGCAGCTCTGTTAGCCGATCTATTAGCTGCTCTTCTAGCTGCTCTGTTAGCCGTTCTCTTAGCTGCTCTGTTAGCTGCTCTGTTAGCCGCTCTGTTAGCTGCTCTACTAGCTGCTCTGTTAGCCACTCTGTTAGCAGCTCTGTTAGCTGCTCTATTAGCTGCTATTTTAGCCGCTCTGTTCGCTGCTCTGTTAGTCACACTACTGGCTGCTCTGTTAGCCGCTCTGTTAGCTGCTCTACTAGCTGCTCTGTTAGCTGCTCTGTTAGCCGCTCTGTTAGCTGCTCTACTAGCTGCTCTGTTAGCTGCTCTGTTAGCCGCTCTGTTAGCTGCTCTACTAGCTACTCTGTTAGCTGCTCTGTTAGCCGCTCTACTAGCTGTTCTGTTAGCCACTCTGTCAGCTGCTCTTCTAGCTGCTCTGTTAGCTGCTCTACTAGCTGCTCTGTTAGCTGCTCTGCTAGCTGCTATGTCAGCCACTCTGCTAGCTGTTCTGTTAGCTGTGCTGTTAGCTGCTCTATTGGACGCTCTGTTAGCCGCTCGGCTAGCCACTCTGCTAACCGACCCTCTTAGCCACTCTGTTAGCCGCTCTCTTAACCGCTGTTTACTGCTCTGTTCGCCAGTTTTATACTATGCTGCGATAAGATAAGATAAGCTGTGCTCAGATAAGCTAAGATGAGATATACTAAACTATGCTAAGACAAGATAAGCTAAACTATGTTAAGATAAAATAAATTATACTAAAATGAGATAGGCTAAGCTATGCTAAGATAAGATAAGCTAAGATAAGATAGGCTATGCTAAGATAAGCTTATGCTATGCTATGCTAAGATAAGGGAAGCTAATGTAGCCCATATGTAGTTATGGCTGTAATAAATGTGATCTGAAGCCCACAAACGTGATAAGATTAGTTTTAGCTGTTGTACTGTGTTATAATAAATAAATGGTACTGTCAGCGATTAAGGGGTTAACTCCTCTGGGATGATTGACAGGTTGCTCTTAGCCAATGAGCTGCTACAAAATAGCACATTGTCCCAGCCAATTTGTCCAATGAGCTACTGCGAAACGGCGCATTGTCCCGCCTACTCCTTCCGTCTCCGGTAGTGAAGCTCTCTTTCTGCCTGCGACGCGAGCGCTACACACGCTAGCAAAACGGTGACGGAGAACTGCAGAAACGGGTACAAAACCGGTACAGACTGAAGAGTTGACGGTAATTTATTGATGTTTAATGTAATTTTATGCATTCATACGTCGAAGACGATTCATATAGTTCAAGATTTAATTGGTTTTGGTCCGTTTCGTACTTGTGGTTGTAGACGGCTTTGAAGCGGCGCCATTATGTGCTACTGCGTTGTCCTCGTGAGATCGGTCAGGTTTTTTTATTATGTACAGTGGACCTGTTGTTGATGGCGAGCCAAACCTCTGGAAGAACTGCTTGATTCATCCTTCTGCTGCATGGTGCAGTGTGGTAGGCCAGCTGCGATAAAACCCATCCACACCATTTCACACTTGCTGCTTTTTCCCAAAAACACACACACACTCCCTTGGAACTTTTGGACAATTACTTACCTGGACTCATATGGACTTGACACATCTTCACATGCAGGAAGTGGACTTGGAGTGGAATTGTGGGAATCACTCCTTCAAATGAGGGTTTTGTTGTAGGACACTGATCTGTTGTGATTCATGCAATTTCTGTCTGATTTTGCTTTTGAAACTGTGAATTACACTGAACTTAACTTGGAATATGTGATTAGAAGGGTGCACCCAGGAAAGATTTGATGTGACACTGTGATTGTGGAAACAAACGGTCGTTACTGAGAAACTGTTGCTACCAAAGAGAGATACTGTCTTTTTGTTTTTTTCAGAAATTCATTTATTCTATTTTTCTATATTATTTTTTCTAAAAAAGAGTACAGCTGGCATTTGTATTATTTTCAGCCTTTGTCTGAGTCTCATTCAATTCACTCTTCCTGTGAGTAGCCGAACCATCTGGCCAAATCATTTACAACCATTCACATTCAATTTTGGTAAAGGTAAGTTGTAAGTTGACACTTCTCTTTAAAAAGAGGGTTACACATGGCGAGCCAGCCAGGAGATATTGTGGAAGTGCATGAGACTCTTTTGTTAAGCATTTCAACAACAAATATTAGGCCCAAAGGCAAAGTCCAGCAAAATGGAAATCGTAATTCAAGAATCAATTAAAATCCATCACTCAGTGATCGTAAAAGGACTTACCAACAGTGAGGCTGACGAAGAAGTAGCTACTTGCCTTGCAAAACACGGCTCAGTTAACCGCCACATTCGCATAGATAGTCCTGAGTCAGAGTTCCATCGGCACTTAATAGTAGCGTTCAATCATGCTAGTGCTATTGACACTCTAAGGCCCCTTCTACCACTTAGTATCCAAAGTTCTGTTCAACCTGAAATCACCTATGAAGTTAAAAGCCTGGCCGAAGTGTATGCGGTAAATGCACGAAATGTCACCAGAGCATACATGAAACAGTTATCTCAAATTGCAAATCTAAGCGGAAACTCGCTAGAGGATATGCTCAAAGAAGAGCTGGCTAAAATGACTACGCCTCCTGAATACCCTCAGCACCCAACCTCTGCACCTGCTAATAGCATTGAAACAGACCCACATGCACAGGGTGACCAGTTACTCTCCTCTGAGCCACCTCCAGCAGATTCTTCTCAACCCAATGATCGAAACCCACCTTCAAGCAAAAACCTGACTGATCTCAACTTTGTCCAGATGCAATCCAATCCCACACTCGATCTTAATCCACCCAGTGTCCAACGAGTGGTGGTTGAACATGTAGTGCGTAGTAGTGAAACGCCTTTGCACTCATCCATGCCAAGTAGAATTAGAGCCTTCTCTGGGCGTGTCCCTCATCCGAACAATGAAGCAGATTATGATACATGGCGCACAGGTGTTGAGATGCTCATCAAAGATCCCGCCGTGTCTGACCTGAACTGCACCCAAAGAATCCTTGACAGCCTTTTACCCCCTGCCACAGATATAACTAAGCATTTAGGCCCACATGCTAAACCCTCTGAGTACCTGAAGGTGCTAGATTCTGCTTATGGAGCTGTCGAAGATGGCGATGAGCTCTTTGCGCGCTTCATGAACATGCTTCAGGATGAAGGAGAAAGACCATCGGCCTATTTGCAAAGGTTACATGTTTGTTTAACAAAGGCTATGCGACATGGGGGTATCAGTGAGTCAGAGTTTGATAAGCAGTTGCTAAGGCAATTTTGTCGCAGCTGTTGGGAGGAGAGTCTTATCAATGACCTCCAGTTAGGACAGAGAAAAATGAGCCCACCTTCCTTTTCAGAGCTACTCTAGTGGCAAAAGGCAGCCGTATGAGACAACACCTAGGATGGAACAAGCCCTCTCCAAACAACCTGAAGCAACGGGTCATGTCAAACATACAAACGGTGAATGTCAGTGAATCAGACTTTGATGTGTTAAAGAAACAAATAGCCGAACTGAGTGCACAACTCAACAGTTGGAAAGCAGAGAGTCAAAAACAGCAACAGCTCAAGCAACCAAAGCCAAAGTGTCAGACAACTAGTGCTAAAGTCGAGGTTCGTCCTGTGAAAACGAAAGCCCCAACCGCACAGACCCTTGCCAAAGCAAATGGGAAACCACGACCATGGTATTGCTTTAGATGTGGCGAGGACGGTCATATTGCCTCATCCTGCGAAAATGAACCAAATCTGTCTCTGGTTGCCACAAAGAAAAGACAGTTAAAAGAGAAGCAAATCCGTTGGGAAGCCTCAAACCATGGCAGCGATGAGTCCCATTTAAACTGATCCTGGCTTCCAGTGCGGGACAAGTGGAGGCTACAGAAAACAATTCTCATCCCAAAACACGCAAAGCCTCTTTAAAGAAAGCTCAGTCAAAAATGCAGTCTGTAAATCTTCCAAGGGGCTTGGTTGGAACCAGAACTACTGCCAATGTCACTATTGCTGGCAAAGAAACAAACTGCCTCTTAGATACGGGGTCACAAGTGACAACTATACCCCAAAGTTTCTATGAGCAACACCTCTCAGACTTACCTATTCAGCCACTAGAGGATCTTCTTGACGTAGAGGGTGCTAATGGTCAATCCGTCCCTTATTTAGGTTATGTTGAGCTCTCTATTACCTTCCCCAAAGATTTCATGGGGTCAGACATTAATGTTAACACGCTAGCCTTCGTCATTCCCCCTCTGCGAGCGGCTGTACAAGAGCAGGTGCTGGTAGGCACAAACACTCTAGATGCCCTTTATGCAGACTTCCATGAGTCCAGTGCGAACTTTCGACCTGTCCCTTATGGCTACCGAGCGCTCCTCAAAATCCTTGAAATGCGCCGGAAAACTTATAGTGACTGTCATCTTGGCTGTGCGAAACTACAAGATAAACAGTCAACAGTAGTAAAGGCAGGGCAGACAGCAGTTTTTGAGGTCCCAGTGTACATCCCCAACACAATCACTGAGAAATGTGCAATTATTGAACAGCCATCAGCCTCTCCTTTGCCCAGCGGTCTGCTTGTGATAACTAGCCTTGTCAACCTGCCAGCTAAGCAGCCCTGTAGACTACCAGTAGTCATAAAAAATGAGACAGATCATAACATTGTTGTCCCTCCAGGTAGTGTGTTGGCTGACATTAATGCCGTAACTCGAGTCCTCCATCGAGAACAGACAGTGAAAGTGTCACGCCCCTCCGACCAACCAAAGGATCCCACTCACACTGAAAAGATCAACTTTGATTTTGGAGACTCATCATTACCTGCAGAATGGAAAGACCGTGCCACAGAAATGCTCAATTCAATGCCCGAGGTGTTTTCGCAGCATGAACTTGATTTTGGACACACTGATAAAGTGCAATATCAAATAAAGCTCAATGATGAGACACCATTCAAATCCAGACCTCGACCTATACATCCCCATGATGTGGAGGCTGTCAGGAAACACCTCCAGGAGCTGTTGGAGGCAGGAGTAATACAGGAATCTGAGTTGCCGTTTGCCTCTCCGATTGTTGTTGTCAGAAAAAAGGACGGTTCTGTTCGTCTGTGCATCGATTACAGGAGACTCAATCTCCAAACCATCAAGGATGCATACGCACTCCCCAATCTGGAGGAAGCTTTCTCAGCTCTGGCAGGATCCAAATGGTTCTTGGTCTTGGATCTCAAGTCGGGATACTATCAAATTGAAATGTCAGAGTCAGACAAGCAGAAAACAGCCTTTGTGTGTCCCCTGGGGTTCTGGGAGTTTAACAGGATGCCCCAGGGGATCACCAACGCACCCTCCACATTCCAAAGACTCATGGAGCGGTGTATGGGCCCGATGAATCTGAAAGAAGTCCTTGTCTTCATTGATGATTTAATCATTTTCTCGTCATCCCTCGAAGAACATGAGCAGCGCTTAAAGAGAGTCCTGCTGAGATTAAAAGAATTTGGTCTGAAGTTGGCACCCGAGAAATGCAAATTCTTTCAGAATTCTGTCAAATATCTCGGCCATGTGGTATCGGAGCGTGGTGTCGAGACAGATATGGAGAAAATCCAAGCCCTGGCAACTTAGCCTGTCCCCACCAACCTTAAGGAGCTGAGGTCATTTTTGGGCTTTGCCGGGTATTACCGACGGTTCATTCAGGGGTACTCTAATATCGTGAGGCCTTTAAACGAGCTAACTGCCGGTTACCCACCACTCAGGAAGGGGAAGAAGAAGCCCCCAAAGCGAGAAAGCTCTGAGTACCACAACCCGAAAGAGCCATTTGGTCAGAGATGGACTCAAAAGTGCCAAGAGGCCTTCGAACAGATCATCTGTAAACTTTCCTCAGCCCCAGTGTTGGGTTTTGCAGACCCCAAACTCCCGTACATCCTCCATACGGATGCTAGCACCGTTGGCCTCGGTGCAGCTCTATACCAACTTCAGGATGGACAGTTGAGAGCCATTGCATTTGCTAGCAGAGGACTTTCCAGGAGTGAAACGAAATATCCGGCCCACAAGCTGGAATTCTTGGCCCTTAAGTGGGCCGTCACGGAAAAGTTCTCAGACTATCTCTATGGCACAGATTTTATGGTAGTGACGGATAGTAATCCGTTAACGTACATCCTGACATCTGCAAAACTGGACGCGACGAGTTATCGGTGGCTCTCGGCCTTGTCTACCTTTTCGTTTCAACTCCAGTACAGGGCCGGTAAGCAAAACGTCGATGCGGATGCATTATCTCGTCGTCCTCATGGTGTCCCAAGTGATGACAGCGTATCACAAAAAGAAAGTGAAAGAATCAGACAGTTTGCTCTTACTCACCTTAGCAATGATGACACAGACACAGTCCCTAGAGAGGTCATCCAGGCCATCTGTGACAGACACACAGTCGCAACTGTAGACCTAGACCCAGAATCACTTACCTGTCCAGGGTTAGCCCTTGTTGAGTCTTTAGCCCTGCATGCTACTGCAATTCCTGATAGCTTTGAGGTAGAACAGCTAGATGGCTTTCCACTTGTTCCATCCATCACAGAGGATGAGCTCCAACAAAAACAGAGATCAGATCCTGCTATCAATGCGATAATCACTCAGTTAGAAACTGGCCAAACTCCACCTCCCAGTCTTAGAGTAGAACTGCCCGAGCTTCCCTTGCTGCTACGTGAGCTCAATCGTCTTGAACTACAAAATGGGGTCCTCTACCGCAAAAGGCAAACCGGTCCAGACATCTCCTTCCAACTAGTACTCCCCGAGGAGCTAAGACCAATGGCCCTCCAACACCTTCACAATAACATGGGCCATTTAGGAGTCGACCGTACCATCGATTTAGTCCGGGCCAGGTTCTATTGGCCAAAGATGTATGTGTCAGTTGAGAGAATGATCAGTATGTGTGAACGTTGTGTTCGCCAAAAGTGTAAACCTGAGAGGGCAGCCCCTCTTATGAACATACAGACAAGTAGGCCTCTTGAGTTAGTCTGTATAGATTACCTGTCGATAGAACCAGACCAGTCTAACACAAAAGATGTCTTAGTAATAACTGATCATTTTACTAAGTTCGCGGTGGCTGTCCCCAACGCCCAACCAACGAGCACGCACTGTTTCAAAGGCCCTCTGGGAAAACTTCATTGTTCACTATGGCATCCCAGACAGACTCTTAAGTGACCAGGGCCCCGATTTTGAATCGAAAACGATAAGTGAACTGTGCGAGATCACTGGCATGAAAAAGATACGTACAACACCCTATCACCCCAGAAGCAATCCCGTAGAGAGGTTCAATAGGACACTGCTCCAGATGCTTGGTACATTGGGTGATCATGAAAAGTTGCATTGGAAAGAGTATGTCAAGCCTCTTGTGCACGCATACAACTGTACCAAGAGTGATGTGACGGGCTATTCGCCCTATGAACTAATGTTTGGGAGGCGACCAAGGCTCCCCATTGATCTAGCTTTCGGATTGCCTGTTGACGCTCAAAAGAAGTCGCACTCGCAGTATGTCAGTGACTTAAAGCAGCGATTGGAGGAGAGTTTCAAAATCGCAACCTCAAATGCCCAAAAGAATGCACAACGCAATAAGGCACACTTTGACAAACAAGTGGTTGACTCAACTCTGGATATGGGCGACAGAGTCCTTGTACGTAATGTCAAACTGCGAGGAAAGCATAAGTTGGCAAACAGGTGGGAGGATGATGTCTATGTGGTTCTGAGGAAAGCAGGTGAATTGCCAGTGTATACAGTTAAACCGGAAGGCAAGCAGAGACCAGTCAGAACATTACACCGTGACCTGCTCCTTCCTTGCAGTTTCATACCTGCCACGGACCCAATAGAAAAGAGTCCCCAAAAGTCTCAGACTAAACGACAAACAAGGCAAAATGTTGTTGTGGAGGATGAGAATGGTGAGGATTTGGAGTCGGAGTACTTACCAATACCTACCTGGATACCCGTGTCATCTTCTGCCTCACCTGAACCACCTGAGATGTTGCCAGCTCTTGTAGTGCTCAGTACTGAAGATGCAAACAGACCCCTATCAACCGAATGTGACGATCCAACCGAACAAGTCAATCCAACCGAATGTGACGATCCAACCGAACAAGTCAATGTAACCAAATGTGACAACCTGCCTGAAAGAGGGAAACAGGTGAGGAAAATTGTGGAAAGTGAGAACCTACCTGATTGTCCTTACCTACCTGAACCTTGCTCCCTAGAAAATGGCAACCCTGTGGATGATCCTGTGGAAGAAAACCAGCAAAATGATGAACAAATACTGCCCAGTGAAACTGTGACATTGTCAGAGTGTCCCGATGGTTTCCCCCAAGAAACAGTTATAACTGAGCAGCCTGGTTCACTTGGGTTTCAGAATAGCTCTCATGAAACTCAAAACCTTCCTCGTAGATCTCAAAGGTCACATGAAAAACCAGAGAGACTTCAGTATTCAAGATTAGGCAACCCATTACTGTATGTGGTCAACGCAGTATTTAGTAGCCTAAATGAAGCTATTACAAGTTCCATGCCACAGCTGAGCCATTTGGATGCACAGGGATGTGCATAACATCGAAGTGGGGAGGATGTAGCCCATATGTAGTTATGGCTGTAATAAATGTGATCTGAAGCCCACAAACGTGATAAGATTAGTTTTTGCTGTTGTACTGTGTTATAATAAATAAATGGTACTGTCAGCGATTAAGGGGTTAACTCTTCTGGAATGATTGACAGGTTGCTCTTAGCCAATGAGCTGCTACAAAATAGCACATTGTCCCAGCCAATTTGTCCAATGAGCTACTGCGAAACGGCGCATTGTCCCGCCTACTCCTTCCGTCTCCGGTAGTGAAGCTCTCTTTCTGCCTGCGACGCGAGCGCTACACATGCTAGCAAAACGGTGACGGAGAACTGCAGAAACGGGTACAAAACCGGTACAGACTGAAGAGTTGACGGTAATTTATTGATGTTTAATGTAATTTTATGCATTCATACGTCGAAGACGATTCATATAGTTCAAGATTTAATTGGTTTTGGTCCGTTTCGTACTTGTGGTTGTAGACGGTCAAGGCTTTGAAGCGGCGCCATTATGTGCTCCTGCGTTGTCCTCGTGAGATCGGTCAGGTTTTTTTATTATGTACAGTGGACCTGTTGTTGATGGCGAGCCAAACCTCTGGAAGAACTGCTTGATTCATCCTTCTGCTGCATGGTGCAGTGTGGTAGGCCAGCTGCGATAAAACCCATCCACACCATTTCACACTTGCTGCTTTTTCCCAAAAACACACACACACTCCCTTGGAACTTTTGGACAATTACTTACCTGGACTCATATGGACTTGACACATCTTCACATGCAGGAAGTGGACTTGGAGTGGAATTGTGGGAATCACTCCTTCAAATGAGGGTTTTGTTGTAGGACACTGATCTGTTGTGATTCATGCAATTTCTGTCTGATTTTGCTTTTGAAACTGTGAATTACACTGAACTTAACTTGGAATATGTGATTAGAAGGGTGCACCCAGGAAAGATTTGATGTGACACTGTGATTGTGGAAACAAACGGTCGTTACTGAGAAACTGTTGCTACCAAAGAGAGATACTGTCTTTTTGTTTTTTTTCAGAAATTCATTTATTTTATTTTTCTATATTATTTTTTCTAAAAAGAATACAGCGTCTCATTCAATTCACTCTTCCTGTGAGTAGCCGAACCATCTGGCCCAATCATTTACAACCATTCACATTCAATTTTGGTAAAGGTAAGTTGTAAGTTGACACTTCTCTTTAAAAAGAGGGTTACACTAAGCTATGACAAGCTCTCCTCTATGTTCTCAGTCATATTTATGCATCTCCTCCATTTCCTCTCTATTGTCTCTGAAGCTACAGAACAAAGTGTTTTAAGGAGTTTTAAGTTCAGAGCCAACAGCCGTCGCTCCGTTAATGAAAAGGAACAGAGAAGATCAATACTGAAGGTTCTCATTAGATTAAAACACCCACTAGATTAAATGAAGCTTATTGGTTTCACGTTTAAACTTCTCCTCACGCTGTAAATAAAGAGTAGAACTTAATGATATCACTTCTGCTGCATCTCCGCTCTCTTAAAGACCTCTCAGTGGACTTAATGATGTCCAGAATGATGGAGGGGTTCTATGTGCACATCAGCAGCACGTCTGAATAGAACCTGTCCTTTCATTTCCCGGTTCTGGATGGAGGCCGGGATCATCTAAATGACCTGCAGAGGTTCAGGAGTGAAGACAAGTTCTGTAAGACATCCAGAAGAACATCCGGTTCTCTCAAACATCGAATCATGTGGAACATTTTGGAAGATCCTGGTTCTGTTTTGTTTTTCTTTCATCTTCTCGTTCAATTATGCAGAACATTCTCACGTTCCCACTAGGGTTGGATCATCAGCCTTCAATCATGTAGTTTCATACGACTGAACCTGGAAGTTTTAAAGTTTTTATCAAGAAAATGTTCCAATCAAATGTTTAAAGACCATGTTCATTTCCAATAATGTTCCCAAAAAGTTAATATAATGTTTTATTATCAACATTCAGAGAACATTCTCAGAACACAGATGATGTTCTATCACAAGAGAGGAATGTTCACAACCCAACATCAAAATGTTTTCCAGAAGTTCTGAAGTCTTAGCTGACAGAACGTTCTTTATAAGATGTTCCTGTACTTTGATGCATTAACAAAGGAGGGAACACATTATTTAACGTTCTCCATAGAACATTCTCACAACATTCCGTGATAACAAAGGAGGAATGTTCTCAAACCAATATTAAAATGTTTTCCAGATGTTCTCAAGGCCTCAGATGACAGAACATTTGATAACATTCCTGCAACGTCATATATTAAAAGTGGAACATTTTACATTTTTGTTGAGGGACTTCAAAGATGTTATCGAGGCCTCAGATGACAGAACGTTCTTTATGTTCCTGTACAAACTATATTAAAGATCATAAATTTTATCTTTTTGTCGAGGGAACACATTGTAGAACGTTCTTCTGGAAGACGTTTCCACAACACTACAGAGCAAGTTCTCAATATAACATTCCAAAAATGTTTTAAGCTGTTCCTGTACTGTGCTCTATTGACCACGGACGGAACACATTATTCAGCGTTCTCTATAAAACATTCTCACAACGTTCCATGATGACAGAGGAAGAACGATCTCAAACAAACATTCAAACAGTGTTTTCCAGACGTTCTTGAGGCCTCAGATAACAGAAAGTTTTATAACGTTCCTGGAGTGTGAAATTTTAAAAGTAGAACATTTTGCATTTTTGTTGAGGGAACACTTTCTATCAGAGGAAGGATGTTCTTAGTGCAACATTCAGAAAATATTTTCCAGATGTTCTTGAGGCCTCAGATGACAGAACGTCTTATAGCGTTTCTGTAATGTGGATTATTGAAGGTGGAACATTGTATTCATCCTTTGGGAATACATTTTAGAACATTTTTCATTAAGATGTTTTCGCAGCGATAATGTTCTTGATATAACATCTAAAAGGTGTTTTCTAGTTGTTATCGGGACATCAGAGGACAGAACGTTCTTTCTAAGATGTTCCTGTACTTTGATATATTAGCAGAATGAGGGAACACAGTATAGAATCTGTGAAACATTCCCTCAATGTTCCATGGTAACAGGAGAAGAATGTTCTTTGAGAGCATAAACATTTTTAGAATGTCTTTAGTTATTCTGCCTTTAAAAAGAAAATTCTGGGAACTAAAAGAAAACATTATTAGAACATTGTAGAACTTCAAAAGAAATTCTGTCTGAGTTCGGGTCTAAGATCATCGACTAGAGCATTAAATCTGTTATCATGGACTAGAACTTTAAATCTACGATCATCAACTAGAATGGTAAATCTGCGATCATGGACTAGAACATTAAATCTACGATCATGGACTAGAACATTAAATCTACGATCATGGACTAGAACGTTAAATCTACGATCATTGACTAAAGCGTTAAATCTACGATCATTGACTAAAACGTTAAATCTACGATCATTGACTAAAACGTTAAATCTACAATCATTGACTAAAACAAATCTACGATCATGGACTAGAACGTTAAATCTACAATCATGGACTAGAACATTAAATCTATGATCATGGACTAGAACATTAAATCTACGATCATTGACTAAAGCGTTAAATCTACGATCATTGACTAAAACGTTAAATCTACGATCATTGACTAAAATGTTAAATCTACAATCATTGACTAAAACAAATCTACGATCATGGACTAGAACGTTAAATCTACGATCATGGACTAGAACGTTAAACCTACAATTGTGGACTAGAACGTTAAATCTAGGATCATGGACTACAACGTTGAATCTACGATCGTGGACTAGAACGTTAAATCTACGATCATTGACTAAAATGTTAAATCTACGATCAATGACTAAAACGTTAAATCTACGATCGTGGACTAGAACGTTAAATCTACGATCATGGACTAGAACGTTGAATCTATGATCATGGACTAGAACGTTAAATCTACAATCATGGACTAGAACATTAAATCTACGATCATGGACTAGAACGTTGAATCTGTGATCATGGACTAGAACGTTAAATTTGCAATCATGGACTAGATCATTAAATCTACAATCGTGGACTAGAACATTAAATCTATGATCATGGACTAGAACGTTGAACCTATGATCATCTACTAGAACGTTAAATCCAGTTGATGATCATGGTTTTAACGTTCTAGTCCATGATCATAGACCCTAACCCAGACAGAATTTATTTTAACGTTCTGCAATGTTCTAATAGCGTTTTAGCTGAACTCTTCTTTGTCTTGTTGATTGTTGCTTTTTTCTCCTGTTAACTGAACTCTGGACATTAATGGTTCCACATTTCAATAAAGCTTGAATGAATTTTTAAAAACAGCTTATTTGTTGTGATGTAGGAAAAGGATCATTTTTAATTCCTCAAAAAATGGTTCCTTTGTTGCTCCAGAGAATTTCAAGGAACCATTTTTCATGTTGTTCCTTCTGGTTCCATTTTAAAGTCGATCATCTTTGAGTGAAATGTTAGAATTTGTGGTTCTTCCAGTAGAAGATGTTCTGTTCTCTGTTCTCCAGAGAATCACTCGGCTCCTCCAGACGTCACCAGTTACACCAACAACACCGACGGCATCCAGGTGGAGAGAACGCCGGCCGCCGGTACTGGAACCGGAACCCCGAGACCGTCGCCCCGGTACGGCAACGCCGAGCTGATGGAGACGGGAGACGGTGAGTCAGACGGAGGATCTCTGAACTTCATATTCTGCTGTTTTAAATCTCTTAAAGTTCATCCATTAGAACCGATCTACGGATGTTCTTTCACCATTACATTCTCTTCATTTTTACATTCTGAGTTTTTTTTTTTGCTTCAGTAGCAAACAGAACAGCACAAAAATGCAAAAAAAATTCTGTAATAAAATTCCTCATTTCACATATTCAGACATGAAGTTAAAAAGTTACATTAAAATATAAAATCAGTTTCTTCATGGAAGTTCTTCCTCTTTTAGAAACCTGAAAACTGTTGTTTAAAGTTTACAGAAGAATTTGATCAAATTTTCCTCACTTGAAAAGTGGTTTTCTTTGAGTTTTTCATCCAGAAATACAGTAAATGCATCAGTTTTCAGACTTTTAAATCATAAGGGAGTCATATTTTAATGCAGAGATAAATGATGTTTTTTTTATTGTTCCTCATTTTATAAACATTCAAGCAGATTTTCTCATTTCTGATCTGTTTCATGTTGAATGTGTTCAGAGAGAATTTAAAGTAAATATCAGAGGTCAGCTGATGGAAATGTGCAAAACATGTTTCTCCTCCTAAATGTCTCTGCTGGACTGAAAAAGTTCTGAGGTTCAGAACTTAATCAGTCCACAAAACAAAACATCCAAAAGCATCGCTGCTGGAAGTTCAAAATGAAAATATTGCTCCAAATGACTCAAAATGGCTCAAAATTGTATAAAATGCTGGAAAATTTCCAAATATTACACAACAATTTTTGAAAATTATTCAAAAAATTAGCAAAATTGCACAAAAGTCCAATATTACATAAAAATGACCCAAAATTACTCAATATTACTCAATTATTGTTAAAAATTGATCAAATTGTAAAATTACTGATTGATTTTGATCCTTTTTGTGGTGATTTTCCACATTTTTGCTGGCATATTTGAATGTTTCAGGGTAATTTGGGCTCTTTTTGGGGTAATCTTGCATGTTTTTTGTGCTGAATTTGCGTTTTTGTTGCAATTTCACCTGTTTTGTGGTGACTTTGGTTCTTTTTGTTGTGATTTTCCATGTTTTTCCTGGTATATTTGAACCTTTCAGAGTAGTTTTGGCTCTTTTTGGGGTGATTTTGTGTCTTTTTGTGGTAATTTTCCAGCTTTTTTTAGTTATTTTAGTTGCAGTTTTGACCAGAACTCAGATGTGTTTCTCCTCCTAAATGTCATGGTTCTATCTGCTGGACTGGTGAAGTTCTGAGGATCAGAAATGATGGAAAAAGTCCATTAAAAAGTGATAAATCTGGACCCACCTCTATGGACTTGAAGGACCTGGAATGTTCTAAGTAAGACTAAAGTTAAATACTGGAAGCAGGAAAGGAGAACGTCCCCTGGAGAAAGTTCTAGAGTAGACCTACCGACAGCTGGAGAAAGTTCTAGAGTAGACCTACCAACAGCAGTTGTCGGTAGATCTACTCTAGAACTTTCTCCAGGGCACGTTCTCCTCTATGGACTTCGAGGGCCTGGAAGTCAGCCAATTCTGTGGAGCTTTGTTCAGATTTGGTTGATTTTCATTGGATTGAAGGTGGAACGTCAGAAATCCTTCCTGGTGAAACAACAAACTGCTGTCTTCACCGACTGACCGGTTCCTTCTTCAAGCTCAAACCAAACATCTAATGTCTTGTGTGGCTTTGAATGTTTGCGTCTCCTCGATTCCTCCCTCCAAGGTTTAAAACTCTGGATGTTTCCATGAGTCTCAGAGGGATCAGAACATCTCCTGTAGGACTCTGACTGGTTGTTTCTTCTCTGCAGGAGTTCCCGTCAGCAGCAGAGTTTCAGCCAAAATCCAGCAGCTGGTCAACACCCTGAAGAGACCCAAGAGGCCGCCGCTCAGGGAGTTCTTCGTGGATGACTTCGAGGAGCTTCTGGAGGGTAACGGCTTCACTCTTACTCTCAAAAGTGTAGTAGTAGAGGTTTATTTATTAATGCTTTTGTCAATTAATATCCATGTTATTGATAGTTTAATGTGTTTATATCCAGGTTATTGATAGTTTAATGTGTTTATATCCTGGTTATTGATAGTTTAATGTGTTTATATCCAGGTTATTGATAGCTTAATGTGTTTATATCCAGGTTATTGAGAGCTTAATGTATTTATACCCAGGTTATTGATAGTTTAATGTGTTTATATCCAGGTTATTGATAGCTTAATGTGTTTATATCCAGGTTATTGATGGTTTTGTGTGTTTATATCCAGGTTATTGAACTTAATTTATAGATAAAAGACATTCAGTGCCATCCTGGTGTGGTTCTACCACCTGATGGACACCAGTGGAGCTCTGTGGTACAGAGGAACAACATTTCCGTTGTGTTTCAGTCCAGCAGCCGGACCCCAACTTGCCCAAAGCTGAAGGTGCCCAGATGGTGGCGCTGCGTGGAGAGCAGCTGGGCGTGGTCACCAACTGGCCTCCGTCCCTGGAGGCGGCGCTGCAGCGCTGGGGAACCATCTCCCCAAAAGCCCCCTGCCTCAGCACCATGGATACCAACGGAAAACCCCTCTACGTCCTCACATACGGTAGGAGATGATGAAGATGATGGAGATGATGATGATGACGATGGTGGTGGTGATGGTGATGATGATGATGAAGACTATGATGGTGATGATGGTGGTGGTGATGGTGATGATGATGGAGATGATGATGGTGGTGGTGATGGTGATGATGATGATGATGATGGTGGTGGTGGTGATGGTGGTGATGATGATGGTGATGCTGATGATGATGATGACGATGATGGTGATGATGATGGTGGTGGTGATGGTGATGATGGTGGCGATGATGATGGTGGTGGTGGTGATGGTGATGATGATGATGATGTGGTGGTGATGGTGATGATGATGGAGATGATGATGGTGGTGGTGATGGTGGTGATGGTGATGATGATGGAGATGATGATGGTGGTGGTGATGGTGATGATGGTGATGATGATGATGATGATGATGATTTTGTGTCCCCCCCACCTCTCTATCTCTACCTCTACCCCTCTACCTCTATCCCTCTACCTCTACCCCTCTACCTCTACCTCTCTACCTCTACCCCTCTACCTCTACCCCTCTACCTCTATCCCTCTACCTCTCTACCTCTACCCCTCTACCTCTACCCCTCTATCTCTATCCCTCTACCTCTACCCCTCTATCTCTATCCCTCTATCTTTACCTCTATCTCTATCCCTCTACCTCTACCCCTCTACCTCTACCCCTCTATCTCTACCCCTCCACCTCTATCCCTCTACCTCTATCCCTCTACCTCTATCCCTCTATCTCTACCCCTCTACCTCTACCTCTCTACCTCTACCCCTCTACCTCTATCCCTCTATCTCTATCCCTCTATCTCTATCCCTCTATCTCTATCCCTCTCTCTCTACCCCTCCACCTCTATCCCTCTACCTCTATCCCTCTACCTCTACCCCTCTACCTCTACCCCTCTATCTCTATCCCTCTATCTCTACCCCTCTACCTCTACCTCTCTACCTCTACCCCTCTACCTCTATCCCTCTATCTCTATCCCTCTATCTCTATCCCTCTATCTCTACCCCTCCACCTCTATCCCTCTACCTCTATCCCTCTACCTCTACCCCTCTACCTCTACCCCTCTATCTCTACCCCTCTACCTCTATACCTCTACCCCTCTACCTCTACCCCTCTACCTCTACCCCTCTATCTCTATCCCTCTATCTCTACCCCTCTACCTCTACCTCTCTACCTCTACCCCTCTACCTCTATCCCTCTATCTCTATCCCTCTATCTCTATCCCTCTATCTCTATCCCTCTATCTCTACCCCTCCACCTCTATCCCTCTACCTCTATCCCTCTACCTCTACCCCTCTATCTCTACCCCTCCACCTCTATCCCTCTATCTCTATCCCTCTACCTCTATCCCTCTATCTCTACCTCTCTACCTCTATTCCTCTATCTCTATCCCTCTACCTCTATCCCCCACCTCTATCCCTCTACCTCTCTACCTGTATCCCTCTATCTCTACCTCTCTACCTCTATTCCTCTATCTCTATCCCTCTACCTCTATCCCCCACCTCTATCCCTCTACCCCTCTATCTCTACCCCTCTATCTCTACCCCTCTATCTCTACCCCTCTACCTCTACCCCTCTACCTCTACCCCTCTATCTCTACCTCTCTACCTCTTCTGTCCCTCTCAACCCACCCGGCCAGCAGCAGATGGGTTCCCCACATTAGAGCCGGGTTCTGCTCCAGGTTTTTTTCCCTGTTAAAGGGTGTTTTCCTGCCACTGTCTCCTTAGGGCTGCTCTGGGGTTCAGGAATATGGGTTCTGTAAAGCGTCTAGAGACAATTTGACTGTAATTGGCGCTATATAAATAAAACTGAATTGAATTGAATTGAATTGAATGATGATGATGGTGATGATGATGATGATGATGATGATGATGATGATGAAGGTGATGAAGATGATGATGATGATGATGGTGATGAAGATGATGACTATGATGATGATGGTGATGATGAGGATGAAGGTGATGAAGATGATGATGACCATGATGATGATGAAGGTGATGAAGATGATGATGGTGATGATGATGATGAAGGTGATGAAGATGATGACTATGATGATGATGATGATGATGATGATGATGGTGATTGTGATGGTGATGATGATGATCTCCAGCAGCGTTCAGGCGTCCAATCAGACGGTGAGCTGTTTCTGTATCTGTTTGCTATAAGAGTCAGTGATGCAGAATTTCTCCTGAAGCTGAACCCTGGAATCACATTATTGATCAGCAGATTATTGATCAGCAGATTATTGATCAGCTGATTATTGATCAGCTGATTATTGATGAGGACGCTGAGGTTTCTGCTCACAGACTTCTCTCTCTCTCTGTTTGGTTTGATGTGTTTCTCAGGTTGCTCTGCAGCTGATCATTCACTATTGATTCATTTCTGGATCAATCGATTGACCAGCTGTTGGTTCTAAAATATGGATCAGAGTTTCATCAAATGTCTGGTTTAGTCCTTAGATCTCCAGTTTACTGTTAGAGAGGAAAGAAACCAGAAAATATCCACGTTTAACGAGCTGAAGATAGAGAATTGAGACAGTTTTTATTTAAATAATGACTAAAACTGATTATCGATTATCAGAACAGTTCACATTTATTCATTAGCTGATGACTAATCGATTAATCGATTATTTGTTGCAGGTATACTCAGTTTACAGAGATATATGAACGGGTTAATTTTCCCTGCTGTGGATCCTTTTTCTCTGAACTGAGGTGAACTCACTGTTTGAGCTGCAGGTTCAGTTTCCATGAATCAGACTGAAAACAACAAACTGAGTTCAGAGTGAAGCTGAAACCTTCTGGTGTCTGCAGTGAAGATAAACGAGGGATTTGAGTTAAAACAGATGAGTTTAAACTGGTTGGTTTTCTCTATTGTTGGACTCGTTAAACTCAGCAGCAGAAGGTTTATGGCTAACGGTGGTTTTAAAAGGTTTGAGGTGTTGTTTCCTGTGTCCACCTGTATCTGTAGCATTACCTGACACTAAAGGTGTGTTTCCATCTCCAGGTAAACTCTGGTCCCGTAGTGTGAAGGTGGCTTTCAACCTGCTGTACAAACTGGGAACCAAACAGGAACCGCTGGTCCGACCTGGAGACCGGGTCAGATTCACTCCATTATAACATAGAATTAGAAATATTAAGTTATTCCTCTATATTTATTCCAGGTTATTAAGATATTTCTCTATGTTCAATATATTCCTGTATATGTCAGATATTCCTCTATATTTCAGCAATTCCCATATACTTCAGATATTCCTGTATGTTTACTGCAGGTTATTAAGAGGTTATTAAGATATTCCTCTATATGGCAGATATTCCTGTATATGTCAGATACTTCTGTATATTATAGATATTCGTCAATATTTCAAATATTCTTGTATATGTCAAATATTCCTTTATATGTCAGATATTCTTCTATATTTCAGATTTTCCTCTATATTTCAGATATTACTGTATATTTCAGATATTCCTCTATATGTCAGATATTTTTCTATATGTCAATAATCCTGTGTATTTCAGATATTCTAGTTTATTTCAGATATTCCTCTATATTTCAGATATTCCCGTATATTCCAGATATTCCTGTATATTTCAGATATTCCTCTATATTTCAGATATTCCTGTATATTTCAGATATTCCTGTATATTTCAGATATTCCTCTATATTCCAGATATTCCTCTATATTTCAGATATTTCCGTATATTCCAGATATTCCTGTATAGTTCAGATATTCCCGTATATTCCAGATATTCCTGTATTTTTCAGATATTCCTCTATATTTCAGATATTCCTGTATATTTCAGATATTCCCGTATATTTCAGATATTCCCGTATATTTCAGATATTCCAGTATATTTCAGTGATTCCCGTATATTTCAGATATTCCCGTATATTCCAGATGTTCCTGTGTATTTCAGATATTCCTCTGTATCATATTTGACTCGGGGATTGAATCCATCCATCCCATAATGCGGTTCTGCCTGCAGGTGGCGCTGGTGTTCCCCAACAACGACCCGGCTGCCTTCATGACGGCGTTCTATGGCTGCCTGCTGGCTGAGGTGGTTCCGGTTCCGATAGAGGTTCCTCTCTCCAGGAAGGTAAATCCATGAGAACAGGTCCAACAGGAGAACTTAGAAACCGTAGATTCAGATGGAAATAGTGTTTTTAAAGACCTGAGGATAGTTTGAAACCAAATTAATGCAGAAAAATCTTCAGATTTTTATCATAAACTGTCAACATTTATAAATGTATTTGTTTCATATAACAAGTATTTGCTCTTGCAACTTTCGCGTCGTCTCTTTTCTGTTGTTTTGTGTCTCATTTTTGACATTTTCTGTCACTTTGTCTCGTTTTTGTTCTTTTGTCTCGTTTTTACCATTTTATGCCTCGTTTTTGTCATTTTTTGTCATTTTGTGTCCCGTTTTATGTTATTTTGTGTCTTATTTTTGCAATTTTGTGTCTGTTTTTTGTCAATTTGTGTCTAATTTTTGTTATTTTATGTCTGGTTTTTGTTATTTTATGTGTGGTTTTTTTCGCTTTATTTCTGTTTTTCGTCATTTTGTGTCTGCTTTTTGTTGTTTTATGTCTGGTTTTTGACATTTCATGTCTGTTTTTTTGTCGTTTTATGTCTGTTTTTTGTGGTTTTATGTCTTCTTTTTGTCGTTTCTTTCCTGCAGGATGCCGGCAGCCAGCAGATCGGCTTCCTGTTGGGCAGCTGTGGAGTGACGGTGGCTCTGACCAGCGACGTTTGCCACAAAGGGCTTCCCAAGAGCCCCACCGGAGAGATCCCACAGTTCAAAGGTCCAGAAAAGTCCGAGACCCGTCAGAACCGGTCGCTCCTCTTTCCTCTGTGGTCATTATGGGATGTCTGCTTTGTGTTCAGGCTGGCCCAAAGTGCTGTGGATCGTCGCCGAGTCTAAACATCTGTCCAAACCGCCCCGAGACTGGTTCCCTCACATCAAGGACGCCAACCAGGACACGGCCTACATCGAGGTAAAGGAGGTCCTGGTTCTTGTCCTGGTCCTGGTTTTGGTCCTGGTCCTGGTCGTGGTCCTGGTCCTGGTCCTGGTCCTGGTCCTGGTTTTGGTCCTGGTACTGGTCCTGGTCCTGGTCTTGGTCCTGGTCCTGGTCCTGGTCCTGGTCCTGGTCCTGGTCCTGGTTCTGGTCCTGGTCCTGGTCCTGGTCCTGGTCCTGGTACTGGTCCTGGTCCTGGTCCTGGTCCTGGTCCTGGTCCTGGTTCTGGTCCTGGTTTTGGTCCTGGTACTGGTTCTTGTCCTGGTCCTGGTTTTGGTCCTCGTCCTGGTTCTGGTCTTGGTCCTGGTCCTGGTTTTGGTCCTGGTACTGGTCCTGGTTCTGGTCCTGGTATTAGTCCTGCTCCTGGTCCTGGTCCTGGTCCTAGTCCTAGTTCTGGTTCTGGTTCTGATCGGCTGTGAACTGACTGATCTGTGGAATAGAAAAAAGCTGATAGAAACAGAAGTGAAGACGAGTTTCTACCAGAATCAGGTTTTTTTTGGGTTCCGTTCTGCAGCTCTCAGACAGAACCAGACTGGTCTATGATGATTTTAAAATGTGTCCAGAGTGTCTCAGATGTGTTTTAATAAATTAAATATGTGCAAACTTACAGAATAAAACAGTAATTAATATTTAATTATGGATATGAATAAAACATGAAATGATCTTTAATCCTGTTTAATATTAGATATTATTATATTATTATTTACCCCTGTGTATTATTCTATATTATTCTATTGTTTATTCTTGTATCTTATTCTATAATTATGTATTCCTGTATATTATTCTATATTAATGCATTAATATTTATTAGTGTATATTATTATGTTAATATTTATTCCTGAATATTAATATATATATATATTATTCTATTAATATTTTCCTGTATATTATTATATTACTATTTTTTCCTGTATATTGTTATATTAATATTATTACTTCCTGTATATTCCAGTATAAGACGTGTAAAGACACCTGGTGATATTTCCTGTATATTAATATTAATATTTCTATATTCCAGTATATTATTATATTAATATTTCAATATTTCAGTATAAGACGTGTAAAGACGGCAGCGTCCTCGGCGTGGCGGTGACCAGGGTGTCCATGCTGACTCACTGTCAGGCCTTAACTCAGACCTGCTCGTACTCAGAAGGTAAAACCTGATCAATCAGATCAATCTGATCAATCTGATCGATCTGACTTTTCTGTTCACACTTCCTCTTCCTGCTGCAGCTGAGACCATGGTGAATGTTCTGGACTTCAAGAAGGATGTGGGGCTGTGGCACGCCATCCAGACGGTACGAAACCTGGAAAAGACATTTAGTATTTAAGATTAAACCAATAAAATCATCCTGGAGCTGATCGTCTGACCGGATCAATAATAAAATCACCACAAAGTTAACTAAACGCTATAGAATCATTTCACAGATGTTTGCTGTTGTTTTTAAATTATTTTTGGAGTTTTTCAGTCGCTGAAGGTTGCAGGGTTTATTTTTCTATCATTCTGCTGTCAGATTTTCACAGTTTTTTCATGTCATTTGTGTATCTAATGTGCATTTTACTGCATTTATTCTTTAAGAATACTAAGCTTTGGAACGGTAGAATATTTTTTAAAAGACCAAAACTTTAAACAATGTCCAAATCAAAAATACTACTCCTGTACTTACATACTGTATTTAAAATATTTTAAAAAATAGAATTATTTTACAGAGTTCTGCCTTAGTTTTTTAATAGTTATAATGTAAAAGATATTTTTGTAGCTCAAAGCATTATAGTGTTATTACAGTGTTATTATAGTATTATTACAGTGTTATTATAGTATTACTACAGTATTATTACACTGTTATTACAGTATTATTAGTGTTGTTACAGTGCTATTACAGTGTTATAATTAGGGTTGTCAAGGTTAACCGGTTTTACAATAACCGCCATTATAAATAGATATTCGTCACATTTTTCACAACCACGATTATCCGTAGAAAAGGTGGGTGCAATGCAAGAAGCGTGAGCTGCGCTGAGTGGAGAGTGGAGAGAGAGTGGCTCCTTGGCCTGTGCCGCGCTCCTGTCTAATCGGCATCACTGCGCGCACACACACACACACACACACACACACACACACACACACACACACACACACACACACTAAGAGAGAGAGAATTATATGATCAGTTATGACAGATTCTTTACTCGAAGTGTCCCTAATATTGTGGCCGCTGTGCGCAATGAGGTTGCCAAGATGGGACTGTCCGCCGCACGCGCGGTAACTGTCGGTTCCGAAGTCAGCGGTCCGGCGGCCGGGCCGCCCCGAGGACCCCCCGCGCCCCGAGTTTCCTCCCGGAGCCAAAACAACCGGCGGGTCGGGAGCTCCGGTTCCCTCCTGCGCTCCCGTTCCCCGCCCGTCGCAGCCGGGCTGCTTTCCTGCGTCCGCAGGCGAGGGGAAGGCGGCGGGCCGCGGCGGGTGGCGAATGGGAGCGCAGGAGGGAACCGGAGCTCCCGACCCGCCGGTTGTTTTGGCTCCGGAAGCCCGTGCCCTCCTCCAAAGATGCTGTCGGCCCGGTCCCCCATGGGTCCGGGAAGCCCCGCTGCCCGCTGACAGTGGTAGTGGAGGAGACAGTAACCTCCAGGACAGGGAGGCTGTCTGTCTGCCTGGACCTCCTGTCAGACTCGAGAGTTTTCCCTGGGAAATGATGATAATTGTTGTAAAATTAGTGGTGAATTGTTTATATAAACGTTTTAGTAAAAATAAATAAGACTCCCATTTATCCTTTTTTCTGTAGTTATATTGTCTAAAATTGTGGAGGATATTTAAAGCTTAAAATGAAGTGTTTTTAGAATCTTTAAATGTATTCTTTTTCTGTCTTTTTGTTTTGTTGGATTTACAAAGTAAACACTACGTTATCAACCATACATTAAATTGCAACATTCCATAATACATAAAAGTCTCAAAGAGGCACTTCACTAGAACCAATAAATACATATTGAACATAAATAAGTAGTAATTATACATCATTTACAAGATTCCCAGACTGAATAGTTGCTGTAATGTGCCTGCCAGTTTTTGTAAGCATATTTTTGTCTAAATTAAGGCAGTATTTGCTCATTTTTTTCCTACATCATGTAAGCAGCAGCACTCATATATAAATAGAGCATTTAAATCCAATCCATGTGATCAGTATCGGTAATCGGCATTCAAGGATGATCGGTATCGGTGATCAGCAGCAAAAAACCTGATCGGCACATCCCTAATTATTATTAATATTATAGAAAAAACAGCACAGTTTTTAATGCCAATCTTATAATTTTATTTTGTTTTAATGATGGCAGCTAAAGAAGCCTTTAAGTTCCTCAAGTTAATGACTGTTTTGTAATGCAATTTGCACTTTTATTTACTACAAAGACGTGTTGGAACAATTTATTTTATTTTATAAGAACAGTAAATGTTTAAAAGTTTAAGTATTATTAAAGAGTTTATTTAAATACAAACACTGGGTTTTTTTCTTTCATAATGTCGATAATCGTGAATAATCGTAAAATCGCAATATTTCCTTCCACAATAATCGTGGCTCAAAAAAATGAAATCGTGACAACCCTAGTATGGCGTTTATTTGCGCAAAACTTCATGATGATTTTTTTTTCAAAGAAAACCTTTCTGGAGTGTTTTTCACGGTCTCCTTTACATTATTTCATCACATGGCACATTTTTACATGTTAAAAAAATTGCATTTTTTTTCGACATAGTATAGTATGGCGTTTTTTGCGCCAAAAGTCATGATGATTTTTTTTCAAAGAAACATTTTCTGGAGGGAGCTGCACAATGGCGTAGTGGTTAGCGCTTTTGCCTTGCAGCGAGAAGGTCCTGTTGCGCGGTTTTGGACTTCTGATGATTTGCATGTTCACCTTGCATGGTGGTTTTCCGGACTCGCTTTACATCTAAAACATGCTAGTTAATGATAAAATTGCCGTAGTGAATGTGAGTGTTTTTGACATAGTATCAGTATGGCGACTGTTGTTTGCTTAGTGCGGGCCAAACGTCCATGATGATTAGTTTTTTATCAAAGAGAAAGCTTTCTGGAGTGTTTTTCACGGCCTCCTTTACATTATTTCATCATATGGCACGTTTTTACAACATGTTAAAAAAATCGCATTTTTTTTCGACATAGTATAGTATGGCGTTTTTTTGCGCCAAAATTCATGATGATTTTTTTTTCCAAAGAAAACCTTTCTGGAGTGTTTTTCATGGTCTCCTTTACATTATTTCATCATATGGCACGTTTTTACAACACGTTAAAAAATCGCATTTTTTTTTCGACATAGTATAGTATGGCGTTTTTTTGCGCCAAAAGTCATGATGAATTTTTTTTCAAAGAAAACCTTTCTGGAGTGTTTTTCATGGTCTCCTTTACATTATTTCATCATATGGCACGTTTTTACAACATGTTAAAAAATCGCATGTTTTTTTCGACATAGTATAGTATGGCGTTTTTTTGCGCCAAAATTCATGATGATTTTTTTTTCAAAGAAAACCTTTCTGGAGTGTTTTTCACGGCCTCCTTTACATTATTTCATCATATGGCACGTTTTTACAACACGTTAAAAAATCGCATTTTTTTTTGACATAGTATAGTATGGCGTTTTTTTTGCGCCAAAATTCATGATGATTTTTTTTTCCAAAGAAAACCTTTCTGGAGTGTTTTTCACGGCCTCCTTTACATTATTTCATCATATGGCACGTTTTTACAACATGTTGAAAAATCGCATTTTTTTTCGACATAGTATAGTATGGCGTTTTTTTGCACCAAACTTCATGATGATTTTTTTTCAAAGAAAACCTTTCTGGAGTGTTTTTCATGGTCTCCTTTACATTATTTCATCATATGGCACGTTTTTACAACATGTTAAAAAAATCGCATTTTTTTTCGACATAGTATAGTATGGCGTTTTTTTGCGCCAAAATTCATGATGATTTTTTTTTCAAAGAAAAGCTTTCTGGAGTGTTTTTCACGGCCTCCTTTACATTATTTCATCATATGGCACGTTTTTACAACATGTTAAAAAAATCGCATTTTTTTTCGACATAGTATAGTATGGCGTTTTTTTGCGCCAAAATTCATGATGATTTTTTTTTCCAAAGAAAAGCTTTCTGGAGTGTTTTTCACGGCCTCCTTTACATTATTTCATCATATGGCACGTTTTTACAACATGTTAAAAAAATCGCATTTTTTTTCGACATAGTATAGTATGGCGTTTTTTGCGCCAAAATTCATGATGATTTTTTTCCAAAGAAAACCTTTCTGGAGTGTTTTTCATGGCCTCCATTACATTATTTCATCATATGGCACGTTTTTACAACATGTTGACAAATCGCATTTTTTCTTCGACATAGTATAGTATGGCGTTTTTTTGCGCAAAACTTCATGATGATTTTTTTTCAAAGAAGACCTTACCATAGTGTTTTTCACTGTCTCCTTTACATTATTTCATCATTTGGCATGTTTTTACAACACATTAATAAATCGCATTTTTTTTCGACATAGGCTTTTTTTGCGCCAAAATGCATGATGATTTTTTTTTCCAAAGAAAGGCTTTCTGGAGTGTTTTTCACGGCCTCCTTTACATTATTTCATCATATGGCACGTTTTTACAACACGTTAAAAAAAATCACTTTTTTTTCGACATAGTATAGTATGGCATTTTTTTGCGCCAAACTTCATGAAGATTTTTTTTTCCAAAGAAAAGGTTTCTGGAGTGCTTTTCACGGCCTCCTTTACATTATTTCATCATATGGCACGTTTTTACAACACGTTAAAAAAATCGCATGTTTTTTCGACATAGTATAGTATGGTGTTTTTTGCGCCAAACTTCATGATGATTTTTTTTTTCAAAGAAAATCTTACCATAGTGTTTTTCACCGTGTCCTTTACATGCCATATGATGAAATCATCATATGGCACATTTTTACAACACGTTAAAAAATCGCATTTTCTTTTCGACATAGTATAGTATGGCGTTTTTTTGCGCCAAACTTCATGATGATTTTTTTTTCAAAGAAAACCTTTCTGGAGTGTTTTTCACGGCCTCCTTTACATTATTTCATCATATGGCACGTTTTTACAACACGTTAAAAAAATCGCATGTTTTTTCGACATAGTATAGTATGGTGTTTTTTGCGACAAACTTCATGATGATTTTTTTTTTCAAAGAAAACCTTACCATAGTGTTTTTCACCGTGTCCTTTACATTATTTCATCATATGGCACGTTTTTACAACACGTTAAAAAATCGCATTTTCTTTTCGACATAGTATAGTATGGCGTTTTTTTGCGCCAAACTTCATGATGATTTATTTTTCAAAGAAAACCTTTCTGGAGTGTTTTTCACGGCCTCCTTTACATTATTTCATCATATGGCACGTTTTTACAACATGTTAAAAAATCGCATTTTTTTTCGACATAGTATAGTATGGCGTTTTTTTGCGCCAAAAGTCATGATGAATTTTTTTTCAAAGAAAACCTTTCTGGAGTGTTTTTCACGGTCTCCTTTACATTATTTCATCATATGGCACGTTTTTACAACATGTTAAAAAAATCGCATTTTTTTTCGACATAGTATAGTATGGCGTTTTTTTGCGCCAAACTTCATGATGATTTTTTTTTCAAAGAAAAGCTTTCTGGAGTGTTTTTCACGTTCTCCTTTACATTATTTCATCATATGGCACGTTTTTACAACACGTTAAAAAAATCGCATGTTTTTTCGACATAGTATAGTATGGTGTTTTTTGCGCCAAACTTCATGATGATTTTTTTTTTCAAAGAAAATCTTACCATAGTGTTTTTCACCGTGTCCTTTACATGCCATATGATGAAATCATCATATGGCACATTTTCACAACACGTTAAAAAATCGCATTTTCTTTTCGACATAGTATAGTATGGCGTTTTTTGCGCCAAAATTCATGATGTTTTTTTTTTCAAAGAAAACCTTTCTGGAGTGGTTTTCACGGCCTCCTTTACATTATTTCATCATATGGCACGTTTTTACAACATGTTGAAAAATCGCATTTTTTTTTCGACATAGTATAGTATGGCGTTTTTTTGCGCAAAACTTCATGATGATTTTTTTTTCAAAGAAAACCTTTCTGGAGTGTTTTTCACGGTCTCCTTTACATTATTTCATCATATGGCACGTTTTTACAACATGTTAAAAAAATCGCATTTTTTTTCGACATAGTATAGTATGGCGTTTTTTTGCGCCAAACGTCATGATGATTTTTTTTTCAAACAAAACCTTTCTGGAGTGTTTTTCATGGTCTCCTTTACATTATTTCATCATATGGCACGTTTTTACAACACGTTAAAAAAATCGCATTTTTTTTTCGACATAGTATAGTATGGCGTTTTTTTGCGCCAAAATTCATGATGATTTTTTTTCAAAGAAAACCTTTCTGGAGTGTTTTTCACGGCCTCCTTTACATTATTTCATCATATGGCACGTTTTTACAACATGTTGAAAAATCGCATTTTTTTTCGACATAGTATAGTATGGCGTTTTTTTGCGCCAAAATTCATGATGATTTTTTTTCAAAGAAAACCTTTCTGGAGTGTTTTTCATGGTCTCCTTTACATTATTTCATCATATGGCACGTTTTTACAACATGTTAAAAAAATCGCATTTTTTTTCGACATAGTATAGTATGGCGTTTTTTTGCGCCAAACTTCATGATGATTTTTTTTTCAAAGAAAAGCTTTCTGGAGTGTTTTTCACGGTCTCCTTTACATTATTTCATCATATGGCACATTTTTACAACACGTTAAAAAATCGCATTTTCTTTTCGACATAGTATAGTATGGCGTTTTTTTGCGCCAAAATTCATGATGATTTTTTTTTCAAAGAAAACCTTTCTGGAGTGTTTTTCACGGTCTCCTTTACATTATTTCATCATATGGCACGTTTTTACAACATGTTGAAAAATCGCATTTTTTTTTCGACATAGTATAGTATGGCGTTTTTTTGCGCCAAAATTCATGATGATTTTTTTTTCAAAGAAAACCTTTCTGGAGTGTTTTTCACGGTCTCCTTTACATTATTTCATCATATGGCACGTTTTTACAACATGTTAAAAAAATCGCATTTTTTTTCGACATAGTATAGTATGGCGTTTTTTTGCGCCAAAATTCATGATGATTTTTTTTCAAAGAAAACCTTTCTGGAGTGTTTTTCACGGCCTCCTTTACATTATTTCATCATATGGCACGTTTTTACAACATGTTAAAAAATCGCATTTTTTTTCGACATAGTATAGTATGGCGTTTTTTTTGCGCCAAAATTCATGATGATTTTTTTTCCAAAGAAAACCTTTCTGGAGTGTTTTTCACGGCCTCCTTTACATTATTTCATCATATGGCACGTTTTTACAACATGTTAAAAAATCGCATTTTTTTTCGACATAGTATAGTATGGCGTTTTTTTGCGCCAAACTTCATGATGATTTTTTTTTCAAAGAAAACCTTTCTGGAGTGTTTTTCACGGCCTCCTTTACATTATTTCATCATATGGCACGTTTTTACAACACGTTAAAAAAATCGCATTTTTTTTCGACATAGTATAGTATGGCGTTTTTTTGCGCCAAACTTCATGATGATTTTTTTTTCAAAGAAAACCTTTCTGGAGTGTTTTTCACGGCCTCCTTTACATTATTTCATCATATGGCACGTTTTTACAACATGTTAAAAAATCGCATTTTTTTTCGACATAGTATAGTATGGCGTTTTTTTGCGCCAAAATTCATGATGATTTTTTTTTCAAAGAAAACCTTTCTGGAGTGTTTTTCACGGCCTCCTTTACATTATTTCATCATATGGCACGTTTTTACAACATGTTAAAAAATCGCATTTTTTTTCGACATAGTATAGTATGGCGTTTTTTTGCGCCAAAATTCATGATGATTTTTTTTCAAAGAAAACCTTTCTGGAGTGTTTTTCACGGCCTCCTTTACATTATTTCATCATATGGCACGTTTTTACAACATGTTAAAAAAATCGCATTTTTTTTCGACATAGTATAGTATGGCGTTTTTTTTGCGCCAAAATTCATGATGATTTTTTTTCAAAGAAAACCTTTCTGGAGTGTTTTTCACGGCCTCCTTTACATTATTTCATCATATGGCACGTTTTTACAACATGTTAAAAAAATCGCATTTTTTTTCGACATAGTATAGTATGGCGTTTTTTTTGCGCCAAAATTCATGATGATTTTTTTTTCAAAGAAAACCTTTCTGGAGTGTTTTTCACGGCCTCCTTTACATTATTTCATCATATGGCACGTTTTTACAACATGTTAAAAAAATCGCATTTTTTTTCGACATAGTATAGTATGGCGTTTTTTTGCGCCAAAATTCATGATGATTTTTTTTTCAAAGAAAACCTTTCTGGAGTGTTTTTCACGGCCTCCTTTACATTATTTCATCATATGGCACGTTTTTACAACATGTTAAAAAAATCGCATTTTTTTTCGACATAGTATAGTATGGCGTTTTTTTGCGCCAAACTTCATGATGATTTTTTTTCAAAGAAAACCTTTCTGGAGTGTTTTTCACGGTCTCCTTTACATTATTTCATCATATGGCACGTTTTTACAACATGTTAAAAAAATCGCATTTTTTTTCGACATAGTATAGTAATGGCGTTTTTTTGCGCCAAAATTCATGATGATTTTTTTTCCAAAGAAAACCTTTCTGGAGTGTTTTTCACGGCCTCCTTTACATTATTTCATCATATGGCACGTTTTTACAACATGTTAAAAAAATCGCATTTTTTTTCGACATAGTATAGTATGGCGTTTTTTTGCGCCAAAATTCATGATGAATTTTTTTTCAAAGAAAACCTTTCTGGAGTGTTTTTCACGGCCTCCTTTACATTATTTCATCATATGGCACGTTTTTACAACATGTTAAAAAAATCGCATTTTTTTTCGACATAGTATAGTATGGCGTTTTTTTGCGCCAAAATTCATGATGATTTTTTTTTCAAAGAAAACCTTTCTGGAGTGTTTTTCACGGCCTCCTTTACATTATTTCATCATATGGCACGTTTTTACAACATGTTAAAAAAATCGCATTTTTTTTTCGACATAGTATAGTATGGCGTTTTTTTGCGCCAAAATTCATGATGATTTTTTTTTCAAAGAAAACCTTTCTGGAGTGTTTTTCACGGCCTCCTTTACATTATTTCATCATATGGCACGTTTTTACAACATGTTAAAAAAATCGCATTTTTTTTCGACATAGTATAGTATGGCGTTTTTTTGCGCCAAAATTCATGATGATTTTTTTTCCAAAGAAAACCTTTCTGGAGTGTTTTTCACGGCCTCCTTTACATTATTTCATCATATGGCACGTTTTTACAACATGTTAAAAAATCGCATTTTTTTTCGACATAGTATAGTATGGCGTTTTTTTGCGCCAAAATTCATGATGATTTTTTTTTCAAAGAAAACCTTTCTGGAGTGTTTTTCACGGCCTCCTTTACATTATTTCATCATATGGCACGTTTTTACAACATGTTAAAAAAATCGCATTTTTTTTCGACATAGTATAGTATGGCGTTTTTTTGCGCCAAAATTCATGATGATTTTTTTTTCAAAGAAAACCTTTCTGGAGTGTTTTTCACGGCCTCCTTTACATTATTTCATCATATGGCACGTTTTTACAACATGTTGAAAAATCGCATTTTTTTTCGACATAGTATAGTATGGCGTTTTTTTTGCGCCAAAATTCATGATGATTTTTTTTTCAAAGAAAACCTTTCTGGAGTGTTTTTCACGGCCTCCTTTACATTATTTCATCATATGGCACGTTTTTACAACATGTTAAAAAATCGCATTTTTTTTCGACATAGTATAGTATGGCGTTTTTTTGCGCCAAAATTCATGATGATTTTTTTTCAAAGAAAACCTTTCTGGAGTGTTTTTCACGGCCTCCTTTACATTATTTCATCATATGGCACGTTTTTACAACATGTTAGAAAAATCGCATTTTTTTTCGACATAGTATAGTAAGGCGTTTTTTTTGCGCCAAAATTCATGATGATTTTTTTTTCAAAGAAAACCTTTCTGGAGTGTTTTTCACGGCCTCCTTTACATTATTTCATCATATGGCACGTTTTTACAACATGTTAAAAAATCGCATTTTTTTTCGACATAGTATAGTATGGCGTTTTTTTTGCGCCAAAATTCATGATGATTTTTTTTTCAAAGAAAACCTTTCTGGAGTGTTTTTCACGGCCTCCTTTACATTATTTCATCATATGGCACGTTTTTACAACATGTTGAAAAATCGCATTTTTTTTCGACATAGTATAGTATGGCGTTTTTTTTGCGCCAAAATTCATGATGATTTTTTTTTCAAAGAAAACCTTTCTGGAGTGTTTTTCACGGCCTCCTTTACATTATTTCATCATATGGCACGTTTTTACAACATGTTAAAAAATCGCATTTTTTTTCGACATAGTATAGTATGGCGTTTTTTTTGCGCCAAAATTCATGATGATTTTTTTTTCAAAGAAAACCTTTCTGGAGTGTTTTTCACGGCCTCCTTTACATTATTTCATCATATGGCACGTTTTTACAACATGTTGAAAAATCGCATTTTTTTTCGACATAGTATAGTAAGGCGTTTTTTTTGCGCCAAAATTCATGATGATTTTTTTTCAAAGAAAACCTTTCTGGAGTGTTTTTCACGGCCTCCTTTACATTATTTCATCATATGGCACGTTTTTACAACATGTTGAAAAAATCGCATTTTTTTTCGACATAGTATAGTAAGGCGTTTTTTTTGCGCCAAAATTCATGATGATTTTTTTTCAAAGAAAACCTTTCTGGAGTGTTTTTCACGGCCTCCTTTACATTATTTCATCATATGGCACGTTTTTACAACATGTTTAAAAAATCGCATTTTTTTTCGACATAGTATAGTAAGGCGTTTTTTTTGCGCCAAAATTCATGATGATTTTTTTTCAAAGAAAACCTTTCTGGAGTGTTTTTCACGGCCTCCTTTACATTATTTCATCATATGGCACGTTTTTACAACATGTTAAAAAATCGCATTTTTTTTCGACATAGTATAGTATGGCGTTTTTTTTGCGCCAAAATTCATGATGATTTTTTTTCAAAGAAAACCTTTCTGGAGTGTTTTTCACGGCCTCCTTTACATTATTTCATCATATGGCACGTTTTTACAACATGTTAGAAAAATCGCATTTTTTTTCGACATAGTATAGTAAGGCGTTTTTTTTGCGCCAAAATTCATGATGATTTTTTTTCAAAGAAAACCTTTCTGGAGTGTTTTTCACGGCCTCCTTTACATTATTTCATCATATGGCACGTTTTTACAACATGTTAAAAAATCGCATTTTTTTTCGACATAGTATAGTATGGCGTTTTTTTGCGCCAAAATTCATGATGATTTTTTTTTCAAAGAAAACCTTTCTGGAGTGTTTTTCACGGCCTCCTTTACATTATTTCATCATATGGCACGTTTTTACAACATGTTAAAAAATCGCATTTTTTTTCGACATAGTATAGTAAGGCGTTTTTTTTGCGCCAAAATTCATGATGATTTTTTTTTCAAAGAAAACCTTTCTGGAGTGTTTTTCACGGCCTCCTTTACATTATTTCATCATATGGCACGTTTTTACAACATGTTAGAAAAATCGCATTTTTTTTCGACATAGTATAGTAAGGCGTTTTTTTTGCGCCAAAATTCATGATGATTTTTTTTTCAAAGAAAACCTTTCTGGAGTGTTTTTCACGGCCTCCTTTACATTATTTCATCATATGGCACGTTTTTACAACATGTTGAAAAAATGCATTTTTTTTCGACATAGTATAGTATGGCGTTTTTTTGCGCCAAAATTCATGATGATTTTTTTTCAAAGAAAACCTTTCTGGAGTGTTTTTCACGGCCTCCTTTACATTATTTCATCATATGGCACGTTTTTACAACATGTTAGAAAAATCGCATTTTTTTTCGACATAGTATAGTAAGGCGTTTTTTTTGCGCCAAAATTCATGATGATTTTTTTTTCAAAGAAAACCTTTCTGGAGTGTTTTTCACGGCCTCCTTTACATTATTTCATCATATGGCACGTTTTTACAACATGTTAAAAAATCGCATTTTTTTTCGACATAGTATAGTATGGCGTTTTTTTTGCGCCAAAATTCATGATGATTTTTTTTTCAAAGAAAACCTTTCTGGAGTGTTTTTCACGGCCTCCTTTACATTATTTCATCATATGGCACGTTTTTACAACATGTTGAAAAAATCGCATTTTTTTTCGACATAGTATAGTATGGCGTTTTTTTTGCGCCAAAATTCATGATGATTTTTTTTCAAAGAAAACCTTTCTGGAGTGTTTTTCACGGCCTCCTTTACATTATTTCATCATATGGCACGTTTTTACAACATGTTAAAAAAATCGCATTTTTTTTCGACATAGTATAGTATGGCGTTTTTTTTGCGCCAAAATTCATGATGATTTTTTTTCAAAGAAAACCTTTCTGGAGTGTTTTTCACGGCCTCCTTTACATTATTTCATCATATGGCACGTTTTTACAACATGTTAAAAAAATCGCATTTTTTTTCGACATAGTATAGTATGGCGTTTTTTTTGCGCCAAAATTCATGATGATTTTTTTTTCAAAGAAAACCTTTCTGGAGTGTTTTTCACGGCCTCCTTTACATTATTTCATCATATGGCACGTTTTTACAACATGTTGAAAAATCGCATTTTTTTTCGACATAGTATAGTATGGCGTTTTTTTGCGCCAAAATTCATGATGACTTTTTTTCAAAGAAAACCTTTCTGGAGTGTTTTTCACGGCCTCCTTTACATTATTTCATCATATGGCACGTTTTTACAACATGTTGAAAAATCGCATTTTTTTTCGACATAGTATAGTATGGCGTTTTTTTTGCGCCAAAATTCATGATGATTTTTTTTCAAAGAAAACCTTTCTGGAGTGTTTTTCACGGCCTCCTTTACATTATTTCATCATATGGCACGTTTTTACAACATGTTGAAAAATCGCATTTTTTTTCGACATAGTATAGTATGGCGTTTTTTTTGCGCCAAAATTCATGATGATTTTTTTTCAAAGAAAACCTTTCTGGAGTGTTTTTCACGGCCTCCTTTACATTATTTCATCATATGGCACGTTTTTACAACATGTTAAAAAAATCGCATTTTTTTTCGACATAGTATAGTATGGCGTTTTTTTTGCGCCAAAATTCATGATGATTTTTTTTCCAAAGAAAACCTTTCTGGAGTGTTTTTCACGGCCTCCTTTACATTATTTCATCATATGGCACGTTTTTACAACATGTTGAAAAATCGCATTTTTTTTCGACATAGTATAGTATGGCGTTTTTTTGCGCCAAAATTCATGATGATTTTTTTTTCAAAGAAAACCTTTCTGGAGTGTTTTTCACGGCCTCCTTTACATTATTTCATCATATGGCACGTTTTTACAACATGTTAAAAAATCGCATTTTTTTTTCGACATAGTATAGTATGGCGTTTTTTTGCGCCAAAATTCATGATGATTTTTTTTCAAAGAAAACCTTTCTGGAGTGTTTTTCACGGCCTCCTTTACATTATTTCATCATATGGCACGTTTTTACAACATGTTAAAAAAATCGCATTTTTTTTTCGACATAGTATAGTATGGCGTTTTTTTTGCGCCAAAATTCATGATGATTTTTTTTCAAAGAAAACCTTTCTGGAGTGTTTTTCACGGCCTCCTTTACATTATTTCATCATATGGCACGTTTTTACAACATGTTGAAAAATCGCATTTTTTTTCGACATAGTATAGTATGGCGTTTTTTTTGCGCCAAAATTCATGATGATTTTTTTTTCAAAGAAAACCTTTCTGGAGTGTTTTTCACGGCCTCCTTTACATTATTTCATCATATGGCACGTTTTTACAACATGTTAAAAAATCGCATTTTTTTTCGACATAGTATAGTATGGCGTTTTTTTTGCGCCAAAATTCATGATGATTTTTTTTTCAAAGAAAACCTTTCTGGAGTGTTTTTCACGGCCTCCTTTACATTATTTCATCATATGGCACGTTTTTACAACATGTTAAAAAATCGCATTTTTTTTCGACATAGTATAGTATGGCGTTTTTTTTGCGCCAAAATTCATGATGATTTTTTTTTCAAAGAAAACCTTTCTGGAGTGTTTTTCACGGCCTCCTTTACATTATTTCATCATATGGCACGTTTTTACAACATGTTAAAAAATCGCATTTTTTTTCGACATAGTATAGTATGGCGTTTTTTTTGCGCCAAAATTCATGATGATTTTTTTTCCAAAGAAAACCTTTCTGGAGTGTTTTTCACGGCCTCCTTTACATTATTTCATCATATGGCACGTTTTTACAACATGTTAAAAAATCGCATTTTTTTTCGACATAGTATAGTATGGCGTTTTTTTGCGCCAAAATTCATGATGATTTTTTTTTCAAAGAAAACCTTTCTGGAGTGTTTTTCACGGCCTCCTTTACATTATTTCATCATATGGCACGTTTTTACAACATGTTAAAAAAATCGCATTTTTTTTCGACATAGTATAGTATGGCGTTTTTTTTGCGCCAAAATTCATGATGATTTTTTTTCAAAGAAAACCTTTCTGGAGTGTTTTTCACGGCCTCCTTTACATTATTTCATCATATGGCACGTTTTTACAACATGTTAAAAAATCGCATTTTTTTTCGACATAGTATAGTATGGCGTTTTTTTGTGCCAAAATTCATGATGATTTTTTTTTCAAAGAAAACCTTTCTGGAGTGTTTTTCACGGCCTCCTTTACATTATTTCATCATATGGCACGTTTTTACAACATGTTTAAAAAATCGCATTTTTTTTTCGACATAGTATAGTATGGCGTTTTTTTTGCGCCAAAATTCATGATGATTTTTTTTTCAAAGAAAACCTTTCTGGAGTGTTTTTCACGGCCTCCTTTACATTATTTCATCATATGGCACGTTTTTACAACATGTTAAAAAAATCGCATTTTTTTCGACATAGTATAGTATGGCATTTTTTTGCGCCAAAATTCATGATGATTTTTTTTCCAAAGAAAACCTTTCTGGAGTGTTTTTCACGGCCTCCTTTACATTATTTCATCATATGGCACGTTTTTACAACATGTTAAAAAAATCGCATTTTTTTTCGACATAGTATAGTATGGCGTTTTTTTGCGCCAAACTTCATGATGATTTTTTTTTCAAAGAAAACCTTTCTGGAGTGTTTTTCACGGCCTCCTTTACATTATTTCATCATATGGCACGTTTTTACAACATGTTAAAAAATCGCATTTTTTTTCGACATAGTATAGTATGGCGTTTTTTTGCGCCAAAATTCATGATGATTTTTTTTTCCAAAGAAAACCTTTCTGGAGTGTTTTTCACGGCCTCCTTTACATTATTTCATCATATGGCACGTTTTTACAACATGTTAAAAAAATCGCATTTTTTTTCGACATAGTATAGTATGGCGTTTTTTTTGCGCCAAAATTCATGATGATTTTTTTTCCAAAGAAAACCTTTCTGGAGTGTTTTTCACGGCCTCCTTTACATTATTTCATCATATGGCACGTTTTTACAACATGTTGAAAAATCGCATTTTTTTTCGACATAGTATAGTATGGCGTTTTTTTTGCGCCAAAATTCATGATGATTTTTTTTCAAAGAAAACCTTTCTGGAGTGTTTTTCACGGCCTCCTTTACATTATTTCATCATATGGCACGTTTTTACAACATGTTAAAAAAATCGCATTTTTTTTCGACATAGTATAGTATGGCGTTTTTTTGCGCCAAAATTCATGATGATTTTTTTTTCAAAGAAAACCTTTCTGGAGTGTTTTTCACGGCCTCCTTTACATTATTTCATCATATGGCACGTTTTTACAACATGTTAAAAAAATCGCATTTTTTTTCGACATAGTATAGTATGGCGTTTTTTTGCGCCAAAATTCATGATGATTTTTTTTCAAAGAAAACCTTTCTGGAGTGTTTTTCATGGCCTCCTTTACATTATTTCATCATATGGCACGTTTTTACAACATGTTAAAAAATCGCATTTTTTTTCGACATAGTATAGTATGGCGTTTTTTTGCGCCAAAATTCATGATGATTTTTTTTTCAAAGAAAACCTTTCTGGAGTGTTTTTCACGGCCTCCTTTACATTATTTCATCATATGGCACGTTTTTACAACATGTTTAAAAAATCGCATTTTTTTTTCGACATAGTATAGTATGGCGTTTTTTTGCGCCAAAATTCATGATGATTTTTTTTTCAAAGAAAACCTTTCTGGAGTGTTTTTCACGGCCTCCTTTACATTATTTCATCATATGGCACGTTTTTACAACATGTTAAAAAATCGCATTTTTTTTCGACATAGTATAGTATGGCGTTTTTTTTGCGCCAAAATTCATGATGATTTTTTTTCAAAGAAAACCTTTCTGGAGTGTTTTTCACGGCCTCCTTTACATTATTTCATCATATGGCACGTTTTTACAACATGTTAAAAAATCGCATTTTTTTTCGACATAGTATAGTATGGCGTTTTTTTTGCGCCAAAATTCATGATGATTTTTTTTCAAAGAAAACCTTTCTGGAGTGTTTTTCACGCCTCCTTTACATTATTTCATCATATGGCACGTTTTTACAACATGTTAAAAAATCGCATTTTTTTTCGACATAGTATAGTATGGCGTTTTTTTTGCGCCAAAATTCATGATGATTTTTTTTCCAAAGAAAACCTTTCTGGAGTGTTTTTCACGGCCTCCTTTACATTATTTCATCATATGGCACGTTTTTACAACATGTTAAAAAATCGCATTTTTTTTCGACATAGTATAGTATGGCGTTTTTTTTGCGCCAAAATTCATGATGATTTTTTTTCAAAGAAAACCTTTCTGGAGTGTTTTTCACGGCCTCCTTTACATTATTTCATCATATGGCACGTTTTTACAACATGTTAAAAAAATCGCATTTTTTTTCGACATAGTATAGTATGGCGTTTTTTTTGCGCCAAAATTCATGATGATTTTTTTTTCCAAAGAAAACCTTTCTGGAGTGTTTTTCACGGCCTCCTTTACATTATTTCATCATATGGCACGTTTTTACAACATGTTAAAAAAATCGCATTTTTTTTCGACATAGTATAGTATGGCGTTTTTTTGCGCCAAAATTCATGATGATTTTTTTTCAAAGAAAACCTTTCTGGAGTGTTTTTCACGGTCTCCTTTACATTATTTCATCATATGGCACGTTTTTACAACATGTTAAAAAATCGCATTTTTTTTCGACATAGTATAGTATGGCGTTTTTTTTGCGCCAAAATTCATGATGATTTTTTTTTCAAAGAAAACCTTTCTGGAGTGTTTTTCACGGCCTCCTTTACATTATTTCATCATATGGCACGTTTTTACAACATGTTAAAAAAATCGCATTTTTTTTCGACATAGTATAGTATGGCGTTTTTTTGCGCCAAAATTCATGATGATTTTTTTTTCAAAGAAAACCTTTCTGGAGTGTTTTTCACGGCCTCCTTTACATTATTTCATCATATGGCACGTTTTTACAACATGTTAAAAAATCGCATTTTTTTTCGACATAGTATAGTATGGCGTTTTTTTTGCGCCAAAATTCATGATGATTTTTTTTCCAAAGAAAACCTTTCTGGAGTGTTTTTCACGGCCTCCTTTACATTATTTCATCATATGGCACGTTTTTACAACATGTTAAAAAATCGCATTTTTTTTCGACATAGTATAGTAAGGCGTTTTTTTGCGCCAAAATTCATGATGATTTTTTTTTCAAAGAAAACCTTTCTGGAGTGTTTTTCACGGCCTCCTTTACATTATTTCATCATATGGCACGTTTTTACAACATGTTTAAAAAATCGCATTTTTTTTCGACATAGTATAGTAAGGCGTTTTTTTGCGCCAAAATTCATGATGATTTTTTTTCAAAGAAAACCTTTCTGGAGTGTTTTTCACGGCCTCCTTTACATTATTTCATCATATGGCACGTTTTTACAACATGTTAAAAAATCGCATTTTTTTTCGACATAGTATAGTATGGCGTTTTTTTTGCGCCAAAATTCATGATGATTTTTTTTCAAAGAAAACCTTTCTGGAGTGTTTTTCACGGCCTCCTTTACATTATTTCATCATATGGCACGTTTTTACAACATGTTGAAAAATCGCATTTTTTTTCGACATAGTATAGTAAGGCGTTTTTTTTGCGCCAAAATTCATGATGATTTTTTTTTCAAAGAAAACCTTTCTGGAGTGTTTTTCACGGCCTCCTTTACATTATTTCATCATATGGCACGTTTTTACAACATGTTTAAAAAATCGCATTTTTTTTCGACATAGTATAGTAAGGCGTTTTTTTGCGCCAAAATTCATGATGATTTTTTTTTCAAAGAAAACCTTTCTGGAGTGTTTTTCACGGCCTCCTTTACATTATTTCATCATATGGCACGTTTTTACAACATGTTTAAAAAATCGCATTTTTTTTCGACATAGTATAGTAAGGCGTTTTTTTTGCGCCAAAATTCATGATGATTTTTTTTCAAAGAAAACCTTTCTGGAGTGTTTTTCACGGCCTCCTTTACATTATTTCATCATATGGCACGTTTTTACAACATGTTTGAAAAATCGCATTTTTTTTCGACATAGTATAGTAAGGCGTTTTTTTTGCGCCAAAATTCATGATGATTTTTTTTCAAAGAAAACCTTTCTGGAGTGTTTTTCACGCCCTCCTTTACATTATTTCATCATATGGCACGTTTTTACAACATGTTTAAAAAATCGCATTTTTTTTCGACATAGTATAGTAAGGCGTTTTTTTTGCGCCAAAATTCATGATGATTTTTTTTTCAAAGAAAACCTTTCTGGAGTGTTTTTCACGGCCTCCTTTACATTATTTCATCATATGGCACGTTTTTACAACATGTTTAAAAAATCGCATTTTTTTTCGACATAGTATAGTAAGGCGTTTTTTTTGCGCCAAAATTCATGATGATTTTTTTTTCAAAGAAAACCTTTCTGGAGTGTTTTTCACGGCCTCCTTTACATTATTTCATCATATGGCACGTTTTTACAACATGTTTGAAAAATCGCATTTTTTTTCGACATAGTATAGTAAGGCGTTTTTTTTGCGCCAAAATTCATGATGATTTTTTTTTCAAAGAAAACCTTTCTGGAGTGTTTTTCACGCCCTCCTTTACATTATTTCATCATATGGCACGTTTTTACAACATGTTTAAAAAATCGCATTTTTTTTCGACATAGTATAGTAAGGCGTTTTTTTTGCGCCAAAATTCATGATGATTTTTTTTCAAAGAAAACCTTTCTGGAGTGTTTTTCACGCCCTCCTTTACATTATTTCATCATATGGCACGTTTTTACAACATGTTTAAAAAATCGCATTTTTTTTCGACATAGTATAGTAAGGCGTTTTTTTTGCGCCAAAATTCATGATGATTTTTTTTCAAAGAAAACCTTTCTGGAGTGTTTTTCACGGCCTCCTTTACATTATTTCATCATATGGCACGTTTTTACAACATGTTTGAAAAATCGCATTTTTTTTCGACATAGTATAGTAAGGCGTTTTTTTGCGCCAAAATTCATGATGATTTTTTTTCAAAGAAAACCTTTCTGGAGTGTTTTTCACGGCCTCCTTTACATTATTTCATCATATGGCACGTTTTTACAACATGTTTAAAAAATCGCATTTTTTTTCGACATAGTATAGTAAGGCGTTTTTTTTGCGCCAAAATTCATGATGATTTTTTTTCAAAGAAAACCTTTCTGGAGTGTTTTTCACGGCCTCCTTTACATTATTTCATCATATGGCACGTTTTTACAACATGTTTGAAAAATCGCATTTTTTTTCGACATAGTATAGTAAGGCGTTTTTTTTGCGCCAAAATTCATGATGATTTTTTTTTCAAAGAAAACCTTTCTGGAGTGTTTTTCACGGCCTCCTTTACATTATTTCATCATATGGCACGTTTTTACAACATGTTTAAAAAATCGCATTTTTTTTCGACATAGTATAGTAAGGCGTTTTTTTTGCGCCAAAATTCATGATGATTTTTTTTTCAAAGAAAACCTTTCTGGAGTGTTTTTCACGGCCTCCTTTACATTATTTCATCATATGGCACGTTTTTACAACATGTTTGAAAAATCGCATTTTTTTTCGACATAGTATAGTAAGGCGTTTTTTTTGCGCCAAAATTCATGATGATTTTTTTTTCAAAGAAAACCTTTCTGGAGTGTTTTTCACGGCCTCCTTTACATTATTTCATCATATGGCACGTTTTTACAACATGTTTGAAAAATCGCATTTTTTTTCGACATAGTATAGTAAGGCGTTTTTTTTGCGCCAAAATTCATGATGATTTTTTTTTCAAAGAAAACCTTTCTGGAGTGTTTTTCACGGCCTCCTTTACATTATTTCATCATATGGCACGTTTTTACAACATGTTGAAAAATCGCATTTTTTTTCGACATAGTATAGTAAGGCGTTTTTTTTGCGCCAAAATTCATGATGATTTTTTTTCAAAGAAAACCTTTCTGGAGTGTTTTTCACGCCTCCTTTACATTATTTCATCATATGGCACGTTTTTACAACATGTTTAAAAAATCGCATTTTTTTTCGACATAGTATAGTATGGCGTTTTTTTTGCGCCAAAATTCATGATGATTTTTTTTTCAAAGAAAACCTTTCTGGAGTGTTTTTCACGGCCTCCTTTACATTATTTCATCATATGGCACGTTTTTACAACATGTTAAAAAATCGCATTTTTTTTCGACATAGTATAGTAAGGCGTTTTTTTTGCGCCAAAATTCATGATGATTTTTTTTTCAAAGAAAACCTTTCTGGAGTGTTTTTCACGGCCTCCTTTACATTATTTCATCATATGGCACGTTTTTACAACATGTTTAAAAAATCGCATTTTTTTTCGACATAGTATAGTAAGGCGTTTTTTTTGCGCCAAAATTCATGATGATTTTTTTTTCAAAGAAAACCTTTCTGGAGTGTTTTTCACGGCCTCCTTTACATTATTTCATCATATGGCACGTTTTTACAACATGTTTAAAAAATCGCATTTTTTTTCGACATAGTATAGTAAGGCGTTTTTTTTGCGCCAAAATTCATGATGATTTTTTTTCAAAGAAAACCTTTCTGGAGTGTTTTTCACGGCCTCCTTTACATTATTTCATCATATGGCACGTTTTTACAACATGTTTAAAAAATCGCATTTTTTTTCGACATAGTATAGTAAGGCGTTTTTTTTGCGCCAAAATTCATGATGATTTTTTTTTCAAAGAAAACCTTTCTGGAGTGTTTTTCACGGCCTCCTTTACATTATTTCATCATATGGCACGTTTTTACAACATGTTTGAAAAATCGCATTTTTTTTCGACATAGTATAGTAAGGCGTTTTTTTTGCGCCAAAATTCATGATGATTTTTTTTTCAAAGAAAACCTTTCTGGAGTGTTTTTCACGGCCTCCTTTACATTATTTCATCATATGGCACGTTTTTACAACATGTTAAAAAATCGCATTTTTTTTCGACATAGTATAGTAAGGCGTTTTTTTGCGCCAAAATTCATGATGATTTTTTTTCAAAGAAAACCTTTCTGGAGTGTTTTTCACGGCCTCCTTTACATTATTTCATCATATGGCACGTTTTTACAACATGTTTAAAAAATCGCATTTTTTTTCGACATAGTATAGTAAGGCGTTTTTTTTGCGCCAAAATTCATGATGATTTTTTTTCAAAGAAAACCTTTCTGGAGTGTTTTTCACGGCCTCCTTTACATTATTTCATCATATGGCACGTTTTTACAACATGTTTAAAAAATCGCATTTTTTTTCGACATAGTATAGTAAGGCGTTTTTTTTGCGCCAAAATTCATGATGATTTTTTTTTCAAAGAAAACCTTTCTGGAGTGTTTTTCACGGCCTCCTTTACATTATTTCATCATATGGCACGTTTTTACAACATGTTTAAAAAATCGCATTTTTTTTCGACATAGTATAGTAAGGCGTTTTTTTTTGCGCCAAAATTCATGATGATTTTTTTTTCAAAGAAAACCTTTCTGGAGTGTTTTTCACGGCCTCCTTTACATTATTTCATCATATGGCACGTTTTTACAACATGTTTAAAAAATCGCATTTTTTTTTCGACATAGTATAGTAAGGCGTTTTTTTTGCGCCAAAATTCATGATGATTTTTTTTCAAAGAAAACCTTTCTGGAGTGTTTTTCACGGCCTCCTTTACATTATTTCATCATATGGCACGTTTTTACAACATGTTAAAAAATCGCATTTTTTTTCGACATAGTATAGTAAGGCGTTTTTTTTGCGCCAAAATTCATGATGATTTTTTTTTCAAAGAAAACCTTTCTGGAGTGTTTTTCACGGCCTCCTTTACATTATTTCATCATATGGCACGTTTTTACAACATGTTAAAAAATCGCATTTTTTTTCGACATAGTATAGTAAGGCGTTTTTTTTGCGCCAAAATTCATGATGATTTTTTTTTCAAAGAAAACCTTTCTGGAGTGTTTTTCACGGCCTCCTTTACATTATTTCATCATATGGCACGTTTTTACAACATGTTTGAAAAAATCGCATTTTTTTTCGACATAGTATAGTAAGGCGTTTTTTTTGCGCCAAAATTCATGATGATTTTTTTTCAAAGAAAACCTTTCTGGAGTGTTTTTCACGGCCTCCTTTACATTATTTCATCATATGGCACGTTTTTACAACATGTTTGAAAAATCGCATTTTTTTTCGACATAGTATAGTAAGGCGTTTTTTTTGCGCCAAAATTCATGATGATTTTTTTTTCAAAGAAAACCTTTCTGGAGTGTTTTTCACGGCCTCCTTTACATTATTTCATCATATGGCACGTTTTTACAACATGTTTAAAAAATCGCATTTTTTTTCGACATAGTATAGTAAGGCGTTTTTTTTGCGCCAAAATTCATGATGATTTTTTTTTCAAAGAAAACCTTTCTGGAGTGTTTTTCACGGCCTCCTTTACATTATTTCATCATATGGCACGTTTTTACAACATGTTTAAAAAATCGCATTTTTTTTCGACATAGTATAGTAAGGCGTTTTTTTTGCGCCAAAATTCATGATGATTTTTTTTTCAAAGAAAACCTTTCTGGAGTGTTTTTCACGGCCTCCTTTACATTATTTCATCATATGGCACGTTTTTACAACATGTTTAAAAAATCGCATTTTTTTTCGACATAGTATAGTAAGGCGTTTTTTTTGCGCCAAAATTCATGATGATTTTTTTTCAAAGAAAACCTTTCTGGAGTGTTTTTCACGGCCTCCTTTACATTATTTCATCATATGGCACGTTTTTACAACATGTTTAAAAAATCGCATTTTTTTTCGACATAGTATAGTAAGGCGTTTTTTTTGCGCCAAAATTCATGATGATTTTTTTTTCAAAGAAAACCTTTCTGGAGTGTTTTTCACGGCCTCCTTTACATTATTTCATCATATGGCACGTTTTTACAACATGTTTGAAAAATCGCATTTTTTTTCGACATAGTATAGTAAGGCGTTTTTTTTGCGCCAAAATTCATGATGATTTTTTTTTCAAAGAAAACCTTTCTGGAGTGTTTTTCACGGCCTCCTTTACATTATTTCATCATATGGCACGTTTTTACAACATGTTAGAAAAATCGCATTTTTTTTCGACATAGTATAGTAAGGCGTTTTTTTTGCGCCAAAATTCATGATGATTTTTTTTTCAAAGAAAACCTTTCTGGAGTGTTTTTCACGGCCTCCTTTACATTATTTCATCATATGGCACGTTTTTACAACATGTTAAAAAATCGCATTTTTTTTCGACATAGTATAGTAAGGCGTTTTTTTTGCGCCAAAATTCATGATGATTTTTTTTTCAAAGAAAACCTTTCTGGAGTGTTTTTCACGGCCTCCTTTACATTATTTCATCATATGGCACGTTTTTACAACATGTTTAAAAAATCGCATTTTTTTTCGACATAGTATAGTAAGGCGTTTTTTTTGCGCCAAAATTCATGATGATTTTTTTTTCAAAGAAAACCTTTCTGGAGTGTTTTTCACGGCCTCCTTTACATTATTTCATCATATGGCACGTTTTTACAACATGTTGAAAAAATCGCATTTTTTTTCGACATAGTATAGTAAGGCGTTTTTTTTGCGCCAAAATTCATGATGATTTTTTTTTCAAAGAAAACCTTTCTGGAGTGTTTTTCACGGCCTCCTTTACATTATTTCATCATATGGCACGTTTTTACAACATGTTTGAAAAATCGCATTTTTTTTCGACATAGTATAGTAAGGCGTTTTTTTGCGCCAAAATTCATGATGATTTTTTTTTCAAAGAAAACCTTTCTGGAGTGTTTTTCACGGCCTCCTTTACATTATTTCATCATATGGCACGTTTTTACAACATGTTTGAAAAATCGCATTTTTTTTCGACATAGTATAGTAAGGCGTTTTTTTTGCGCCAAAATTCATGATGATTTTTTTTTCAAAGAAAACCTTTCTGGAGTGTTTTTCACGGCCTCCTTTACATTATTTCATCATATGGCACGTTTTTACAACATGTTGAAAAATCGCATTTTTTTTCGACATAGTATAGTAAGGCGTTTTTTTTGCGCCAAAATTCATGATGATTTTTTTTTCAAAGAAAACCTTTCTGGAGTGTTTTTCACGGCCTCCTTTACATTATTTCATCATATGGCACGTTTTTACAACATGTTTGAAAAATCGCATTTTTTTTCGACATAGTATAGTAAGGCGTTTTTTTGCGCCAAAATTCATGATGATTTTTTTTTCAAAGAAAACCTTTCTGGAGTGTTTTTCACGGCCTCCTTTACATTATTTCATCATATGGCACGTTTTTACAACATGTTCAAAAAATCGCATTTTTTTTCGACATAGTATAGTAAGGCGTTTTTTTGCGCCAAAATTCATGATGATTTTTTTTTCAAAGAAAACCTTTCTGGAGTGTTTTTCACGGCCTCCTTTACATTATTTCATCATATGGCACGTTTTTACAACATGTTTGAAAAAATCGCATTTTTTTTCGACATAGTATAGTAAGGCGTTTTTTTTGCGCCAAAATTCATGATGATTTTTTTTCAAAGAAAACCTTTCTGGAGTGTTTTTCACGGCTCTCCTTTACATTATTTCATCATATGGCACGTTTTTACAACATGTTGAAAAATCGCATTTTTTTTCGACATAGTATAGTAAGGCGTTTTTTTGCGCCAAAATTCATGATGATTTTTTTTTCAAAGAAAACCTTTCTGGAGTGTTTTTCACGGCCTCCTTTACATTATTTCATCATATGGCACGTTTTTACAACATGTTTGAAAAATCGCATTTTTTTTCGACATAGTATAGTAAGGCGTTTTTTTGCGCCAAAATTCATGATGATTTTTTTTTCAAAGAAAACCTTTCTGGAGTGTTTTTCACGGCCTCCTTTACATTATTTCATCATATGGCACGTTTTTACAACATGTTTGAAAAAATCGCATTTTTTTTCGACATAGTATAGTAAGGCGTTTTTTTGCGCCAAAATTCATGATGATTTTTTTTTCAAAGAAAACCTTTCTGGAGTGTTTTTCACGGCCTCCTTTACATTATTTCATCATATGGCACGTTTTTACAACATGTTTGAAAAATCGCATTTTTTTTCGACATAGTATAGTAAGGCGTTTTTTTTGCGCCAAAATTCATGATGATTTTTTTTTCAAAGAAAACCTTTCTGGAGTGTTTTTCACGGCCTCCTTTACATTATTTCATCATATGGCACGTTTTTACAACATGTTTGAAAAATCGCATTTTTTTTCGACATAGTATAGTAAGGCGTTTTTTTTGCGCCAAAATTCATGATGATTTTTTTTTCAAAGAAAACCTTTCTGGAGTGTTTTTCACGGCCTCCTTTACATTATTTCATCATATGGCACGTTTTTACAACATGTTTGAAAAATCGCATTTTTTTTCGACATAGTATAGTAAGGCGTTTTTTTGCGCCAAAATTCATGATGATTTTTTTTTCAAAGAAAACCTTTCTGGAGTGTTTTTCACGGCCTCCTTTACATTATTTCATCATATGGCACGTTTTTACAACATGTTGAAAAATCGCATTTTTTTTCGACATAGTATAGTAAGGCGTTTTTTTGCGCCAAAATTCATGATGATTTTTTTTCAAAGAAAACCTTTCTGGAGTGTTTTTCACGGCCTCCTTTACATTATTTCATCATATGGCACGTTTTTACAACATGTTGAAAAATCGCATTTTTTTTCGACATAGTATAGTAAGGCGTTTTTTTGCGCCAAAATTCATGATGATTTTTTTTTCAAAGAAAACCTTTCTGGAGTGTTTTTCACGGCCTCCTTTACATTATTTCATCATATGGCACGTTTTTACAACATGTTGAAAAATCGCATTTTTTTTCGACATAGTATAGTAAGGCGTTTTTTTGCGCCAAAATTCATGATGATTTTTTTTTCAAAGAAAACCTTTCTGGAGTGTTTTTCACGGCCTCCTTTACATTATTTCATCATATGGCACGTTTTTACAACATGTTTGAAAAATCGCATTTTTTTTTCGACATAGTATAGTAAGGCGTTTTTTTTGCGCCAAAATTCATGATGATTTTTTTTTCAAAGAAAACCTTTCTGGAGTGTTTTTCACGGTCTCCTTTACATTATTTCATCATATGGCACGTTTTTACAACATGTTAAAAAATCGCATTTTTTTTCGACATAGTATAGTAAGGCGTTTTTTTTGCGCCAAAATTCATGATGATTTTTTTTTCAAAGAAAACCTTTCTGGAGTGTTTTTCACGGCTCTCCTTTACATTATTTCATCATATGGCACGTTTTTACAACATGTTGAAAAAATCGCATTTTTTTTCGACATAGTATAGTAAGGCGTTTTTTTGCGCCAAAATTCATGATGATTTTTTTTTCAAAGAAAACCTTTCTGGAGTGTTTTTCACGGCCTCCTTTACATTATTTCATCATATGGCACGTTTTTACAACATGTTAGAAAAATCGATTTTTTTTCGACATAGTATAGTAAGGCGTTTTTTTGCGCCAAAATTCATGATGATTTTTTTTCAAAGAAAACCTTTCTGGAGTGTTTTTCACGGCCTCCTTTACATTATTTCATCATATGGCACGTTTTTACAACATGTTTGAAAAATCGCATTTTTTTTCGACATAGTATAGTAAGGCGTTTTTTTTGCGCCAAAATTCATGATGATTTTTTTTTCAAAGAAAACCTTTCTGGAGTGTTTTTCACGCTCTCCTTTACATTATTTCATCATATGGCACGTTTTTACAACATGTTGAAAAATCGCATCTTTTTTCGACATAGTATAGTAAGGCGTTTTTTTGCGCCAAAATTCATGATGATTTTTTTTTCAAAGAAAACCTTTCTGGAGTGTTTTTCACGGTCTCCTTTACATTATTTCATCATATGGCACGTTTTTACAACATGTTTGAAAAATCGCATTTTTTTTCGACATAGTATAGTAAGGCGTTTTTTTTGCGCCAAAATTCATGATGATTTTTTTTCAAAGAAAACCTTTCTGGAGTGTTTTTCATGGTCTCCTTTACATTATTTCATCATATGGCACGTTTTTACAACATGTTAAAAAAATCGCATTTTTTTTCGACATAGTATAGTATGGCGTTTTTTTGCGCCAAAATTCATGATGATTTTTTTTTCAAAGAAAACCTTTCTGGAGTGTTTTTCACGGCCTCCTTTACATTATTTCATCATATGGCATGTTTTTACAACATGTTGAAAAATCGCATTTTTTTTCCGACATAGTATAGTATGGCGTTTTTTTTGCGCAAAACTTCATGATTTTTTTTTTTCCAAGAAAACCTTTCTGGAGTGTTTTTCGCACCCTCCTTTACATTTTTTCATCATATGGCACGTTTTTACAACACGTTAAAAAAATCGCATTTTTTTTCGACATAGTATAGTATGGCGTTTTTTTTGCGCCAAAACTCATGATTTTTTTTTCAAAGAAAAGCTTTCTGGAGGGTTTTTCACAGTCTTCTTTAGATTATTTCATCATATCGCACGTTTTTACAACATGTGGAAAAATGGCATTTTTTATTCAACATAGTATAGTATGGCTTTTTTTTTGCGCCAAACTTCATGATGATTTTTTTTTCCAAGAAAACCTTTCTGGAGTGTTTTTCACGGCCTCCTTCACATTATTTCATCATATGGCACGTTTTTACAACACGTTAAAAAATCGCATTTTTTTTCGACATAGTATAGTATGGCGTAGGGTTGTCAAGGTTAACCGGTTTTACAATAACCGCCATTATAAATAGATATTCGTCACATTTTTCACAACCACGATTATCCGTAGAAAAGGTGGGTGCAATGCAAGAAGCGTGAGCTGCGCTGAGTGGAGAGTGGAGAGAGAGTGGCTCCTTGGCCTGTGCCGCGCTCCTGTCTAATCGGCATCACTGCGCGCACACACACACACACACACACACACACACACACACACACACACACACACACACACACACACACACACACACACACACACACTAAGAGAGAGAGAATTATATGATCAGTTATGACAGATTCTTTACTCGAAGTGTCCCTAATATTGTGGCCGCTGTGCGCAATGAGGTTGCCAAGATGGGACTGTCCGCCGCACGCGCGGTAACTGTCGGTTCCGAAGTCAGCGGTCCGGCGGCCGGGCCGCCCCGAGGACCCCCCGCGCCCCGAGTTTCCTCCCGGAGCCAAAACAACCGGCGGGTCGGGAGCTCCGGTTCCCTCCTGCGCTCCCGTTCCCCGCCCGTCGCAGCCGGGCTGCTTTCCTGCGTCCGCAGGCGAGGGGAAGGCGGCGGGCCGCGGCGGGTGGGGAATGGGAGCGCAGGAGGGAACCGGAGCTCCCGACCCGCCGGTTGTTTTGGCTCCGGAAGCCCGTGCCCTCCTCCAAAGATGCTGTCGGCCCGGTCCCCCAGTGGGTCCGGGAAGCCCCGCTGCCCGCTGACAGTGGTAGTGGAGGAGACAGTAACCTCCAGGACAGGGAGGCTGTCTGTCTGCCTGGACCTCCTGTCAGACTCGAGAGTTTTCCCTGGGAAATGATTGATATTGTTGTAAAATTAGTGGTGAATTGTTTATATAAACGTTTTAGTAAAAATAAATACGACTCCCATTTATCCTTTTTTCTGTAGTTATATTGTCTAAAATTGTGGAGGATATTTAAAGCTTAAAATGAAGTGTTTTTAGAATCTTTAAATGTATTCTTTTTATGTCTTTTTGTTTTGTTGGATTTACAAAGTAAACACTACGTTATCAACCATACATTAAATTGCAACATTCCATAATACATAAAAGTCTCAAAGAGGCACTTCACTAGAACCAATAAATACATATTGAACATAAATAAGTAGTAATTATACATCATTTACAAGATTCCCAGACTGAATAGTTGCTGTAATGTGCCTGCCAGTTTTTGTAAGCATATTTTTGTCTAAATTAAGGCAGTATTTGCTCATTTTTTTCCTACATCATGTAAGCAGCAGCACTCATATATAAATAGAGCATTTAAATCCAATCCATGTGATCAGTATCGGTAATCGGCATTCAAGGATGATCGGTATCGGTGATCAGCTGCAAAAAACCTGATCGGCACATCCCTAATTATTATTAATATTATAGAAAAAACAGCACAGTTTTTAATGCCAATCTTATAATTTTATTTTAATGATGGCAGCTAAAGAAGCCTTTAAGTTCCTCAAGTTAATGACTGTTTTGTAATGCAATTTGCACTTTTATTTACTACAAAGACGTGTTGGAACAATTTATTTTATTTTATAAGAACAGTAAATGTTTAAAAGTTTAAGTATTATTAAAGAGTTTATTTAAATACAAACACTGGGTTTTTTTCTTTCATAATCGTGAATAATCGTAAAATCGCAATATTTCCTTCCACAATAATCGTGGCTCAAAAAAATGAAATCGTGACAACCCTAGTTATAATACTCTTATAGTATTATTACAGTGTTATTATAGTGTTAGAGTATTATCACAGTATTACAGTGTTATTGTTACAGTATTATTATTATAGTATTACAGTATTAATAGTGTTATTACAGTATTATTACAGTGTTGTTACAGTATTATTACAGTATTATTAGCATGTTATTATAGTATTATTACAGTATTATTAGTGCTATTATAGTATTACTACAGTATTATTACAGTGTTATTATAGTGTTATTACAGTATTATTATAGTGTTGTTATAGTATTAGTACAGTATTATAACAGTGTTATTTAGTATTATTACAATGCTATTACAGTACTATTAGTGTTCTTACAGTATTGTTGCAGTGTTCCACCATGTTTTTTGTGGATTTTTTCTTTTTTTCTCTTGTCCTGCTGCCAGATTTTAAACTTTTTCCTGGGGTATTTCTATTTTTTGCACTAATCTTGACAAATTTTAGCAGTGAAATTTTATGTAGTGAAAAGCTGTGTTTGTGTGTTTGTGTGTCAGAGTGTGATGAACATGATGCACGTCATCAGCATCCCCTACGCTCTGATGAAGGTCAACCCTCTGTCCTGGATCCAGAAGGTCTGCCAGTACAAAGGTACCAGAACCAGAACCTGAAGCGGGTCGTCCTGAGCTCGGACTGTTCTGCTGGATCTATAACTGCTGTGTTTGCTGTGTCTGCAGCTAAGGTGGCCTGTGTGAAGTCTCGGGACATGCACTGGGCTCTGGTGGCCCATCGGGACCAGCGAGACGTCAACCTGAGCTCCCTGAGGATGCTGCTGCTGGCCGATGGGTCCAACCCCTGTAAGGAAGCAGAGATTTTAGAACAAATCTCTGATTATTCCAGGAAAACACAGTCCGAACCTCCTCAGAACCAGCTGGTTCTGTATCTGCAGTGGCTTTATTTAATGGAGCAAAGTTCTACCTTCATTCTGTAAATACTTCCAGTTAGACTTAGAGAGACTTCATTATTCCCCAGAGGGAAATTCTGTTGTTACACAGAGGGACTCAAAGTTGGTTATAAAAAATGAACACAAACCAGATTTAGTCTTTAGGTTGTGACACCTGGATGGATGAAGAATTAATCTGGTCCATACATCCATCCATCCATTTATCCATCCATCTATCCATCCATCCATCATCCATCCATGCATCCATCCATTTTCTTCTGCTCATCTGGGGCCAGGTCACGGAGGCAGCAGATGAAGCAGGTCATTCCAGACGTTCCTCCTCCAAGCAACACTTTCCAGCTCTTCGTGTGGGATCCTGAGGTGTTCCCAGGCCAGATGAGATATATAATCCCTCCAGAGGGTTCTGGGTCTACCCCGGGGTCTCCTCCCAGGCAGACGTGTTCAGAATACCTCCAAAGGAAGTCTCCCTGGAGGATCTGAATCAGATGTCCAAACCACCTCAGAGGTTCAGCTCCCTCTTCACCATGACGGTTCAGTACAATGCCTTCATTACTGCTGACGCTGCACCAATCCTCCTGTCCATCTCTAGCTCCACTTTTTCATCACTCCTGAACAAGATCCCGAGATACTTGAACTCCTTTGCTTGGGGAAGCAACTCCCCCCCAACCCAGAGGAAGCAATCCACCAGCAATCCTGAGGTCCCCAAACCGGACACTCTCCTCACCCCAGCTGATCCTTGAGATCCTGTCCATGAAGACCACAAACAGGATCGGGGACAAGGGACAGCCCTGGAGGAGTCCCAACACCCACAGGAAACGTCTCTGACTTTGTGCCGAGTATGCGGACACAGCTCTCACTTTGGTTGTACAGGGACCGAATGGCTCGTATCAGAGAGCCCAGTACCCCCTACTCCCTCAGTACCCCCCACATAGAGCCCCTCGGGGGACACGGTCATAGTCTCTCTCTGGATCCATAAAGCACATGTAGACTGGCAGGTTGAACTCCCATGACCCCCTCAGCAGCTCCATAAGGGTAAAGAGCTGATCCACTGTTCCAAGACCAGGACAGAATCCACATTGCTCCTCCTGAATCCGAGGTTCAACAATCGGTCAAAGCTTCCCTTCCAGAGTAAACTTTCACAGGGAGGCTGAGAAGTGTGATACCCCGGTAGTTGGAACACACTCTCCGGTCCCCCTTTTTAAAAATGGGAACCACCACCCCGGTCTGCCACTCCACAGGTACCGTACCTGATGCCCATGTGACATTGTAGAGACGTGTCAGCCAAGATAGTCCAACAATGTCCAGAGCCTTCAGCATCTCAGGGCGGATCTCGTCCACACCTGGCACCTTGCCACTGAGGAGCTTCTTAACTACCTTTGCAACCTCTGCCATGGATATGGATGAAGATTCCCCCGAGTCTCCAGACTCTGCCTCCTCCACGGAAGACATGTTCACCGGATTCAGGAGTTCCTTAAAGTCCTCTTTCAACCTCCCAACAATGTCCCCAGTACGGGTCAGCAGTTCTCCGCCCCGACTGTAGACAGCCTCAGTAAAGCCCTGCCTCTGCTTCCTAAGGGTTTGGTGAGGCCAACTGAGTTATATTGTGTTCTCCATAGCCTCTCCGAACTAATCCCACACCAGAGTTTTTGCTTCCATGACTGTTGCAGCTGCAACCCTTTTGACCAACCGGTACCTGTCAGCTGCTTCAGGAGACTCCTGAGCCAGCCAGGCCTTAAAGGCCTCCTTTTCCAGCCTGATGGCTTCCCTCACCACTGGCGTTCACCAGCAGGTTTTTGGGTTGCCGCTGTGACAGGCACCAGTGACCTTCAGGCCACAGCTCCTAACAGCTGCTTCTGCAATGGAGGCTTTAAACATGGACCACTCAGACTTCATGTCCCCAACCTCCCCCGGGATGCAGGAGATACTCTTCCAGAGGTGGGAGTTGAAAACCCTACAGACAGGGTCTTCCAACAGATATTCCCAGTTCATCCTCACTACACGTTTGGGTTTACCAGGTCTGTCCAGCAGCCTTCCCCACCACCAGATCCAACTCACCACCAGGTGGTGATCAGTTGACAGCTCTGCTCTTCTCTTCACCTGAGTGTCCGAGACATCCGGCCGCAGGACTGATGATACCACTATGAAGTTGATCATCAACCTTTGACCTGAGGTGCTCTGGTACCAGGTACACTTATGAGCAACCTTATGCTCCATCATGGTGTTTGTTAAAGCTTGTCTATGACCAGCACAGAAGTCCAATAACAAAACACCACTCAGGTTCAGATTGGGCTGTTCCTCCCAATGACCTCCTCCAGGTTTCTCCATATTTGCCCATGTCAGCTGTGAAGTCCTCCAGGAGAACTATGGAGTCCCCAGACGGTCCCCCTTCCAGGAACCACCCAGAGACTCCACAGACTGAATACACTGAACCGCTGTTCGGTGCATAAGAACAGACAACAGTCAGAGTTTTCCCCTAAGAGAGGCGACCTTCTGGTTCTCCAGGGACAACTCCAACAAAGCGGTGATCAGCCGGGGGTTCCTGAGTTTCCCTACACCCACCCAGTGCCTCTCACCCTGGGCAACTCCAGAGAAGGAGAGAGTCCAACCCCTCTCCAGGATTTTGGTTCCAGAACCTTTGCTGTACATGGAGGTGAGCCCAACTATATCTAGCCAGTACTGCTGATGAAGAAAAACAACCAAAATGTGACGCAAAAAGAACTCATAAAGACAGAAAAGGCCCAAAGTATGGCACAAAACAACCACAAAAAGATGAAAAACGATCAAACTGGGACGTGTAAAGATGTAAAATGACTGAAATGTCACACAAAGAGCACATAATGATGCAATGCAGCCAAAATGAGATGCTAAACTACCCCTAAAAGACATAAAACAACCAAAATGTGACTCCCAATGAACTCCTAAAGACATAAAATGACCAAAGTACGACACAAAACAACCACAAAAACAAGCAAAATGATGTAAATGAACCAAACTGAGGAAGTTCTACCTTCATACTGTGAATATTTCCAGAGTTCCAGGTCCTTGAAGTCCATAGAGGTGGGTCCAGATTTATCACTTTTTAATGGACTTTTCCAGAACTTCATCAGTCCAGCAGATAGAACCACGACATTTAGGAGAAGAAACATCTGAGTTCTGGTAGAAGCTGACTCCAGATCAGTTTGACATCCATCCAGTTGTCACAGTCTGAACACTGAATCTGGTTTCTGATCAGTTTGTCTTCCTTACTGGTTTAAACTGCATCAGTGTGTGTCTGTTGTGTAGCTAACAGCCAATTGTCTGTTTCAGGGTCCATCTCGTCCTGCGATGCTTTTCTCAACGTCTTCCAGACCAAAGGACTGAAACCGGAGGTGATCTGCCCATGTGCCAGTTCACCTGAAGCCCTGACGGTGGCCATACGCAGGTACACAACTACACAACTACTACACAATATTACACAAACCTGAAGCCCTGATGGTGGCCATACACAGGTACACAACTACACAACTACTACACAATTACACAATATAACACAAACCTGAAGCCCTGACGGTGGCCATACGCAGGTACACAACTACACAACTACACAACTACTACACAACTACACAATATTACACAAACCTGAAGCCCTGACCATAGCCATATGCAGGTACACTACTGCACGATTACACAATATTACACAAACCTGAAGCCCTGACGGTGGCCATACGCAGGTATACAGTTACACAACTACTACACAACTACACAATATAACACAAACCTGAAGCCCTGACGGTGGCCATATGCAGGTATACAACTACACAACTACTACACAACTACACAATATTACACAAACCTGAAGCCCTGATGGTGGCCATATGCAGGTATACAGCTACACAACTACTACACTACTACACAATATAACACAAACCTGAAGCCTGACAGTGGCCATACACAGGTACACAACTACTACACAACTACACAACTACACAATATAACACAAACCTGAAGCCCTGACGGTGGCCATACGCAGATACACAACTACACAACTACACAATATAACACAACTACGCAACTACACAACCACACAACTACACAATACAACACAACTACACTACTACATGATATAACACAAACCTGAAGCCCTGACAGTGGCCATACGCAGGTACACAACTACACAACTATACAATACAACAAAACTGCACAACTACACAATACAACACAACTACCCTAACAGTGTAGCATTTATATTAATGATGCTAATGGTATAGCGTCCATGCTCATGATGCTAACCCTGTAGCATCCATACTAATTATGCTAACGGTGTAGCGTCCATATTAATGATGCTAACGGTGTAGTGTCCATATTAATGATGCTAACAGAGTAGCGTCCATACTAATGATACTAACGGTGTAGCGTCTATATTAATTATGGTAACGGTGTAGCGTCCATATTAATGATGCTAACAGTGTAGCATCCATACTAATTATGCTAACAGAGTAGCGTCCATACTAATGATGTTAACGGTGTAGCGTCCATATTAATGATGCTAACAGTGTACCATCCATACTAATGATGCTAACGGTGTAGCGTGTATATTAATGATGCTAACAGTGTAGTGTCCATACTAATGAACTTAATGGTGTAGTTAATACTAAAGCTGGTGTCGCCCCCTGCAGGCCACTGGAGGATGGTAACTCCCCGCCGGGTCGAGGTGTTCTCTCCATGCAGGGTCTGAGCCACGGTGTGATCCGGGTCGACTCGGAGGAGAAGCTGTCGGTTCTGACGCTGCAGGACGTTGGATCGGTGATGCCTGGAGGTGAGACGGACACTTCTTGTTCTGGATTTAGAACTTCCTGTTCTGGATTTAGAACTTCCTGTTCTGGATTTAAGACTTCCTGAGTTTTTATTAATTTTTGGTTTCAGCTCAGCGGCACTTTAAAGATTATTTAAAAACTTGTTAATATTAAATTAATCCGTTTTTATCTTCTTCGGTGTGAACATTTTCTGGTTTCTTTCTTCTGTGACAGTAAACTGAACTTCTTGAGGAAACTCTGATCCACATTTTAGAACCCAGCAGGTGATTGATTGATCCCCAAATGAACCGATAAAACTACTTGTCAGCTGCAGCCCTGATGTTTGTAGAAGTTCGTGCTTTGAAGCTCTCATGGTCTTTGTGTCTGCAGCTACGATGTGTGCGTTGAAGCCTGAAGGCGTCCCTCAGCTCTGTAAAACTGACGAGATTGGAGAGTTGTGTGTTTGTACTGTTGCCACGGGAACCTCCTATTATGGTCTGGCTGGCATGACCAAGAACACCTTCGAGGTGAGGCTGTAGATGCTTTGGCTCGTTGTTTTGCTGTTTCATCGACTCGTGTTCCTCACCTGGTCTTCCTCTGCAGGTGTTCCCGGTCTCCACTAGCGGTTCTCCCATCACAGAGTTCCCCTTCACCAGAACCGGCCTGCTGGGCTTCATCGGACCTGCAGGCCTCATATTTGTTGCCGGGAAGATGGACGGTCTGATGGTGGTCGGAGGACGGCGGCACAACGCCGATGACATCGTTGCCACGGCGTTGGCTGTGGAGCCAATGAAGTTCGTCTACAGGGGCAGGTGAGAAATAACGTTCAGGAACTCTGTCAGAGACAACAGGTTCCTACAAGGTAATGTCAGTAAATTTAAACCATAAATCAGTGACTCCATCAGTGTTCTCCTCCTTCCAGTCAGGATCTAGTAGATGAACCTTCAGGTCCATCATGGATCCTGTTGGTCTCCATCAGTCTGAACATCTGAACTTTCTCCTCCTTCTTCTTTATAAACTCTTAAACTCTGTCAGGTTCCTCAGGGATCCTGATCAACAGAACCTTTAAGGTCCAGACTTTAGTTCTCAGCTGGATGGAGGTCTGGACTCTGACTGTTCCAGAACTTCCACCTTGTTGTCTTCAAACCATCTCTGAGGATCTTTGTCTGTTTGCTTCGACTCATCGTCTGGATGGAAACCTGATCTTCTCCACGTCTCAGTTCTCTTCAGACTGCATCAGGTTGTCCTCCAAGATTTCATTTACCCTCTACCTTTACCAGCATTCCAGGACCTGCTGCTGAGGAGCACCATGATACTGCCACCACCGTGCTTCACATCATGATGCTGCCACCACCGTGCTTCATTTCATGATGCGGCCACCACCATGCTTCACAGTGGGGATGGTGTGTTTGTGATGATGTCAAACATATCATCTAGTCTGATGGTCATAAACCTCCATCTTGGTCTCCTCAGACCAAAGAACCTTCTTCCAGGTGTCTTCAGAGTCTCCACATGTCTTCTGGTGAACTCTAGTCCAGATTTAATTGGAGTCTTTCTCTTTGTCTCCATAAAGCTTTGACTGGTGAAGAACAGACAACAGTTGTTGGATGAACAGTCTGAAGCTGGAACTCCTTCAGAGGAGTTATAGGAGTCTTGGTGGCCTCCCTCTCTAGTCTCTTAGGTCTTGAGGATGTCCTGCTCTAGTTAGATTTATTCATGTTCCATCTTCCTTCCATTTTTTAATGATGGATTTAACTGGACTCCAGGAGATCTTCAGGAACTTTAAATGTTCGTGTATCGTCCTGACTGATGCTTTTCAACAATCTTTCCTCAGAGTTTCTTGGTTCTTCAGTCTTCATGGTGTAGTTCTATCCAGGAGTTCTGATCCACCAGAGACTGAACCTTCAGATCCAGGAGTCTTTATCCTCCAATCCCTGACCTCAGATCATCCATTAATGACTTGTAGACCAACTGACTCCAGCTGAGTTACATTAGATAGAATAGATTAGGATGGACTTTTATAGGCATCTGTATCGTCTGTATTCTGTGTATTTATTATGTTTTACAAAATGATCATATTTCCTACAAAATAACTTCAGTCTTTGAATACTCTGAGTTGGGAGTTTGTTTAAAGCTTCTGAAGCTAATGCAGTCGGTAAATCAGCTCTGGTTCAGGTCTGTTCACTAGACTGTCTGCAGGTTGAGGTGTAATGATGTCTGCTGACTCAGAGGGATGTGTTGTCCAGGATAGCGGTGTTTTCCATCACGGTGCTTCATGACGAGAGGATCGTGGTTGTAGCTGAGCAGCGGCCGGACTCTACGGAGGAGGACAGTTTCCAGTGGATGAGCAGAGTTTTGCAGGTACATGAACGTTTATCTACAGGATTAACGGACATAGAGGCACCAGTGTGTACTGGATATAATGTTTATTAGAACCACAAAGACCACCTGTCGCTGGTGTCACTGATGGACGATCAGGAGTTGTTTAAGAAGGCAAGTTTTCTCTACAAAATCACCAAAATTATACCATTTATTAGAGCCAGAAAACAGAAAGAACTGTCAGATTTTCTAGTTTCCTGCAATCTTTGAACTAACTGTGTGTTCAGAATAACACCATAATCATCCAAATTCATCTAAAATCACTTGAAATACGTCCAAAATAAGCTGAATTTGACCAAAATGAGTTGAAACTTGTCTAAAGTGACTCGAGTTTGCCCAAAGTGACTCAAAATAAGATAACGATCATTCACAAACTCTCTTAATTGTCCAAAATTATTTGAAATTTGTCCAAAACAAGTAAATCTGACCAAAATAACCCCAAATTGATCCAAAATAAGATAAAGATTCCTGACAATCCCTCAAAATTTGTCCAAAAATGACTTAAAACTGCCTAAAAGGACAATAATGAATAATTATAGAACCTTGAAAATGGAAAAAAAGTACAACATTTCCAATCCAGGTTGGTACTGTGACCCCAGACAGTTCCTATGAGTGTACACAGTATGCATGGATCTTTTCATATTTCTACTAAAATACAGACTTTGGGCCACATTTCTGCAACTGTTGAGGCTCTAACATCAGTAGAATCTGATCTGTTTAAGTTTGACCAGACAAGGTTCCAGTTGTTAGATGTTTTGACTTGAAATTTCTCACAACTGTTCTAAATGACTTGAAATGTGTCTAAATGCTCAACATTCTCCAAAGTCACTCAATATAAGTTCAAAATCATTTAAAAATGACTAAAAATATCCCTGAAATCACTCAGTTCTACTACAGCAGGAACACTAAAAACACAGCTGGACATTGTCTTCAGTCTAATTCCTGCTCGTGTTCCAGGCGATAGACGGGATCCACCAGGTGGGCGTCTACTGTCTGGCCCTGGTTCCCTCCAACACTCTGCCCAAGACTCCTCTGGGAGGAATCCACCTGTCCGAGACCAAGCAGCTCTTCCTGGAGGGGGCGCTGCACCCCTGCAACGTGCTCATGTGTCCACACACCTGCGTCACCAACCTGCCCAAACCCCGGCAGAAGCAGCCAGGTAACGCTGACTACACCTGACTACACCTGACTACACCTGACAACACCTGAATACACCTGACAATACCTGAATACACCTGAATACACCTGACAACACCTGACTGACTACACCTGACAACACCTGACTACACCTGACTACACCTGAATACACCTGACAACACCTGACAACACATGACTACACCTGACAACACATGACTACACCTGACCACACCTGACTACACCTGACAACACCTGAATACACCTGACAATACCTGAATACACATGACTACACCTGACAACACCTGACTACACCTGACTACACCTGAATACACCTGACAACACCTGACAACACATGACTACACCTGACAACACATGACTACACCTGACCACACCTGAATACACCTGACAACACCCGACTACACCCGAATACACCTGAATACACCTGAATACACCTGACAACACCTGACTACACATGAATACACCTGACAACACCCGACTACACCCAAATACACCCGACAACACCTGCATACACCTGACAACACCTGCATACACCTGACAACACCTGAATACACCTGACAACACCTGACAACACATGACTACACCTGACAACACCTGAATACACCTGACAACACCTGAATACATCTGACAACACCTGAATACATCTGACAACACCTGAATACATCTGACAACACCTGAATACACCTGACAACACCTGAATACATCTGACAACACCTGAATGCACCTGACAACACCTGCATACACCTGACAACACCTGACAACACATGACTACACCTGACAACACCTGAATACACCTGACAATACCTGAATACACATGACTACACCTGACAACACCTGACTACACCTGACTACACCTGAATACACCTGACAACACCTGACAACACATGACTACACCTGACAACACATGACTACACCTGACCACACCTGAATACACCTGACAACACCCGACTACACCCGAATACACCTGAATACACCTGAATACACCTGACAACACCTGACTACACATGAATACACCTGACAACACCCGACTACACCCAAATACACCCGACAACACCTGCATACACCTGACAACACCTGAATACACCTGACAACACCTGCATACACCTGACAACACCTGAATACACCTGACAACACCTGACAACACATGACTACACCTGACAACACCTGAATACACCTGACAACACCTGAATACATCTGACAACACCTGAATACATCTGACAACACCTGAATACATCTGACAACACCTGAATACACCTGACAACACCTGAATACATCTGACAACACCTGAATGCACCTGACAACACCTGCATACACCTGACAACACCTGACAACACATGACTACACCTGACAACACCTGAATACACCTGACAACACCTGAATACACCTGATAACAACTAAAAAAAAACATAGCAGCTGACAACTACAAAAAACGTGACACCTGAAAAAACACCCAAGAACACCTGAGAACACCTAAAATCACCGGAAAAACCTGAAAATACAGCACTTATTCACTCTGTTGGTTTCTGTTACCAGTGACTTATTAAGAACGGATCTCAGAACGTTCAGTAGAACCTGGAAGAATGTCTGGATTAATCAGACACAAGGCCTAAATAAATGACAGAACCTTTAATCCTGATGTTCTGCTGTGGTTCTGGTGCGGTTCTGGTGCGGTTCTGGTGCTGTTCTGACGCGGTTGTGATGTGGTTCTGGTGTGGTTCTGCAGAGGTCGGTCCGGCCTCAGTCATGGTGGGGAACCTGGTGTCGGGGAAGAGGATCGCTCAGGCCAGCGGCAGAGATCTGGGTCAGATCGAAGACAACGACCAGGCAAGGAAGGTGTGTGTGAGGGGGCGTGGCTTTCTGCATCATCACATGACCAGCAGTCACATGACCAACCAACAGTCACATGACCATCAATCACATGACCATCAATCATATGACCAGCAGTCATATGACCAACTAACTAAATAACGACTAAATAACTAATTATTGACGAAATAACTCATTAATGACAAAGTAACTGACTATTTATTGATACATTTGTAGATATAAAAACAAAAACTAATAAAATGCATAAAGTTTGAACATGTTTCGTCAAATGCAAGATAAAAATGAATCTAATTTACTGATTTAAATCAACGTGTTAAGACACACAACAATAATAGCTTCACTTAATACTGTCTAAAATTTAAACTCTGTGTTCGTAGAGTTAAAAGAAATAGAATAGAATAAAAGTAGATGTTTATTAGCACTGTTAAACGACAATCAAAGACAGATTAGCTGCATAAATACAACAAAAGAGTACAAAGTCATTTAAAAACATGAAGATCAAATAAAATAAAGATTAGATTGCACTGCATATAGTTTAATAAAAGAGCAATTTTTAATGTATTTTAAATAATCTGGAAATATTAGCTGGAACAACTTAATGTTTCTAAATAAAATAAATTAAAAGCTGGTGTTTCTGCAGCCAGTCATGGAATTATTAAAACAGATTTGATTGTAGAGGAAAAGATGGTTCCTTTATCTTAATGGAGTTTGTTGGTTAAAAATGTATTAACATTGGAATTTAAAAAGACTTTGGTGTTATTTTTCATATAATCAAAATGAAAAACACATTTCTAAACTCTGATTATATAATGAAACATTAAATGTGACCTCTGTGATATCTGGTTAAATAAATAAGAATAAAACCAGCTGCAGGTTTACTGAGGTCAGTTTGTGGTTCATCTCCTGGTCAGACAAGGTTTATTCAGTTCCTCAGGTTTAACTGCTGCTGATTCATGGATTCATCCTGCAGACATTCCTCCTCCATCTGAAAACCAAACCCCCGGAGTGGAGTTTTCTGACTGGAATCTGTTTAAATCGCATTTCTGCTGTTTCTAATGCAGCTTCAAGAACAAACTGACAGAAAAAAACTCCTTTAAACATCAAAGACCTCTGGAGAAGCGGTCGATATAAAACCAGCTTTATTAACAGTCCGACTCATTCTGGACACATTCCAGCTCAAACATCTAAAAACTTTAACCCATCAGATTCTACTGATGTTAGAGCTTCAATAGTTGCAGAAATGTGGACCACAGACTGGATTTTAGTAGAGATATGGATCCATCCATAGATAAACACTTACAGGACCTTTATGGAGACACTAGACCAGCCTGGATTGAACATTTTTGGACTTTTTCTCCATTTTCAAACTCCAAAAATGATTCAGTATTGTCATTTGGGACAATTAGAAGTCATCATGACCAATTTTGACATCATTTTGGACAGGTGTCAAGTTGTTTTAGGCTATTTGTTACTATTTGTGGACATCTTTCAAGTCTTTATGGACAAAATTTGAGCAATTCTTACTAGTCTTAGATGAGATTCAAGCAGATTACCAAAAATTAGAACCCTGTCTGGTCAAGCTTTCCACAATTAAATTCTACTGATGTTAGAGCCTCTAATTTTGAGTCATTTTGGACAGTTTTCAACAGTTTAAGCCAAATTTCAAGTCTAAATATCTAAAAACTGGAACCTTGTCTGGTCAAACTTTAACACATCAGATTCTACTGATGTTAGAGCCTCAACAGTTGCAGAAATGTGGACCAGAGACTGGATTTTAGTAGAAATATGGATCCATCCATAGATATAGACACTGACAGGACCTTTATGGAGACACTAGACCAGCCTGGTTTGGAAATTTTAGACTTTTTTTTTTTCCATTTTCTAAGACCAATAATTATTCGTTTTTGTCATTGTAGACAGTCGAAGTGATTTTGGTCAGGTTTATTAAGTTTATTTTTAGTTTATTAAGTCATTTTGAATAATTTTGAACAGAGTTTTAACTAGATTTTCTGGGATTTGGCTAATTTTAGACATGTATCAAGTCATTATGAACAGATTTTGACTATATTTGGACAGTTTTCATTAATTTTGTCCAGGTTTCAACTCAAAATAGTTGAAAACTGGAACCTTGTCTGGTCAAACTTTAACACATCAGATTCTACTGATGTTAGAGCCTCAACAGTTGGAGAAAAGTTGACCAAAGACTGTATTTTAGTAGAAATATGGATCCATCCATTGATAAACACTAACAGGAACTTTATGGAGACACTAGACCAGCCTGAATTGGACATTTTGCCATTTTTTTTCATTTTCAAGGGTCAATAATTATTCGTTTTTATAATTTTGGACAGTCATCATCTTTTCGTGTTCTTATTTTTAGAGATTCTAGACAAGTTTTAAGTCATTGTTGATGATTTTGAGTCATTCTGGATCATTATTTCTAGTAGAAAACATGGATCCATCCTTATATAGACACGTACAGGAACTGTTTAGTTTTCCACTTTCTTCTGTTTTTAAGATAAAATAATTAATCAATGTCTTCTGCTTGATCCATTCATTCGTTCTGATCTGATGAAACTTTTCTGAAACACACTCAGCTGCACATCATGAAACATTCATGATCCCAGAAACAAACTCTTTAAATTCTCCTCTTTGCCTGATTAAACGCAGCTTCCTGGTTTCAAACCTGCTGCTGCCGTCACATTTATCTGGATGCTGCCTCAGATTCCTCTTAGTTTTGATCTAAAATAAACTCTGGTGGAGCTCCGTTTCAATGATTCATCAGAACGTGATTAAAGATGCTGTGATCTTCTGGTTCATGACGGTTTCTCTGTTGTGTTTTCCAGAATCAGGTTGATAAAGAGAAGTATGTTGCTTTAGATTCTGGAAGGGGTTTTACCGTCTGTGTGAGATCTAATATGTTAGTCTGACAGATTTTCAACAGTCATCAGATCATAAAGCTCTAAAAGATCCTGAATTATTATCAGACCAAACCACAAACTGCCTAAATGTATAAAAAAAAGACATAAAAATATGGTTTCTGCAGAGTGTTAACAGTGACTCTATGGATTAATGTTGATAAACTCACTGTTTTCTTTTAATTATTGGAGTTAATTAAAGGTTTTCATTGAGTTTTAGGTTGTTTTAAACATGAAGGTGGAGAATTAAAGCTGTTCAGGTTTATTTAGCTTCCTAAAGCTGCTTCTGATGTGGCTAAAGTGGCTAACATTAGCATTAAGCATAAAAATAAGACAATCCTGAGTGTTAGCACATTGTGTGGCTACTGTCGCTAACATTAGCATTAGCCACAACAATAGGAGACTACCTCGTGTTAGCACATTCTGTGGCTAATCTTAACATTAGCCACAGCAATAAGAGAATCCTTAGTGTTAGGACGCTGTGTGGCTAATGTGAAAATTAGAAGATAGTCTATTTCATCTGTCAATCACAGAGAGAGACAGTCTTCTTCCTGAAGGGGGTGGGGCCAGCAGCAGCTCATTAAAGGCTACAGTAACAGTTTAGAATAAAACCCGGATTATAGAGTCTGGCGGAATCCCTGATCTCTGTTCTGAAACACTGACAGAAACATTATTAGGACAGGAAAGACTTTAATTAATGAGCTGAAAAGAGGTTTAAATATAATCACATCATTATTTTAATTTGGGTCTAAACGTGGATAAATCAATAATCTGAGTTATGATGAGCGGTAGGAGGGTTGTGTTGTTGGATTATGTTTGACATTAGAAGGTGTCTCAGTGTTTTATCATCATTTTTATCCTAGATACTCTGTGTTTGTGTTTCAGTTCCTCTTCCTGTCGGAGGTGTTGCAGTGGAGAGCTCAGACGACTCCAGACCACGTCCTGTTCACACTGCTCAACTCCAGGGTAACGCTCGCATTATGTTGCTAACATTAGCATTAGCATTAGCCACAACAATAGTGCTCAACTCCAGGGTAGCACTCGCATTATGGGACTAATGTGGCTAAGATTAGCTATAGCCACAACAATAGCAGAATCCTGTGTTAGCATGTGATGCTCATGATTTTCTGGTTCTCCGTCCTACAGGGAACCGTCTCCAGCTCTCTGACCTGCATGCAGCTTCACAAGAGGGCCGAGAAGATCGCTGCCCTGCTGGCCGAGCGAGGACACCTGCAGGACGGAGACCACGTCGCTCTCGTCTACCCTCCAGGTAACAAACGCCGAGCTGCAACTCGAACCTGGAGGAAAACTCAGGCAGAGAACATCAGGAGAACCAGCAGGATGATGATGTTCTTCATCATTGGGTGGTTTTAATCCTCTGTCATCTTCCTCCTCCTCCAGGCATCGACCTGATCGTGGCGTTTTACGGCTGCCTGTATGCCGGATGTGTTCCCATCACGGTGCGACCGCCTCATCCTCAGAACATCAGCACCACGCTGCCCACCGTCAAGATGATCGTGGAGGTAAGAACCAGCCAGAGTAGGAGACTTCCCTTAGAACATCTGATCAGTTCTACCTTCATACTGGGAATATTTCCAGAGTTCCAGGTCCTTGAAGTCCATAGAGGAGAACATCCCCTGGAGAAAGTTCTAGAGTAGACCTACTCTAGAACTTTCTCCAGTTGTCGGTAGGTCTACTCTAGAACTTTCTCCAGTTGTTGGTAGGTCTACTCTAGAACTTTCTCCAGTTGTCAGTAGGTCTACTCTAGAACTTTCTCCAGTCGTTGGTAGGTCCACTCTAGAACTTTGTCCAGAGGACGATCTCCTTTCCTGCTTCCAGTCTTTAAGTTTAGTCTTAGAACATTCCAGGACCTTGAAGTCCATAGAGGTGGGTCCAGAAAGATTAGAAAATTGTACAAAATAGCTGAATTCATTGAAAATGCTTCACAACTTTGCCTAAATTACTCAAAACTTGACCAAAATGACACAAAACGATTAAAAACCTGTCTTTAATTACTAAAAAAAAAAACAAAAACGACCAAAAAAATTCAAAATAACAAAAAAACCTCAGCGACACAAAGGAGGTGAAACAGGAAGTCAGGGTGAGTAAAGAAGGTGAAACAGGAAGTCAGGGTGAAACGGGAAGTCAGGGTGTGAATAAAGGAAGTGAAACAGGAAGTCAGGGTGAAACAGGAAGTCAGGGTGAATAAAGGAGGTGAAACAGGAAGTCAGGGTGAGTAAAGGATGTGAAACAGGAAGTCAGGGTGAAACAGGAAGTCAGGGTGAGTACAGAAGGTGAAACAGGAAGTCAGGGTGAAACAGGAAGTCAGGGTGAATAAAGGAGGTGAAACAGGAAGTCAGGATGAATAAAGAAGGTGAAACAGGAAGTCAGGGTGAAACAGGAAGTCAGGGTGAATAAAGGAGGTGAAACAGGAAGTCAGGGTGAGTACAGAAGGTGAAACAGGAAGTCAGGGTGAAACAGGAAGTCAGGGTGAATAAAGGAGGTGAAACAGGAAGTCAGGATGAATAAAGGAGGTGAAACAGGAAGTCAGGTTATGGTCTCACCTGTGTTCCGTCTTCAGGTGAGTCGCTCCGTCTGCGTCATGACGACTCAGCTGATTTGTAAACTGCTTCGGTCCAAAGAGGCTTCAGCTGCTGTCGACGTCCGGACCTGGCCCCCGGTACTGGACACAGGTACACAACTAGACGCACACACAGACACACAACCAGGTACACAACTAGATACACACACAGACACACAACCAGACAACTAGACACACAACTAGATACACAACTAGATACACAACCAGGTACACAACCTGAAACACACACAGACACACAACCAGGCACACAACCAGAAAACTAGACACACAAACAGATACACAACTAGACAACCAGACACACAACCAGATAACTAGACACACAGCCAGACACACAGCCAGACGCACAACTGGACACACAACCAGACACATAACCAGACAACTAGACACACAACTAGACACACAACCAGATAACTAGACACACAGCCAGACACACAGCCAGACACACAACTGGACACACAACCGGACAAATAACCAGACAACTAGACACACAACTAGACACACAATCAGATAACTAGACACACAGTCAGACACACAGCCAGACACACAACTGGACACACAACCGGACACACAACCGGAGACATAACCAGACACATAACCAGACAACTAGACACACAGCCAGACACACAGCCAGACACACAACCAGACACACAACTGAACACACAACTGGACACACAACCAGACACATAACCAGACAACTAGACACACAACCAGACACACAACTAGACAACCAGACACACAACCAGAGAACTAGACACACAACCAGACAACTAGACACACAACCAGACACACAACCGGACAACTAGACACACAACTAGACACACAACCAGATAACTAGACACACAACTAGACAACCAGACACACAATTAGACAACCAGACACACAACCAGACAACTAGACACACAACTAGATACACAACTAGATACACACAAGCAATTTTTTTCTCAGCACTCAGATATTTGCTATTTCTAAGAAACATGACGTTCTATGAGGAGGAAGAATGTTCTTCTCACTTTTGAGAACGTTAGAGTGTAACAGTCTGACAGCGTTATCACCAAACATCTTTAGAACATCTGTAGAACATCTGTAGGACATCTTTAGAATATCTTCAGGACATCTTTAGAACATCTTTAGGACATCTTTAGGATGTCTTTAGGACATCTTCGGAACATCTTTAGAACGTCTTTGGAACATCTTTAGGACATCTTCAAAATATCTTTAGAAAATCTGTAAGACATCTTTAGAACATCTTCAGAACATCTTTAGTTATGATACCTTTAAGAACATTCTGGGAACTGAAAGAAAACCTGAAGCTGAAAACATCATTAGAACTTTGCAGAACGTCCTCAGAAGGCTTCAGGAACAGAAACGTTCCAGCTGTGAGTTCAGTGGAGAACATTTTAAACTCTTCTTCAGTTTGAGTCTGATGTTCTCTCTGCAGACGATCTGCCAAAGAAGAAGCCTCCTCTGCTCCACAAACCGTCCAACCCCGAGACTCTGGCGTACCTGGACTTCAGCGTCTCCACCACCGGGATGCTGGCGGGAGTCCAGGTAAGAACCAGCAGAACCAGCAGAACCAACAGAACATCTCACACTACAGCGACAACATTTAAGAACCAACAGAACCAGCAGAACCAACAGAACATCTCACACTACAGCGACAACATTTAAGAACCAGCAGAACCAGCAGAACCAACAGAACCAGCAGAACATCTCACACTACAGCTACAACATTTAAGAACCAACAGAACCAGCAGAATCAACAGAACATCTCACACTACAGCGACAACATTTAAGAAACAGCAGAACCAGCAGAACCAACAGAACATCTCACACTACAGCTACAACATTTAAGAACCAACAGAACCAGCAGAATCAACAGAACATCTCACACTACAGCGACAACATTTAAGAAACAGCAGAACCAGCAGAACCAGCAGAACATCTCACACTACAGCTACAACATTTTATAGATTCATAGCAGCAGCAGGAAGAACATGGAGGTCTGGGCTGAAGGTTTTGTTCTGCTGTTTGCAGATTCTGGTATCAAGTGAAGAAAAATGAGACGGGAATTTAAAAAACACCCAGAAACTGCTGCTGGATGTTCAGAGAGATAAAAGTTAAAAAAAAAAACATTCCAGTCTCCAGATGTTCTATCCAGAACCTACAGACTTTAATAGAACAAAAAATATCCTAAAAAACAAGTTTCTGCTCACAAGGGACCTAAAACCAGCTTTATTTTGTGGTTCTCTGGTTTTATTCTGGTTTTATTCTGCGTTTCTTCTGCGTTTTGTGCTGCAGATGTCCCACACCGCCACCAGTGCCTTCTGCCGGTCCATCAAGCTGCAAGGTGAACTGTACCCGTCCAGAGAGGTGGCCATCTGCCTCGACCCCTACTGTGGCCTTGGCTTCGTCCTCTGGTGCCTCTGCAGGTCAGGAAGGTTCTACATGTTCATTCTCACCACTAAACGCTGCAGGTTTCCAGGTTCCAACACTCTGTTCAGTGTTCGTTCTCAGGAACTTTACAGGAACAAATTTAGGAAAACAGAGAAAATCTGGACAAATAAGTGTAAAGAAATAACTGTTTTCAATCCAAAGTATACAAATATTAATACAGAGATTAGCAGTCAGACATTGGAAAACAACAAATTGCTTGGTTGACTCATGTTCTCCAGCTTGACTCGTGTTCTACTGGTAGACTCGTGTTCTCCAGGTTGACTCGTGTTCTATTGGTAGACTCGTGTTCTCCAGGTAGACTCGTGTTCTCCAGGTTGATTTGTGTTCTCCAGGTTGACTCGTGTTCTATTGGTAGACTCGTGTTCTCCAGGTTGACTCGTGTTCTATTGGTAGACTCGTGTTCTCCAGGTTGACTCGTGTTCTCCAGGTTGATTCGTGTTCTCCAGGTAGACTCGTGTTCTCCAGGTTGACTCGTGTTCTACTGGTAGACTCGTGTTCTCCAGGTAGGCTCGTGTTCTCCAGGTTGGCTCGTGTTCTCCAGGTAGATTCGTGTTCTTCTGTCTGACTCGTGTTCTCCAGGTTGATTCGTGTTCTCCAGGTAGACTCGTGTTCTCCAGGTTGATTTGTGTTCTCCAGGTTGATTCGTGTTCTCCAGGTAGACTCGTGTTCTCCAGGTTGACTCGTGTTCTACTGGTAGACTCGTGTTCTCCAGGTTGATTTGTGTTCTCCAGGTTGATTGGTGTTCTCCAGGTTGACTCGTGTTCTATTGGTAGACTCGTGTTCTCCAGATTGACTCGTGTTCTCCAGGTTGATTCGTGTTCTCCAGGTAGACTTGTGTTCTCCAGGTTGATTCGTGTTCTCCAGGTAGACTCGTGTTCTGCCATCTGACTCGTGTTCTCCAGGTTGATTTGTGTTCTCCAGGTAGACTCGTGTTCTACTGGTAGACTCATGTTCTCCAGGTCGACTCGTGTTCTGCCATCTGACTCGTGTTCTCCAAGTTGACTCGTCTTCTCCAGTTTGACTTGAGGCTGGGCGATATGGCCTAAAAAATTTTTTTCACAAAAAATCCCGATTCACGATTTATCCGATTTTTTTTACCCCCCTACCTAATCTCTTCCTGCCGGAGTCCAGTCTACTTTATGCAAATGAGCTGCAGCCCTCTCTAGGTAAACACACCGTACCGCAGCTGGAAATGCGCAGCATGCTGCATGCTGGTCCGGTTGCGGTGCGTTTCCAGCTGTGATCCGGTGTGTTTACCTGGAGAGGGCTGCAGCTCATTTGCATAAAGTAGACTGACTTCTACTTTATGCAAATTGGATGCCGCATGCGGAGATTCCACGCATCGTTAAACTGTCCTCAAACTTCTAAACTAGGCGTTGGTGACCTAAAACGAGGACAGATTCAGCTGCCGCACAGATTATTTCCCGCCTCAAATGCTTTAAGAAAGACTCATGCTCTCCAGGTTGACTCGTGTTCTCCAGGTTGGCTCGTGTTCTCCAGGTAGATTCGTGTTCTTCTGTCTGACTCGTGTTCTCCAGGTTGACTCGTGTTCTCCAGGTTGGCTCATGTTCTCCAGGTTGACTCGTGTTCTTCCATCTGACTCATGTTCTCCAGGTAGGCTCGTGTTCTCCAGGTTGGCTCGTGTTCTCCAGGTAGATTCGTGTTCTTCTGTCTGACTCGTGTTCTCCAGGTTGACTCGTGCTCTCCAGGTAGACTCGCGTTCTCCAGGTTGGCTCATGTTCTCCAGGTTGACTCGTGTTCTTCCATCTGACTCATGTTCTCCAGGTAGGCTCGTGTTCTCCAGGTTGGCTTGTGTTCTCCAGGTAGATTCGTGTTCTTCTGTCTGACTCGTGCTCTCCAGGTAGATTCGTGTTCTCCTGCCTGACTCGTGTTCTGCTGCAGTGTCTACTCAGGTCACCGGTCCATCCTGATCCCTCCGTCGGAACTGGAGCTGAACCCGTCCCTGTGGCTGTGGTCCGTCAGCCAGCAGAAGGTCCGGGACACCTTCTGCTCCTACAGCGTCATGGAGCTTTGCACCAAAGGCCTGGGTCTGCAGACCGACGCCCTGAAGGTAAGAGACTGGCTCTGAGCCTGACCCCCGCTGGATCAGAACGGCCGTCTGATGTCCCGCTGCTCTCCTCAGTCTCGTGGTCTGGACCTGTCCCGGGTCAGAACCTGTGTGGTGGTGGCTGAGGAGCGTCCCCGGATCGCCCTGACCCAGTCCTTCTCCAAGCTCTTCAAGGACCTCGGCCTCCATCCGCGAGCCGTCAGCACCTCGTTCGGCTGCAGGGTGAACCTGGCCGTCTGCCTGCAGGTAGTCACAAGTCCCTGGTTCTGCTCTGGTTCTAGTCTGGTTCTGGTCTGGCTCTGCTCTGGTTCTGGTCTGGTTCTGGTCTGGTTCTGGTCTGGCTCTGGTCTGGTTCTAGTCTGGTTCTAGTCTGGTTCTGGTCGGGTTCTGCTCTGGTTCTAGTCTGGTTCTGTGACGTTGTGGTCAGACCGTTAAATGGAGTTTAGTGTTGGAGAACCAGCTGCTGTAGAACAGAGATCATGACTGAAGTTCGGTCCAGAAATTTACCAGCTGTAGACGATAATAGAAAGTAACGGACCAGCACTTAAGGTTCCTTCTATAAAGTCCAAGTTTAACATCAGTCTGAGTTTCTAATGACTCCTAGAACTTTGGATTAATGATGGAACCATTGAAACATGAATCTTTGTCACAATAAACAATTGTTTTGATTCTTTAATAGATTTATTAAAATTCTTCTGAAATACAACAACATCTGCTGGATCATAAACATACAAACAGAAATTCAATTCAATTTTATTTATTTAGCGCCAATTACAGTCAAATTGTCTCAAGACGCGTTACAGAACCCATATGCCTGACCCCCAGAGCAGTCCTAAGGTGACAGTGGCAAGGAAAACACCCTTTTAATGTTACTGTTTGGTTAAATTTGTCCGTTTCCTCCTCAGTTTGGTTCTTCTGGTTTCAATCTCCTGGTTTATCTTTGACTCCTCTGGACACTATATCTACTGTCAAGCATGGAGGTGGCGGTATCATTACACTGACAATGTCAGAAAGACAACAAGTTTAGTTGAACGGCACCAGAATTAGTACAGTTCAGCTAAACTTGTTGTCTTTCTGACTCAGACTTGTTTCTTCATCAGTCTTCAGGTTCTTGATGGGTCTATGTCAGAACTTTGGAGAGACCAGTCTAGAACCTTCATTCCAGCCTGATGGAACCATTTCTTTACCACATCTGATGTGTGTTTGGGCTCATTGTCTGGTTGAAACATCCAACTGTGTCCAAGATCAACCTTCTGCTGATGGTTGTAGGTTCTACTAGTGGTCTGAAACCCGTTCTGAACCAGTCCTTAAACGGTCGAAAATCTAATCTAATTACTCCTCAAAAAGTCCAAGACCCGCCCAAGAAACCAGTCCTCATCCAGGACCAGATCCAGAGTAAAATAAATCCTAAACCAACTTTAAATCACATCCAAAACCAGGAGAACCAAGACTGGAACCAAACATAAACCAGTCCCAAGAAAGTCCAGAACCAGTCCAACATCCAGTCTGAAACCAGTCCAGAAGCTCTTCTAGAAAGCCCCAGAGCATGATACTGCCACCTCCATGCTTGATGGTAGGTTTGGCGTTCTTTGGGTTAAAGGCTTCATCTTCAGTTTTTGTTCCATCTGACCACAGAACTTATTTCCAGTCATCTTGGACGATTCTGGAGTCAGTCTGGTCAACTTTAGTGTCATTTTGGGTAGTTTTTCAGTCATTCTAGATGTTTTCAGTCACTTTGGAATAGTTTTGCAAAAATTTGGACAAGTTCTGAGTCGATTTTAACTGTTTTTGTGTCAATTTGGGAAATTATTATTATTTTTTTTTTTTTTTAGAAATTAGACGTGTTTTTTTTCAATTTGGACAATTGTTGAGTGAATTTATGAGTGAATGTAGATGTCTCCACCAGTCAGTTTGGACCAGTTTTGATTCAGTTTTGACAGTTTTGGTCTATTTGGGCAATTTTTAAATCAGTTTGAACCAGTTTTGCATCATCTCAGGCAACTTTTGAGTATTGTTAGACATATTTCCATCCTCCTTAGAGTATTTTTGAGTCAATTTGGGCAATTTTTGAGGTAATTTGCGGAGTTCTTGAATAATTATCGAAATGTTTTCAGTCACCTTGGAAAGGTTTTGAGTAAATTTAGATTAATTTGGAGTCAATCTTAACAGTTTTTGCTCCAGTTTGGGCAGGTTTTTAATAATTTTAGGCATGTTTTAGTCACTTTGGTCAACTGCTGAATGAATTTATGTCCATGTAGACATCTCTTCAGTCAGTTCAGGCTGTTTTTGAGCCACTTTTGACAATTTTGGCCAATTTTTGTATCAACTTAGGAAACTTTTGAGTTCAAGTCAATGGTTTTCTTCTTCAGATGTTTGCTGAGCTCCTCAGACTTCAGACTTTCCCCCTGTAGTGTTTGAGTCTAATGAATGGATCTAATGGTTCTATTTAAGCTGGATCAGAGGAGTCAGCAGCTGTAGTCGACTGGAATCACTCAGGAGTTAAGAGGTCATGAAACGAAGAAACTTAGATTAACACAACATTCTACATCAGCAACACTGATAGTTCAAGTTTCTGTTTGTATATTTATGATCCAGCAGATGTTGTCATGTTTCCAGAAGACTTTTAATAAATCTATGAAAGAACCGAAACACACTGTTGTCCTTAGTGACAAAGATTCATGTTTCAATGGTTCCATCATAAATTCAGAGTTCTAGGAAACTAAAGACTGAATGATAAATGCGGATGTAAGCTTTAGTTCACTGCAGTATATAAATGTACACATTAAATAGAGTAGTTCATCTGCAGCATGAATACTAGAAACAAAAATTAGCTTTAGCTTCTCTGCTAGCAGAAACTTTGCATGTTTTGCTAACTTGACGTCAGCAGGAATTCCACTCTGAAGCACATTAACTCCTTAAACTGCTTTTAGTTTGGATGCGTTTTCTTACAAAAGCAATGATTTATTCTTTCCAAATGTACTGTATTCGAGGTATCTGCTCAAAAACAAAATCTGCTTTTTTTTCTCACTGTGATCCAGTTTTCCTCCATACAGAAAGGTTTTTCACATTCTTATTTAATTTGACAGATTTTGCTGGTTATGGGATGTAGAGAAACATTCTCTGTAGATGTTTCAGATGAACATGAACCAACATCTGATCTGGAGATGAAACTTCTGTCAATCTTTTCACTAAATCAGCACATTTCCAAACGATGTAATTGTCTTCGACCTGTTCAGGAAACATCAGAAGTTCTTTTCTTATGTTTGACTTTCTGAGGAGAAACCACATGACTGTCACGAGTTTCACAACTTTGAGCTTTTATTAAAGGTTTAGAGGCTCATCAGCATTTTAAATCAAATTATTTTAATTCTACAGACTAAAAACCACACAGACGTTAATGTTGGAAGTGTTTGTACCTTTGATAGATCCAGTAGCAGATCGTCAGAGTTAAACCAGCAGACCGACTGGTTCAGGTTTCAGCTTCTTCTCTCCATTTCAAGATCATCAAACATCTCAGCTTCCATCTGCAGCCAAAATCAGAAAAGTCACACAAGTCTGTTCTGAAAGTCTGGAGGAATTAAATCAGTTCCTGTTCATTAAACCAGTCCTCTGATATCAGTTTAAAGCTAAAATATGAAATACAGCTTCAGGTTTTAACATCAGTAATTATTTCCATCATCTGCTTGGTCTCTAACTGCATTTAGAATTCTAAATTTACCGTTATTTTCCAGCCAGCTGTGAGCTTTAACATCTGGATTGAACCGACCCGACCAGACTAACATCTGGATTTAACCTTTAACCGACCAGATGTTGCTCGTTTCCTTTCTTTGAGTTTGACATTTGGACATGTCTCCTCCCTCTTCCTGTCTCTGTTTTGCATAACTCCGCCCACATTCCCTCATACCTGGTTTTGTCTCCGCCCTCCTCCTTCTTCGCTGCTGTAGCCTCACAGGCTGGGAAAGCTGGTCGACCAGGTAGGAAACCACCTCAACCAATCATGTGCAACCACTTCTAACCAACCACAACCAATCACCTCCAACCACCTCAGCTGGCTTTAGATCACTACTCCCCGAAATGTAGTATTAGAGGATAAATGTAGTATTAGAGGATAAATGTAGTACTAGAGGATAAATGTAGTATTGGAGGGTAAATGTAGTATTAGAGGGTAAATGTAGTACTAGTGGGTAAATGTAGTATTAGAGGATAAATGTAGTATTAGAGGGTAAATGTAGTATTAGAGGATAAATGTAGTACTAGAGGATAAATGTAGTATTGGAGGGTAAATGTAGTATTAGAGGGTAAATGTAGTACTAGTGGGTAAATGTAGTATTAGAGGATAAATGTAGTATTAGAGGGTAAATGTAGTATTAGAGGATAAATGTAGTACTAGAGGATAAATGTAGTATTGGAGGGTAAATGTAGTATTAGAGGGTAAATGTAGTACTAGTGGGTAAATGTAGTATTAGAGGATAAATGTAGTATTAGAGGGTAAATGTAGTATTAGAGGATAAATGTAGTACTAGAGGATAAATGTAGTACTAGAGGATAAATGTAGTACTAGAGGGTAAATGTAGTACTAGAGGATAAATGTAGTACTACAGGGTAAATGTAGTATTAATAACTGAAAATAACTGAGAAACTGAAAATTAACTCAACTAATTCAAAATTGAATTTAGGAAAATATCCATGAAACCTTTTCCGTTTTACAGTTTAAAGCTCAGATTTGTATTTATTTATTTATTTTAGTTTGTAGTGAAGCAGCTTCCTGTTTATTTTAGGACTGGGACTTTAATGCGTTATTTCGATTAATTAATTACAGCGAAAACAACGCGTTAAAAATTATAACGCAATTAATTGCCCCCTCCTCAGTTCCCTCATTTCTGGTAACTCTGATGAACACTCCAGCCCAGTAGGTGGCGGTAATGAACCTGAAGTCTGTTTGTAGCCATGAAGAAGAAGCACAGGAAGCACTGAGTGAAGTCAGGCTCTGGTGAACAGTGAAGGAAGACGAGATTGAGCTTGTTGGACAGAAAGTTTCCTTTTAAAAATCTTCCTGATGGCAGCTTGGATAAAAGCCTGGTTGTGTGTAAATTGTACAACAAAGAGTTTTCTGATCACTGCGTCACTTCAAGCCGACGGTATCACCTCAATGTAAAACATGTTGCTGTTAGCACCAGAGCTAACGTTAGCTACGAGTCATGCTAACGGCTAACGGTGTAGCCATCCCATAATAGACCACTTTTCTAGACAGTGCTTGAGTTTACAAATGTTGAATAAAATCGCTATAATTGCACTTAGATTTGCAGTAATCTGTGAATGTAGCAGACAGATGAAAAATGCAGATAAATAGAAATGAAACATTTTTGTGGTTTAAGTTTTTACTCCGTGGAGGCTCTGCCTCCTTGGAGGAGGAAGAACCTAAACAACAAAAATATCTCTTTTAATAACTTCATTATAAACTTTTTGTTTATAAAAAAATTACATAAATAAAAATTGATATTCCTATAAAAAGAACCATCAATATTCCACCATTTATCAGACTCAGAAAAGATGAAAACAGAATGAATCTCTGGATTTTCAACTTTCTGAAGCTCCTTGAACTACTTATGCTGATTCTATGTGCCATACAGTGGAAAAAACAACTAAATTCAGGCTTTAAGTCATCAAAAGCACTTTTTTCTATATGCCCTATTTTCCTTTTTTAAAATAAGTTTTAAATTATAAACACGTATATGTCTATTCATTGATTCAACTGTCAACCACAATTTTATTTGAATTGAAAAACTTCACTTATTGTGTCAAATATTGCTATTTGACAAAACTGCAATTAATTGCATTAATTAATTACAAAGCCTGTAATTAATTAAAAAAAAATGTAATCACGTCCCACCACTAGTTTTTATATATATTTATATCTATATCTATATATAATAGCTCTATAGATTTATTTCTATATAGTGGGGATCGACAGTTTGGGCACCCCAGGTAAAAATTTGTATTAATGTGCATAAAGAAGCCAAGGAAAGATGGAAAAATCTCCAAAAGGCATCAAATTACAGATGATACATTCTTATAATATGTCAAAGAAAAGTTAGATTTTATTTCCATCATTTACACTTTCAAAACAACAGAAAACACAATCATGGCGTCTGCAAAAGTTTGGGCACCCTGCAGAGTTTATAGCATGCACCGCCCCCTTTGGAAAGCTGAGACCTGACAGTGTCATGGATTGTTCACAATCATCATCTGGAAAGACCAGGTGATGTCAGTCTCAAAGGTTTTAAATGCCCATCTTACCCCAACAATCAGCACCATGGGTTCTTCTAAGCATTTGTCTAGAACACTGAAACTGAAAATAGTTGACGTTTACAAAGCAGGAGAAGGCTATAAGAAGATAGCAAAGCGTTTTCAGATGCCAATATCCTCTGTTCGGAATGTAATTAAGAAATGGCAGTCATCAGGAACAGTGGAAGTTAAAGCAAGATCTGGAAGACCAAGAAAAATATCAGACAGAACAGTTCGCAGGATTGTGAGAAAAGCAAGTCAAAACCCACGTTTGACTGTATGATCCTTCCAGAAAGATCTGGCAGACACTGGAGCTGTGGTACACTATTCCACTATAAAGAGATACTTGTACAAATATGGTCTTCATGGAAGAGTCATCAGAAGAAAACCTCTTCTACGTCCTCACCACAAAAATCAGCATTTGAAGTTTGCAAATGAACATATAGACAAGCCTGATGCACTTTGGAAACAAGTTCTGTGGACTGATGAGGTTAAAATAGAACTTTTAGGCCAGAATGAGCAAAGGTACGTTTGGAGAAGAAAGGGCACAGAATTTAATGAAAAGAACCTCTGTCCAACTGTTAAGCATGGGGGTGGATCAATCATGCTTTGGGGTTGTATTGCAGCCAGTGGCACAGGGAACATTTCACAAGTAGAAAGAAAAATGGATTCAATAAAATTTCAGCAAATTTTGGACGCTAACTTGATGCCATCTGTGAAAAAGCTGAAGTTAAAGAGAGGATGGCTTCTACAAATGGATAATGATCCTAAACACACTTCAAAATCCACAGTGGATTACATCAAGAGGCGTAAACCGAAAGTTTTGCCATGGCCTTCACAATCTCCTGACCTCAGCATAATAGAAAATCTATGGATAGACCTTAAAAGAGCAGTGCGTGACAGACAGCCCAGAAATCTCAAAGAACTGGAAGACTTTTGTAAGGAAGAATGGGCGAAGATACCTCAAACAAGAATTGAAAGACTCTTAGCTGGCTACAAAAAGCATTTACAAGCTGTGATACTTGCCAAAGGGGGCAGTACAAGGTATTAACTCTGCAGGGTGCCCAAACTTTTGCAGATGCCATTATTGTGCTGTTATTTTGAAAGTGTAAATGATTGAAATAAAATCTAACTTTTTTTGACATATTATAAGAATGTCTTATCTGTAATTTGATGCCATTTGGAGATTTATACATCTTTCCTTGGCTTCTTTATGCACATTAATACAAATTTTTACCTGGGGTGCCCAAACTTTCGATCCCCACTGTATATATTATATCTGCATGTTTCTGCTTTCTGTCCGAGGGTTTGTTGTGTTCAGAGCTGCAGTTGTTCTGCCTGATGGTGTTTCTGGTTGTTGGCCTTCGTTTCCCAGCATGCCGCTGTGAGGAGGAGGAAGGAGGAGGTCGGAGTCTGAACCAGCTGATTCTCCTCAGCAGATCTGAGATCAGCTGGGATCTTTAAAATCAGACGTTCTGCAGCAGTTTTAACGTGTTTGTATCGAACCTCTCATCATCTCTTCCTTCGTTCTTCCTTCTTAAAGCTGCTTCCTGCTGGTTCTGTTTGTTCGCTCGTCAGTCGACTAGAATCTGGGTTCTGCTGCTTTTTATTTTCTGTGTTTCAGAAACGTTCTGTTTCCTGCTGGAGGCCTCTAGCAGCCTGCTAGGAGTACCATTAGTGCTACAGTAAAACGCAGTACTGACCATGTTGTGGTGTTTTTCAGGGCACCTCAGGACCCGACCCCACCACTGTGTTCGTGGACATGAGGGCGCTGCGACACGACAGGTGAGCTCACCTGGAAACATCCTCTGTCTCCTGGTGATGAACTAGCCCTAAAGCTAACCCTAAAGCTAACACTAAAGCTAGCCCATACAAAGCTAACTCTAAAGCTAACCCATACAAAGCTAACCCTACAGCTAACCCTAAAGCTAGCACTAAAGCTAACCCATACAAAGCTAACTCTAAAGCTAACCCATACAAAGCTAACCCTAAAGCTAACCCATACAAAGCTAACCCTAAAGCTAGCACTAAAGCTAGCACTAAAGCTAACCCATACAAAGCTAACTCTAAAGCTAACCCATACAAAGCTAACCCTAAAGCTAACCCATACAAAGCTAACCCTACAGCTAACCCTAAAGCTAGCACTAAAGCTAACCCATACAAAGCTAACCCTAAAGCTAGCACTAAAGCTAACCATACAAACCTAACCCATACAAAGCTAACCCTAAAGCTAACCCATACAAAGCTAACCTTAAAGCTAACCCTAAAGCTAAGCTCATGTTCTGGTTTTTCTCTGCAGGGTCCGGCTGGTGGAGCGGGGGTCGCCTCACAGTTTACCTCTGATGGAGTCTGGGAAGGTAAAAGTGGTTTAAGAGCTAAAAGACGGTTTAATGTTGGATGGCTTTCTCTGATTGGTCGGTTTCGTCTCTGAGCAGATCCTGCCGGGAGTCCGAATCATCATCGCCAACCCAGAGACCAAGGGACCAATGGGAGAGTCGCATCTGGGGGAGGTGGGTCTGAACTTTAGATGATGTTGCTCGATTGATCCGTTCCAATGATCCATCAATGGGTTCGAGTCATTTTTGAGGAACTTCAGCTTCTTAAATGAGAATATCTTCTGGTTTCTTTCCTCCACTTCAGTCAACTGGAGATCTTTGGACAAAATAAGACCTTTGTTCGACTTTAAGGAACTCTGATCCACATTTTTCACCATTTTCTGACATTTTAGACCAAACAGCTGATCGGGTACTGCGGAACTTAATCGACAGATTCATGGACAGTGGAAATATTCTTTAGCTGCAGCTGGGTTTATTTTCTGAATTATTATTTTAAAATTTCAACAATGTTTTTGACAATGTTAGCACACTAAGACTAACATGCTAATGTTAGCTCAAATTATTAATATGGGCTAAAATATTGACCATGTTACATGTCAAAGCTAATATGCTAATGTGAGTTCAAATGGTTGACAATAAATATTAATGTGCTAACTTCGAGAATGTTAGCACATTAAGGCTAAAATGCTAATGTTAGTACTGTCAAGATTAAGTATTCCTATTGTAACTTGGCACTGTTAAATGTTATGGCTAACATGCTAATGTTAGCTCAAATTATTGATATTTGTTAAGATTTTGCTAACTTTGACCATGCTAACATGTTAAAGCTAACATGCTAATGTGATTGAAGTTAAATATCAATGTGCTAACCTGGTAAAAATGACAGTAATGTGAAGTTAAGCTGCTAAAATTAAATATTAATGTGACGACTTCAGCCATGTTAAACTATAAACATTAAATATTATTGTACCTTTAGCACTTTAACATGTTATGCTAACATGCTAATGTTGACTAAAATGATTAAAATGAAATATAAATATGCTAACGTACTAATGTTAGTTAAAACTACTTTAAAAATAATATTGGTGGTGGAACTTGTTTACACTGAATTTTTAACTGCTCCATCTGACTGATGGTGAACATCTAGAACATCTGGAACATCTGGATGCTGTTGTTTGATGTGTTCTGAAGTCTGTGGTTCTGATCTCCAACGAGTCCTCGAGGTTTAACGTATTTAGTATGTTGAATGTGTTAAACATGACCCAGGCTGAGCGGGTTGTTGGTTTTTCCAGATCTGGGTCCACAGCGGTCATAACTCCAGTGGTTACTTCACCGTCTACGGAGACGAGACGCTGCAGTCCGACCACTTCAGCTCCAGACTGAGCTTCGGAGACACTCAGACCATCTGGGCCAGAACCGGGTACCTGGGGTTCCTCCGCAGAACCGAGCTGACCGACGCCAGCGGAGGTACGAGCCAGCCGAGCTTCTACAGAAATGACAATAATCTGGAAGTTTTTAACTCTTTTCTGGTGTTTTTCTACAATAAACTGACTGAAGACAGCAGATTGATCCTGAGGTGTTTCTGTCTGCAGAACGTCATGATGCCCTCTACGTGGTCGGAGCTCTGGAGGAAGCCATGGAGCTCCGAGGGATGAGGTACCACCCCATCGACATCGAGACCTCCGTCATCAGGACGCACAAGAGCATCACGGAGTGGTGAGGAACACCAGACACGTGCCAGACACACGGTTTAAAGACCTTCACTGATGTCCTTCTGAGGGTTGGACGGTCCAGCTGTGGAACTCTGAGATGCTACAGGAAGCAGTTAAAGCTAAAAGCTGGAGTTAAATGTGGCGTAGAAGATCTGCAGGAATCCATCCAGTCTTTAAAATCAACTGTGAGCCTTAAAGTGAAGTTAACCTGTTGTTATGGATCACAGGGAAGGCAGAGAGCATTGTGGGAGTTTATCTAGCAATGGGCACCATGACAATGACTCTGAGGAGGTTAATGTTCTCCAACCAGAGCTGCTGTCCTTTAAATCTACGTTCTTTCTAACAGCAGATCTAAACATCAGAACTAGCATGTTGTGATCACTTGTCAATCAGATTTTAGTCCCGCCCTCAAACACCTGCAGCATCCTGGTTTATTTTCCTCCAAACTGAATCAGAATTTACTGAATCAACATGATGGGCTAAAAATACCAGAAACCACCGACTGAGACCAGAAACCCATCAGGAAAACGTTTACCGAGTTCATTAATCAGCGAAACTAGACTCGTTTTCTCACAGACTTCTATTTAGTCTGCTAGTGGAGGAGTCGCCCCCTGCTGGCCAGTGGACAGAATGCAGGTTTAAGGTACTAATAAATCTAATAAAAGCTTCTTAATGAATGACCTTCTATGAGCAGAACTGTTCCTGGTGGAACCATAAACATCAGCAATCATCTGTTGCACGTCATGCTAACGGCTAATGCTAACCGACAACAATCTTTAGAAGGCCGTAAAGATGGCCTTGCTGCGATTCAAACTGGGTTCTTTGGTTCCGTTGCAGCGCTGTGTTCACGTGGACCAACCTGCTCGTGGTGGTGGTGGAGCTGGACGGCTCGGAGCAGGAGGCCCTGGACCTGGTCCCGCTGGTCACCAACGTGGTCCTGGAGGAGCACTACCTGATCGTGGGCGTGGTGGTGGTGGTCGACATCGGCGTCATCCCCATCAACTCCCGTGGCGAGAAGCAGCGGATGCACCTGAGAGATGGCTTCCTGGCCGACCAGCTGGACCCCATCTACGTGGCCTACAACATGTAGCGCCCCCTGGTGGAGCTGCAACATGTAGCATAGCACGCCCTGGTGGAGCTGCAACATGTAGCGTAGCGCCCCCTGGTGGATCTGCAACATGTAGCGCCTCCTGGTGGCCTACAACATGTAGCATAGCGCCCCCTGGTGGAGCTGCAACATGTAGCGTAGCACCCCCTGGTGGAGCTGCAACATGTAGCGCCCCCTGGTGGCCTACAACATGTAGCATAGCGCCCCCTGGTGGAGCTGCAACATGTAGTGCCTCCTGGTGGCCTACAACATGTAGCGTAGCGCCCCCTGGTGGAGCTGCAACATGTAGCATAGCACGCCCTGGTGGAGCTGCAACATGTAGCGTAGCGCCCCCTGGTGGATCTGCAACATGTAGCGCCTCCTGGTGGCCTACAACATGTAGCATAGCGCCCCCTGGTGGAGCTGCAACATGTAGCGTAGCACCCCCTGGTGGAGCTGCAACATGTAGCGCCCCCTGGTGGCCTACAACATGTAGCATAGCGCCCCCTGGTGGAGCTGCAACATGTAGTGCCTCCTGGTGGCCTACAACATGTAGCGTAGCGCCCCCTGGTGGAGCTGCAACATGTAGCGTAGCGCCCCCTGGTGGAGCTGCAACATGTAGTGTAGCGCCCCCTGGTGGATCTGCAACATGTAGTGCCTCCTGGTGGCCTACAACATGTAGCATAGCGCCCCCTGGTGGAGCTGCAACATGTAGCATAGCACCCCCTGGTGGAGCTGCAACATGTAGCGCCCCCTGGTGGCCTACAACATGTAGCATAGCGCCCCCTGGTGGAGCTACAACATGTAGTGCCTCCTGGTGGCCTACAACATGTAGCGTAGCGCCCCCTGGTGGAGCTGCAACATGTAGCGTAGCGCCCCCTGGTGGAGCTGCAACATGTAGCGTAGCACCCCCTGGTGGAGCTACCAGAAGCTTCTGGATTCTTACCGCCCTGATCTCCGTCTGCCAGGCGGATCTTCCTCCCAGGCGGTTTGTCTTCATCGTCCAGTAGGAGGCAGCAGATTCTGACTTTTAAACCGTCGCCTTTTATTTCGCTTTCTGTTTTTAACATGTCCTCCATAAAGTTCATTTTATTTTTTGACAACGATCTTTCCACAACAAACTGATATTCTGCGTTTTTACGACATCAACTGTTTTGATACGAGGGAATCTTTCCCTCCCTTTACCGGGAGGTACGTTAGCTTTACGTTAGCTTCACATTTTATTTCTGAGCTCCTTTCATTCAGGAACAGCTTTACTTTTCAAACTCACATCATGTAAGTATGTACAAAAAGAAGCGGATTAATTTATTTTGTTCCTCTTTTAGAACTATATGACGAGACGTTCAAGAATGTTTTGCTCTTGAATCTTTGCTAATATAAGAAATAAAAAGCAACGTATTATCTGGGGGGAAACAGAAGTTTATAGATTCTATTAAAGGAGCGTTCAGGATTAAACTAAAGCAGTTCAACGTGTCGACAGACGACGAGTTTTATTCCAGATTCTGATCCACAGACGTCCAGTTTGACTCCAGTCACCTGGAAAAGGACTTTTCTAGTTTAATTCTGACTCGTAGTTTTACTTCATCAGATGAACATTTTCCTTTTTTATGACATGTAAACTGGTCAGAATAAAGCTGTAGATATGCTAAGGTGGAATTCTGCAGAAACATCACAGCAGCTTGATGCAATAATCACAGATATTGATCTGATAATGAATGAATTAAACCTGATAATCAGACTTCATATCAGGAGTGAAGCTTTTTTTAAAAATTCTGAAACGTTTTCAGGTGGTTTTGAACAGAAATGTTGAGTTTTATTCGTCTTTTATGAACATTTCTGTTCTTGAACCAAAGGTAAAATCTTATTTTAACTGAGCTCCTGAGTTTTAAAGGCACAGATTGTCGTTTTAAATCAGAATAAATGAAGTTTCCTTCAAGCGTTTGCTGCCCCTGTGTGGCGACCAGAGGAACCTCTGGATCAAAACTCTTTCTGGGTTTCTGGAATGGACCTCGTCCGTCTGGTCGAGCGTTCTTGCGGCTGGGAAAAGGTTCTTTAGTCTGTAGAGTTTTTAATCAGAGACCCTTTAACTCTTCAGGCAGAATGTTCTAGTTTAAAGAGAAAAGCACTTTCTTCACCATTTGTTTCTTTTATCAGCAGAATGTTTGTCCCAGTTTTGTTTTTTAAAAAAGGTTTTAAAAACGTCTTATTTGAGTCGACATCAAGTCTTTAAGTTTAATAAAAAGATTTCAACAGTTTTGACAATAAAACGTGTTTGTTGGTTTTATTGTTTCTACCAGAACCAGTTTCATTCATTGAGAACAAATCTGTAAATTTAAACCAAACATTTAAAGAAAAAGATTTCTGCTATGAATTAACGTCAATATTTAGACCTGTTAAGACTTTAGTGTGTCTTTATGTAAATTTATCTGAAATGTTTAATATTAACCCGCCTGTTGTCCTCATTTACAGCACCAAAAAATATTGTTTCCTTGTCTGAAAAAAATCCAAAAATTCAGAAAAAAATTTCCCCAAATTTATGAAAAATTGCAAAATCTTCAGGAAGAAAATTCCTTAAAACTTTCCCTTCAAAGTTTTTTTTTAAAATCCCCAAATTTGGCAAGAAATAAAAATTGTAAATATTTTCAAAAAATGAGAAAAATCCTAAAAATATCTAAAGTGATTACATATATATCAGTAAAACTTATAATATTTTATTTAAGAACATTCACAAAAAAATCAACCAAAACCCTGTGAAATTCCCTGGATTTTGGTTGATTTTTTTGTGAATGTTCTTAATCATTTTTTTTTAAACATTTCTTTTTTCCACTAAAAAATGTTCAAAAATTTCCCAAAAATGTTGAAAATGTGGACGTTTTCACTGTAAAAAAAAATATATATATATATTTTTTACATTTTCAAACTTTAAAACGGGTCAATTTGACGTGCAGGACGACACGAGGGTTCAGAACCAAAACTATATAAAACATAATTTGCCCGATCATAAGAAATATTAAGACTAATATCCTTTGGGTGTTCTGGGGCGTCCTATGGGATGTGGGACCAGAGGACCTCTCAGGACGTCCTATGGGGTCTGGACCAGAGGACCTGTCAGGGTGTCCTATGGTGTCTGGACCAGAGGACCTCTCAGGGTGTCCTATGGTGTCTGGACCAGAGGACCTCTCAGGGTGTCCTATGGGGTCTGGACCAGAGGACCTCTCAGGATGTCCTATGGTGTCTGGACCAGAGGACCTCTCAGGGTGTCCTATGGGGTCTGGACCAGAGGACGTCTCGGGACGTCCTATGAGTTCTGGACCAGAGGACGTCTCGGGGCGTCCTATGGGGTCTGGATCAGAGGGCGTCTTGGGGCGTCCTATGGGGTCTGGACCAGAGGACTGCTCAGGACGTCCTATGGGGTCTGGACCAGAGGACCTCTCAGGGTGTCCTATGGGGACTGGACCAGAGGACGATTCGGGGCGTCCTATGGGGTCTGGACCAGAAGACGTCTTGGAGTGTCCTATGGGATCTGGACGAGGCCGTTGGCAGTGGATCCTTTGGGTTCTCTGGGTTCTCCAGTGGGTTCTCTGGGAATCTAACTGGTTCCACTGCATCCTGTTGATGTTTGAGCAGAATGGGGTCCAGGAAGTTTGGAGGTCAGATCAACATCTTGGGTGACTATCATGTTCCTCCAGATGTTCCTGGTTGATGTTCTTGTGATGTGGTGGGGTGTGTCTTCCTGCGGGGGTCGACCAGTGACATTTAGGATTGTTATTTAGAGTGCTCTAGTTCTGGGACAACGTTTATTTGGTGTCTAAGTCTCATCAACACAGACATCAGAATCCAAGGTTCTCCAGTAGAACACCTCATAGAACTGATATGATCGATGTCAGTGGTCCTGATGCTGTGGCTGATCAGTGTATCGTATGGATGAACAAACTCCACCTCCACCAGACGGAGCTCCTTATCCTCCCGGTCAGTCCCTCTAGACAATAAACCAACATCCAGCTGGAACCAACTCAGACCCACAAAGTCCTCCAGAGAGTTGGGTGTCATGATGGATGACCAGCTAACCTCCATGTTTGTCCTGTAGAACATCAGGAAGATCAGACCCTTCCTGTCTGAACATGCAGCTCCTGGTCCAGGTCTCTAAGATCAGCTCCTTACTGGAGGCCTCCCTTCATGGAGGTCAAACCTCTGCACTTCCTGTAGACACCACGGTCCTATTATCACACTAGAACTAGTTTCATGGCTGTTCTCCAGGTTGTTTGCTCCTGACTACATCCTTGGTGGTGGATCTACTCTCAGATGGACGTCGCTGTGGATAAAAGCTTCTGATCAATGAAACAGTAGAATTGTAATTTTGAAGATTTCTTGAAATAAGATATTTAGAATATTGAGATCTTAAAATTAGCTGGGAAAACTTATTTTAAGCTATATTTTACCAGGATTGTCAAGCTTAGGTGTCTTAAAATAAGCCAGACATGCTAAAAAAAAATAGTTTTTCACTCAAATAGATTTTTGCTTTCATGTATCCTCCTGAGATGTATTAAACTTAATGTGAGTTTTCTTGTAAAATTCAACTCAAAACAAGATAATTTTAAGATTGACTTAAAAAAACTTAAGATGCATTGTCTTAAAACAAGTCCCTCCATCTGCTGAAATGTCTCTTGTTAAATGAATTTATCTTAAATCGAGTGGGATTAGACATTTTGACTAAAAATAAGAAATAGACTTGGTAAGATTTGGAGTTTTTGCAGTGCATCCTGAAAAAACTGAGGAGCAGAAATGTAAAAAAAAAAAATGATTTGTGGACTTTCCTGGTAAAAAAAAAAAAAGGTGACAGAATCTGAAGTTGAACCAACAAAAACCATCTGCATTTAAAATGTGTTCTATCACAGTTCCAGAAAGAAGAAAGCCGGAGTCGCAGCGTCTTGTTGATACATTTATTTCCTCCATGTTAGCACATAGAATATATTTATATACATATTGCTAGCTAAAGTGTCAAAAAAACAAACAAAACAAAAAGGTCGAAGCATAGAAAATGTTAAGCCACGATTAATAGTTTACATATGGACAGAACAGAGGAACATGATGAAGCTTCACACCGACTTCATTCCTGGTACGAGCACTCTAAGGATTCATGTAGTACTCGCAGTATCACGTACTGAAATAAGAGCCGTGAAAGTCACTCGCCGTCCGTCCACTTCCTCACGTTTCCTCCACGACGTGAAACGAGCTCAACAGAAGCTCCAGAAGACCAGAGAAGCGTCACTGTCGTATTGCTGAGGAAGTGCAGCTATGCTTTTCCTCCTTTACACGATTAGAAGAAAGCAGAAAGAAAAGCAGCCGGAGACACAAACAGCTTTACGCATGCAGGTAAAAACACACGGCGGCGAGAAAAAGCCAAAGAAAAGCTCAGCGGCCCGATGGACGAAGATAAAACCAGAAGCTAAAAAAACCCTGAAAGGAAAACGGGAAAACAAGAGACACAAAGAGCCAATATGAGAAGAGTTTGTACAAAACTAGAACTAACAGTCGTCCAGAGAACTGCAAAAAAACAAGTGGAGATCTGAGAATCCATTTACAATGTACAGAAAACATGAAGTTTATTTACATGTAGTGCAACGAAGAAGGGAAGTTTGACCTTCAGAGGAGAACTCAGACACGACGAGAACATGGAACCAGGAAGAACAGGAGGAACGTCAGCGTCTTCCAGGAGCTCACAAAGGAACACTGAGAACTTTTAAAGTCTGGAAATAAAGTAAATTCTCTGATAGTGGGCAGCTCTCCTACAAAGACTACATATATATAGAAAACATCTCTGGGTTCTTCTGATTATCAACCAACTCCTGGAACATCCACTCTTTAATTGGAGCTACGACACAAATTTAGTCATTTCATCCACGAGGTCCAGCAAACGCTCAAAAAACGAGATTCCAAACCTTCAATTCATCATTAAAAGAGCAGGAGGAGCTTTGATTTCAGCCGGAAATTCTAAAATCTCCAGATGTCCTTCAACCAGCTGCTGCTTCCTTTAAAAACAGGAAGAAACAATGGTTTGGGTTCGCTGCTGCCGTACGCTACACTCCCTGTGTTTCTGTACAAATGTTCAGTGAACTGAAATGTCGCAGAAAACGTAAATAAAGACCAAAAAAATAAAAACTGTCGGCGTCAGAAGAAGCCTGAATAAAACCAAGGTCATGAATCCCACGAGGACAGAACACTTCTTAAAATACCAGATTTTCCATCCTCCAAGCCTTTTATCCATCATAAACAGAGCTGGAACAGAGTCTGATTTCATGTTTTACACCACAGGAGCCCAAACTCAGCCGGAGGTTCTGAAATCTCCAGATATCCTTCAACCAGCTGCTGCTTCCTTTAACCCTTTGATGCATAAAATGGGTCAAAAGTGACCCAAATCCAATAGAAAATGGTTATCTCCTGACCCACACAGCGCATCAAAGGGGTTAAAAACAGGAAGTCGAGACCTCAAAGAAATGTCGGTGTGGGTTCGTTGCTGCCGTTGAATTGTCGCAGAAAATGTAAATAAAGACAAAAACACCTTTCAGTCTGAGTGTTGATCCATGAGGACAGAACGATTCTCCAAACAGGAGATTCTCTGTCGTCCAAACTGTTCATCCATCATAAACAGCTGGAACCTGATTTCATGTTTTAGACCAAACTCAGCCGTAGGTTCTAAGATCTCCAGATATCCTGATCCCTCAGGACCGTTCACATTAACACGGTTCTACAGTCCGATCCGCATCCAGCTGCTGCTTCCTTTAAAGGCAGGAAGTCCGACGGCAGCACCGGGTTCGGTCCCGTCTGATACGTAGAGAAGGACATCTGGAGACTTTAGAACTTGGAAAAGAGCTGCAAAGTCGAAGCCGAACCGAGACAGACTTTCTCAAAACGAAGCGCCGTAAACTGGAAACAAGCATCCAGGTGTTTCCTGAACTCTCAGACAGTTTGCTAAAAGAACAAATCTCTAAGATAAAACCAAACTTTTTCCATCTACGACAGAAAAACCGAAAGAAGTCATCAAGTTTTACTTCCTCAGTTAAGAATCAACTCAAGTCGGCGTAAAAACTTCCTCCACTAACTTTTACTGACTCAACACTTCAAAATGTGCCTTAGAGTAGAACATAGAAGCTGATAAAAACTACGGAACCCTCCTTAAAAACAAACGTCACACTGAGGAAAATATTTAGACATTTAGCGCCTGAACCTGTAGGTTTTTGAGATATGTTGACTAAAGGAAGAAAAACTGCAGCTTTCAGTTGCTGTTAATGAAACTCAGCGTCGATTTTTTTTTTTTTTTTTTAACGTGAAAACCCATCCAGATAAAAGAAAAACAGCTCCACACAAAAATAAATCAACTTATGAAGCTAAAGTCTTCAGCTTGTTTCTCGGTTAAACTAAACAGGCACTTTGAAGATGAAGAGACATCTGAAGTTTTGATGTTTTCTAGATTTTCTGACAAAGTAGAAGTAAAAGATGAATTTATTAACTGGTAAAAACCGAATCGTTAGAAGGAAAAGGGTCACTTTAGATTTCAGGATGTTTTCCACCAAAGGAGCCAGAAGTTCTAAGATCTCCAGATATCCTTCAACCTGAGCCCTCAGGAACATTAACATGGTTCTGCAGTCATTTAGAAGGAAAAGGGTCATCTTAGAGCAATTCTGCTGCTGTTTAGGCGGTAAAATGGCTCTAAAATGAGCCTGATAAAACAGGAATGACGTCTTTTTCCAGCCAGACCGACTGACCTGACGCCTCGCTGTTTAAGTTGAGCTGAGTTTTCAATTACAGCAGAAAAAAAAAGCTCTTTAAATGTGGAGTGTCTACCCACGATGTGAGAATCTACGGCGTTTTATTTTAGCAGGTAAAAAGGCAATGTGTCGTTCAGTCCATTTTCATCACTGATGCAACAGTTGACAAACTTCTCAAAGAAACAAAAGAAAAAAACGGCAATTTCATCGCCTGATTAAACACCAAAGCCCAGCACCGATACTTAGCTACACATCCAGGAAGTAGACGCGTCTCATCGTCACGTTTGCATAAAGTTTCTCGTCCTCAGGCTCCTAGTTCTTCTGTTTGATGAAGACAGACGGCGACTCTACGACATGCATGAAGCCTTAGGAGAAGAAAAGAAACATGAGAGGAGCTCCACTAGAAGAACCACAGGGATAAACACCGACGCTACGCTGCAGGACGAGGACGAGCCGCCTGGTCAGGATCTCACGAAACTTTTTGGCAATTTTACAAGCGTTTGGGTCGTTAAGGAGAAATAAAAAAACCTCTAAGATCCAGCTCAGTTTCATTACAAACCTCCTTTTTTCACGTGGGACTCATAAAAACAGTCGATAAACAACCCAGACTTGTGTTCTACTGTCGGTTCTAGTAGAAGATTTGTGCGTCGGCGTCTCTTCAGCCGACTGACCCTGTTCCCAATAAGTGACTTTAGATTTTAGGTAGAAATCAGAAAAGGTGCGATTCACCGCAACAGATCCATGAAGATAATCGCAGAAAGTCGTCATCCACCACTCAGCTGCTTGTTTTTTTTGTAGTTTTTCTTAAAATGTTTTTCTCTATGAAAGCAGAGCTGCTCAGACTTCCACCGCATTTACAGTAAGAAAAAAGTTACTTTAAAAATCCAGGTAATAAAATGTTTTCAGTTAATGCTCATCGCTTCCTACACACTTAAATAACACATTCTGACACAAAATTAGCACTTCAGGAAAGAAAAAGTAAAAAAACAACAACACAGAAATCATAGCGGAACTCTGCATTCCAGAGAACCGACGTTAAATAAAGAACAGAAGGAAGGAGTCGCTCCTCAGCCGGAGGAACGTCCAGAGAGTTCAGGAAGGCAGGTGAGAAGCAGGTTGGTGTTTGACACTGACTGACTGACGGGAGGCGGAGATGGCGGGAGCCAATGGCGTGCTGTGAGAGGTCCGAGGGGGCGGGGCTTGTTCATCTCTTCCTGCGGCAGGTCCGTTTGTGGTCGGCGTGCCAGTGTTCCTGCTGGCACTTAATGGAGCAGTACGAGGTGTTCCAGCAGCAGTGGTACATGGCCTCCTCCTCACAGTTATAGCACTGGAGAAAACAGAAAAACACAACAAATAACTACAAAAACTTTGACCCTCTTTAGTGTGAAACAAGCACCCGGGTGTTTCCTGAACTCTCAGACAGTTTGCTAAAAGAACAAATCTCAAAGATAAAACCAAACTTTGTCCATCTACGACAGAAAAATCGAAAGAAGTCTTCAAGTTTTACTTCCTCAGTTAAGAATCAACTCAAGTCGGCGTAAAGACTTCCTCCACTAACTTTCACTGATTCAACATTTCAAAATGTGCCTTAGAGTAGAACATACAAGCTAAATAAAAGAAAAACAGCTCCACACAAAAATAAATCAATTTATGAAGCTACAGTCTTCAGCTTGTTTCTCGGTTAAACTAAACTGGCACTTTGAAGATGAAGAGACGTCTGAAGTCTTGATGTTTTCTAGATTTTCTGACATTAAAGTAGAAGTAAAAGATGAATTTATTAACTGGTTAAAAACCGAATGTTTTAGGTGTTTTAGAAACAGTCTGAAATCAGTCCTAAAAAAGTCAAGAAGCAGTACAAAATCAGGAACAAAACCAAAGTACTCCTAAAAAGAGTTCAAGACCAATTCTGGTGCATTTCAACTAAAAGTGTGGTCTTTCTGACATGTACAGTGTAAAGATACTGCCACCTCCATATCTGACGGTACTGCACCAATGACCTCCTATCAGGCGTAGTGTGCTGGACTCACCCACTGCTTCTTCTTGGTCTGGGAGATGAGCTGCTTGTGTTGGGCCACCAGCTTCTTCACCTCCTCCACCAGCTCCTCTTTACATTTTTCCTTCACCTGCTTACATTTACGCTCCATCTCGGCCTGAGCTCCGGCCACCGCCTTGCTGACCGCCTGACGCTTCTCCTCCTCCATCTCCGCTCGCAGCTGCACACAGACGGAAGTTAGACTGCAGGCCTCCGTTTAGCACATAAAACCAACCAGACCTCCTCGTCTGGTTCTTCATCTCCAGGAACTCTATCAATGATCAGAGCTCTACATTCATACTGGGAATATTTCCAGAGTTCCAGGTCCATAGAGGAGAACGTTCCCTGTAGAAAGTTCTAAAGTCTACTCTAGAACTTTCTACAGGGGACGTTCTCCTCTATGGACTTCAAGGACCTGGAATTCTGGTGATATTCCCAGTATGAAGGTAGAACTTCCTTCTACGTCACAGTTTGGTTCATTTACATCATTTTGCTTGTTTTTGTGGTTGTTCTGTGTCGTACTTTGGTCATTTTATGTCTTTAGGAGTTCATTTTGTGTCACATTTTACTTATTTTATGTCATTTTGTGGTTTTTGTGTAACATTTCAGTTGTTTGTGTCTTACTGCAGGTGTTTTGTGTCACATTACTGCAGACCGAATTATTTGATCATCTGGTTTTTGTTCATTTTTTTAAACCAACTCTGAGCTGTAACTCTGAAATATTCACAGGAGAAGATAAAACTTTGCTGTGTAAAATAAAGTTCCTGCAGGTACAGAACCAGTCGGGTGGAGGCTGTGACGGATTCTTCCAGACTCCAGACCGACCTTCTCCAGAGCTTCCCTGACCACCCTCTCCGTCTCTCTCTTGTTGTCGGCCTTCATCATCTCCTTGACGTCGTTGAACACCTTGGTGTATTTCTCGTGGCACATGTTCTGGCAGGCGCCGTCGCTGCTGGTCTGGGTCCCGCGGTGCAGCGTCCTCGGCGACCCTCCGCTCGCCTTCTTGGTCTGCGTCGACACCGACAGCTTCTCTGGCTGCTGCGGCGCTGACGACACCGAGATCTCCTGGCTGGAGCTGACGGCCTCCATCTCCGGCTCCGGGTCCTGAGAAAAGACAAAGACGGAGACAGATTAATTTAAAAAAAGGAGGACATCCTGAATTACCTTCAGACAGAGAGACAGACGCTGCAGGAGGAAGATCTGCCAGGACTTTCTGCTCTGGTCCAGGTCAGATATTATATTCTGACATTTCTAAACAGACTAGTTGTCTCCATGTTGGTCTGTAATCTAAATCTGACCTTCTTCCCTCTACTATATAAACCCAAAGATCAGAGAGAATCCTCAGAACTGGTGCTGGTGTTGCTTGCATGAACTGCTGCTCTGTCTGTGTCACTTCTCCTGATATTAGTAAACCTTCCTCTCAGCCTAAGTCATCTGATCTCCTCATCCTCTGGACCTCGATGAACTTCCACAACAATCACTACATCATGTCCACATCAAAATTCTGCATTTTTAGAACGAGGATGTTTTTTTTCTTTTGAAATGACTCAGTTTGTTCAAAATTATTAATAAACTAGTCCACAACAGAAAAATTGTCCAGAATTACTCAAAAATGGTTTAAAATGACTCAAAATCTGTCCAGAACGACAAAAAATTGACTCAAATGACTCAAAAATGTTCTGAAATGAGTCAGTTTGCCCAAATTTACTCCAAAATTATCCAAAATGACTGAAATTTGTCCAAAATGACTTTAAATTTATGTGAAATTTTTGAAGATAGATTTTAGAGATAGAAGAGAACATCCCCAGTAGAAAGTTCTAGAGTAGACCTACCGACAACTGTAGAAAGTTCTAGAGTAGACCTACCGACAACTGTAGAAAGTTCTAGAGTAGACCTACCGATACCTGGAGAAAGTTCTAGAGTAGACCTACCGACAACTGGAGAAAGTTCTAGAGTAGACCTACCCACAACTAGAGAAAGTTCTAGAGTAAACCTAGCCACAACTGGAGAAAGTTCTAGAGTAGACCTACCGACAACTGGAGAAAGTTCTAGAGTAGACCTACCGACAACTGGAGAAAGTTCTAGAGTAGACCTACCCACAACTAGAGGAAGTTCTAGAGTAGACCTAGCGACAACTGGAGAAAGTTCTAGAGTAGACCTACCGACAACTGTAGAAAGTTCTAGAGTAGACCTACCGATACCTGGAGAAAGTTCTAGAGTAGACCTACCGACAACTGGAGAAAGTTCTAGAGTAGACCTACCCACAACTAGAGAAAGTTCTAGAGTAAACCTAGCCACAACTGGAGAAAGTTCTAGAGTAGACCTACCGACAACTGGAGAAAGTTCTAGAGTAGACCTACCGATACTTGGAGAAAGTTCTAGAGTAGACCTACCGACAACTGGAGAAAGTTCTAGAGTACACCTACCCACAACTAGAGAAAGTTCTAGAGTAAACCTAGCCACAACTGGAGAAAGTTCTAGAGTAGACCTACCGACAACTGTAGAAAGTTCTAGAGTAGACCTACCGATACTTGGAGAAAGTTCTAGAGTAGACCTACCGACAACTGGAGAAAGTTCTAGAGTACACCTACCCACAACTAGAGAAAGTTCTAGAGTAAACCTAGCCACAACTGGAGAAAGTTCTAGAGTAGACCTACCGACAACTGGAGAAAGTTCTAGAGTACACCTACCCACAACTAGAGAAAGCTCTAGAGTAAACCTACCGACAACTGTAGAAAGTTCTAGAGTAGACCTACCGATACCTGGAGAAAGTTATAGAGTAGACCTACCGACAACTGGAGAAAGTTCTAGAGTAAACCTAGCCACAACTGGAGAAAGTTCTAGAGTAGACCTACTGACAACTGAATCTGTTGATCATCACACATTCTCTGCCGCAAATCAAAGGATTTCTGCAAGTTAGACAGACTGACAGAAAGTTTTGGACATGATTTTATAGCTGAAGACATTTCTGAGTTCTCTCTCCTTCCACTGACGCTTTGACACGTTGAATATACTGCCTTCGTTGTATCATCTTGTTTTATTTCATGGACTTCAGAAAAAGGAGCAGAACATTAAACCTTTGAGAGTTTCTTCTCTGCAGGTTACTTGTGGTTCTGTTGGATTGTAACGTCTGGATCACTGAGACTCTTTCAGCTTCACTGGATACACATTTTATTTTCTGGATTTAACTCTAGTCTGACGGCTGAACTTACGCTGACTTCCTCTTTGGGCTCCACGATCTGAGTCCGGCGGCTCTTCTTCGCTTTGGGCTCCTGGCTTCCTTTGAGCTGCAGGAAAAACAAACAGAAATCAGGTTTTATTCTTCTATTAGAGTCTGGACGGAAATATTTAGAAGTGCAAACAAGCAGAAAACCACACATGACGTTTGAAAAGCCGTTTCTAAACTGTAACTCAGAGCTGATGCTGCCTGCATGAACTGCTGCTGTCTGATATCAGCAAACCTGAACCCTCTGATCTGCTCCTCTCTGAACTTAAACAGCATCTGTACATGATGTCCACACTAACCTAAAACAAAAAAGACGTTTTTCTGTTAGTTTTTAATTAATTTGTTTTTTTTTAACGGGCAGCAAGTCATTTTGAATTATTAAAAAGGCCTTCGGCTGGGTTACTTTAAATTTCCTTATAATCTTTTTTATAATTTCAAGTGTCTAACTGTCCATAATTCTTCTTAAAACAGTCCCAGTTTTCAGCTGGAACAATTTTTCCTGTAACTACGAATCTTTAAAGCCCAAAAACCCCCCCAAAAAGCAAATCACATTTTGCAGAAACACAGAATGAAACCCTCCAGATCATCTTAAGTTCTACAGAAACTCCCGTCTTGTTCCTCACACAGCTTCAAACTCAGATTTATTACTGCATTAATATCTAATTTTTTAAACATTTAATGTTCTAAACAGTAAAACTAATAAATGATGGTAAGCTGCAGGTCCTCCAGCAGGTGGCGCCATCTGATGGATTCAAACTGGACTGAATGTGGACCTGGACTGGGATGAGTTTAACACGTCTGGTCTGGTTTCTTGGTTCAGGAAATCCATCCAGCCAGGAAGATGTGTTGAGCATCACATGTGTGGAAATATTTACGACTAGAAACACCTCGAATTAACGCTCCGATGTTAAACGTTAAGATAATCAGAGAATTTTCGCAACATTTGTCCACTTTTAGAGATTTTATTCATGTAGAGCTGCTGAAATGTCTTTAAAATGGAGAAATTAGCATTTTTTGTGAGCTTCTTTTATAGATATTTAAAATTTCTAACAAACTGTTTTTCATTTGCGATGACACCAAACATTTTTATCTCCTAATGAATGGTGTTGTTTTGGACACGATTCAAGGCATTTTTGGCCATTTAGAATCAATTTAAACAAATTTAAAAGTATTTCAAACAGCTTTAAACTCATTTTAGGCACATTTCAGGTCATTTTAATTCTGTTGGGAATATTTTTGAGTCATTTTGGACAAGTTTCGAGTCATTTTAGACCATTTTTGACTACTTTTGGACAAGTTTCTGGCCATTTTGGCAAATATAGCTCTTAGGAATATTTCTGAGTCATTTTGGACAAGTCTGAAAGCATTTCAGACAGTTTTTGACTATTTTTGGACAAGTTTCAGGTCATTTTGACATTAAGATAATCAGAGAATTTACTCAACATTTGTCCAGTTCTGAAGAGATTTTATTGAGGTCCAACTGCTGAAATATCTTTAAAATGGAGAAATTAGCCTTTTTTTTGTGAACTTCTTTTATAGATACTTAAAATTTCTAACAAACAGTTTTTCATTTGCAGTGACACCAAACAATTTTATCTTCTAACAAACTGCCGACAAGATGATTAATATCTTTCTGGAGTTTCATAGATTCTTTAGCAGAACCAGAAATCTGAGAATCTTTGAAGGTTTCGATGCTTTTAAACCCCAAAGAACACCAAAGAACTGGACGCTGAAAACATATCCTCACATTAATTTTGTACGAAAAGACCTTAAATATGAAGAAAAACAAAGATGTGGATCATTTATTTAGAGATGTTACACATAACAGGAGGGTTAAACGTTGAGATAATTAGTCAACACTTGTCCAGTTTTAACGAGATTTTATTCAGGTTGAGCTGCTGAAATGTGTTTAAAATGGAGAAATCGTCCCTTTTTTGAGAGAGAGATGAAAAGTCTTCCAGACGTTTTTATCTTCTAACAAACTGTGGTAGAGAAGTTTACCCTTTGTGTTCATCCGTCTTGGATTTAATAAATATCGACAGTCAATCTGAACCCCTAACAGTTGAATATTTGTTATGGGATGGGATTTGTCCATCCAAGAGGATTTCCTGTTTTTCTGACTTCCTTTTCTGATCTTACACTCACCTCCAGTTGCCTTTTGGGACATTCATGCATACATTGGTACGAATCTTACTTCCTGTAGAGAGGAGTTTATTACAGCCTCATATAAAATCAACAATAATGACATTATCAACCCTCCTGTTGTCTTCATTTACAGGCACCAAACAATATTGTTTCCTTGTCTGAAAAAAAAATCCAAAAATTCAGCAAAAAAATTCCCCAAATTTCCCCCCCAAAACCTTGCAAAACCTTCAGGAAGAACATTCCAATAATTCTTTAAAAGTTTCCTTTAAAAGTTGCATTTAAAAAAAAAAACGCATTCGGCAAGAAAACATTTTCAAAAAATGAGTAAAAATATTCCAAAAAAAAAATCCTAAAAATATCTAAAGCGATTCCATATATTTCAGTAAAATTTCTTAGAATTTCTTTAAGAACATTCACATAAAAATCAACCAAAGTCCAGCGAATTTCACTGGATTTTGGTTAATTTTTTTTGTGAATGTTCTTCAGAAACATTTTTAACATTTCTTTTTTTTTCCACCAAAAATGTTCAAAGATTTCTGAAAAATGTTGAAAATGTGGACATCAGAAGTTTCACTATGAAAATATATGTATTTTTTCCACATTATCAAACTTTAAAACAGGTTAATTTGACCTGCAGGACGACATGAGGGTTAAAACAAACAGAGCTCTGGTATCAGCAGATATCCTGGTTCAGGGATCGATCAGAGGTAAAACTGTGGGTTGGTCCTACTTACATGGCGGACCTGCTCGTTGCTGGTGGACGAGATGCTGGACTCGGCTTCGTCGGTCCGCTCCAGCCTCTCCGTCCTGCTGCTGCCCTCCTCCTGCTGGTTCTGGTTCTGGCTCTGGCTCTGGTTCTGGTTCTGCTGGAGCATCTGGCTGCCGTCCTCCATCTTGGTCTTCCAGAAGCGTCCCTCTCTCAGGAAGCGCTGGTAGACCTCCAGCTCCTCGCAGGCCTTCTTCCAGCCGTTGCTTCTCTTCACCTGCAGCTGCTGGACGCTCACCTTGATGTCCTGGATGTTGTCTGACGGGATCCAGGCTCTAAACCAACACAGGAAGCACTGAGAGGGTTCTTCTAGAGTTCTGAGCATCCAGACAGGTTCTACACACCCAGACTTTCTAGAGACTAAACCAGAGTTAACAGGAATGAAGACAGTTTAACATCCAGACCTTCTACAAACTGAACCTTCAGTCAGATTAACAGGTTGAAGGTGTTTCTATTTTCTCTGTAACTCAGACTTTCTGCCTCAGACTCACATTAAAGGAGGAGTTAAATATATCATGTGACTCTTCTACAGTAAACGGACCGATCATGTTCCTCCTTCAGTCAGCAGGTGGTTTCAATGGAGAACAACGAGGAACAGAAACATTTATGCAGGTAAAAAGCTGCTACTGATGCAGGACAGGAACGCTGATAGAAAACTGGTAAGAAACTTCCCCTCGAGGATCAATAAAACATTTATTTTATTGATCAAAGCAGCTGATTATTGATAGATGGAGATCTAGCCTCACAGCATCAGTTACCAATGGAGATCTAACTCCTCAGCATCAGTTACCATGGAGACCTAGCTCTATATCATCAGTTACCATGGAGATCTAGCTCCTCAGCATCAGTTACCATGGAGACCTAGCTCTATATCATCAGTTACCATGGAGACCTAGCTCCTCAGCATCAGTTACCATGATACCTAGCTCTATATCATCAGTTACCATTGGAGACCTAGCTCTATATCATCAGTTACCATGGAGATCTAACTCCTCAGCATCAGTTACCATGGATACCTAGCTCTATATCATCAGTTACCATTGGAGACCTAGCTCTATATCATCAGTTACCATTGGAGATCTAACTCCTCAGCATCAGTTACCATGGAGACCTAGCTCTATATCATCAGTTACCATAGAGATCTAGCTCCTCAGCATCAGTTACCATGGAGACCTAGCTCTATATCATCAGTTACCATGGAGATCTAGCTCCTCAGCATCAGTTACCATGGAGACCTAGCTCTATATCATCAGTTACCATGGAGATCTAACTCCTCAGCATCAGTTACCATTGGAGACCTAGCTCTATATCATCAGTTACCATGGAGACCTAACTCCTCAGCATCAGTTACCATGGATACCTAGCTCTATATCATCAGTTACCATTGGAGACCTAGCTCTATATCATCAGTTACCATGGAGACCTAGCTCCTCAGCATCAGTTACCATGGAGATCTAACTCCTCAGCATCAGTTACCATGGATACCTAGCTCTATATCATCAGTTACCATTGGAGACCTAGCTCTATATCATCAGTTACCATGGAGACCTAGCTCCTCAGCATCAGTTACCATGGAGATCTAACTCCTCAGCATCAGTTACCATGGATACCTAGCTCTATATCATCAGTTACCATTGGAGACCTAGCTCTATATCATCAGTTACCATGGAGATCTAACTCCTCAGCATCAGTTACCATGGATACCTAGCTCTATATCATCAGTTACCATTGGAGACCTAGCTCTATATCATCAGTTACCATTGGAGATCTAACTCCTCAGCATCAGTTACCATGGAGACCTAGCTCTATATCATCAGTTACCATAGAGATCTAGCTCCTCAGCATCAGTTACCATGGAGACCTAGCTCTATATCATCAGTTACCATGGAGATCTAGCTCCTCAGCATCAGTTACCATGGAGACCTAGCTCTATATCATCAGTTACCATGGAGATCTAACTCCTCAGCATCAGTTACCATTGGAGACCTAGCTCTATATCATCAGTTACCATGGAGACCTAACTCCTCAGCATCAGTTACCATGGATACCTAGCTCTATATCATCAGTTACCATTGGAGACCTAGCTCTATATCATCAGTTACCATGGAGACCTAGCTCCTCAGCATCAGTTACCATGGAGATCTAACTCCTCAGCATCAGTTACCATGGATACCTAGCTCTATATCATCAGTTACCATTGGAGACCTAGCTCTATATCATCAGTTACCATGGAGACCTAACTCCTCAGCATCAGTTACCATGGAGACCTAGCTCTATATCATCAGTTACCATTGGAGATCTAGCTCCTCAGCATCAGTAAATAAAGTTCCAGCAGACCACTATGCTGACTCATGAGACCGTGATGGAGCTGACCTCTGGTGCTGGTGTCCAAAGAAGCGGACGTCCACCTGGTTGTCCTCCCTCTGGAGCACCTTGGCTGGCCAGTAGCCGAAGCCCTTCATCTTGGCCCAGACCAGGTCGTGGCTGGGACTCTGGAGACACAGAAGATCAGATGTTTGGTCAACATGACAGAGTTTGATCAGCTGCTTCAGTACAACGACCGTCTGCACAGCTCCACGGGGCAGTGGAACATCTGCTGGAACATTAACTGGGACATCTGCTGGGACATCAACTGGAACATCTGCTGGAACATTAACTGGAACATCTGCTGGAACATTAACTGGAACATCTGTTGGAACATTAACTGGAACATCTGCTGGAACATCTGCTGGAACATTAACTGGAACATCTGCTGGAACATCTGCTGGAACATTAACTGGAACATTAACTGGAACATCTGCTGGGACATCAACTGGAACATCTGTTGGAACATTAACTGGAACATCTGCTGGAACATCTGCTGGAACATTAACTGGAACATCTGCTGGAACATCTGCTGGAACATTAACTGGAACATTAACTGGAACATCTGCTGGGACATCAACTGGAACATCTGTTGGAACATTAACTGGAACATCTGCTGGAACATTAACTGGAACATCTGCTGGAACATCAACTGGAACATCTGCTGGAACATCTGCTGGAACATTAACTGGAACATCTGCTGGAACATCTGCTGGAACATTAACTGGAACATTAACGAACATCTGCTGGGACATCAACTGGAACATCTGTTGGAACATTAACTGGAACATCTGCTGGAACATTAACTGGAACATCTGCTGGAACATAAACTGGAACATCTGCTGGAACATTAACTGGGACATCTGCTGGGACATCAACTGGAACATCTGCTGGAACATTAACTGGAACATCTGCTGGAACATTAACTGGAACATCTGCTGGAACATTAACTGGAACATCTGCTGGAACATTAACTGGGACATCTGCTGGGACATCAACTGGAACATCTGCTGGAACATTAACTGGAACATCTGCTGGAACACTAACTGGAACATCTGCTGGAACATTAACTGGGACATCAACTGGAACATCTGCTGGAACATCAACTGGAACATCTGCTGGAACATTAACTGGAACATCTGTTGGAACATTAACTGGAACATCTGCTGGAACATCTGCTGGAACATTAACTGGAACATCTGCTGGAACATTAACTGGAACATCTGTTGGAACATTAACTGGAACATCTGCTGGAACATCTGCTGGAACATTAACTGGAACATCTGCTGGAACATTAACTGGAACATCTGCTGGAACATTAACTGGAACATCTGCTGGAACATTAACTGGAACATCTGCTGGGACATCAACTGGAACATCTGCTGGAACATTAACTGGAACATCTGCTGGAACATTAACTGGAACATCTGCTGGAACATTAACTGGAACATCTGCTGGAACATTAACTGGAACATCTGCTCTGTTAAACATCAACAGAAAGGTTTCCAGATGTGGACCTGGTGGACATTAGAGCTGAGAGACGTCATCTATCATCTCATTATTTATTTACTCATGATCGTCTTCAGCATCCTGAACCTTCTAAACTCTGGTTTCCTCTCGTCTCCTGCTGTGGTTTTAGGTCTCATTTCTGTCCTGTCTTCATGTTTTGTAGCTCAATGTCTTGATTTTAGCAGTCTGTGTCTCATTTAGATCGTTTACTGTCATTTTTTTGTCGCACTTCTGCCAATTTGTCTTGATTTTGCCGTTTTGTGTCATTTTTTTGTCTCATTTTTGTCACTGTCCCATTTTGTTGGTTTTTTGGGCGTTCTGAGGTTTGTTTGTGTCATTTTTTGTTGCTTTCTGTCGTGTTTTGTGTCTTGTTTGCCAATTTTGTGTCATTTTGCCCTGTTTTTTGTTGTTTTCTGTCCCACGTGTAGTTTTATGTCGCGCTTCTCTCGCTTTGTCTTGTTTTTTACGCTTTGTGTCTCATTTTTTATGTTTTGTGTCTTGTTGGTGGTCATGTTTTCTCCTCATCCTGTAGATGTTTTTCTATCTCTGTGTTTCCTCTCCAGATGTTCCACCATGCTGAATGAATCTCCAACAACTTCTCAACTGCATCATGTCATGTGATGTTGGGAAAGTTTTTTACTCTTTGTGGTAGTTTTTTTTGTTTTTTTTGTTGTCTTTTCTGGTATTTCAGGTTTTTTTGGGACAGTTTTGTCTCCTTTCTGTTGTTTTGCGTCTCATTTTGGTCATTTTGTGTCTGTCATTTTTTGTTGTTTTCTGTCTTGTTTGTGCATTTTGTGTCATTTTGTCTTGTTTTTTGTTGTTTTGTGTACCATTTGTGTCATTTCATCTTGTTTAATTGCGTTGTCCCATTTTTGTAATTTTGTGTCTAATTTTTGTCATTTTATGTCTTGCTTCTGTCACCTTGTCTTGTTTTTTTTGCCCTTTTGTGTCATTTTTTGTCCTCGTTTTTGTCATTTTGTGTCATTTGGGTCGTTTCATAACATTTTTTTTACGTTTTGTGTCTTGTTTTGTGGCCATACCGTCTCCTCATCCTATAGATGTTGTTCTATCTCCATGTTTCCTCTCTCCTCTGCTCATCATCTGTAGATGTTTCTCCATGCTGGATGGATCTCCAACAACCTGCTCCTCTGGTCTGGTTCTGCTGCATTTATTTATTCATCCAGTAGCTTTGGTTTTACTCTCATTCATTTTTAACAAGTTTTGGAACATTTAGAATCATTTTTTCAACCATTCCGCACAGATTTGTGCCATTTTAGACAGTCTTTAAGTCATTTTTGCACATTTTTTTGCACAAATTTAGGTCATTTTGGACAAATTTTGAAGCATTTAGATTTTTTTTTTTTTTTAAACAACTGCTGGCAGGTTTGTGCCATTTTTTAGTCATTTAAAGTGACTTAATGTAATTTCAGACAGTTTTTGAGTCATTTTTGACCATTTTACACTGATTTTGCACACATTTATGCCTTTTTGGATGAATTCTGAGTCATTTTGAATATGAATAATTACAGGTGTAGAAGATGTTTCACCATGCTGGATGGATCTCCGGCTACTCTCAGCTGAGTCGGTCACAGCTTCATGTTTACACCAAAGAATGCAGATGTTTTTAGAATCTGGTAGAAATGATGTATTTTGGACAAATCTTCTAAAGGAGCCATGAAAAATAAAGTAACTGTCAGGATTTTAAGGAGACAGATGTTAACTCAAGCTGATAATCCCACAGTTCTCTTAGTCTGGCTGACAAACAGTGTGACTTCTGAACATCAGAGGGTTAAATCAGAGGAAAAACAGTCAGAAATCCAGTTTGTACTCACACAGGGGTAACAGAACCAGTTGTCGGGTCGAGCGTTGGACAGGTAGAAACAGTTCTTACACAGCAGCAGCTCATTCAGCTGGAAGACAGAAGGAGGACAGATTTATCAGGACACGTCTCAGATTCAGGAGGTTTTTACCCTGAAAGCTGGAGATAAAAGCGTCATACCTCGTGACACGTGTCGCTGAAGAGCAGCCGAGCGATCTCCGCCTGGTCGCTGTGGACTGGAACAGACCAGGATAAAGTTAGAGGAAAAACTCAAACCATCAGAAACACGGTGAGAGACGACTGCAGGACTGGTTTAATCAACATAAACATCAGGTGGAGCAGCGACTTTACAAACGGGAGGAAGAAGAGTTTTTAACCATCACAGCCTTTATAAAACAGTATTTTAATGGATATTTAACCATCACAGCCTTTATAAAACAGTATTTTAATGGATATTTAACCATCACAGCCTTTATAAAACAGTATTTTAATGGATATTTAACCATCACACCCTTTATAAAACAGTATTTTAATGGATATTTAACCATCACACTCTTTATAAAACAGTATTTTAATGGATATTTAACCATCACAGCCTTTATAAAACAGTATTTTAATGGATATTTAACCATCACAGCCTTTATAAAACAGTATTTTAATGGATATTTAACCATCACACTCTTTATAAAACAGTATTTTAATGGATATTTAACCATCACAGCCTTTATAAAATATTTAATGGATATTTAACCATCACACCCTTTATAAAACAGTATTTTAATGGATATTTAACCATCACACCCTTTATAAAACAGTATTTTAATGGATATTTAACCATCACACCCTTTATAAAACGGTATTTTAATGGATATTTAACCATCACAGCCTTTATAAAACAGTATTTTAATGGATATTTAACCATCACACCCTTTATAAAACGGTATTTTAACAGATATTTAACCATCATACTCTTTATAAAACAGTATTTTACCAGATATTTAACCATCATACTCTTTATAAAACAGTATTTTAATGGATATTTAACCATCACATCCTTTATAAAACGGTATTTTAACAGATATTTAACCATCACACCCTTTATAAAACGGTATTTTAACAGATATTTAACCATCATACTCTTTATAAAACAGTATTTTACCAGATATTTAACCATCATACTCTTTATAAAACAGTATTTTAATGGATATTTAACCATCACACAGGGATGATCTTGCAGTAGATGCAGAGTTTTGGGCTCTGAGGATCGTTTTCTTGAGGTTTTCCAGCTGTCAGGAACATTTTAGGGGTTTTAAGCTAAAACTTGTTTATTTCCTGCATATCATGAAGTTTATTCTACCAATCTGAAACTTCTTTTCATTAACCACAATTAGAAAAAAGCAGAATTCCTCATTTCTGATTATTATCTTCATAAACGTAGTGTTTAATGTGTATAAATGTGATTAATCCTCACCTCCGTACAGGATGGCAGTGTTGTGCACAATCAGCTGAGTGTCTGCTTTAAACTCCTCGAAGCTTTTATATTTTCCTTCAGACAGATTCTGACAGAAAAAAACAGACAGGAAGTTGTTAAGAACTGCAGTTTGGAGTTTTTTCACAGAAAACATTCACATATAAGGATCTGAAATGTGTGATTAATCAGAAAACATTCACATGTGTATATATATATATATATATATATATATATATATATATATATATATATAAAGTAAATAAATAAAAAAAATATATATAAATATATAAATAAAAGATTCAAATTTAGTTGTGTGATGGCTTGGCTCTTTTGTAGGCCAAGCCATCACACAACTAAATTTGAATCTTAGAAAGAGGTGAATGGTTGTGATGTGGAACGATGGTCCAGCCTTCAGTTGTCCCACGTGGTGTATGGTCACTTGTCCTTGCCAGCATTTCTCCTTGAATCTTCGTGATAGTGATTCTGTTTGGAGTTGTGTTGCTATGTTTTGTGTTTGTTGTTTTACTCACCTGCAAAGCTAATTTCCCTCAGGGGACAATAAAGATAATTGAATTGAATTGAATATGAGGAGCTGAAATGTGTGATTAATCAGAAAATATTCATATTTAAGGAGCTGAAATCTCCTTAAATGTGAATATTTTCTGATTTCTTTCCTCTGTTACAGCAAATATTCACATTTAAGGAACTGAAGTCACAGAATTTTGTTTTCATTAGAAATAACTCAAAAAAGTTGATGATTAATTTGACAGTTGGCTATTAATTGATTAATCAGTCGGTCGCTACGGAAACATATCAACACAAAACAGCAACGTTTTCATGTTCTCTGCAGAAAATCCTCCTACTTACTGCTAAATCATGACTTTACACTCAACTAAATTCATACTTAAATATTAAAATTAATGATCCATCAGCTGCTTGGTCTAAAATGTCAGAAAATGATGAAAAATGTGGATCAGAGTTTCCTCAAGATGTTCAGTTTAACATCCCAGAGGACAGAAAACAGAAAATATTCACTTTTTGGTTGGTGAGTTTGAACATTTTCTATGTGAATTTCAAAATAAAACGTTAAATTATTGCAGTAAAATAACTTCACAACATGTGCAGACTGTTTCTTTCTGCACAAAACGGTGGCAAATTCAAAAAATAAACTGCTCTAAATAAAGACTTCCACAATTGTGTTGTAAGAAAAACCTTAAAATGACAAAAAAAACCAAAACTCTATGGAGGTGAACAAAAACAGATAAAACATGGAGGGTTCACCCAATTCTTTATCTTTAGTAGATTTAATGACAGTTTTACCTTCATATTATGAATATTTTCAGACTTAAAGGTGGTTTTATAGCATTTTTAATAGCATTTTTTTTAAAACGATCATGCAGGAATTATAAAGTTCTAAGTAAAAAGAATCTGAAATGTTCCAAATGTGCCTAAAAAGTACAAATATTTGTTTTCTTTTTGACTTTTGTGGTTTTATACATGAAAACTGCAAATTAAATAGAAGCAGAATCTTTATTTTTTTGAGTGAATCCAAGTTTAAAACAGACTACAGAGAAAGAAATCCAGAAATATTCTGCTTTGGATTGATTTTTCTACAAAAACTTTGACTTCCTGTTTAAAAAAAACAAAAACAACTTAAGCTGCATTTAAAATCTGAATTCTCTCCTAGAGGTCATCTCCTGGATGCTGAAGGTCTACATCTCTAGATCTCAAATTCTGTTTTTCTAAAGCCAAAAAAAAACCCAGCTTGTTATTGAGCATTTAAAACAAATAGTTGGACACCAGGAGGAGTTTTATGAGAGCAGGATGTCAACAAAGGAGTAGAAATGACGTTAAAAATCCAGAAACTGATGTAAATTTACCTCCTGGATGTTGGTGACGTCCAGAGCGGTGTGGATCAGCCGTCGGTACATCGGATGTTTAGTGTCTTTGCCTTTTTTGTTCAGGTCCACGGCCTGGAACAAGATTGAAGAGACAAAATGAGATCTAAAACCACTTTATGGTGAAGAACGAGACGTAACGATGAGGAAGGGTCCATAAAAACACAACCACATCTAAGAAAAACCAACCAGAACCTCCTCAGACCATCTGGTTCTTCATCTCCAGTAACTTTATCAATGATCAGAGTTCTACCTTCATACTGGCAATATTTCCAGAGTTCCAGGTCCTTGAAGTCCATAGAGGAGACTACCAGAACTCAGATGTGTTTCTCCTCCTAAATGTCATGGTTCTATCTGTTGGACTGATGAAGTTCTGAGGCTCAGAAATGATGGGAAAAGTCCATTAAAAAGTGATAAATCTGGATCCTCCTCTATGAACTTCAAGGACCTGGAATGTTCTGAGACTATAGACTGGAAGCAGGAAAGGAGAACGTCCTCTGGAGAAAGTTCTAGACTAGACCTACCGACAACTGTAGGTCTACTCTAGAACTTTCTCCAGGGGACGTTCTCCTCTATGGACTTCAAGGACCTGGAACTCTGGAAAGATTCCCAGTATGAAGGTAGAACTCTGATTATTGATAGAGTTACTGTGGATGAAGAACCAGATGAACTTTAGGAAGAGCTGGTTGACTCTATCTGGACTCTTCTCTGTTCTGATGAGAGAAAGAACCAGAAACTTCTCGATAAACTCTGATTTTATCAGAGTAAAGCGACCCTCACCCTCTCCTTCATCCGCTGGACGATGAAGCGCAGGTATTTACTCATCTCCTGTTTGTTCAGGTTCTTCTTTTTACTCCCCTGAAAGAAACAGAGTTGTGGTCAGATGCAGAAACCAGGAAGGTCCACAGACTCTAGTTTTCATCCTCTACACACAGCAAAAATATTGATTCTTCTTAACCATTCATCTACCCTTAATCTAAAAAAATATACATAAAAATATAAATATAAATATATAATAAATAAAAATATACTATAAACTAAAAATATACATATAACTAACAATATCAACTATATAAAAATAACAATTATAATAAAATACCAAACCATAACCCCAAAATACCCAAACCCAATACAATAAATACCAAAAATACCTCTAAAATACAAAATATACCCCTAACAATACTCAACAACAATAAAAATAATAATAACAACCAAAATAAACCAACAAATAACCCAAATATAACTATAATAAATAATAAAATACCTAAAATCCCTTAAAATATACCAATAAAAAAACAAACCCCCCCCAAAACAAAAACCCCCCTAAAAAAAAATAAAACCCCAAAAAACAAAAAAACCCCCCCCCCCCCCCCAAACCCCAAAAAAACAAAACCCCCCCCCCCCCCCCCCCCCCCCCAAATATTATTTAATAACCCCCCCCCCCCCCCCCCCCCCCCCCCCCCCCCCCAATCCCCCCCCCCCCCCCCCCCCCCCCCCCCTAAACATTTTTTATATTTTTTGGGGTTTTGTGTCTTGTTTTTGTTTCATGTCTCATTTTTGTCATCTTGTATCTCGTCTTTGTCATTTTGTGTCTTGTTTTTGTCATTTTGTCTCATTTTCGTCGTTTTGTCTCGTTTTTGTTGTTCTGTGTCTCGTTTTTATAGTTTTGTGTCTCGTTTTTGTCTTTACGCGTCTCGCTTTTGTCGTCTTGTCTTGTTTTTGTCGTATTGTGTCTCTTCGTGTTTTTTCTGCGTAGTTTTGTGTCTCTTGGTGTTTATTCTCAGTATTTTTGCGTATCTCTACCAGTGTTTCCTCCAGGATTTTTTCCAGCAGCAGCGGCAGGCTCTCTGGGAGCCGTGGCAACTCGACAGCAGATTTTACTTGTACAACCTATTTATTGAATGTCCAGTTGAAAATGGCTTTTTAAAGGCTGAATGGAAATATATATATATAGATTTGAACAAGCTCGTGAAAATGCAGTCAGCTGTTACATCAGGGAGTGTAGATATTAGCTGAATGCTATCAATAGTTTACTCACGTTAGCGACACTGACTTGGCACTGGGTCCAATCAACTGACGCTACCGATATGCTACATAACGTTAGCTGGACATCAATATTTAGAGAATGTCTGTTTAACTTGTAGAATCTATTATGAGTTATCTTAAGATAATAACTTTTCTCCGGTAAGTCGCTGTCCTATTTTCCAAGACGTCACTGACCTGGAGCCTGGATGCTTGATGTGACGTCACTTTCAAGGCCATGCTCTCGCGAGTAATTAACGACGTATCAGAGAGTAGATACTGAACGAGATTGTTATCTGTAGTTTACCTTAGTACTCACTAGAACCTGACACAGTGCAGAACTCTGCTGTGAAAGTGGAGACATGCGGCAGTGGGGTATTTACGACAGTAACGGGGCTCCAGACTGCGACTAAATGGTCGCATTTTGCCACTACAATTTGAGACGGCGCGAGTAAATTTTTCATGTACTCCTGCATGTGTGAGATTTTTAAAAATTATTATTAAATATTTTTTGTTGCTGACAAACTTCTACTCCACACTTCAGCCCAGTAGCTGACAGTAATGTGCAAATGAGCTGGTTTGCCAACCGACATTAACTCCAAAGAAGAAGAAAGGAGACGAACACCAAAGAAGAAGAAGGCGGGCTGATGTGTGTGAGAGCGGGGGGAGAATGACGGTGAAGCTCCTGATGTTTCACAAAGCTTTATGTACATTCAGCCGTCAGCCTTATTTTGAACACAAATTCACCTTTCTGTCCTTCACTCCTTTCTTCAGGAAACATCAGAGCTCGTCTCCATTCCAGCTGCTTCTAAGTTTAGACACATCCTTTGCTAGACAGCAACAGCTGGAACCATTTTCTTTCATCTTTATGGGAATTTTCGGACTTTTCGGCAGCGTCTTCATCATGTCAAGAAACCGCTTCTTAGATAAATACTTAACTGTGCCGCTGGAATGGTGACAAAATAAAAGCCCATAACATTAAAAATATGTCTTCAAAATAAAAGCATGGAGGGAACGATTATTTTAACACTAGCAAAACAAAGGCTTGCCAAAATTGACGAACTGATCTACAGACCTTTATAAGAGTAATTTACACGTGATTTGATATAAATACATAACATGCACATGCATAACACATGCATGTGCTCAGCACAAGGTCATTTTTTATTAAAGATTTCATCCATTGGAAATGATACGTCAACTGAGCAGCCTTGGAGGAGTACTGCCCTCTCTGAGTACTTTTCTAGTTATGTTGTGTCAACTGCTGCACAATAAAATGTGAATTGAAAACATTATAGTTTCTGCATTTATTGTTCAAGTATTTTGAAAATGAGAGGAAATGTGAATATTTACTTTGCAAGTCGATTTTGGTATGCGCCCCTAAATTTTCTGCTTGCGCTCCTAAAATTTTAAGTTAGGGGCCACTGTGCTCCTGGGAAAAAAAGTTAGTCTGGAGCCCCGTAACAACAAAAAAAAGAAATTTGAAGGAGCGGCAGCTAGGATACAGGAATGGTGGGCTGCCGCTGCTGAATGAATGTAGAGGAAACACTGTCCCTACCATTGTTTAATCAGTTTGACATGTAAGTTAGATAAACGTGTTCACAGGTCTGTTTCTCTAAAATGATGGACTCATTCTGGATGCTGCTGAACTTTTCTCCAAGGTTTGATGGGACCATCCAGTGGACCTGCAGATTAAAACATCACCTACCCTGCAGGCCACACACTGCCAGTGAGAGCCTCCGTCTCGGGGCTTACACTCCTCCGACAGACACTTGAGGTGATAAACCCGGAAGCAGTTGTCGCAGGTGAGGACGTCGCCGGGCAGGTGACACTCAAAGCAGTACCAGTCGTGGCTCTCGGCCTCCCAGTCCTGCAGCCGAGACAGAGCAGAGACAAGTCTGGGTGACCCCCCCCTCCAACCCGCCTCCACAGCAGGGGAGGAAACCTTCAGTCCGTCCTCCTCTAGAGGCCAACAGATCTGTGGCCTATCGGCTCTGACTCGTCCTCACGTCTACCGGCTCTAACGGCTGTCTCGGAGTTAAATATATTTAACTCTCTGAACTTTTTCCTCACAGGAAACACACAGAAGACTCTAAAACCTGAAATTAAAAAACATTTTCTCTCTGTGTTACAACCCAACAAACCCTGCTACTGCAGAGACAATAGACATCCCATACAACAATCAAATCTGACACAACCTCCAACAGAACCTCCTCATAACATCTGGTTCTTCATCTCCAGGAACTTTATTAATGATCAGAGTTCTACCTTCAGACTAGGAATATTTCCAGAGTTCCAGGTCCTTGAAGTCCAGAGAGGAGAACGTCCCCTGGAGAAAGTTCTAGAGCAGACCTAGAGTAGTAGGTCTACTCTAGAACTTTCTCCGGTTGTCGGTAGGTCTACTCTAGAACTTTCTACAAGGGACGTTCTCCTCTATGGACTTCAAGGACCTGGAACTCTGGAGATATTCCCAGTATGAAGGTTTGATCATTAATAAAGTTATTGGACATAGAAAAGATTGAGGCTCTGATTTAATCTAATGAAATGATGAATTCTATCTCAGCTGACTGAATACTTCCAGATCTGATAGTGACTGGAATATTTAGGAACTCTCCAGGACTGAAACTCCACAGAACTAAACTTCTCCAGATGTAAACGTCCAGCCATGAAGCTCAGGTTATTAATCCTAACTGTGGACAGAAACATCTCCCCTTCCAGAAACACCCACAAAGACACGACACTTCTGTTCCCTGGTGAAGCAGGAACACTGAGATCGTCCAGACGTGAATCCAAACAGATCAGTTCCATCCTCAGTCTGAACCTGAATCTGAACATCTGCATCTCCAGCTGCTAAAACCATCTAAGGGTTAATGGTGTGAATTTATGGCTCCATCTGACGGCTGATTAGATGTCAGACAGACTTCTGTTTGTTTGCTGAAGAACATCAGATGATAACCGGCCTTTAGAGACACATTCAGCTTTAACAGAGGGAAATACATTCACAAAGAAGACTGGTTTCCATTAAAGGCTTGGACTCGTCCTGCTCCTCTACTCACAGTCTGGACCGACTCGGTGGGAGATCAGCCCAGTCGTGACTGAGTGCAGCTCAGTGAAAGCCAGAATAAAGAGATGAAGAACTACCTCTCTGGATCTAATCATTTAAAACTGTCTCACAGGAGAACCTTCCTGGATTTCCTAAATAAAGCGACTCCTCTGTAAACACTGGGATCTACAGTGCCTCGGGTCAGACGGGTCTGAACACGTCCAGGACTCACTCAGACCTTCAGAGGGAGGTTCTGCTGCTCAGAGACTCCTATTTAGACAGCAGAAGATAGTTTGGTTCTAGAGAAGAGACGATGCATCTTCAGAACCACGTTTGTTTTAGATTTATTCTTTACTTAATTTAACTCTTCTAGTCCACAATCACTGGAAAAACTGAACTCTGTACAGTTCAGGATGAAATGAACCTGGGAAAACCCAAAGAATAAACATTTAATTCTACAAATAGGTTGACAGAAAGTTGTACTTTGACTGGATCAATCCTTCAGAACGACAAGTACTCAGACAGAAAGTAGGACTTTGGGTTGAATAAAACTGTTACAAAGAAGTTATGGTTCAAAAGTTATATTCCACTCAAAATACTACTTTCTGTCAATGTATGTATAGTTTTAAAGGACTGATCCACTTAAAATACCTTTCTGTGTTCAAGTGCACGTACTTAAAAGTATGTAAGTAAATAAGTTGTGATTTTACAGATTTATTCCATCCAAAACACTATTTTAAGTATGACATTTTCAGAATAAAGGGTTGGTAAACTGAATGAAAGCCTGCGTTTCTGGATCGTCTGATCATGTTCGCTATCATGCCTCAACAGTCAACAAACATCCAGCTGATTCAGAACTGTTAAAAAAAAAGGGATCATTTTACAACCTCGATTCAGTCTGATCTGACTCGAGGCTGAGAGTTTAAAAGACGTTTTCTGGAATTTGTTCTTAGTTATTCTAAATATTCCTGAGTACAACATCAGCTGGACTGAATCCAGACAACCTTTTGACATCCTAACTAACAATACTAACCACAACCCTAACCACCCTACGAAACCTACTAAACATAACTCTACAAACCCCAATCCTACTGATTCTAACCCTACTAACTGATGTCATCTTATAGCATGTCCATTTAGACATGCACTAACGCCCCCTAACCTTAAACCTACTAACCCAAGTAACCCTAACGCTATTAACCATAATGTTATTTACCCTAACCCTATTTACCCTACTTACCCTACTAACCCTAACCCTACTAACCCTAAAAACCCTAACCCTACTAACCCGACTAACCCTACGCTACTAACCATAACCCTATTAACCCTACTTACCCTAACTCCAACCCTACTAACCCTATTAACCCTACTTACCCCAACTCCAACCCTACTAACCCTATTTACCCTAACCCTACAAACCCTAACGCTATTAGCCCTACTTACCCAAACCCTACTAAGCCCAATCCTACTAACCCTCACCCTACTAACGCTACTAACCCTACTAACTTGTGTCATCTCATAGCATGTCCATTTAGACATGCACTGACGTCCCCTAACCCTAACGCTATTAAACCTACTTACCCTACTAACCCTAACCCGACTACCGCTAATGCTACTAACCCTACTTACCCTACTAATTCTAACTCTACTAACATAACCCTACTAATCCTAATAACCCTACCCCTACTAACCCTAACCCTACCAACCCTAACCCTACTTACCCTACTACCCATAACCCGAACCCTATTAACCCTGACCCTAACCCTACTCATCCTAACCTTACTAACCCTAACAGCGCTGAACACAGCGAATGACAGCTAACCTGAAGAACCACACACATTTCCACGGTTCCATCCACCAAACATGAAGAGAAACAGAAAGTAAAGCATGCCAGACAGGAGTAAAGACCACAGCAGAACACACGGTCCTGAGAACTACCACTACCAACACACTACAAACTCACAAATGGGTTATTCCGTCCCAACCCATCAGCAGCTCCCATTCACTTCAAACTCTGGATGATTCCAAATACTATCCGTGAAATTCTACATCAACATATCAAATACTCTGAGACTTTAAGCTGAATTTTTTAAATCACCAATCACACTTTCATCAGGTTTATTCTCATTTAGATCCGAGTCTGTTCAACAACATCTGAGGAAGTATTAAAGATAAAAACCTGAAAGTTAATCCGTTATTTCTCATCATGACACTGATTCAGAATCTATAATATTGGACAGTAGATCAGTAATATCTGATTATGGAGGAGTTGAAATGTGAAACACATTGAATTTGTTGTGAAAGTTCCATCTTTGAGCTTCGTTTCTGAACCCGATGCAGCTTCATGTCACAATAACACTAAACAAATATAATACTTAATATGAAATACTGGCTCACAGAAATGACAGGAAAGTTATTTTAGTTGAACTTTAATAACAGATTGAGTAAATATAACAAGTTGTACCACAAAGACACAAACACTAGTCGATATTCTGAAAGCTCAGGATTTTTTTTTTTTTAATTTCTGTGATCAAATATTTAATTTTTAAGTATTCTACATGTTGAGTTTCATATTATTGTGACCTACAGCTACATGTGTTTCAGAAAATATCAATGGTTGACTTCTGCATTATCAGTTTATTTATTATTGAGCTCTAAGATGGAACTTTTCATGATATCTTCAATATTTTTTTCATCTTTCAACTGCCCCTTAATCAAAGATTATTTGATATGAACTTGAAACAAATTAAATTTCACAAATGTCTTTATAAATATCCATATTTTATGATACAAATCAGAGATAAAATTATGTCTTTCTGGTGCTTTAGTGACTTGAAAAATTCCAAAATGACACTAAATTTGTGAATAAAATGGGACAAAATTGACCTTAAATTACTAAGGACAAGGACTAAAAACTTGAGTAAAATTACATGAATCCTGTTTTTTCATATTGATTATTCATCTACTGTCTGATATTCCAGATCCTGGATCAATGTCATGATGAATAACAGAGACGTTCCTCAGATGTTGTTGTTCAGACTCAGGTTTAAATGTGAGAAGAAGCAAAACAGCAGAAATTTTCTAAAAGCTACGTTTATCTCAGAAAGTATTTAATACATCAAGTCAAAACTTGCCACATACTTGAATAAGTGTAAATGTTTTATTTCAGTTTGAGGTGAACCGGGAGGTGAGCGGACTCTAAACTCTTTGGGAGGGAATGACCCAGATGCTTGCTACCAACCTGCGGCTCTGCTAGCATTGCTTGTCATCTCACACCAGAGGACAGAAGACTCTGCTTTACAATTGACCTTTGACTCTGTCGGTCTTTGGGCTAAACTAGGTGAGACTTTGTGTTTTAAGTCAAGCAACGGCACACCTGTAGATGAGTAGCGAGCACGTGGTTCGTCAAGGTCACGGATCACTTCCGCAAGAAATGCGGCCGCGTGGACGCAGCGCTGCAACAGACCTTCATGAAGCTTTTTACAGCATCAGGTGGCATCTGGAGGTGACTTCCTGCTTCCACCTGACTTAAAGGTGCAGCGTCACACGGTGCCGGAGGACTGGATCCTCCCACACCGACCAGAACCAGAACTCTGGTGAGCTTTTCTGCTTCAAAAGGTTCAGTCCAATCCCTGACTGCACTGCATGTGGCCGGACCCATTTCTCACAGAATGATGTTAGTCGAGAGGGGGAAAGATGAGGGTATCAGATGGAGAACAAACCCTGGATTAGAAGAACAAAGCAGCCCTTACCTTGCTTCCCTCGGCTTTCGGCTCCTGTGATTGCAAGTGATTCAGAGAGGAGTGTTTAAAAGTGCTGCAGCGACAATGACCTGGGCTCCACTGGACACCAGAGTCAACCATCACAGTGCATGTTCCCGCCACAAACCCTTCTCTGGGTTAACTGACCACAACATTTCAGCTAAAACATCTGTACATGAGCGTAAACTCAGAAAGAAGACAGGAAACACAGATCAGATTTAGTTCCGAGTTTACTTATTTGAGACACAAACTAAGTTCTGGAAATTATTCGGGCTGAATTTTGAGAATTTCATGTTTTCAGAGCTGGAATTGGGAAAAAAATGTGACTCCATTTTCAAGGTTCAGCATCTCCAGAAATAAAACTAACAGCCATGAAATGTGGTGAGAACAGACAGAATAGTTTCATCAGAATCATTGAATGGATCCAGCAGAGGACACAGTTTCATTATCGGTCCTCGGAAATGGAAAAAATTACAAAATTTTCAAATGACTGTGGTATTATGTCTCCATAAAGATCCTTTAAGTATTTATCTATGGATGGATCCGTATTTCTACTAAAATCCAGTCTTTGGTCCACATTTCTCCAACTGTTGAGGCCCTAACATCAGTAGAATCTGATGTGTTAAAGTCTGACCAGACAAGGTTCCAGTTTTTAGATATTTTTGATATGAAATCTGTCCAAAATGACTCAAAATTTGCCCAAAATGATTAAGGATTTGTCAAAAAAAAAAATGAATAAAGTATGTCCAAAGTACTTCAAAACCATCCAAAATGATGATAAATGAATAACTATTGGTCCTCAAAAGGGGGGGGAAAAAAGTAAAATATTCACACCCGTATAGTATAACATCTCCAGAAAGGTCCTCTAAGTGTATATCTATGGATGGATCCATATTTCTACCAAAATACAGACTTTGGGCGACAATTGAACAAAGATAACTTAAATCTTGCCTGAAATCTGCTCTTTTTCTTTTCTTTCCACGATGCAGGATCAATAAAGGTTCTATCTATCTATCTATCTATCTATCTATCTATCTATCTATCTATCTATCTATCTATCTATCTATCTATCTATCTATCTATCTATCTATCTATCTATCTATCTATCTATCTATCTATCTATCTATCTATCTATCTATCGGTAACTTGTCCACAATAAGATAAAGTTGGTCCAAAATGACCAAAATTGTCCCCAAAATAATTAAAATCCATGCAAAGAACGACAAAGATTAGCGTAAATTACTCGAATTTGACCAAAACAACAATAATGATTACTAGTTCTTGAAACCGTAAAAAGTGCAGACTTTAAATCAAAGGTGGTGTTGTATCTCCATAAAGTTCCTGTAAGTGTCTATATATGGATGAGTACATATTCAGCTGAGTAAACTAAGCCTCATATGTTGTTAAACTTCGATATGAACCACCTTGTAACTCCAACATCTAGACCTCTATGAACTCCAGGTTCTGGTTCCTACCAATGAGTCCACATCAACAATTAGTCTAATTCTATTCTACTGATGTTCGAGCCTCAACAGTTGGAGAAATGTTGACCAAAGATTGGATTTAGTAGGAAAGAGGAAATATGGAGCTTGAAAATTTTGCTTTTTTTTTTATTTTCAAGACCAAAAAATAAAATAAAATTTACTGTCATTTTGGACAATCTTTTTTTGTTTTGGACACATTTTTAGTCATTCTTAATGAGATTCAAGCTATTTCCGACAATTCTAAGTCATTCTAAACAGGTACTTTTAGCATTACATGTGGCTACATCCAAATATATATATATATAAATAAAAAAATACCACACTGGTTGGAAATTTCTGCATCATTTTCCATTTTTAAGGGCCAGTATTTAAAAACGTGTCCTCAGCTGGATCCAGTCAGTCATTTGGAAACTACTCTGTTCTCACCAAAGTTCACAGCTGAAAATGGCTTCACAGGTTTTTTTTTTTTGTTTGTTTTGTTTTTAAAGGTGGAAAATAGAAAACTTCCCAGGTTTGAAAACATGGAATTCCCAAAATGCAGCCAAAATATTTGACAGAGCTTAGTTTTAGTGAACAAACTAGCAAACTCTGAGCTGAATCTGAGAGAGATGCTGTTTTTACGGGATTCAGGTTTAGTCTCCCACCATCATTATTCTCTCATCAGTCATGTGTGTTTGTCTGCATCTTTTCTGTCTCCTGCATCACTAATGATCTGTGGCAGGTTAAAGGCTGAAGCTGTCGGTGGTACTACAGTAAATATGTGTTCCTCCATAAAGTGTCCTTTGAGTTAGAGGAGATAAAGACATGAGGATTCTCTGCAGAAACCCTGAAACAGCATCTGAGCTGCTCCTCACGACTACCAGGGGAAATCAAACCAGGACTTCCCCTGGAAAGAGGAAAAGATTAAAACGCTGCAGAGAGCTGTCAGAGTTTCATCGTTTTAAATGAACTAATTACTGAAGAGACTCTTCCCTCTTTATTCTGCATCAATCCTGAATGTGGTGAAACAGTTAAAACTAATAACTCTGCTGACGTTGTGTCCACACTGTGAGCAACATGTCAAACATCTGAGAACGTCCTCCTGATCAGTGAAGCTACCAGGAGACCAACACTGACTGCTCTGTTACTGCTCACCTTCTCATTCATCAATAAGCAGGGAGAAGAGGATGGCACTAAATTCTTCATTTACAGGTATTATCCAAAGACACAAATGTCCAAATACAGGAAGTCCTCGGCTGACATCAGAGCTCCGTTCCCATGAAACAGCTTAGGTCGATTTTCGCCGTAAGTCGGAACTCCAGAGAAAACGCAAACAAAGTCGTTCTGTGCATCACGATATGGATCAGTTCTTCATGAATACCAACGACTTTCATGCATGTATGAATCATTTTACTAGGAGATAGCAGAATATGTTCACCTGTTTTTACTACTTGATCTAATAATGCTGATGTTTGTCTGTGTTTCTGTTCCCAGAGTTTTATTAAATCTAATTTCACTTCCATGTTTTGCCTTTAACCCTCGTGTCGTCCTGCGAGTCAAATTGACCCGTTTTAAAGTCTGAAAATGTGGGGGAAAAAATATAGATTTTCACAGTGTAAATTTTCACATTTTCGGGAAATTTTTTGAACATTTTTTGGTGGGAAAAAAAGAAATGTTAAACAAAAAAGTTTCTTAAAGAACATTGAGAAAAAAAAATCAACCACAATCCAGCAAATTTTGCTGGATTTTGGTAGATTTTTTTCTCAATGTTCTTAAAGAAAGTATTCGAACTTACTGATATATATATATATATATATAGTCACTTTAAATATTTTTAGGATTTTTTCTGGAAGATTTTTATTAATTTTTTGAAAATATTTACATTTTTTTTTAACTTTTTAACATTTTATTTCTTGCCAAATGTTTTTTTAAAATAAAACTTTTAAGCAAAACTTTTAAGGAATTTTTGGAATTGTCTTCTTGAAGATTTTGCAATTTTTTGCAGAATTTTTTGATTTTTTTTCAGACAAAGGCACTATGTTTTGGTGCCCGTAAATGAGGACAACAGGAGGGTTAAGGCAGAATTATCCATGTACTTTTATTTTGAAAAAGCCTTTATTTTGAGGTTGTGTGTTGACATTCATCACTTCCTGTCCTCTACTTTGATGTTTAGCTTTACACTCTGTATTTTATAAACGCCACAGAGTCATCAGTAATTAACTTCATTTATGGACTTACCGGTTCAGTCTAAAGGATTTATTTAATGTATTTATGTTGTTTTATTCTGTTTTATTGCAGTTTTCAGTCTGTTAGTAATGTTTATCAAGATACACAGTAAAGAAGTCAAGTTTGCTACGACTCACGATTCATTTTACAACTACCGGTTTAACTAGTTGGACAGCAGCAGCTTTACGTGGCAGTGAAGACAGACCACATGGAGACGGCTTTCCTTTTCTTCCAAGCATCAGAAGAGTCCGACTTACACTGGGAGCCATAATGAAGGACAACAAGTTAGTGAATGTAGCACAGTCCAATCTGATAGCGCCGCGTGACGACTTATTCATCCACTCTGCTCGTCAACTAGTTTCACATAACGATGAAACGCCGTAGGTTGAGGACGTCATAAACCGAGGACTTCCTGTGTTTAATTATTCTAATTAATTTATCACCTGACTGCAGAGAACATCAGGAGGCTGAACCACAGAGTCAGATTATCGGGTCAGCAGGTACGAGGAGGATAAAGATTCTCCTCTTTTAACTTGCTACATCACCATGGTAACCGATGCTGCAGAGCCTCATCACCACGGTAACTGATGCTGCAGAGCTAATCTGATCTGGAGGAGGTTCTATCTGGATTTAAATCAGCTCCCTTTAACCAGTTCTTCCCCTGATGATTCAGACTTATTTTTTATTCTTTACTGGCTGCTACTGCTGCTGCTGCTGCTGCTGATGATGATGACGATGCCATTCTGTTTGTGCAACCTTAATTCATTTTCTGACCATAATCAATCAATCTGTAGATCAGCGGATAATCAATCAGTAACTATTCTGACTGCAGACCTGAACTTCACTGGATTCTGTTCTGTGTGTTTTGCAGCTGAACTTCCTTCTAAAGCAGGCTGGTATTAAAGAGGTGATCTTTCTGGTGGTTTCTCTCAGATGTTGCTCTCAGAGTGAACACACCGACAGCAGCAGCTCATCTGGACGCCACCAACTCCCCAACATGAAGAGGAAACAGTAACTAGCTGCCTCTGGTACCCGGTGGTTTACTACAGTCTGGTACCCGGTGGTTTACTACAGTCTGGTACTCGGTGGTTTACTACGGTCTGGTACTCGGTGGTTTACTACGGTCTGGTACTCGGTGGTTTACTACAGTCTGGTACCCGGTGGTTTACTACAGTCTGGTACTCAGTGTGTTTACTACAGTCTGGTACTCGGTGTGTTTACTACGGTCTGGTACTCGGTGGTTTACTACAGTCTGGTACCCGGTGGTTTACTACGGTCTGGTACTCGGTGGTTTACTACAGTCTGGTACTCGGTGGTTTACTACGGTCTGGTACTCAGTGTGTTTACCACAGTCTGGTACTCAGTGTGTTTACTACAGTCTGGTACTCAGTGTGTTTACTACAGTCTGGTACTCGGTGTGTTTACTACGGTCTGGTACTCGGTGGTTTACTACAGTCTGGTACCCGGTGGTTTACTACGGTCTGGTACTCAGTGTGTTTACTACAGTCTGGTACTCAGTGTGTTTACTACAGTCTGGTACTCAGTGTGTTTACTACAGTCTGGTACTCGGTGGTTTACCACAGTCTGGTACTCGGTGTGTTTACTACAGTCTGGTACTCGGTGTGTTTACTACGGTCTGGTACTCGGTGGTTTACTACAGTCTGGTACCCGGTGGTTTACTACGGTCTGGTACTCAGTGTGTTTACTACAGTCTGGTACTCAGTGTGTTTACCACAGTCTGGTACTCGGTGGTTTACCACAGTCTGGTACTCGGTGTGTTTACTACGGTCTGGTACTCTGGGGTTTACTACAGTCTGGTACTCTGTGTGTTTACTACGGTCTGGTACTCAGTGTGTTTACTACAGTCTGGTACTCGGTGGTTTACCACAGTCTGGTACTCGGTGTGTTTACTACGGTCTGGTACTCAGTGGTTTACTACAGTCTGGTACTCTGTGTGTTTACTACAGTCTGGTACTCGGTGGTTTACTACGGTCTGGTACTCGGTGTGTTTACTACGGTCTGGTACTCGGTGGTTTACTACAGTCTGGTACCCGGTGGTTTACTACAGTCTGGTACTCGGTGGTTTACCACAGTCTGGTACTCGGTGTGTTTACTACAGTCTGGTACTCGGTGGTTTACCACAGTCTGGTACTCGGTGTGTTTACTACGGTCTGGTACTCAGTGGTTTACTACAGTCTGGTACTCTGTGTGTTTACTACAGTCTGGTACTCGGTGGTTTACCACAGTCTGGTACTCGGTGTGTTTACTACAGTCTGGTACTCGGTGTGTTTACTACAGTCTGGTACCCGGTGGTTTACTACAGTCTGGTACCCGGTGGTTTACTACAGTCTGGTACTCGGTGTGTTTACTACAGTCTGGTACTCGGTGTGTTTACTACGGTCTGGTACCCGGTGGTTTACTAAAGTCTGGTACTCAATGTGTTTACTACAGTCTGGTACTCGGTGGTTTACTACGGTCTGGTACTCGGTGTGTTTACCACGGTCTGGTACTCGGTGTGTTTACCACAGTCTGGTACTCAGTGTGCTTACTACGGTCTGGTACTCGGTGTGTTTACTACGGTCTGGTACTCGGTGTGTTTACTACAGTCTGGTACTCGGTGTGTTTACTACGGTCTGGTACTCGGTGTGTTTACTACAGTCTGGTACTCGGTGTGTTTACTACGGTCTGGTACTCGGTGTGTTTACTACAGTCTGGTACTCGGTGTGTTTACTACGGTCTGGTACTCGGTGTGTTTACTACAGTCTGGTACTCGGTGTGTTTACTACGGTCTGGTACTCGGTGTGTTTACTACGGTCTGGTACTCGGTGTGTTTACTACGGTCTGGTACTCAGTGTGTTTACTACAGTCTGGTACTCGGTTTACCACAGTCTGGTACTCAGTGTGTTTACTACAGTCTGGTACTCGGTGTGTTTACTAAAGTCTTACCATCTCGTCTCCAGGCAGCCAGTAGCCCTCCTGCTCGATGCCGGCCTTGGAGCCTTTACAGCCGACGGTCAGCGTCTCCACCACCAGGCCGTCCTTCACGGCCAGGCTCAGCTGTCTGGCCGTCTCCTTCGGGTGCATGCCGAACACTCGGCTCAGGTACCTGCACAGGTGACAGGAGGAAGAGTCAATAAGAACCTGGCTGGTGCTAAAAGGAGCTCATTCTTCAAGCTGATTCAATCCAAAGGAGGAAAAGAAGTCGACATAAACGTAGGTTAACGATGCTAAAAAAATCATAGATTCAGGTGTTGTTGGGTCAAAACTTCAGTCAGCTGGTTCTTCATCTCCAGTAACTTCATAAATGATCAGAGTTCTACCTTCATACTAGGAATATTTCCAGAGTTCCAGGTCCTTTTAGTCCATAGAGGAGAACATCCCCTGAAGAAAGTTCTCGAACTTCCTCCAGGGGATGTTCTCCTGTCCTCCTTCCAGTCTTTAGTTTAGTCTCACTTTCAGGTCCTTGAAGTCCATAGAGGTGGGTCCAGATGAGCCTCAGAACTTCATCAGTCCAGCAGATAGAAGCATGACATTTAGGAGGAGAAACACATCTGAGTTCTGGTAAAAAAAAAAGCAACTAAAATATCTAAAAAAACAAACAAACTGGAAAATCACCACAAAAACACCCAAAATCACCACTGAAAGAGACCAAAATTACCACAAAACAAGTAAAATTGCGACAAAAACTTGGAAAATGCCCCCAAACTACCCTGAAACATTCAAATATGCCAGCAAATTCCTATACAATTCCTATAAAAACTGCTTACGGTTTACAAATTTACCACAAAAAGGACCAAAACTACCACAAAACAGGTGAAATTGCGACAAAAACTCAAATTTGGCTAAAAAAAAAAAATTAAAAAAAAAAGCAAAATAACCACAAAACTGGTTAAAATTAGCGCAGGAAGACACAAAATCACCCCAAAAAGTGACCAAATTACCTCAAATATGCCAGGAAACAGATGGAAAATCACTAGAAAAATGGCCAAATTTACCACAAAAAGGACCAAAATCACCATAAAACTGGTGAAATTGTGACAAAAACTCAAATTTGGCTTAAAAAAAAAAAACACCACCCAAACTCGCCACAAAAAGACCAAATTTACCACCTAAAGTTTCAGTTTGTCCAAGTTACTTAAAAATCGTCTAAAATAGTTGAATCTTCTTCAAACTGCATCAGATCCTTCCCAGAATGACTCCTAATGTGTCCAGAGTTCCTAACAGCTGTCCAAAATGCCTCAAAGCTTTTCCAGAGTGACTTGAACCTTGGCCAGAATGACAACAACTTGATAAAAATGTCTCAGAAATGGTCTGAAAAGACTCAGTTTGGTCCAGAGTCTTTCAGAAATGGTTCAAAATGTGTCCAGAGAACAGTCGGTGAAACATTCCAGATTTAGCATTTGGTTAACGACTACCTAGCTGACTGTCTTCTCCTCCAGTGGACCGGGGAGGCTGCTGCTACACGCTACATGCCACTGCTTACTGTTGCCATGACAACAGCCGGTACTCATTTGGCGAGCCTCCAGCTCCCAAGGTGTTCTCCAAGAACAGACCGGCTGAAAAAGTCGAGTGTTTCATTCAGTCCGAGTCCTGCTGCAGACGATTCGTCATCAGTGTTACAACGGGAGGTTCTCTGGGATAAAATCACCGCCGTTAAAGAGTCGCCGTGACAACCGGCTGCTTCACCGTGAGAAGTAGTTCACAGCGATCGATCCAAGTATTGATCTAAGTCTGATCGGCTTCGACTCCACGTCCAGCCAACAAGATCTAAACTAGGACGAGCTTCACGTCTTCCCTCAGCATCTAAACCAGAGGTGTCCAACATGTGGCCTGCGGGCCAAAAGCGGTCCTCCAGAGAGTCCAATCCGGCCCTCAAAGTGTAAAAATTCCAGAGAAGACATTAACTGCAGATTGTAAATTAGTAAAACTATAAATTTAAAATCATTTCTAGACCATGACAAGTTGTTTGGATCAGAAAGTAAAATATTAGCGTGTTCATTGTTCTTTTGTGTCTTTTGTCTTTGTGTTTTGCCTTATTTTGTCTTATTTTTGTCATTATATGTTTCACTTTATTTGTTGTTTTGAGCATCGTTTGTGCAGTTTGACCATTTTTTTTGTCATTTTGGGTCTCATTATTGTAATATTTTGTCTTGTTTTTGCTGTTTTTTGTGGTTTTGATCCTCCAGTAAATCCTCTATGGTTCAGTTCCAGATGTCTAAATGTTGTGTTCCTTTGTTGACACTGTGATCTGGAAGTTGTAATGTGGAAATGACAAACTGAATTTATTTTTCCTAATAAACTTCAGGTTGTTCATGATGTTTAGTAAAAAGACGATTCCTTAAATGTGAACATTTTTGCACTAAGACAAAGGAACAATTAGGAGTTATTTAGAGGTTATTATGCTGTGGTTTTACTGGTTTTAGTGGAGATCAAAATAATAATATCCTGAACTAAGAGGAGTTTGACATTGCTGGTCTAAGGGTTTAAATCTCAGGTTTCATTAGGAGATTTTCTCATATTTACTTGTTAAACAACAACGCTGTATTTTCTGACGTCATAAAGTGGATTTAGATCTATCCAGGAATTTGAATTAACCCTATGAAGCCCATTTAATCTCTTTTAATAACCTACTAATAAAAAACTAAACCCTGAACAGAAATGAACTGAAAATCAAATCTATTCTTTTAAGAAAAAAGAATAAAATAAACCTGTTTTTTTTGTTTTGTTTTTTTTAAATCAGCGAGCCTGTCACCATTAAATGAAATATTTCTACAAACTGTAAAAGCTACAATTAAAGTAGGATTTAGCGTAGCACTGCTAGCTAATAGGAACAGTGAGGCGTTGCCGTGGTAACCTCCTACTGAGGATGTAGCTAAAACTGTTGGTTATTAAATGAAAATATTTCCACGGCCCTACCCGTGTTTGTCTCAAGAGCTTTAGAATGAAGAGATTTTGATGAAATATCACAAATTTAGACTAATTTTTTTGTTATTTTTTATAAGTCACATGTTTAGCTCACAGGATTTTTGACTGTTACCATTTCTATCGCTAATAAACGGCGATTTTTTACGATTTAAAATGCATTCTAACAAGTAAACATCAGGAAGAAGCAAAACTACCAACATGAGCCTCTGATAATCTGCAATAATCTAATTACATAAACTAAACGCTGCATTTTGTTGATTTCTGCTTTTAGAAAATATATATTCTGAACAGAAAAAGAGGCTTTTTTTTATAGATCTCAGCTCTACAGTTTCCCAACCTAAATTAAACGTTAATCTAAATAAAATGAAAGTGATACGGGTTCCTCCACCAGATAATTCTACCTGTGTTTGCAGTGTTCCTCTCAGATCTCAGACGGTCCAGGGTTATTCAGTCTGGCAGCGAGTCTGAAGCTGTCTTCTGGCCTCAGGTCCTCAATAAGCTGCTCTGAATCACCTGATACCCTCTGAATGAGGAGCTCCTTCTTTAACACGTGTACACTGAAGCCCAAAATTATTCATACCCCTGTCAGAGACAAGAAATTTACTCATCAGTGTTTCACCTCAGATCTGACAAACTGGACATGCAGGCAGGTCTGGAACCAGTTATGTTCTGTGAAGTAAGTCTGTTAAAGGTGTTGAATTAAACCAGAATTCTTCACCAGACAGACAGGATGTTCTACAGACCATTCTCTCTCAGTGTCTAAAGGGTTTAATACCGAGTTTTTGTTTTTTAACCAGTTTTCTGACTAGAAAAGTCGACTTGTTTGTGACATTTCAGTCATTTTCAAGTCAAACCAAGACTCCCCACGGCAAAGATCAAAGAGCTCAGAGAGGACTTGACGTTGGAAACGCCAAAGAGGAAGGAAAAGGTACCAAAAAAACCTGCCAAACAGTTTCAGGTGTCAGTGGCAACGGTGCAAAGTGTCATCAAGAAGCACCAAAAATTCAAAAACCTCAAAGGACCCAAGGTCGGAAGTCAGTAGTGTCACCTCGGCTTCCAGAAAGATCCAGCGAGACGTTGGAAACAATCCAAGGACTAAACCAACACGGTCCTGAAGGAACCGAGTGGAGTAGTGGGACTCTATCCGGGCAGACACTCCATCAGATACTGAACCTAAATGGTCTCTGGAAACCAAGAAAGACCTCCTGCTTCAACCAAAGATGGAAAAACTCATCTGACATTTGCAAAGATGTCCCTAGAGCAAGACGAGAGCTTCTGGTCGTCTGTTCTGGGGTCAGATGGAACAAGAATGGAGCTTTTTGGGCTCAGAGATGTGGCTTCCATCTGGAGAAAGAAGGGCAAAGCCTATGAGCCAAAGAACACGGTCCTACTGTGAAGCATGGAGGTGGAAGCATCATACCATGGGGCTGCTTTTCTGCTAACGGGCAACTTTTGTGTCTCGTGGTTGTTTTTTTGGCTTTTTGTAGTCGTTTTTAGGCTTTTGTGGTTGTGTTGTCTCTTTCTGTCATCATTTTTTGCATTTTTGGAGTCATTTCATTGGCTTTTGTGGTTGCTTTGCGTCTCTTTGTCATCATATTTTGGTAAACTGTGAAGCATGGAAGAGGAAGCATCATGCTGTGGGGTCTGACAGCTTGGTTAAAGTGGAAGGCATCATGAGGAAGGAGCAGTAGATCAAGATTCTGGATGAACACCTCCAGCAGGCAGCAGAGAAGATGAACCTGGGAGAACGTTGGAGCTCTCAGCACGACGATCTGAAGCCTTCAGCCAAGGAGGAGAAGAAACGTTCCAGGACGACGATGTTAATGTTCTAAAGTCAAGAGTCCTGATTTAAACCCATGGAGAACCTGTGGATGGAGGCAGCATGGAAACCCTCCAACCTCAAGGATCTGGAAACATCTGCTCAGGAGGAATGGTCCAGAATTCCTGCAGATACCTGGAAGAAGCCTATGAGCGATTAGAAAAGTGGTTTGGAGGCCGTGAGAAGATGAGATGAATCATTTTGGACAGTGTGACTTTTTGTTGTCACCTGTTGGAGATGCTTCTTTAAATTTTCCATCTTAAATAAATTGGCTACAGTTCCAGATTTGACCACATGTCCTGTTTATGTCCAATCTGAGGTGAAATAATGATGTGGAACTGAAAAAATGAACAACTTTCTTGTATTTGACAGGAGAATGAATAACTGTGGAAGTGGGACGGTGTGGAGGGAACCTGGAGGCTGAAGGAGCTTCTGGAAGTGGTTCTTACTTGGAGATCCTGTCCATGTTGGCGATCTGCTTCTGGTTGCGGATGACCTCGATAGACGCCCAGACGTATTGGACCACCTTGGGGTCGGCCTGCCTCTTCTTCACCACGCGGGACATGATTTCCTTGTTCATCTCAGCTGTGGAGAACAGAGAAGACGTCAGTCAGAACCACCTCAGAAAGACGAGACGGAACAAAAACTAGGAATCATTTTAAACTGTTTCTAAAGCTGAACTGATCAATACTGGATTAATTATCAGAACAACTAACATTATCCCTGATCAGATTAAATTACCTTTAACCAGACATCTGATATTTAAGTCCCTCCATTATCAGAGGATTCCAGCTCAGATCTTCATACTTTTGGGACAATTTCTGCTCGACTGTCTCTGATCTGATTTTTAGAGGATAAAACAGATATTTAGAAACGCTTCTGTGAAATTTTAGATTGATTTATCAAATATTTTCCAAGAAAAAATGTTTAAAAACCACTTCAGCTGTTCTATTCTCTCACTAAATCGAAGTCTGTTTGATCAACAACATCTGAGGAAATATTAAAAATAAAAACCTGATATCTTCTCTGTAATTTCTCATCATGTCACTGATTCGGACAAATATCGGACAAATAGATCAAATAATCTCCGATTATTGGTGATTTGAATTTTGTGTCTCATCTTTAAACACTCAAAGCTGGAAATCGTCTCGTTTATTAGAGTAAAAACAAGCGTTTGCACAGAGAAAAGAAAAAGTCTTTCTGCTGTATTTTATGAGAAATATTCTCCAGAGTCCAGATGTTTGAAAAAGACCAACATCTGTTTTTACTGTTGGCCTCATTTCATCTCAAATCATCAGAATTCTACTAAAAATTCTGCTCCTCCATTTCTGGTTTCCCTGAAAATGTTCTGTTCTGTACATTTTAACATCTATTTTATAATGACAGCATATAATTTGGACATTTAAAATGACATCTGTGAAATATCAGCTTAAAATATTAAATACCTTCAGAGATAACATTTTCTAAAATCTGCCCGTCGACTCACTTTCAGTCATTTTTTTAATTTGAAATAAATAAATCTGAGTCTGTCTAATGAACAATATCTGAGGAACTGTTAGAGATAAAAACATGAAACTTTCTCTGTTATTTCTCATCAAGTCACTGATTCACAATCTGGAATATCAGACAAATACACTATATTGCCAAAAGTATTCGCCCACCCATCCAAATATTCAGAATCAGGTGTTCCAATCACTTCCATGGCCACAGGTGTATAAAATCCAGCACCTAGGCTGCAGACTGCTTTTACAAACATTTGTGAAAGAATGGCTCGCTCTCAGGAGCTCAGTGAATTCCAGCGTGGAACTGTGATAGGATGCCACCTGTACAACAAATCCAGTCGTGACATTTCCTGGCTCCTAAATATTCCACAGTCAACTGTCAGCTGTATTATCAGAAAGTGGAAGTGTGTGGGAACGACAGCAACTCAGCCACCAAGTGGTAGGCCACGTAAACTGATGGAGCGGGGTCAGTGGATGCTGAGGAGCATAGTGCCAAGAGGTGGACAACTTTCTGTAGAGTCAATCACTACAGACCTTCAAACTTCATGTGGCCTTCAGACTAGCTCTAGAACAGTGCTTCAGCAGAGAGCTTCATGGAATGGGTTTCCATGGCCCAGCAGCTGCATCCAAGCCATACATCACCAAGTGCAATGCAAAGCGTGGGATGCAGTGGTGTAAAGCAGCCACCACTGGACTCTAGAGCAGTGGAGACGCCTTCTCTGGAGTGACCAATCACGCTTCTCCATCTGGAAATCTGATGGACCAGTCTGGGTTTGGAGGTTGCCAGGAGAACCATACTTGTTGGACTGTACTGTGCCAAGTGTAAAGTTTGGTGGAGGAGGGATTATGGTGTGGGCTTGTTTTTCAGGAGCTGGGCTTGGACCCTTAGTTCCAGTGAAAGGAACTCTGAATGCTTCAGCATACCAAGACATTTTGGACAATTCCATGCTCCCAACTTTGTGGGAACAGTTTGGAGCTGGTCCTTCCTCTTCCAACATGACTGTGCACCAGAGCACAAAGCAAGGTCCATAAAGACATGGATGACAGAGTCTGGTGTGGATGAACTTGACTGGCCTGCAGAGTCCTGACCTCAACCCCATAGAACACCTTTGGGATGAATTAGAGCAGAGACTGAGAGCCAGGCCTTCTGGTCCAACATCAGTGTGTGACCTCACAAATGTGCTTCTGGAAGAATGGTCAAAAATTCCCATAAACACACTCCTAAACCTTGTGGACAGCCTTCCCAGAAGAGTTGAAGCTGTTCTAGCTGCAAAGGGTGGACCGACGTCATATTGAACCCTATGGATTAGGAATGGGATGTCACTGACGTTCATATGAGTCAAGGCAGGTGAGCAAATACTTTTGGCAATATAGTGTAGGTCAAATAATCTCTGATTATGGGTGAGATGAAATATGGAAAATAAAATGAACCCTTGATGAAAAGTTCCATCTTTGAGCTCATTAACAATGAAGTGAACCAGTGATATTCAGACGGCAGGCCGTCCATCCTCCAGCGTAGCCGATGTGTTTACCACCTCCTAGCATCAGTCTGGACACGTCTGACCAGGAACTAAAAACTTCATCTATCATCTGGAAGGAAACTGCACTCCAAGCCGTAACATCTGGCCTCAAAACACCGCTTCAATCTGATACAAAAATAAAATAACGAGCTGAACATCTTAAAGTCTGATCCAAAGTCTGATCGAGAGACAAACGACAAAAAAAGACAAAAAAAACCCAACAAAAACACAAAAATGAGACACAAAACAACAAAAACTGGACAAACTGTGCATGAAACAAAACAATAAATTAGACAAAAAGGTTACAAAACAACAAAAAAAGACAAAAAACACAAGCGAGACAAAAAGGAAACAAAAAACAACAAAAATGAGACAAAATATTACAAAAACGAGACGCAAAACAAAAAATGGACAAACTACCCAAAACAAAGCAAAAAATTAGACAAAAAAGTTAAAGCAACAAAACAACGGACAAACTACACAAATGATACAAAAAAATTACAAAAGAGAAGAACAAAATGACAAAAAAATAGACTAACACCACAAGCGAGACAAAAAAAGGAAACAAAATGACAAAAACAAGAAAGAAAACATTAAAAACAGGAGACAAACGACACAAAAACGCACAAAATTTTGACTAAAAAGTTGCAAAGCGACAAAAAAAATGGACAAATGACAAAAATTAGACAAAAACTGACAAAAGCGAGAAACAAAACAACAAAAGTCAGACAAAAAGCAACAAAAATAGACAAAATATTACAAAAATGAGACACAAAACAACAATAAACAATCTAGTATTTTACTTTCTGATCCAAACAACTTGTCATGGTCTAGAAATGATTTTAAATTTATAGTTTTACTAATTTACAATCTGCAGTTAATGTCTTCTCTTGAATTTTTACACTTTCCAAAGTCGTCCTGCATGTTGGACTCCCCTGATCTAATGGTTTAAATCTCAGGTCTCATTCAGAGATTTTCTAATATTTCCTGTATTTTCTGGCATCATAACAGTGATTTAGATCCATCCAGGAACCCTCCGTCCATCTGAGAACAACACCGTTAAAACTACTCATTAGATTGATTCTGGAAACTCACAGGAAGCATCCTGAAAAACCAGCAACAAATAAAACTCTATTCTTTATTAAAATCTTAATACATTTATTCATTTATTATTACATAATTAAAGCAGCAACATGCAGTTATTTCTATTTTAGTCAACCCTATGAAGCCCAGGATATTCTCTGGTTAATTTCACATTTAATCTCTTATTTGGTTTGAACAAAAGAATGAAACCAAGGAAAACGGATCCATTATTTTCTAAAAATAATAAAAAATAATAAAGCTGTAATTTACTACAACACCCGATTTCTCATGTTTAAGTGCAAATGTTTTTTTTTTTTACTCAATCTTTCATTATGATTTTTTTTTATTAAAAGAAAACACTAAACTTATTAAAGATGAAAACCTGAAATCTTCTCATCAAGTCACAGATTCAGAATCTGGAATATCAGACAGTAGACCAATAATATCTGATTATGGAGGAGTTGGAATATGGCTTTAATATGAAATATTTGGTCACAGGAAGGAAAAGAAACTTATTCTCACTGATCTACCTGACTGAGCAGGTTTGTTCTGGAGCAGGGGTGTCCAACATGCGGCCCGCGGGCCAAAAGTGGTCCTCCAGAGGGTCCAATCCGGTCCTCAAAATGTAAAAATTCCAGAGACGACATTAACTGCAGATTGTAAATCAGTAAAACTATAAATTTATAATAATTTCTAGACCATGACAAGTTGTTTGGATCAGAAAGTAAAATACTAGATTGTACATTGTTGTTTTGTGTCTGACTTTTTGTCTTTTTTTGTAGTTTGTTTCATGTTTTTTATCATTTTGTGCTTCCTTTTTGTTTTGCTTGTTTTTTGTCTTATTTTTGTAATTTTTAGTCTCATTTGTGTCCATTTTTTGTCGCTTTGTAACTTTTTTGTGAATTTTTTTCTTTTGTCTCATTTTTCTAAACATTCTGTCTTGTTTTTGTGGTTTTTTGTGGTTTTGATCCTCCAGTAAATCCTCTATGGTTCAGTTCCAGGTGACTAAATGTTGTGTTTCTTTGTTGATACTCTGTGATCTGGAAGCTGTAATGTGCAAATGATAAACTGAATTTATTTTCTTCATGAATTCAAGGTTGTTCATGATGCTCAGTAAAAAGATAATTCCTTAAATGTAAGCATTTTGTACTAAAACAAAGGAACCATTAGGAGTTATTTATAGGTTATTATGCTGTGGTTTTACTGGTTTTACTGGAGATCAGACTGGACTGAGATGAGTTTAACACTTCTGATGTAGAATCTCTAAATAAAAATGAGACTTCAGGTTTTATTCTTTAAGAGTTTCCAGTTTCTAACCTCCGTGTGTTTCCTGGAACCTGATCTTTCCTTAAAACACTCTTTAACAAGAGGTTCTTCTTCTTCTCCAACAGATAAAGTTGTTTTCATCTGTTTAAATTCTGATTTTATGTCTTTATTTCTAGCTGTGCATCAGTTCAACACACAGCTGGTCAGAATAAAACAGTAAAATAAGCAGAGGGTAGCGGACTGATAGAATAAAGCTGCATTTCAGGACATCTTTTACGTCACTGGAGAATAAAACGGTTGAAAACGAACGACAGAAACCAGACTTTAACTTTTGCATGCTGTGTTTTTACTCACTGGTCAGACTGGGAAATTGGCCAAGATCCCAGCATGGCTCCACATGAACCAGTACCTTTTATTTACCAGTCAAAACCTCTTTAAAGGACCAGTTCAACCACCACAGAGCAACTGAGATGTTATTAATGCATAGAAATGACTTGATTTCATTCAGAATCTTATTTTGGAGATATAACCTACCAGACAAAGGATTCATTCTTTATTTTATTTATTAAACTAATCCACTAATCATGTTATTTACAGCCCACATAAAGAATATATCTCCATATATCTGGTTTTGTCCAGAGATATTCTGTTTACTGCCATAGAAGAGCAAAAAAAGCAGAAATATTCACATTTAATCTGCTGGAGTCACAACATTTAGACTGTTTTCCCTAAAATAAAAACACTCAAACCAACTTATAGATGATCAGAAAAGTAGTAAAGGCATTTATTAGCTTTTAACTGATGGATGTCCAGACTGTCTGGTCCAGAGAAAAGCGGCTACAGACCGGTAGAAACCCAGGATCCGTTTTTAACACAACACCGGAGACAACACACCGGACAACTCCTCTGATAATCCCCCCAAAACCCTGCGACGGTCCGGGTTAAATCAGCTGTGACGGCCGCTCCGCTCGGAGGAGGGCTTTAGCACGCACCGTTAGCCCGCTAGCAGCCACCGGGCCGGGACCAGTACCGTCACCGGAGCAGGTGTTCCGGGACAAGACACCTGAATTACCTCAGTTTGACATAAAACCCTAAAACAAATATCACATTTACACAACACAACCGGAGCTGGGGCAACAAAGAGAGCCGCGGAAGGCCACAGGCACCGTCCGCCGCTAGCATGCTAGCTAACGGCAGCTAGTCAGGACAAAAGGGCCGTTTTAGTTCCACATTAATTCACTAAATCCAGTTAGTCTGGAGGGACTAATACGGAGCCGGGACGTGTTTACAGAGAACCAGGCGGCTGGTTGGAGACACAGGTACCGAGAACCAGGCGGCTGGTTAGCTTCCAGACATGCTAACACCCTGAGCTAACCACGTCCATGGTTAGCTCAAGGTGTCTGGCAGCTACCGCAGCTAGCCGGCTGCTCCGGTGTTACGTAGCTGCCGTTAGCGGGCCGCCAGGCGAACCGAGCCGAGTGTCACCGAACACAAACAAGACCCACAATCACGGACACGACTCGCTGGTATTTCGGAGGACACACGAGGCTCGGTGGGCCGTCGCCGAGCAGCCAGGACGCGGCCAGCTAACAGGTTAGCCGCTCGTTTGTTTTGGAGGGCGCCATGTTCCCGGTCCTCCATCACGGGGCGGCCAGGGCCCCCGTTAGCCGCCCGGCCGCGCTCGCCGAGCCGCGGGGAATCGAACTTACCTCCGCCTCAGGGTGACCGCAGGGTCCGGCCAGTTTACATCCGTGTTCCTCCGTCCGGCGGGTGGAGGTGTGCGTGTGTCCGGCTCGGTGAGCTGGGAGGTAAATACAGACGAGCCGAGCTGCCTGGAGCCGCAGGGAGAACTCTAGTGGTGGAATCCGGCTCACTGCAGCCTGCAGCCGGGCAGTTAAAGGGCCGCTCCGCCCGTTTATCAGCCCGGTGAGGCAGCCGACAGCCTCACCTGCAGCCTACAGCGGTGGTTGGTTCCTCTGGGACACGGAACCGACACACGTGGACCCTTTACCTGGAGGTACCGAACCACAGGAGCCCCTTAATTAACATCATATTTACTAGATGAAGTGAAAAAATTGCTTGTTTTCTAATTAACTGACCAACATCTGAGCAGCCGCTCTTTAAAAAGTGGATTTAGTGACAATAAAAGGCCTAAAAAAAACCTCTACAAACAGACAATAAATGAGAATAAAACAAACAAACAGACAATAAATAAGAATAAAACACACCAACCCACTGAAGAAGCAGTTTTCCACGTTAACAGACGCTGAGAAAACAGCATTTAGTTTGTTCGTTGTTTTTGTTGTTGTTTTATTGTTGGTGGAAAACAGAACAACTAAAATGCCTCCTTGTTGTTTTGTTTTTGTTGTTAGTCTAAAATGAAAAAAGCAAAAAATATTTATTTGTTTATTTTTGAAAATGAAACATGATCATTTTCTGTTGTTGGTTTCAAATAGAAAAAACAAAACTTACCTTTATTCCTTTTGTTGTTTTAAAGCAGAACAAGACTTTTTCTTGTTTACTTGTTTTTATTTTGTAATTTATACATCATAATTAAGACCTTTTACCTCGAAACAAGTTTGGCAAAATAGCAAATAATGAACAAACCCTCATATTTATCAGATTAAATGAAAAATAATAAAAACAAGCATGAATTTTCAGATTAACAACCAGCATACATCTCATTATAAAGCTGATGAATCCAACAAACCCCCAAACCACCAAACAGACATTAAACAGGAAGAACATGTCAAATATTCATATTTTCTGCTTTTTCTCACTTTAAAATCACAGGAAATGTATATTTAAAAAAAAAACAAACAGGCAACCAGACCGACAGGATGAAAACAGCTTTTTGAAATCAAAAGCCCTCATTTTAGATTTTACATTTTCCCTCAATAAACTGAAACAATGATGAAAAGAAACCCTTTAATCCAGTTCATCATTAGTCTCTATAATCAGAACCGTCCCTCAGCCGGGATCTCTATTGATGATTAACAAATGTCCATCCGTCAATAGAAGAACGTTTAAGGTTCCTCTGAAGAAGAAGCTTTTCTAACTCCAATGCTCTGGAGTTCTGTGGATGAAATTTACATCTAATCAATGAGGAGAAAATATGTAAAATGCAGCGACATTGCAGAAAAACCAGCAGCTTCAGTGATTAAATCAGTCTACAGAACCTCAGACTAACTTTCACTTCTAAGGTCAGAACTTTCAGATGTTCTTCATGCAGCGTTTTCACACCATCTCTACATTAGAGCAACGCTTTAGACCAGAACATCAGAGGAAACAGCAGCTGAGAAATGAGCCTCAGATCATAAAGAAACAGACCCTTAAACCCATCACCTCTGTGACTCTACTTCAGTTTAAGGATCGCAGCTGTGTCTCCACCATAACGAACCCAGAGTCCAGCATGTAGCGGCTCAGTGAATGTGGTCTGGACTCTGTGGAGGAGAGTCATGGTTTCAGAGACGCTGTAGAAGGACAGAATACCTTCACTGTGATCCAGATAAACTCCAACTCTGGAGGGCTGAGGACCTGAGACGGGAGTTTGGATGTTGTTGTACCAAAATCCAAAACTATTGTCATAATATCCTAATGCCCAGGATTTGTCATTACGTCCAAATCCAATATCTCTTCCTGTTCTGCTGATACTCTTGTATGCGACTGCTACATAAAATCCTCTTCCTGTCCTCTCCACCTCCCAGTAACAACGTCCAGTCAGACTCTCTCTGCTCAGAATCTGAGACCATCTACTGAATCTATCTGGATGATCAGGATAATACTGTTGTTGTTTCATTCCTGTTATTTTTCTGTCTCCATCAGATAAAACCAACCATGTGTTTGCTGTGTTTGGATCCAGAGTGATGTTACATGAATATCTTAAGAATCCAGCTCTGGTCTTTGGTTCTGGTTCTGGTCCTGACAGTAAAACATCTGGCTGAGTGATTGTCAGTGAGATGTTTGTCCAGGTGTCCTTCAGAATGTCCTCTAGTTTACCTCTGAGTTCTGACACAGCTGCTGTCACGTCCTCAAAGTGTCTCAGAGGACGGATGTTGATGCTGGATGAGTGTCTGAACTCACTGAGTGCTGACACTGAGGGGAGGTTGTGGAGAAACTGGCTGTGATCTGGTGTATCTGAGAGCTGCTTCAGCTCAGCGTCTTTCCTCTCCAGATCCCTGATCTCCTGCTCCAGCTTCTCCTGAAGCTCTTTGACTCGACTCTCTTCAATCTCCTGCTGGGATCTGATCTGCTGCTCCACCTCAGAGCTTCTGTTCTGGATGAGATGGATCAGCTCGCTGAACATCTTCTCACTGTCCTCCACTGTTTTATCAGCAGAGACCCTGATGTCCTTCAGCTCCTGTTGAAGCAGCTTCACATCTTTCTGTCTGTCCTGGATTCTCTGCTGGATGTTCAGTTGACTCACCTCCAGCTCTTTCTGCCTCTCAGTCCTTTCTGCTGCAGCTGAGACTGTGTCGTGGCCTTTATGTTCCTCCACAGAGCAGAGATAACAGATAAACTGCTGATCAGTACGACAGAACATCTTCATCACCTCATCATGACGAGAGCAGATGTTCACCTGGAGGTTCTTGGAGGGCTCCACCAGCTGGTGTTTCTTTAATGGAGGTACATCATAGTGAGGGTGAAGGTGTTTCTCACAGTAAGAAGCCAAACAAACCAAACAGGACTTGACAGCCTTCATCTTCCTCCCAGTGCAGAAATCACAGGCCACATCTCCAGGTCCAGCATAGTGGTGGTCAGCAGGAGCAGCTTGGAGTCCAGTCTTCTTCAGCTCCTCCACTAAAGCTGCTAACATGGTGTTTTTCAAAAGAACAGGCCTCGGTCTGAAAGTCTTCCTGCACTGAGGGCAGCTGTGGATTCCCTTCTGGTCTTCATCCCAGAAGGTATTAATACACGTCATACAGTAGCTGTGTCCACAGGGGATAGTCACCGGATCCTTCAGTAGATCCAGACAGATGGAACAAGAGAAGGTTTCTTGGTCCAGCTGAACTCCTTTCTGAGCCATTTTCTCCTCTGAGCAGCAGCGACTGACTGAGTTTCATTTCCTCGTAGCTGAAACTGTTCTGAGCTCTGATCTGTACGTCATGTGTTCCTGCAGTGAATGGTTCCACCCCCCTTGGTTCCACTTCCATCATGTTGTTCCACCCATCCTCACAGTGCAGATCTAGAGGGGAGGAACCAGGAGGAGGGAGGGTTATCAGGCCGATTCATTCAGGAAGACGCTGAGAGTTTAACCCAACAGGCAGAGAACGCTCCCACAACACTGGATAACATTACTACAACCATCTGTAAAGAAAACACTTCAATCAAATGTTTAAAGAACGTCTAAAGAACATTTTCATTCCCAGTAATGTTCCCATGAAGTTAGTATAATGTTTTAATGACAACATTCAAGGAACATTGTCATAACATAGATGATGTTCTGAGGGACATTCTCAAACCAACATTCAGAAAGCGTTTTCCAGATGTTCTCGAGCCTCAGAGGATTTCTAATGAAACGTTTCTGTAATGGTTTATATTAGCAGGTGTAACGTTCTTTCTGCAATGTTCTGAGGATGTTTCAGGGATGTTGTTGACAGAACACATCACAGAACGTTCTCTATTAAACATTCTTATAACATTACGTGACAGCAAAGTTGGAATGTTCTCAAATCAACATTGAAATGTTTTCCAGATGTTGGGTCTAGAACCTTCATTCCAGCCTAATGGAACCATTTCTTTTCCACGTCTGATGTGTGTTTGGGCTCATTGTCTTGTTGAAACATCCAACTGTGTCCAAGATCAACCTTCTGCTGATGGTTTTAGGTTTTCCTGAAGAATGTGGAGGTGATCCTCCTTCTTCATTATTCCATTTACTTTGTGTAAAGCTCCAGTTCCACAGAACATGATACTGCCACCACCATGCTTGATGGTAGGTTTGGTGTTCTTAGGGTTAAAAAAAAGACCCACCGAAGACAGTCTGAAACCAGTCCCAAAAAGATCTCAAACCAGGACTGAAATCAAACCTAAACCGGTCCAAAAATGTTTAGAAACAGTCTGAATACAGTCTGAAACCAGTCCTAAAGAAATCTAAAGCCAGTATAAAATCGGGACCAAAACCAGACCTAAACTACTCCTAAAAAAGTCCAAGACCCGCCAAGACCATCTGAAACCAGTCCTCATCCAGTCCCGTAAAGGTTTAAAGCCCAGACCAAAATCAGGACCTAAACCAATCCAACAAATGTTCAAAATACTGCCACCACCATGCTTTGAGGTTAAAAAAAAGACCCGCACAAGACAGTCTGAAACCAGTCCGAAACCAGTCCTAAAATGGTCTAAACCCAGGACCAAAATCTAACTTAAACCAGTCCAAAACATGTTCAGAACCAGTCAGAATACAGTCTGAAACCAGTCCTGAAGAAGTTCCAAACCAGTATAATATCGGGACCAAAACCTAAACTACTCCTTAAAAAGTCCAAGACCCACCAAGACTGTCTGAAACTAGTCCTCATCCAGGACCAGATCCAGAGTAAAATAAATCCTAAACCAACTTTAAATCGCATTCAAAACCAGGAGAACCAAGACTGAAACCAAACATAAACCAGTCCCAAGAAATTCCAGAACCAGTCCAACATCCAGTCTGAAACCAGTGCTGAAGCTCTTCTAGAAACCCCAGAGCATGATACTGCCACCTCCATGCTTGATGGTAGGTTTGGTGTTCTTTGGGTTAAAGGCCTCACCTTCAGTTTTAGTTCCATCTGACCACAGAACTTTCCTCCAGAACCTTTTCTTTGTCCGTGTGATCAGCAGCAGACTTGAGTGGAGCTTTAAGGTTCTACTTCTAGAGGAAGAACTTCCTTCTTCATGGATCCTCTAGAACCCTGTGGACACTGACAGCTGTGTTCTAGAAGCTTCTCATTCATCCAGACCTGCTTTCTAATGATTCCTGGTTGACTCTTGACCTTCATGACCAATCGTTTCTCAGCAGCAGGTGGTAGTTTGTGTTTTCTTGATGGAGGCAGTAACACACCTGGACCATGAACTTTATTCTGACAAACAGATGATTCTGGATCTGAAGCTGCTTAGAAATGGCTCCAAGTGACTTTCTGACTGGAATAATTAGACGTATTTCCAGTCATCTCGGACGGTTCTGGAGTCAACCTGGAAAATTTTAGAGTCACTTTGTGAAGTTTTTGAGCCATTTGTTGAGTCAACTTTAACTGTTTTTGTGTCAATTTGGGAAAGTTTTTCAAAAATTGTATACATGTTTTAGTCAATTTGAACAATTGTTGAGTGAATGTAGACATCTCCATCAGTCTGTTTGGTCCAGTTTTACATGACCTCAGGAAACTTTTAACATTTTTAGACATATTTCCAGCCACCTTGGACTATTTTAGACTTGTCTTTAGTCCCTTTTGTTTTTGAGTCAATTTTGACAATTTGGGGCAATTTTTGCATCACCTTTGGCAACTTTTAACTTCAAGTCAATGGTTTTCTTCTTCAGATGTTTGCTGAGCTCCTCAGACTTTCCCTCTGTAGTGTTTGAGTCTAATGAGTGGATCTAATGGTTCTATTTAAGCTGGATCAGAGGAGTCAGCAGCTGTAGTTGACTGGAATCTCTCAGGAGGAGTTGAGGCCATGAAACTAAGAAAATTAGATTAACGCAACTTTCTACATCAACAAAACTGATCATTTAAGTTGCTGTTTGTATATTTACAGAACAGATTTTATCATATTTCCAGAAGAACTTTAATAAATCTATGAAAGAATCAGAATTATTGTTTATTGTGACAAAGATTCATGTTTCAATGATTCCATCATTGAAAATTCAGAGTGAAAAGAGTCATTGGAGACTCAAAAGTGTATTATATACAAATAGATGTAAACTTTATTGACATTAATATTATGTGTTGATTTAATTTGGATGAACTTCATTTGATGACCTTAAATTAATGGTGTGAACTGAATTAGAAGTAAGATCTACTAAATAGGCTGCACAGTGCTGTAGTGGTTAGCACTTTCGCCTTGCAGCGAGAAGGTCCCTGGTTCGCGTCCCGGCTTTCCCGGGATCTTTCTGCATGGAGTTTGCATGTTCTCCCTGTGCATGCGTGGGTTTTCTCCGGGTACTCCGGCTTCCTCCCACAGTCCAAAAATATGCTGAGGTTAATTGATTATTCTAAATTGCCCGTAGGAGTGAATGTGAGAGTGATTGTTTGTCTGTATATGTAGCCCTGCGACAGACTGGTGACCTGTCTAGGGTGTCCCCTGCCTTCGCCCGAGTCAGCTGGGATAGGCTCCACCCCCCGCGACCCTAGTGAGGATTAAGCGGTGTATAGATAATGGATGGATGGATGGATAATGGATGGATCTACTAAATATCCAGCAGAGTGGATGTTAGGTCCTGTTAATGTAGAAATTCTTCCAGCTGGTGTTGAGCGGTGTGACCACTGAGAGGCGACAGAGCTCCATGTTTTCAGATTTAGACTTTCAGCATGTTCTTCAGGAAGCTGCTGGTTCTGTTCCATCGGGTTTTATTTTGAAGGTCAACATTAATCCAGCAGTGAAAACACAAACACTCTGGATCATTTTTAATCTTTGTTGCACAGATTTATGAACAAACTGATGTTTCTGAATAAGACCAGTCCAGAGAAGATCCAGGAGTTCCAAAAGTCTGGTCATGAAGCTGAAGGTGAGATGGTTCTGCTGGTTCCTCTGAGAACTTCTGCACTAATTAACTTCCGAATTGTGATTTTAAGTCAGAATTTTTGGAAAAAAAAAAAAAAGGTGAGAAGTCTGAATTTTAAATCTGAAATTTGAGATTAATATTAAAATACTGTGGAAAAAAAATGTCAACAATCTGAGTGTAAAGTCAGAAATATGAGGTTAAATTTCAAATTCTGTTGTGTTAAGTTAAAATTTAGAGTTTTAAATCTTAAATTTGAGATTAAAGTCAGAATTTCATCAAAACATCTCTATAAAAGCAGATGGCACCCGTCATTAGAAGCTGGACCATCGTCTAATCTCCAGTTTGTGCTGGGAGTAGAACTGTCTTTGCCATCAGCCTAGAATTGCCAGTAATTCTGTTTCCTGTGTTCAGAAAGCTGATTCCTGCCTGCTGAGTTGCCTGGGTTCCTTCGTCTGCTGGTTTCTGCCCTACCACGGATTCTGCCTTCTTCTCCGGAGGATCTCCACCTGTCACCAGCTTAACCTGGGAACATCAACGTACACCTGGGAAGAGGACTTTCTCTGGAAACATCTGCCACGACCGGGTTCAACAGACACCAACTTACCAAGCACAAGGCGAACACCAGGAGGGAGAGTTCTAGATGAAGTCAAACCAAAAGGACTGTTCTGAGCTCATCAGCTAAGTCTCCAAGCCCTAGTAACACCTGACTCTTTGTATTGTTAATACGTCTAATTTAATAATCAGCATTCCGTATTTAACTTAATGTATTTTATGCTCTGCATAGGATAGTTTTAGTCTGGGGTTTCAGCTCATAATTACTGGTAGTCTAGGCTGGGTTAGTTTTGTATTTTCAGTTGTTTCCCTACTTTGGTGTTACCATACGTGGGTTAACCTTAGTTTCAGTTTCCATGTTCGTGTACTTATTCCTCCGTACCTCTAGATGGTTTATGTTTTTTAGTTCTAGTAGTAGTTCAGTTTTTCTGTGTCGAAGATTCTAGTTCCGATTCCTGTGTAGAGTTTCGTGTTGTGAATAAAAGCATTGTTAAAATGTTTACGCTGGTGTTTCGTTTCCTGCTCCTGAGCCTTTTTGAACCTGCTGTAACATTGTCTCATTTTTGTTGTTTCATGTCTAATTTGTGTTATGTTGTGCTTCTCTTACTTTGTCTTGTTTTTTCCCCTTTTGTTAGTTTTTTTTTTGGTCTTGTTTTTGTCAAAGAAGAAAGTTTTTGTCATTGGAAAGTCAGAAATCCAACAGTTGAACTTGGAGTTAGTTTTGGCTTTTCTCTTTCCTTTAGACACAAACTTTTAAAATGTGGACCTCAGAGGTTTGATCTGTTATTTTCTAAACGTACCAAACACCGTAAATGCATCAAAAATAATTATTTCTAAAGCTGAGCTGCTGCTTGTGTGTTTTCTCCATAACTGTACAAATTCCAGCACAAAATCTGCAGCACTCATTAAAGCTGCAGATGAACTCTGTCGGTTCCTGACTAATCCAGCAGCTTTTCCAGCTCCACAGGGCGGATTTAATGAAAACTTTACAAATTAGTTGCAGGAAAAACACCAAAATCTACGGTCTGGGGAAGAAAAGTGGTTTCCTCTTGTTCTGCCAGATGGTTTCCTTCGTTCAGACCAAGCAGGAGCAGCGTCTTCATTACCTCTGAGCTTCCAGCACTCGCTGATGGATTCAGCTTCCTCTAATTGCAGCTGCAGGCGGCAAGCAGCTCGTTGTAGAGGATCCGCCAGACCAGAAGTTCAACAACTTCTCTTGCTGGCAAAAGTTTCCACAAGTTTCAGTTTAGAAGTCGAACACAGATTTCACAGAAATACTTCTCAAAGTCTTCATGTTCTAACGGCCTTTCACTGCTACAGTCATGGAGGAAACGATCAGAGCAGCCTTGTTTTCTTCACTTTCTTGTTTATTTTAATTATTATTAGGGCAGTGGTGGCGCAACGGTTAAGTCTCTGGACTACTGATCAGAAGGTCAGAGGTTCAAGCCCCCATGTGGCCACTGTTGGGCCCTTGAGCAAGGCCTTAACCCTTCCTGCTCCAGGGGGCGCTGTACCGCGGCTGACCCGTCGCTCTGACTCCCCCAGTTGGGGAGAGATGCGAAAATCAGAATTTCCCCTCGTGGGATTATTAAGGGATAGTAAAATAAAAAAAAATAATTAAAAAAAAATTCAAGGACCTGGAATGTTCTCAGTGAGACTAAACTTAAAGACTGGTAGCAGGAAAGGAGAATGTCCCCTGGAGAGTAGCTCTAGAGTAGCTCTAGAGTAGCTCTAGAACTTTCTCCAGGGGACATTCTCCTCTATGGACTTCAAGGACCTGAAACTCTGTAGATATTCCCAGTCTGAAGGTAGAACTTCCTGGGGCATCAAGGTTAATGCCTGGTCCCACTAAAGGTTGATTTGTTTGGATAAATCTAATGATAACAAATTATCTGATCAGAGTTTAATTTCAGAGATGATATCAGACATTTTCCATGGTTTTCTTGATAATAACCAGAATTCCTTCAGTTCTTTCATCAGTAGCTATGGCATCGTTCTGCCAAAAACAGCTTTTAGGATTCCATGTTTTCTTTTCTGTCTGTTTTAGTCCCATGATCCACACAGGAGTTGTACTGATTCATAACCATTGTTTCTGATGACTGCAGCCATGCGTCTTGGCTGCTCTCCACCAGCTTCTCACATTGTTCTGCTGTCAAAGCAGCCCATTCCTGTTCACTAATTCTAACTGATCTGCTTTGTTTTTGGGTTTGTGGTTCTCCATTTAGCGTCTGATGATTTTCCACAAGTTTTCAGTTGGATTTAGATCTGGTGATTGAGCAGCCAAGGCATGGTTCCAATGTTCTGGGTCTCCATCCAGGCTTTACCTGACCTTGTCTTGTTGGAAAATCCAGTCACTGGAGGTAGGAAAGAGTTTTCCAGCTGATGGAAGAAGACTGTTTTCTAGAGTAGCCCCAAACATGACCTGGTTCATTGGCCCTGTTCCACCCAAACTGAAACTACCCCAGATGGTCACTGATCCACCCCCATGTTTTACTGTAGGGGCAGACAGTCTGGTTTGTAGCTTCTCCAGGCTTCCTCCTAACCAGTAAGTTGGCTGGAGTGGGCATCAACTGAAAAGTGGATTCATCCCTGAAGAGAACCTTAGCCCAATCATCAACAGTCCAATCCTGGTGATCCCAGCAAAGAGGAACCGGCTTTCCTCTGTTTTTCCTTGATGAAGGGCTTCTTCCTGCTCTGTGTGACTTCAGACCAGCTTCAAGAAGTCGCTTTCCAACTGTCCTTGAAGGACAAGTCCCATTTCTCCACAGTGTCCACTCATTTTTAAGGTCCCTGGAGGTCTGAGGACGATTCCTGACAGGAACGGATGAGTGACGGTCATCTAGTGGGTAGAAAGATGTTTTCTGACCAGCTAGCAGTTTGGTAGAACAATGCTGGGCTTGTTTTGTCTTGGTGTAATGAACGGCTGTCTGGGAGATCTTCAGTTTTTTCGATGTCTGCCTTTGTGGCTTCACATAAGTCTTTAGTTTTAGGCGTTATGTGAGAGCTGACAGTTTCTGAGTTGTGCTATGGCTTGAATGTCAGCAGGAAACCACTCTAGGCATGAAATGACATGAAATGTCCTCTGATAGACCCTGGAATACAATGAAGCTGAAGCAGGTTAGATAGGACATAAAGTATTATGGAATCAGCTGCATTTAAAGTCCTGTTCATTGTATTCTTCAGGTAATAAACCTTTAGTGGTACCAGGCATTAAAAGGAATATGAAATTGAAGAAAACAAGGGTGGTCTGATCATTGTTTATAACTGTATGTGAGAGACGGCGAGACATTTATGAACTCGTTCCTCAACATCCAGCAGATAAACGAGGTTCCAGAGGACATTCTAATCAAACCGTTCATCTCCATCAAATCTGAACGCTGTAAATCTCATGTCATCTTATTAAAGGGCAGCAGGAGGAAGATTAGATCAACGCTGGAAGTCGGTTTGTAGACTAGAAACAGGCATTGGCAGGAAAAAAGCCTTTCTGCTGTATTTTAAATAGAAATGAAGAAAGTCCAGCTCTTTAAAAGAAGAACTGGTTTCAGTTGGTGTCATTTCATCTCAAATCATCACAAGTTTCCGATCATTTCTGCTTTAATATTGTTTAAATTTCTGTATGTCTATTTAATATTTACAGCATAAAACGTGGATATTTATAGAGTTTTCTGTGAAGTCTCAGCTCGATTTATTAAATACTTTCTGAAAAAACTTTTTATTTTCATCTGCCCATCAGGTTCATTCTCTCATTAAATCTGAGTCTGTTTAATCGACAACATCTGAAGAACTATTAAAGATAAAAACATGAAACTTTCTCTCTTATTTCTCATCAAGTCACTGATCCAGAATCTATAATATCAGACAGTAGATCAACAAATCTCTGATTATAGGTGAGATGAAATAAGACGTCATAAAAAGTTGTGTCGAAGTTGACGTCGTGAAAATCTGTGAGCTCATTAACAATCAAGTGAACTGAACCGGATGTAGCTGCAGGTCAATAATACAAAACTGAACATATAAAATACTTTAATATGAAATATTTGGTCACAGACATGAGTAAACTTATTTTTGTTGAGCTTTTATAACCAAAGTTTTTCCACTGAACCTAATCCGTTGACAGCTGATAGTTGGAGTTTCAACTTGACTCTTTAAATATAACTAAGAAAATCCTTTTTCAATAAATAATTTAATGCTGTTTTCATTCACTTCAGACGTAAGATAACATGTTACCCAATTTATTTTTCATATTTTAACTCAGTGCACTACTTTAAAGTGGTACTTTTTAATGATTTTTCTTATTTACATGTATTTTACATCATCCCTTTGGAGGATTTATCTCTAGTTTACTGATCTAAAGACCAGTAAGGCTAAGAAGGACAGTTAGCATGCTAACGTTAGCTAACCAGGAAGTACAGCTGAGGACGATGATCAGTGCAGAGTTCAGATTTCGGAGAACTTTAGTTGTCATTAGAATGCGGGAGATAAATTTCACAGAGAGAACATGATCATCAGACCCTCCAGAACACGAGCTGAAGACTCTGAAACAAACGTCTGCATGAAGATTTCCTCAAACGACTCATTATTAAAGCTTTAAATGTTTGACTGTTCCAGCCGTCCTTCTCCATCGTTCTCAGAGGTCATCCCACCAGAACGTCAACTGTTCCTTGAACTCAGAATAAGAAGGTGGAAGCAGCACGGAGCTCATTTTAAAGTCAGATGTGGGTCTGACTTACATCATCCATATTTATGACGTCCTGCCGGGTTCACGCTGCTGCACAGCGAGGAGAACCAGCAGGAACTCCGGGAACCGAGAACACTCACAGTTCCAGTCCTGTCAGTCAGCCGATCCAACTGTGTTACGTTCCCGATACAGAGACTCAAGTGCAGGTAATGAAGACACAGTGATTGAGAGTTTCAGCAATAATCATTTATTACAAACAAAGTGTTACACAGGAATCTGCACAAGCAGAACGGGAAGCACAGAACTCTAGAGGACCCCTAAAGGGCTGGAGGTCTAATAACAACTAAACCCTAAACTGGGAAAATCAAGAAAGCAACGTACTAACCTGAATACCGTAACACGATAAGAGGAAAGCTGAATCAAACGCTAAGTGGACACAAAATTAATAAGCAAAATACTAACTCGAATAACCACAACACGATAAGAGAAACGCTAAACCAAAAACTACAGACTATAAACAGAGTACTAACCTGGACACCGTAAGACAGTGACAGGAGAGCAAACTATTAACTCTGTGAATATACGAATGTCACAGTGTGTTCAGATAAATGTGTTTACAATGATGCTAACACAATTCTACAGAAGGCACAGACTCATAATGCAAACAGGAGTAAGTGACTAACCACGAGGCTACAGACAGCTGCTAAGCTACAAGCTAAGCTAGACCGGAGTGGAGTGGAGAACGGGATGTAGGTAAAGCAGGTGGGGAGCATCCAGGTGAGGAAGACGGTGTATGGCGGACGAGCAGGTGCTGCGAGGTGTAGGGAGAACAGCGTCTTCTAAGAGGGACCCAGAATCGGGTGAGAGGAGAGACGGTATGCTGGACGGCAGGAAGGTGGAATCCAAACTGCAGAACAGGAGAACAAAGTTAGAGTCTGGCCAAAACAGAAGAGCTGAACAGAGAAGCAGGAGCGAAACACTGACTGGGTTGTACAACAGTCCGGCGACGAGTGATGGCAACACCCTGTTTATATGGTGAGGGAGAGCTGGATGATCAGATCGCTCCCACCTGCCTGATTACCGATAGGCAACACCTGCTCACCGCGCCACACACCGAGCTCCGCCCCCACACACCGAGCTCCGCCCACCTGGAGAGAGAGAGGGAGGGAATAACTGCCACAACAGCATTAGATGCAGCGGACGTAACACTGGGCCAATGAAGTTCCAGAAAATCACAGAACGGCATCGACGTGGTTCTCAGCTTTTAGGGAATGTTCCCACAATGTCGGCTAACATGAGAACCTACAAGTTTTAATGATGTCTAGTTCTAATTGAACGTTCAGAGAACATTTTATGGACAATTAGAATTCCCAATAACGTTAACGACTTTGAGCTGCAACATTCAGAGACTATTTGGAGAACGTTCTCAGGAACACAGACAGTAACAAAGAAGGAACGTTCTCAAACCAACATTCAGAGACTGTTTGGAAAACGTTCTCAGGAACACAAACGGTAACAAATTAGGAACGTTCTCAAACCGACATTCAGGATTTTTTTATAAAATGTTTCTGTAACGTCACATACAAACAGAGGCGGAACATTCTGGCTGGAATGTTCTGATGATGTTCTAGAGGAACATATTACAGAACATTCCTTTATGAACATTCTCACAATGTTCCATGATAACAAAGAAAGAATGTTCTCAAACCAACTTTCAATGTTTTCCAGATGTTATCGAGGCCTCAGATGATTTTTAGAAAAGGTTCCTGTAGTGTGAAATATTAACAAAGGAGGAATATCTCCATAGGGGTACAGAGGAACATTTCCAGCAACCATCACTCCTGTGTTCTAATGCTACATTGTGTTAGCTAATGGTGTTGAAAGGCTCATTGATGATTAGAAAACCCTGCAGTTATGTTAGCACATGGATAAAAGTGGGAGTTTCCATGGAAAACATGGAATTGTCTGGGTGACCCCAGACATTTGAACAGTAGTGTAGATATGTAGACTGTAGATTTTTGGTAAAGTTCAAGGCCTTGAACTTTACCAAAAATCTACAGTCTACTATCCCTATCAATAATAACATCCTGCTAGATCAGTAGTAACGTCCTGATTGTTGTGGAGGTTCATCGAGGTCCAGAGAGGACGAGGAGGCTGACTCAGAGACACTGGAGATCAGATGATTTAGGTTGAGAGGAAGGTTTACTGATATCAGGAGAAGTGACACCGACAGAGCAGCAGTTCATGCAAGCAACACCAGCACCAGTTCTGAGGATTCTCTCTGATGTTTGGGTTTATATAGTAGATGAAAGAAGGTCAGATTTAGATTACAGACCAACATGGAGACAACTAGTCTGTTCAGTAACATCAGAACAGATATCTAACCTCCTGCAGCATCTGCCTGTCTAAAGACCATTATTACCTTAGAAAGAGGACAGAGTAACTTTTCCTTCATGCTGATCGATCGCTGGCGGCTCCAGTCAAAGCTCCAGTCGTCCCTCCAGTGAAACGTCATGAGCCCAAACAGCAGCACTAATGGCTCAGCTGATCCGTGAATAACGACATGTTTTCTGAATGTTCCCACCGAGGTCCGGCCTTTGTGGCCTGTAATCAGCTCATCAGCCGACACACAAAGCCTGGAACTGTTGCTCTGCTGTTGGATTCCCACAGTGTGGAGGCCCAGGTCAGCGACCTAAGAGCTGCCATCATCTCCGACCGCTCGGCGGGGAAACAAAGATTGTCAGGACGAATAAGGGAGTCAGAAACACAGAGCAGCATCACCGGGAAGCTTCATTCATCCTCCAACGTCCACAAACAAGATGACATCTCCCCTTAATGAACCCGACACAAGAACCGACCACTAACTCCTCATAATTAACCACAGATGGATGTCACCACCAGCGGCATTAATCCTGCTCTGCTCTAATTTTACCAGATCTTTAATGGACTCACATCTTTCATGGTTTTTCTGTCGGTAACGTCTTTTAGTTTTCTGAGCAACATCTAGAGAAAGAATTTCCTTCAGGATTCATGAAGTTTGATCAGACTCTTTTTGTTTGGGGGTCACCCAGAAAATTCCAAGTTCTCCATGAAGACTCTCACTTTTATTCATGTAACAAAACTGCACAAAGTTCAGGCTAGTAGACTGTAGATTCTTGGTAAAGTTCAGAATCTACAGTCTATTAGTCCTGAACGTAGATCAGAACCTTCAGGTTCTTCAGACCTTCAGACCTTCAGGTTCTTCTGGCCTCAGCTCATTAGGAAACCACCACCTCCAGAGCTCCTTGAAGGTGATTGGTCCCTCGGCGGCCAATCAGGTCCCAGCCGAGCTCACCAACACCAGAAGATGCTAATTAGCAATTAGATTGACAACGGCAGCTTCCCTCGTTAAGATTCTTCACAGAGAAGAGAAAGACCTGGTCCTCTGCTGGACCAATCACTGAGCAGGAAGACAGACAGACAGGTGGATATTTCATGTTTTTCCTGGCATATTTGAACCTTTTAGGGCAGTTTTGGCTCTTTTTGGGGTGATTTTGTGGTATTCTTAGCCATTTTTGTGATCATTTTGCAGGTTTTTGAGCCATATTTGAGTTTTTGTTGCAATTACACCTGATTTGTGGTAGTTTTGGTACTTTTTGTGGTAAATTTGGCATTTTTTTTTTTTTAAAGCAATTTCCATGTTTTTGCTGGCATATTTGAATGTTTCAGGATAATTTGGGCTCTTTCTGGGGTAATTTTACAAGTTTTTTGTGCTGAATTTAAGTTTTTGTTGCAATTTTGTGGTGATTTGGGTTTTTTTTCTGGCATATTTGAACCTTTCAGAGTAGTTTTGGCTCTTTTTGGGGTGATTGTGTGTCTCTTTGTGGTAATTTTCCATTTTTTTTTGTTATTTTATGTCACGGGGGTTGGGGTTTTGTGAGAGCTCAGGCGCAGGAAAGGAACAGTCACTGTTACTATGTTACTCTGGTTTATTTACAGGGTCCTCAGGGACCACAACAGATGACAAGATACACATTAACAAAAAGCACTAAGCTCCAAAGCGGCCCCTACGGCCGGGCAACTATAATGAGGCAAGGCTCCAAAGTACTCACGGTAATTACCTCCTAGGCGAGGAGGGTCTATCCAAAAGGTGACTATAACAGAAGTCATCTCCAAACTGCAGTGCTCTTAACGAGAGCAATAACTACAATTGGACAATAACTCACGAAGTACATGGGGGATACTCTGAACCGGCTCACGGCAAAGGCAGCCAGGGTTAGGAGCAGCAACAGGTGAATGTCTCCTCAGCTTAGAGGGTCCAAAGTCCAGTGCTGATGGCTCCATCGGCAGGAACGGGTGGATTCACAAGGAACGTGTCTTACTTCCTCTTTTCTTTTTCCTTTTCCCTTTTTCCTCCTTTGTTATCTTTTCCCATTTCTTCATTTTACGCTCCAGCACTGAGAGCTGGGGCGTGTCTGCTTAAATAGTCAACCAGATGAGGTTTGATTGGCCGCACTCTGCAGGGCTGGCTGATTAGGTTGCACCCACTGAGCTGGCTGATCATGGGTGATGGGAAACACCTGTTGCCCTTCTGCGTTGCTGGGCTGCCTTAACAGGCAGGAGGAAAGAGAGGGGAGGGCACTAACTCGGCCTGGCAGCAGCCAGCCTGACATTTTAGTTGCAGTTTTTACCAGAACTCAGATGTTTCTCCTCCTAAATGTCATGGTTCTATCTGCTGGACTGTTGAAGTTCCGAAAAAGTCCATTAAAAAGTGATCTGGACCCACCTCTATGGACTTCAAGGACCTGGAACTCTGGAAATATTCCCAGTATGAAAGTAGAATTCTGATCATTGATAAAGTTCATGGAGATGAAGAAGCAGATGTTGTGAGGAGGTTCTGCTGGAGGAACAGATTGGATTTTCCAGTAATTTATTCCTCCCTCTGTCAGATTCAGTCCTTTTGCTGTCGTTCCTCCTCCTCCTCCTCTTCATCAGCATCTCCTGGACTCCATCAGGGATGTTCCTGCACAGCTTCAGTCCAGTAAATCATTTAATTAGTGTCTCCTCACAGCTGATTCAAGTATAGATCATTATCATTAATAGTTTAACAGCTGTAATATAGAGACTCACATGAAGGAGAGGTTTTACAGGAAATAACTTCATGGAGGTTTTATTTCTGTTAGTTCAGAACTTACAAACCCTAAATGACTGACAGAGACCATCCCTTTAACAGACTGACCTGGTGCAGGTCTACTCTGCTCCCAGAGCTCCAGCAGCTACTCAACAGCCCTTCAGTCCTGTTCTGGAAACATCTCAGCTCCATCTGGGAAGAATCTCCTGAACTCTGTCAGAACAACAAAACTCTGACTGGTGTTTTATTTTGGAGAACATCAGGAAGTTCAGAGCAACCGAGAAGCTGCATCCAGCATGGTGAAACATCTACAGATGATGAGCAGAGAGGAAACGTGGAGATAGAAAAACATCTAGGGGTGAGGAGATGATAGAAACCAACTGGAGAACCTCCAGTTGGCTTCTCCTGAAGCTCCTACCATCTCCAGGACCTGGATGACTGAGAACCTCCACAGAAGTATGAGGAGACGACATTAGTCCAGAGTTTAACATCTGAGGAGACATGGTGGTTCCTGAGGTTTTTTTTTTGTAAAATAACTAAAACCAAACAAACCAGATTTCCCAAATAATCTAAACTTCTCAGGGTCCATCAGCTGGAACATCTTCATCACGATGTGAAGGCATCAGCACCAACCTGCAGATCACTAGAACTTCTGATGGATCATTCTGTCCTCAGAGTTTCCTCTGAAACAATGAACTCACAGCTGAAAGTCTGACCTCCATCCTGAAGCTTCTTCAGATCGATCAGAGAGAAGAAGCAGGTCCAGGTGGTCCACAGGTTCCATGAAAACAGAGTAAAGCCTCCTAGACTTTAAAGGACACGTCTCCTCCTGCAGGTTCTGAGGACGTCTCTGAGGTCCGTTCATGATGGACTCATCTGGTTTCATCCTGAGGATCCAGAGACTCGTCTGGAGATGGATTCAGTCTGACAGGAAGTCCTGGAGGACCAGAGAGAAATACAGTACTAGTACTACTAATACTACTGCAGTACACAGTACTAATACTACTGGAATACACAGTACTAGTACTAATACTACTACACTACACAGTACTAATACTACTGCAGTACACAGTACTAATACTACTAATGCTACTGCAATACACAGCACTAATACTACTGGAATACACAGTATTAGTACTAATACTACTACACTACACAGTACTAATACTACTGCAGTACACAGTACTAATACTACTGGAATACATAGTACTGATATTCCTGGAGGCTGCAGACGGACCAGAGACAAATACAGCAGAGTACTAACACTACTGCAGTACACAGCACTGATACTACTGCAGTACACAGCACTGATACTACTGCAGTACACAGCACTGATACTACTGCAGTACACAGCACTGATACTACTGCAGTACACAGCACTGATACTACTAGAACACGCCTCACACTGGAGTAAACTGACTGATAAATTATCAGAATATCAACAGGGAATATTTTAAATATTTCTGAGGCTAATAGCAATATAATAATAATAATAATAATAATAATAATAATAATAATAATAATAATAATAATAATAATAATAATAATAATAATAATAATAATAATAATAATAAGAATAATAATAATAATAATAATAATAATAATAATATGTTTGGGACATTTTATTAAAACATTATAAATATTATTGTTGTTGTTGTTATCAGTAGTACTATACATAAAATTCACATCATTTATAGTAATAATATTTTATGGATTTATTTATGTGTGAGCTGCAGCTTTGTTTTATTTTATATTTACTTTATTTATCTGTTAGCTGCAGCTTTATTTTATTTTATATTTACTTTATTTATCTGTGAACTGCAGCTTTATTTTATTTTATTTTTTCTGTATTCATGTGTGAGCTGCAGCATTGTTTTATTTTTACTTTATTTATCTGTGAGCTGCAGCTTTATTTTATTTTATATTTACTTTATTTATCCGTGAGCTGCAGCTTTATTTTATTTTATTTTTACTTTATTTATCCGTGAGCTGCAGCTTTATTTTATTTTATATTTACTTTATTTATCTGTGAGCTGCAGCTTTATTTTATTTTATTTTTACTTTATTTATCCGTGAGCTGCAGCTTTATTTTATTTTTACTTTATTTATCTATGAGCTGCAGCTTTATTTTATTTTTACTTTATTTATCCATGAGCTGCAGCTTTATTTTATTTTTACTTTATTTATCTATGAGCTGCAGCTTTATTTTATTTTTACTTTATTTATCCATGAGCTGCAGCTTTATTTTATTTTGTGAGCTGCAGCTTTATTTTATTTTTACTTTATTTATCTATGAGCTGCAGCTTTATTTTATTTTATATTTACTTTATTTATCCGTGAGCTGCAGCTTTATTTTATTTTATTTTTACTTTATTTATCCGTGAGCTGCAGCTTTATTTTATTTTATATTTACTTTATTTATCTGTGAGCTGCAGCTTTATTTTATTTTATTTTTACTTTATTTATCCGTGAGCTGCAGCTTTATTTTATTTTTACTTTATTTATCTATGAGCTGCAGCTTTATTTTATTTTTACTTTATTTATCCATGAGCTGCAGCTTTATTTTATTTTTACTTTATTTATCTATGAGCTGCAGCTTTATTTTATTTTTACTTTATTTATCCATGAGCTGCAGCTTTATTTTATTTTGTGAGCTGCAGCTTTATTTTATTTTTACTTTATTTATCCATGAGCTGCAGCTTTATTTTATTTTGTGAGCTGCAGCTTTATTTTATTTTTACTTTATTTATCCATGAGCTGCAGCTTTATTTTATTTTGTGAGCTGCAGCTTTATTTTATTTTTACTTTATTTATCCATGAGCTGCAGCTTTATTTTATTTTGTGAGCTGCAGCTTTATTTTATTTTGTGAGCTGCAGCTTTAGTTTCCCTCCAGAACCTCCGGATCACCAGCAGCTCTTTAAACTCTGACAGATCGACAGGATGAAGGTCGACCAGTCTGACCTTCATCCAAACCGTCTGATTGGACGACGCAGCGTCTCTTCTGATTGACAGCTGTCCTCCGGTCCACCTTGACCCAACGCTGTCGGACAATCAGACGGCAGCGTCTCGTCCCTCAGAGGGACAGGTGGAGGACACTGACAGTAACTGGAGCTGTTCAGGGTTCAGTTCACTGAAGTTCACTGATAATATGCAGATAATCAGAGGAAAATATCATGTTAACTATAAAAACAAATACACATCTGAAATATTACCTTCAGCAAGTACATTTTTACAGCATTTGACTGTAAATTACTGCATTTAAACCACTAAAATACAGCAGATATTTGCTCTTATTTGACATGGTGTTGATAAAGCTCAAATGTTGAGCTAGAAATAAAAAAAAAAATTAGCAACAATAGTCAGCTAGAAATTTTAAAAAATTAGCATCAATAGTCAGCTAAAAATAAAAACTACTTAGGTAAAATGAACAACTCGTTAGATTAATCTAACAAACAGTTGCCCCAGAGTGTAGAACTGATGTCAGCTGGAGGGAGACTACAGGGTTTAAGATTTTTAAGTTTAACGCCAAATCCTTGCTCTCAACACTTTAAGAACTGAACTGAGGAACCTGGAGCTTCCTGGATCAGCAGCAGAACCTGGTGGAGACCTGAGACCTGCACTATGGAGGAGCTGCAGACGTCTAATATCTGCTGCCTCCAGCTGCTTCAGGAGCGATGACGTCCATCAGCTGAGTGACGGATGTGGAGCAGATAAAGGATCCAGCAGCAGCTTCATTTAGCCGGACGCTCGCTGACACGTCCATCATGTTTACTGGAGCTTTAACACATCTGTCACTCTGACTCACATTCTCTTGGAAATGAATCAAACGTGTCGCTTCAAGTTTCTTTCATCAGAAACAACCGAGTGCTTTTCATTTCATATACATCAGATTTTCTCCCAGACGTGCTGATGAGCAGTGAAAGGTCCAGATGGATCTAATGCAGGTCTGACAGATGAAAATACCTGGACGGATCTCATCAGGAGAACCAGAGCTTCGTTCTTCAGGGACTTCAGGTTACATTTCCCAGAATTCAGCTGCTCTGATTAACGGACGTCTGCAGTCAGAAATCTAATTTAAATGATCTGCAGCTTTATTCTGAGGAGGCAGAACTTCACCTTCAGACGTCTGCATCCTTCTGACAGAACTTCAGAGTCCATCTATAGTATAATCTGGAACTGGGGGAGTAAAGATGAACGGAACAGAAGGCCCAGAGTGAAACTAAGCGGTTAGACTTCAGTAGAAAAATGTGTTTAAAGCAGCTCAGCTTCATTTAGACACACAGCAGGTTCTAAAACTACTAAACAACAGAGCAGTGGAGCAGGAACATCCAGGTGGCATCAGCTCCACCAGCGGTTTACCTCCACCTCCTGGATGTTGCCAGCGTTAGACCGATTCACTCTGACAGGTCTGGAGTTGTTCCACAAATGTCCTCTCACAGTTTGACATTTTCTACTCAACTTACCTTCAGAGTGGAATCAGAATGACAGCAGACCTGACAGAGATGTTTCTGAAACAAATGTGAAGCTGCTGCAGCGGCTCTTTAAATGGGAACATGTATTTATCTCTGCTAGTGGGCAGCACACGCAATGTATCCATGGAAACAAATCCTGCAGCTGTTTGGCACCAATGTTATACTGTCATGTTTTAACCAAAGAAATAATGCAGAATTTAAAATACCTTTTACAGGTAAATAAAGATCTGAGAGCTTTGCCCTGTTTAGACTCATTCCATAGTAGCACGGTGGTGGCGGCATCATAAAATGAAGCATGGTGGTGGCAGCATCATGATGTGAAGCATGGAGGTGGCAGCATCATGATGTGAAGCATGGTGGTGGCAGCATCATGATGTGAAGCATGGTGGTGGCAGCATCATGATGTAAAGCACGGTGGTGGCAGCATCATGACCTGAAGCACAGTGGTGGCATCATGATGTGAAGCATGGTGGTGGCAGCATCATGATGTAAAGCATGGTGGTGGCAGCATCATGATGTGAAGCATGGTGGTGGCAGCATCATGATGTAAAGCATGGTGGTGGCAGCATCATGATGTGAAGCACGGTGGTGGCAGCATCATGATGTGAAGCATGGAGGTGGCAGCATCATGACGAATAATAAATACATAAATCTGAAGAATAAATCTGTCAGTATAAACATCTTGGCGGGATTTAGAAGAAAGACGGACTTTATTTCAAACTAAGACGTGCTGACTGGTGGACGTCCTCCATTAGTTGACCATCCATCCACCCTGACCTCCTTCCTGTTACTGTCAGTCATTAGGCAGCTAAAGGCTGCTAGCATGATGCTACCAAACAGAACATATTGTTTGGGTCTTGAAAGTAAACTACATTCAGTAACTCATAGGTTTTATATGTTGAAGATCTGCTGCAGTTGAGATGTTCGGGTGGATGGAGTTAGAGTGTTGGTGAATCTGTGACCACAGCGTTCCTGAGATGAAAGTCTTCCGTGAGCAGATGTTTGTGGTTGACAGAGTGATGGACCAGATGTTTCCTCTGATTAGTTAATCATCTAAAACCTTTGAGTCACGGCCACAGGAGGATTCATGTGGAGCTTTGAACCACAGCAGATGGATCAGAAAGTGTTTCCATCCATCCTTCATTCACTGAGTTTAGAACCTGAAGGAATGCTGTTTCTCAGATAAAACCCTGGTCAACCTTCATAACATTCCGTAGCTTTTATCCAGTGAAGATCTACTTCCTGTTGGAAATCACTACCTTCAGATCAGCGTCTTCCCTTCTGTTCCAACATTGCTGTAGTTAAAACCTTCTGAAGAGAAATAACAGATCCATCCAGTCCACCACGTCTGAGTAAAACCTTAGCGAAACTAGTTTAAAGTCAGTAAAGTTTATAAACTGTCAGCACTGATTCAGAGACACAGTCTGAGATCTAAAAATGTCAGATTTCAGAGGAGCCTTCAGTCATTTAGCTTCATCATATTTACTTCCTGATACCATTTCTCTTGATTTAAGAGTTGTAGTTCCTTGTTGATCCACCAAGTGGAGCCTCTTCCTGTTTAATACTGTAGAGACCAGAGGATGTAAAAACAGAGAGCATTGTGGGAGTTTAGCTAGTGATGGGCACCATGACAGAGACTTCTGTTATAATTAATTACCTCCAACCAGATCTGACTGGTTCAGAAGTTCAGGTTCAACCTCTACAGGGTTGCTTCTGTTTTATTTTATCGAATTATTTACATTTTACTGAATAAAACTAAAGTACCTAAATGTGAAACATAATAGTATCGACAATCTAATAATGAATTACTAATTATGGAGAATGACCAGATTGATATAATAATATACGTTGCTAAGACGCTACAATATTATAAATTATGGAACTTAACTTAATATTATTAATATTATTAATAATTAACGAAATTAACAACCAAAATTATGATCCTACAGAAAAATACATGAAACAAACTAAAAACTACAAATATTCATTGGATGTCCAATGAGCCAATAAACATTAATTTCATTTAATACACATTATTTATGTCTCATTCTTAATTCCTTTACGAATCATTTCTATCCATATTTAGTTTAATAGTGTTGTTTAGATCTCAGATCAGTTCAATGAGGATCATTCACTCATTTTTCATAAGAAATGCATTAAAGCTTTTTTAAATGTACATTTTAAAGACCCACATATAAAACACAATAGTTCTACATGAGATGATTATTTTAAAATGTTATTTTACATTTTAATTTTTTCCTTCGTATTGAGTTGATAAATGAACATGTCTTCTTTTCAGGGTTTGTAAATATGTAAAATGAAGCATTTTAATTTATATGTTGATTAGACTTATCAAGCCAAACAGAAGACATTCCATACAAAAAATACTGCAAAGCTGTTATGTTTAAAAGATAATTTTTTTCTTGAAAATGGGTGAGTTTGACCTGCAAGATAACAGGAGGGCTAATTTCTATCAATAGATTATTGATGAGGAAAATGATTGGAGGCTTCCTGCCACTAACTGACACCCATCAGAGGACCAGGCTGATATTGATCAGTTTAAAAGGTCTTCATCAGCTGATCGAGGTATTTTCTGTAACCTCTGTAACATTACTCCTGACAACTATACATCACAATGCCATAAAATAATGATAGAATAATAATATAATATAATGCAACAAGAAAACCAATCAGAGAGCCTGATAAGTCCGCAGCCATGGATTTGTAGTAGGATCCCAATCATGTGATCATCAGCAGGCAGCTGACGTCGTCAAAACAGAAAATTTTCATCTCATTTTCCAGAATTAAATCGCTTTTTGGGCCTGAATTTTACATGAGATCATATTTATCTTTCTGGCTTTTAAATGTTAAGAAAAGAAAGAAGACTTAAAGAAAGAAAGAAAGAAAGAAAGAAAGAAAGAAAGAAAGAAAGAAGTTTAGAAATAACATCAAATCCACCAAAACAAACCGTTATGCAGACGACACAGTTGTCTTTTGCTGATCTGATTCTGCCGTCCTCCTCCGGTTAACGTCGTCTTCCTCTTATTAACGTCGTCTTCCTCTTATTAATGTCGTCTTCCTCTTAATACCGCCATCTTCCTCTTATTAACGTCGTCTTCCTCTTATTAACGTCGTCTTCCTCTTATTACCGCCGTCCTCCTCTTTTATACATCATCCTCCTCCGGTTAACATCGTCTTCCTCTTATTAACGTCGTGTTCCTCTTATTAACATCGTCTTCCTCTTATTAACGTCGTCTTCCTCTTATTAACATCGTCTTCCTCTTATTAGCACCGTCCTCCTCCGGTTAACGCCGTCCTCCTCCGGTTAATGTCGTCTTCCTCTTATTAGCACCGTCCTCCTCCGGTTAACGCCGTCCTCCTCCGGTTAACGTCGTCTTCCTCTTATTAACGTCGTCTTCCTCTTATTAACGCCGTCCTCCTCTGGTTAACGTCGTCTTCCTCTTATTAACGTCGTCTTCCTCTTATTACCGCCGTCCTCCTCTTTTATACATCATCCTCCTCCGGTTAACATCGTCTTCCTCTTATTAACATCGTCTTCCTCTTATTAATGTCGTCTTCCTCTTAATACCGCCATCTTCCTCTTATTAACGTCGTCTTCCTCTTATTAACGTCGTCTTCCTCTTATTACCGCCGTCCTCCTCTTTTATACATCATCCTCCTCCGGTTAACATCGTCTTCCTCTTATTAACATCGTCTTCCTCTTATTAACGTCGTCTTCCTCTTATTAACATCGTCTTCCTCTTATTAACGTCGTCTTCCTCTCATTAACGCCGTCCTCCTCTGGTTAACGTCGTGTTCCTCTTATTAACGTCGTCTTCCTCTTATTAACGTCGTCTTCCTCTTATTAACGCCGTCCTCCTCCGGTTAACGTCGTGTTCCTCTTATTAACGTCGTCTTCCTCTCATTAACGCCGTCCTCCTCTGGTTAACGCCGTCCTCCTCTGGTTAACGTCGTGTTCCTGTTATTAACGTCGTCTTCCTCTTATTAACGTCGTCTTCCTCTCATTAACGCCGTCCTCCTCCGGTTAACGTCGTGTTCCTCTTATTAACGTCGTCTTCCTCTTATTAACGTTGTCTTCCTCTTATTAACGCCGTCCTCCTCCGGTTAACGTCGTGTTCCTCTTATTAACGTCGTCTTCCTCTCATTAACGCCGTCCTCCTCTGGTTAACGCCGTCCTCCTCTGGTTAACGTCGTGTTCCTGTTATTAACGTCGTCTTCCTCTTATTAACGTCGTCTTCCTCTTATTAACGCCGTCCTCCTCCGGTTAACGTCGTGTTCCTCTTATTAACGTCGTCTTCCTCTCATTAACGCCGTCCTCCTCTGGTTAACGCCGTCCTCCTCTGGTTAACGTCGTGTTCCTGTTATTAACGTCGTCTTCCTCTTATTAACGCCGTCCTCCTCCGGTTAACGTCGTGTTCCTCTTATTAATGTCGTCTTCCTCTTATTAATGCCGTCCTCCTCCGGTTAACGTCGTCTTCCTCTTATTAACGTCGTCTTCCTCTCATTAACGCCGTCCTCCTCCGGTTAACGTCGTGTTCCGCTTATGAACGTCGTCTTCCTCTTATTAACGCCGTCCTCCTCCGGTTAACGTCGTCTTCCTCTTATTAACGTCGTCTTCCTCTCATTAACGCCGTCCTCCTCTGATTAACGCCGTCCTCCTCTGGTTAACGTCGTGTTCCTGTTATTAACGTCGTCTTCCTCTTATTAACGTCGTCTTCCTCTTATTAACGCCGTCCTCCTCCGGTTAACGTCGTGTTCCTCTTATTAATGTCGTCTTCCTCTTATTAATGCCGTCCTCCTCCGGTTAACGTCGTCTTCCTCTTATTAATGTCGTCTTCCTCTCATTAACGCCGTCCTCCTCCGGTTAACGTCGTGTTCCTCTTATTAACGTCGTGTTCCTCTTATTAACGCCGTCCTCCTCTGGTTAACGCCGTCCTCCTCCGGTTAACGTCGTGTTCCTCTTATTAATGTCGTCTTCCTCTTATTACCGCCATCTTCCTCTTATTAACGTCGTCTTCCTCTTATTAACGTCGTCTTCCTCTTATTACCGCTGTCCTCCTCTTTTATACATCATCCTCCTCCGGTTAACATCGTCTTCCTCTTATTAACATCGTCTTCCTCTTATTAACGTCGTCTTCCTCTTATTAACATCGTCTTCCTCTTATTAACTACGTCTTCCTCTTATTAGCACCGTCCTCCTCCGGTTAACGCCGTCCTCCTCCGGTTAACGTCGTGTTCCTCTTATTAACGTCGTCTTCCTCTCATTAACGCCGTCCTCCTCTGGTTAACGCCGTCCTCCTCTGGTTAACGTCGTGTTCCTGTTATTAACGTCGTCTTCCTCTTATTAACGTCGTCTTCCTCTCATTAACGCCGTCCTCCTCCGGTTAACGTCGTGTTCCTCTTATTAACGTCGTCTTCCTCTTATTAACGTCGTCTTCCTCTTATTAACGCCGTCCTCCTCCGGTTAACGTCGTGTTCCTCTTATTAACGTCGTCTTCCTCTCATTAACGCCGTCCTCCTCTGGTTAACGCCGTCCTCCTCTGGTTAACGTCGTGTTCCTGTTATTAACGTCGTCTTCCTCTTATTAACGTCGTCTTCCTCTCATTAACACCGTCCTCCTCCGGTTAACGTCGTGTTCCTCTTATTAACGTCGTCTTCCTCTCATTAACGCCGTCCTCCTCCGGTTAACGTCGTGTTCCTGTTATTAACGTCGTCATCCTCTTATTAACGTTGTCTTCCTCTTATTAACGCCGTCCTCCTCCGGTTAACGTCGTCTTCCTCTTATTAATGTCGTCTTCCTCTCATTAACGCCGTCCTCCTCTGGTTAACGTCATGTTCCTCTTATTAACGTCGTGTTCCTCTTATTAACGTCGTCTTCCTCTTATTAACGTCGTCTTCCTCTTATTAACGCCGTCCTCCTCCGGTTAACGTCGTCTTCCTCTCATTAACGCCGTCCTCCTCTGGTTAACGTCGTGTTCCTGTTATTAATGTCGTCTTCCTCTTATTAACGTCGTCTTCCTCTTATTAATGCCGTCCTCCTCCGGTTAACGTCGTGTTCCTCTTATTAACGTCGTCTTCCTCTCATTAACGCCGTCCTCCTCCGGTTAACGTCGTGTTCCTCTTATTAACGTCGTCTTCCTCTCATTAACGCCGTCCTCCTCTGGTTAACGCCGTCCTCCTCTGGTTAACGTCGTGTTCCTGTTATTAACGTCGTCTTCCTCTTATTAACGCCGTCCTCCTCCGGTTAACGTCGTGTTCCTCTTATTAATGTCGTCTTCCTCTTATTAATGCCGTCCTCCACCGGTTAACGTCGTCTTCCTCTTGTTAACGTCGTCTTCCTCTCATTAACGCCGTCCTCCTCCGGTTAACGTCGTGTTCCGCTTATTAACGTCGTCTTCCTCTTATTAACGCCGTCCTCCTCCGGTTAACGTCGTGTTCCTCTTATTAACGTCGTCTTCCTCTCATTAACGCCGTCCTCCTCTGATTAACGCCGTCCTCCTCTGGTTAACGTCGTGTTCCTGTTATTAACGTCGTCTTCCTCTTATTAACGTCGTCTTCCTCTCATTAACGCCGTCCTCCTCTGATTAACGCCGTCCTCCTCTGGTTAACGTCGTGTTCCTCTTATTAACGTCGTCTTCCTCTTATTAACGTCGTCTTCCTCTTATTAACGCCGTCCTCCTCCGGTTAACGTCGTGTTCCTCTTATTAATGTCGTCTTCCTCTTATTAATGCCGTCCTCCTCCGGTTAACGTCGTCTTCCTCTTATTAATGTCGTCTTCCTCTCATTAACGCCGTCCTCCTCTGGTTAACGTCGTCTTCCTCTTATTAACGTCGTCTTCCTCTCATTAACGCCGTCCTCCTCCGGTTAACGTCGTGTTCCTCTTATTAACGTCGTGTTCCTCTTATTAACGTCGTCTTCCTCTTATTAATGTCGTCTTCCTCTCATTAACGCCGTCCTCCTCCGGTTAACGTCGTGTTCCTCTTATTAACGTCGTGTTCCTCTTATTAACGTCGTCTTCCTCTTATTAACGCCGTCCTCCTCCGGTTAACGTCGTCTTCGTCTTATTAACGTCGTCTTCCTCTCATTAACGCCGTCCTCCTCTGGTTAACGCCGTCCTCCTCCGGTTAACGTCGTGTTCCTCTTATTAACGTCGTCTTCCTCTTATTAACGTCGTCTTCCTCCGGTTAACGGCGTGTCTGCCTGGAGCCTCTCTGTCAGCTCCCATCACAGAGGTCCGTCGTCTGATGGCTGAACTCTGAGGACACGAGACGCTGTGAGCCTCAGTAGAGATGACTTGTTTCCTGGATGATCTGCGCAGAAACAGATGCTGGGATCAGTAATTCTACAGCTGACACGACTCATGTTCTGTCAACGCCAGGATCTACAGACTGGGATCATAGATGCACCAGGATGGATAAAGAGCTTCAGCAGGCCTCAGATGTTTTCTCTCACCATGAAGGTGTTTGGATTAAAGACAGAGTCTACATAACAGGTAGGGGTTAGATAGACACACGACAATTAGGAGGAAAAACACATCTGAGTTCTGGTCAATACTGACACTAAAATAACTGAAAAAACTGGAAAATGACCACCAAAAGACACCGAACAAAGGGTCAAAATCACACAAAAAGACCAAAAATTACCACAAAAAGATACGAAACTAACACAAAAAACTCAAAATATCCACAAAAAAATCAAAAACAACACAAAAAGGTGCAAAATTACGTGAAAAACTGACAATACTACCACAGAATGACCCCAAATCACCACAAAAATAGGTAATATACGACAAAAACACACAAAATCTCCACCAAAAGAAGCAAAATTACCACAAAGAACCATCTGGTTCTTCATCTCCAGTAACTTCATTAATGATCAGAGTTCTACATTCATACTGGGAATATTTCCAGAGTTCAAGGTCCTTGAAGTCCATAGACGAGAACGTCCCCTGGAGAAAGTTCTAGAGTAGGTCTACTCTAGAACTTTCTCCAGGGGATGTTCTCATTTCCTGCTTGCAGTCTTTAAGTTTAGACACTGAGAACATCCAGAACTGGAGACCTTCATGCACCTCAGGACAACTTCATGTTTAATGTGTGAAGTCTGATAGTCTCCAGAAAGACCAAAAAAAGACAAAAAATGATGCTACATTTACACAAAAATGACAAAAATGATGCTTAAAAAGGACAACAATGGCACAAAAGACTCTTAAATAACACAAAAACTACACAAAACGGTGCTAAAGTAACACAGAAATTACAAAACAATGCCTAAATAACATAAAATGATGCTGAAATAATTTTTTAAAATGACACCAAAAGACAAATTATACTTCAATAATTAAAAAATGACACAAAAACGACACAAAAGGATGCTAAATTTAACACAAAATTGACAGAACGATGCTTAAATAACACAAAAATAACAAAAAGACATGAAAATGACACAAAAGGATGATTAAATAACTCCAGAATTTTTAAAAATATACAAAAAGATGCTTCAATAAAAAAATGACAAACTCAGAAAGACATAAAATGACCAAAGTACGGCACAGAAACAACCACAAAAAGAAGCAAAATGATGTAAATGAACCAAACTGTGACATAGAAGGAAGTTCTACCTTCATACTGGGAATAATTCAGAGTTGAAGTCCATCGAGGTCTTATAATATAATATAATATAATATAATATAATATAATATAATATAATATAATATAATATATAATGTAATATAAAATGATATGATATGATATGATATATGATATGATATGATATAATATATTAAATATAATATAATATAATATAATATAAAATGATATGATATGATATAACATAATATAATGTAATAAATATAATATAAAATGATATTATATGATATATGATATGATATAATATAATATATTAAATATAATGTAATATGATATAATATAAAATGATATAATATGATATAATATAACATAATATAATGTAATAAATATAATATAATATAATAAATATAATATAATAAATATAATATTATATAAAATGATATGATATAATATAATAAATATAATATTATATAATATAATATAATATAATAAATACAATATAATATAATAAAATAAATATAATATAATATAATATAATATAATATAATAAATATAATATTATATGACATAATAAATATAATATAATATGATATGATATGATATGATATAATATAATATAATATAATATAATATAATAATATAATATTATATAATATAATATTAAAAAATAAAATATAATAAATATAATATAACATAATATAATATAATATGACATAATATGATATAACATAATGTAACATAATGCAATATAATATAATATAATATAATATAATCCATCCATCCATTATCTATACACCGCTTAATCCTCACTAGGGTCGCGGGGGGGTGGAGCCTATCCCAGCTGACTCGGGCGAAGGCAGGGGACACCCTAGACAGGTCGCCAGTCTGTCGCAGGGCTACATATAGAGACAAACAATCACTCTCACATTCACATATAATATAATATAATATAATATAATATAATATAATATAATATAATATAATATAATATAATATAATATAATATAATATAATATAATATAATATAATGTTAGTGTTGTGTGTTGAAGCCGTCGGCGTTGACAGGAAGCTGCTCTCAGGTCAGTGCTCATCATCCTGTTAGTGTTTCTATCTGATGAGTGAAATCATCCTAATTAGTGAAAAGTCCTGCAGGACATTCATTAGTGAAGAGACGAGCTGAATTCATTATTTACTCATTAATATTTCAGACTGCAGCACAAACATGTTAACTGTAAAAAATACAATAAAAATAGATGTTTTCTGTTTTTAAATCAACACGTATGACGTTAATTACAGATTATAACGAGTAAAATCACTGAAGAAATGTTTACTAGCTAACAGCAGAAAAACTGATGTACATAAATGCTCTTTTACAACATTTGACTGTGAAATTAGAAGACTTTTACTGATTTTAAATCAGAAAAAAAATTATCTAAAGGAAAAATTCTGAATATTAAGGACAATAAAACTACATTTTGTTTTTTTGAGCAGATTTTCATTCTTTTGTAAGATCACATATTATTATATTTATTTACTAGTTAACTGTAAAATCACAGATTATTTTATTTATTTACTAGTTGTAAGATAAAACTGTCTCTAACATCCAACATGTTCACACCATGCTGTGTTTAAATGAGTAACAAACAGAATTATTTTACAGAAATGTCTGGTATTTTATATGAAATATTTGGTGTATTAATAACATAAACTAGTCAATCATTTTTACAGATAATAACCAGTAAAATTACAGAAAAAATTAACTGCAAGAAAACAAGCAATAAACATAAACAGGACAAAACTGTAAATAATATCCATCAAAAAATCTGTCTTTAAAATATGAATTTTAATTGTCGTTATGTTCACAGAAAAATAAAGTTTTCATTTACTCATTAAAAATCTACTTTTTTTTACAGTATTGTTAAAATTTTATTTATTTATTTTGAAACATTTCTATTTTACTGCTATTTTTAAAATTCTTGTTATTTGAAAGAATTGTAAATCATTTTTCAAACAGTTATTTTTCAAGATTTTTCCCAGTTTTGTTCAATTACAAATAATAACTTATAATAATAATAAAAATATCAATAATAATACATTTATTATTCTACAAAATTTATTGTAATTTATTATTATTATATTATTATTATTATTAATATTATTATTAATAATAATCATAATTTGCTATGAATAATGAAATTAGAATTTATTATGTGATATGTACATAATTACAAAAACAACAAATCATAAACCACTTTTTAAGTATTTTCACAGTTTGCTGTTTCACATTTTTCTGTTCTTTTCTTTATTTCCAGCTTCTGAAGGTTCTTTTTAAATGTCTTTTTCTGCAAATTAGCCTTTTCTGTCATTTTTTACAGGATTTTTTCTCCAATGTCCATTCCTTCCTGAATGATTTCTTATTTTATTTCTTATTTTTTATTTAACTGTCAGCATACGTTAAACTGAACGTTACTACAGAACAGAAACATGCAGCTGGAGTTCAGGATGGGTGAAATTTGGTTTGAAGGATTTTTTTTTTCACATTTCAGCAACAAAATTCACCCAAAAACATCCCAAAGACCAAAACAAAAACATTCCAACACACCTTTCATCCTCACTTTGTTCCATAATGTTAAATCTGTTCAGCTGCAAACTGAAGTACTCACAGTGAAATTAAAACCAGATGATGGCGCTAACAGGAGCTGCTTGCTGCTTCCAGCTGCTTTTATTCACATATTTTATCAGCTGCAGGTAGATCCGGAGCTGGATCTTTATCTTACATTTTGGACAGAAATAAACCTGGTTAGTTCTGTGGTTTAATAAGCTGTGTTTAGGTGTGTTTCTCTGTTATTGTGGCATCTGAGAGAACAACAATGGAAATGTGTAAATTATGTCTACATGGGGTTCAGGTAGCAGGTAAGTTCAGGTGGAGGACTGTCTTCAGGTTTCTTTATTACACTGATTTATTATTATTATTATTATTATTATTATTATTATTAATAATAATAATAATAATAATAATAATAATAATAATAATAATAATAATAATAATAATAATAATAATAATAATAATAATAAAATAATAATAATAATAATAATAACTTTATTTGAAAGCAAAGTTACAAAGAGCTTTGCAACAAGACAAATGTCAAATTAGTAAAGAAATCCAGCAGAACATGCATCAAAAGCCAGATTAAATAGTAAAGTCAGTTAAAGACCAAACTGACGTGTTGGTGTTTGAGGTGTGATCATACCTGAGTAGTTTTCATTTCAGGGATTCAACCTGACAGAAGGTACATGAAACTCTACAGTACTGGACTTTCTGAATTATTCCAGACCTGGAGGACATCTGAGCTTCTAAATGTTTAAAAATCAACCTTCTCTTTTCCAGTTTTCTGCTCCATATTCATCAATAATAGGTATTGATCGGCTCATCTTCCACATCAATGGCAGCATTTTATTCCATGTTCTCTGTGCTGTTTGCTAACTCTACTCTAATCCATGCTAATGTGATCTTTTCCTCAGCAGTAGAAGCTAGATATTTAGCTGCTGTTACTGCTGACCAAGAGGACAAACTGACTGATGGAAAACAGTCCAAAGAATTAGTCTGATCCTGATAATATGAGGTAGAGGGAGACATTCAATCAAGGCTGACGATGGGATGAAAAGATGGAAGATAGAAGAGAGGACATAGCTTTGCTCTACACATTCTGTAGGTAAACTGTTGGAGGATGGAAACAACAAAAATTAGACATAAAATGACAAAAACAAGACACAAAGCGACAAACATGAGATGCAAAATGACAGAAGCTTCATCACCAGGTTCTGCTAACATGTTGTGGGACACGTTCCATGAATAATAATAATTATTTAACATATTATGTTCATTAAACAATTTTCCCACAATTACAAGAGACATTAATTAAAAAATAAAACCAAAAAAGGAGTTTTAATATATTTAATATATATTTTCAAACATTCTTTTCTGCTAGTTCTTTTTTTTTTTTTTTTTTTTTTATAGATTTGGTCTCAGGACAAGAACATTTACACACTACTGATGTTTTAGGAGGCTGTACAGTGGCGTAGTGGTTAGCACTTTCGCCTTGCAGCGAGAAGATCCCTGGTTCACGTCCCAGCTCGGACCTGGGATCTTTCTGCATGGAGTTTACATGTTCTCCCTGTGCATGCGTGGGTTTTCTCCGGGTACTCCGGCTTCCTCCCACAGTCCAAAAACATGCTGAGGTTAATTGATTACTCTAAATTGCCCATAGGTGTGAATGCGAGAGTGATTGTGTGTCTATATATGTAGCCCTGCGACAGACTGGCAACCTGTCTAGGGTGTCCCCTGCCTTTGCCCGAGTCAGCTGGGATAGGCTCCACCCCCCCTGCGACCCTAGTGAGGATTAAGCGGTGTATAGATAATGGATGGATGGATGATGTTTTAGGATTTAAAACATGGATTATTGGATGGAAAACATCCTCCAGTTCTGGGATGATCCATGAGGTACTGAGGTGAGACAACATGGAGATCAATCCCACTAATCAATGAGCCTAATCAGTGTAGATAATATGAATAAAACCCGACTGTACTTCATTTCGGAGGTCATGTTTGGAGACAGATCTGACTCTGATGTTTTATGTTTCAACCATGACTAGGAAACATTTTGACCTTGATCTGAAACGTCCTCCTCCTTTAAATGAAACTTCTGACCCAAGAGTTTATTTTGAATTATTTGCAAGACACCGGTGTTACATCTCGTCATCTTCAGAAAACACACACAGTTTAGTTCAACAAAGAGTCTTTATCAGTCATCTTCAGGACATTCATGGAGTCTCAGTACAAACATTGAAGATGAAGCCGCTTTCAAATGTTTTCAACCACTTAAAGTCTCAACGATGTCCGATGAAACACGTCTTTGGTGACACTTTTCTTTAGGCGAACAGCTTTAAGGTGGAACAGATAAATGGATATTTTCCATTAAACTACAATTTTCAGTTTCTTAGAAATGAATGTTTGTGTTTCCTGGAGCTTTAAAAACCAGCTGAGCAAAACAGAATAAATCAATTAAAAGTATTTGTCTATAAACTCATGAGGTGATGGAGAGAAAATGAAACGTCAGTAGAGATTTACTGTTTGAGTCTTTAGTTAAGAGTCAAATCATTCCTCAGGTCCTATTTCTTAAATACTAATATCAAATGAATATCTTTGACCAGATGAGGTCATTTCAGTGTTTATTTTAATAACATGACTTCACATTGTGCTGATCAACTTCTAATAGATTTAAAACTAGGATAGACTGGGCCTTTATGAGGACTATTTCTTTCTAAAATGATTCATTGAGGTTTATCCACATCATACGTGAACTTGGTGACCAAAAACTGTGATTTTTATGCTTCTTTAACTGAAACATGACAGGAAGCAGTAAAACCACAACTAAACAGTGCATTTAAATCTTTTCATTCAAGCTTTTAATGTTGTAAATAATGATTTAAAAAAAGGCTCATCTAAAATACAAAATAGTAATATTCGCCATTATGCAGATGATACTCTGCTGTATCTACAAAACTGTAAATTTCTCAGCTGCCTCAATGCTGCACACATTTTTGTTTTTATTAAAAATATGTCGGATTTCTCTTTTTTCTGTCCACCGGATTCTAAACAACCACTAAGAATTCATTTAGATGTTTATTTGGACCAGACCTGTAGCATATTTCAAGGCACAGTGAGGTCTGGTTCCTCATCAACGTTTAATAAAATGCTCGTCTGGTTGTTGTCGTTTTAGTCTTTAAAAATGGGAGGAACAGAAAATGAAATAAGTAGAAATTCAGATTATTTCTATGGCTGTGAGAAAGCGGTTCCTCTAAACAAGCTCTATTCCTCAAGCTAAGTGTCACCAGGAGTTTTTATTTTGTGGTGACAATTAAATATGACATGAAAAATAAAAAAAATACAGCACACTGAGCAAAGCAAGCCTGTTCCTTTTTTCTCTTGACAGAATGTCTGTTAGAAGAAAGCGACACATGAACAGCTGTTTACTGACAGCACCGGAAACACAGAGGACATCATGAAATAACCCAGCATCATCAACGTTCATCTACTCTGCTTTACCTGGTCAGTCAACATGTAGCATCACAAACCACACATCACCTAAAGGTTCAAACACCACAGCAACACCTCACTACTGATGAACCCCAGCAGAACAACAACTTCCTGTTGTCTGGAGGAACCGATGCTGAATGAAGCTCAGAGTGGATTAACCACAAAACATCTTTTTACACAACAGCAAGCTTTTATTACTCCGCTGAGGAATGACAGTTATGTGATGTCTGTCTGTCTGTCAACATTACTCAAAAACAGACAAATGGATTTGGATGAAATTTTCAGAGAAGGTCAGAAATGACACAAGGACCAAGTGATTAGATTTTGGCAGTGATGCAGCTTATAGTCTGGATCGACAGATTTGTTAATGATTTCTGCATTACTGCCAGATAGCGGCATGGTGTCACTGTAACCATGACAACCAGTGAACGCTATGCGGCTTCAGTGTTTGCTGCTGAATGGAAAGCTGAACATGAGAAAAGTTGACCTGTTTCTGGACAAATACCCAGTTTTATGTCGTAGCTCACAGACCAGTGTGTCCAGATGGACTTTAAATGTGTTTTTGATCTGAAAAGATTCCCTCCGGCTGCTGAGAAGGGCGAGTATTCACTCCTGTTTATATTGAGGGGGAGTTTTAACTTTCAAAAAAAGTGTATTTTGCAGTTTATTAAATATAAAATGCTGGTTGCAGGATTTGAATGGCTGACTGCAGAATCAGATCAGCAATAGAGAACTGTGTCGTCTGCATAATGGTTTGTTTTGGTGGATTTGATGTTATTTCTAAACTTCTTTCTTTCTTTCTTTTTCTTCTTTCTTTTCTTAACATTTAAAAGCTAGAAAGATAAATATGATCTCATGTAAAATTAGAAATGAAAAATGGACTTTAATTCTGGAAAATTAGATGAAAATTTTCTGTTTTGACGACGTCAGCTGCCCCTGATGATCACATGATTGTGATCCTACTACAAATCCATGGCTGCGGACTTATCAGGACTTATCCATCAGAAATGATGCAAGGAACAACTGATTAAATTGTGGGGGCGTTTCTGAGTCCCATCAATTCCCTCTGCCTTCTACATATTTAGGTCACGTGATGCGGTATCCGTGCTGCTAGTTCTGCTGCTGGTTCTTCTGCTGGTTCTGCTGTTGGTTCTTCTGCTGGTTCTGCTGCTGGTTCTGCTGTTGGTTCTTCTGCTGGTTCTGCTGCTGGTTCTGCTGTTGGTTCTTCTGCTGGTTCTGCTGATGGTTCTGCTGCTGGTTCTGCTAGCTGTTACAGTCCTATATTATTATTATTATTATTATTATTACTATTAGAGACATAAATTCAATGATTCCTCAGGAGGAACTCCCTTTTCCTCCAGCAGCATCAGACTCTCGTCGATCAAATGTCTGAACCCAAAGGAAGTCCTTAAAGGTGGAACTCTTTACGTCTTATTAAATCATCCAAATCAAACACCTGAACGTCTCTCTATGAAACGACTGGTTGAAGAAACCAACACTGGAAATAAGAAATGAACAGCTGTTTGTCTTGTTTTAGTCTTTCTTTATACTGCGACCACCAGAGGGCGCTGTCTGTTTCTTCTACATTATGGTCTGTAAACTAAAGGCTGCTATGGACTCCAGACCAGTTACAATGACTGACTGTACAGCAGGTTCTTCCTTCCGAACATCCATCCATCTATCTTCTGATTGTCCTCAGCTGGCCTCGGTGGCATAAGGCTGGGTTCAGGTCCAGACATGTGCCCAGGCCAGATGAGATATAGAATCTCTTCAGAGTGTTGTGGATCTGCCCCAGGATCTCCTCCCAGCATCTAGGAATCCTCCAAAGGAAGGTTGATGAGTTCTGTCATCCTACAGAAGATCTCATTCTTCCCATCGCTATCCAGAGCTCCTGACCAGATGTCAGGGTTCTACTGAGCTCCGGTTCTGCTCCACGATGGTCCGGTACGATGCCTTCATTCCTGCTGATGAAGCTCCAATCCGTCTGTCCATCTTATGCTCCATTTTCCCATCTTTCATTCCCAGAAACTCCTTCGCTTGGAGCGGCAACGAGCCACTGACGGGCAGCAGACCTGGAATCTAATCCCAGCTGCAAACCATGCAAACTGACTATGTATTATTTCTTTATCTTCCGTTCTCATCATCATTCTATCACAGCACCACAACTGTTTAACAAGACATTTCAGTAGCGACACAGTGACTTCGTTTCTGTTAAAGATAGTCACGAAAAACCGTCCTGTTTTTTGCAATGAGCCCAATCTAAAGTCCGAGATGTCACCTCTATTAGTCTAAAAAACGTCCATTTAATGCATGCAAAATTCAGACATCTGAACACAGATCCTGGAAGAACAGGACAAACATGAAGCTGTGTTTCTTGGTCCATGCAGCTAAGTTCACCTACAAACCCAATAAAAACGTCTCTACGCTGGAAAAGAAACCTGAGGTGAGCCTCTGGATGTGAACAGGTTTTGGTCCACTTGAAGGACTTTTGAAGGCTTGCAGAGACCAGAATCCTAGCCGCTGCAGAACGCTGTGCATCGCCTCAACATATGGCATTCTCTAGGATTCAGTGCCAGTGTTGGACCGGGTCGACGGCGTTAGCTTCGGCGGTTCTGGTGGAACGTTCTCACAGCACCGTGGTCTCGGACTGCAGGATGGACTGGGTTCTGGAGTCGCGGTTAAACTGGACCATGTGCTCTGATCCGTTCCTGGAGGCGAAGTTCCTGCTGAAGCGGTGATTTCTGCTCAGATGGCAGTTCAGACACATGCTGCGCCACTTCCTCTTCAGCTCACCCTGAACCTGGGAAATGAAAAAACAGGAAATAATTTTAGTGTTTGGCTCATTTTTAGTGTATTTTATGGCTTTTTCAGGGTCGATACTGAGTTTTAATAAACAACTAGACCAATATTTGGAACCAATGTGTATTAATAGCATTTAATAGCAGAAATATTGTCATCCATAACCAGAGTAATTCATAAATATGGATTATTATACCTGGATATGTGCAGTAACAACAGAAAAGATCTACATGACGCTCACACGTTCTGCTGTTTGACATCAGTTCTTCTGTCTCTTTTATGTCCCAAGGTCCAGATCTTAAAGCTTTATTAAATATTATTTTCCAGTCTGTGTTCCAAGTTAATCTGTAGCTGCCTCCTAACTTAGCCACTAGTCGTTAGCGTAGCATTAGTCGCTGGACAAGCAGCTAATGCCCGGTTTGTGGAAATGGTTGTGCTTCTTGTCCAGCTTTTGTAGGTTGACAGCAGCTAATCCCTCAGTGTTAGCATTAGCTTAGCACCGTCAGCAGATTCAGTTATTATCATTATTCAAGCTTTTTCATCCAAACAAGACGACTGAGGTGTTTTAACAGCTTCATGATCTGCTGCCTCACCTACAAACAGCTCGGCTAGCTGGAGCTGCTACACTCTGCTAGCATGCTAATCTGTCTCTCTGTGTAAACAATAGCTTTCGGTGACACTCGTGTGATGTAACCAATCAGACAGGGCTGTGGGTGGGACCACAGAGTGAAACCGTGACAGGGATGATCTGGAAAATTCAGCCGGTTCCTGCTGCTGTAGTTAGGAACTGGAGGCAGCGATGGAGGAACCAGACTGTCCATGAAACCCAATACAATACAATACAATAACTTTATTATTCATGTCCCAGCGGACATTTTGAAGATGTAATACATTAGATTAATGTTTCTTTTTTTACCGACAAGTTAGTCAGGATGGTTTTTACCTTGCTGACATGTTTCAACTTCGTCTACAGTCTTCTTCAGATGCATCATCTCAAATGTTGATGACTCTTTATCAGGCCGTCCGATGGTCTCTGGAGAAGGGAGTTCCAGGTCTGTTAGAGGGTTGAAGCCTCCTTGTCCCGGTTCATGGAGTCCTTTATCCACTTTCTGACCTCTATTTCCTCCTTGATCCACTGTTTATACTTGTTGGTCTCCAATGTAATGATCCTGTCCTTATCCCAGTCCATGATGGGGTTATTTCTGTTGCAGCGGCTGATTTTAAGTTTCATTGTTCGGCTTTGTCTTTTAATCTTCTAGTGAGTTGTCCAGCTGTCTGGTGTTCCTTTTTCCTTGTGTTGAATGATCTTCTTGTTTCTCCTATGTATGTTTCTCCACATGATCTACACAGTGTTTCATAAACGTTACATTTTTTGTCTGGTTCTATTTTGTCTTTGGGGTGTGAGTAACTGTCAGAGTTTAGTGTGTTGATGTTGTGTTGTTACATCCTCTAACAGACCTGGGACTCCCTCCTCCAGAAACCATAAAGCCTGACAAAGAGTCATCAACATGTGAGGTGATGCCTCTGAGGAAGACTGTAGACGAAGGTGAAACATGTCAGCGAGGTAAACACCATTCTGACTAATTTGTTGGTTAAAAGAAATACTAGCCTGATATAAAAAGACAACAAAATGAACATAATCAATCAAAGATACATCAGGATTAAACGTTGAGTCCAAAAGTTTGCGACAATCCAGAAGTCCGTGAGGCAGAGAGAATATTTTCAAAGCATTCAGTTTCAATTACGTAATTAAGAATATCTTTAATGGGAAAAATAATCACAACTATGGAACAAAAAAAGCCCTCAGAGTTCAGTCCTCTTTGTAATCAATTCCGATAGATGAAACCTTAAATAAATAAATGACGTTGCACTTAGCACAGACGTGTGTTCTGCATGTGTACGTTATGTACGGATACAGAATCATGTGATCTAAATATGTAGCGGGCGGCAGGAATTGATGGGACTCAGAAACACCCCCACAATTTAATCAGTTGTTCCTTGGATCATTTCTGATGGATAAGTCCTGATAAGTCCTCAGCGGTGGATTTGTAGTAGGATCATAATCAGCTGACGTAGTGTTCACTAGTTTTCATGGTTACAGTGATGCCGTGCCGCTATCTGGCAATGACACAGAAATCTTTAACTAATCCGTGGATCCTACAAAAACGAGACAGAAAACGAAAAAAACGAGACAGAAAACGACAAAAACGAGATACAAAACAGCAAAAACAAGACACAAAACAGCAAAAACGAGACACAAAACAGCAAAAACAAGACACTAATCCATGGATCCAGACTATAAGCTGCATCACTGCCAAAATCTAATTGCTTGGTCCTTGTGTCATTTCTGACCTTCACTGAAAATTTCATCCAAATCCATTAGTCTGTTATTGAGTAATGTTGACAGACAGACAGACAGACCTTGGTGGAGCATTAGGACTCTTAGAGGTCACTAAACAGTCACTGAAGCTGTTCTGAAATGTCCACAGGAACCTTTTATTAAATCCATTAATGTTGTGCTGAGAACTCACCTCGCTGTTCAGGAAGCAGTAGAGGATGGCCACCACCAGCCCCTGGACAGGAAACACATCCAGTCACATCACACCATCATGACTCATTTAGAGACACCACAGGCTGAAGGCAGAGGAACTCACCTGGAAGGATCCCAGGGCCAGGTCGAAGAAGATCCTGTAGTCCTCGGCAATGGACTCGCTGAGCGTGACGAAGACCACGTAGTGGATCCCAAACAGAGGGATGAGCAACAGCGTGGACTTAGCCAGCCTCCTGAGAGAAAGCACTGATTTACGCAACCATCCAGCACAATAAATCAAACATTTACGCTCCATCAGAGACCAGGGACCAGCATGACGTCAGCAAAACTCATCAATAAACTAACGACTGGACGTAAACAGAAGTTTCCCTTCAGAGTCCCTAGTATCAGAAGACCATTCATTCTCAGCAGCTTTTAAACATTTCCTCAACGACACGCCTGTTAGCTTAGCTTCATGCTAACAAACACGCAGGTTTTATTCTTCCATCCCCTGCAGCCTTTTGGAGCTTTCAGCCTCATACCTGTACTGTGATTGGTCGTCTGAGCCTCATACCTGTACTGTGATTGGTCGTTGCCGCCCACATCAGGACACCTGAGCTTCTGAACCAAGATCCGGATGATGCTGATGAACTGGATGAAGTTCATCTGAAAGACAGACGGGAAACGATGAAATGAATTGAACATGGTCCAGAATGAACCAAAAAACATCAAAAATAAGTTAAAGTCTGTTCAGAATGACTTTAAACTGTACAAAATGACCCACATCTCCAGAATTACTCGTCAAAAATCACAAAAACACGTTCAAAGTGACTTGCAACATAAACGTTACTCAAAGATTATCCAAGATGTCAGAAAAAGAAACAAAATGACTCAAAACAAGTAAAAATATGACTAATGTGCCCAAAATTAACCAAAAAAACGTCCAAAATGAATAAAAATCTGTCCAGAATGACTTGAAACTCATCAAGATTGATTCAAATATTGTCCAAAATGACATATTTGTAACAAAAACAAAAAACAAAAAATTGAGTTGAAGCTTGCTCAGAATGACATAAACATTGTCCAGATTGAACTGAAAAACATGAAAATATTGTCATAATCTGTACAGAATGACTTGAAATTTGTACAAAATGACTTTAAACTTGTCCAGAATTACTCAAAATTGGCAAAAATCACAAAAGTATGTAAAAATGACTTGAAACATGTATAAAGTTACTCAAATATTATCCAAGATGTCAAAAAAAGAAAAAAATGCAAATAATTACTAATGTGTCCACAATTAGCCAAAAAACATCCATCCATTATCTATACACCGCTTAATCCTCACTAGGGTCGCGGGGGGGTGGAGCCTATCCCAGCTGACTCGGGTGAAGGCAGGGGACACCCTAGACAGGTCGCCAGTCTGTCGCAGGGCTACATATATAGACAAACAATCCCTCTCACATTCACACCTACGGGCAATTTAGAATAATCAATCAACCTCAGCATGTTTTTGGACTGTGGGAGGAAGGCGGAGTACCCGGAGAAAACCCACGCATGCACAGGGAGAACATGTAAACTCCATGCATAAAGATCCCGGGAAAGCCGGGACGCGAACCAGGGACCTTCTTGCTGCAAGGCGAAAGTGCTAACCACTACGGCACTGTGCAGCCCGCAGCCAAAAAACATCCAAAATGAATTAAAATCTGTCCAGAATGACTTGAAACTCATCAAGAACAGCTGATATATTGTCCAAAGTGACTTAATATTTGTAAAAATGGCTTGAAACTTGCCCAGGATGACATAAACATTGTCCAGAATGAACCAAAAATTGTCCAAAATGAACCAAAAAACATCCAAAATGAATTAAAATCTGAACATAATGACTTAAAATTTATACAAAATGATCCATAACATCTCCAGAATTATGTCAAAATTGGCACAAATCACAAAAATATGTTCAAAGTGACTCAAATATTGTTCAAAATAACTTAATATTAGTAAAAAAATGACTTGAAACTTGCCCAGAATGACATAAAAATTACCCAGAAAGAACCCAAATTGTCCAGAATGAACCAAAAAAATGTGAGAAATTAATGCAAATCTGTCCAGAATGACTCGAACCTCATCAAGATTGACTCAGATATTGTCCATAATGGTTAAACATTAGTAAAAATGACAGAAATATGAACTTCTCGGTCACCTGGAAGCTGTAAATGGATGCCACACAGCGGTCCGAGTGTCGGCGTGTTTTCAGACATGCGATCTTTTGAACTTTATCTGTCTGTGACTCACGCTAACATTTCCATCTCTGGCAGCAGTGTGAACAGAAAGCTTCATGCTGAGAGGATCTGTCCCTGCTGAGACCTTTAAAGGTTGAAGGAGCCGCTGAGAAGCCTATGAAGCTAACAGCTCCAGACATGCTAACACATCGCTACACACTGGAAAAAATGCCCCTCTCAAAACAAGAAAGAAAAACTTATTTCAGGGAATTTTTACCTTGAAATAAATGAAAAAAAATTTAAATCCCCCAAATTTGGCAAGAAAATTCTTGTAAATATTTTCAAAAAATTAGTAAAAATCTTCAAAAAAAGTCCTAAAAATATCTAAAGTGATTACATATATATCAGTAAAACTTATTTTCTTTAAGAACATTTTTAACATCTTTTTCCACTAAAAAATGTTCAAAGATTTCCCCAAAATGTTGAAAATGTGGACACCAGAAGTTTCACTGTGAAAACATTTTTTTCCCACATTTTCAAACTACATCGTAACAGTAAAATATGATTCACTTTCAATGTTAGCTTGTACTTTGTATGTATCATCTATCTGATCATACATGGATCCACCTGTATGTTATATGTTCCTTGTTCCTCTCCCCCTCTTCTCCCATCCCTCCCTCTCTACCTCTACCTCTACCCCTCTACCTCTCTACCTCTATCTCTACCCCTCTACCTCTACCCCTCTACCTCTCTACCTCTATCGCTACCCCTCTGCCTCTACCCCTCTACCTCTATCTCTACCCCTCTACCTCTACCCCTTTACCTCCACCCCTCTACCTCTACCTCTACCCCTCTACCTCTACCTCTACCCCTCTGCCTCTATCTCTACCCCTCTACCTCTACCCCTCTACCTCTATCTCTACCCCTCTACCTCTATCTTTACCCCTCTACCTCTATCTCTACCCCTCTACCTCTACCCCTCTGCCTCTATCTCTACCCCTCTACCTCTACCTCTACCTCAACCTCCACCCCTCTACCTCTACCATCTACCTCTACCTCTCTACCTCTAGCCCCTACCTCTACCCCTCTACCTCTATCTCTAGCCCTCTACCTCTATCTTTACCCCTCTGCCTCTATCTCTACCCCTCTACGTCTACCTCAACCTCCACCCCTCTACCTCTACCCCTCTACCTCTAGCCCCCTACCTCTATCTCTACCCCTCTACCTCTACCTCTACCCCTCTACCTCTATCTTTACCCCTCTACCTCTATCTCTACCCCTCTACCTCTACCCCTCTGCCTCTATCTCTACCCCTCTACCTCTATCTCTACCCATCTACCTCTACCCCTACCCCTCTACCTCCACCCCTCTACCTCTACCTAAACCTCTCTACCTCCACCTCTAACCCTCTACCTCTACCCATCTACCTCTACCCCTCTATCTCTACCCCTCTACCTCTATCCCTCTATCTCTACCTCTCTACCTCTTCTGTCCCTCTCAACCCGCCCGGCCAGCAGGCAGATGGGTTCCCCACATAAAGATCCGGGTTCTGATCGAGGTTTTTTCCCTGTTAAAAGGGTGTTTTCCTGCCACTGTTGTCTTAGGGTTGCTCTGGGGGTTCAGGCATATGGGTTCTGTAAAGCATGTTGAGACAATTTGACTGTAATTGGCGCTATATAAATAAAATAAAATTGAATTGAATTGAATTGAATTGAATTGAATTGAATTGAATTGAATTGAATTGAATTGAATTGAATTGAATTGAATTGAATTGAAATTTAAAACAGGTCAGTTTTGACCTGCAGGACAACAGGAGGGTTAAACTTATTTTGAGTTTTCTTGCAAAATTCAACCCAAAACAAGACAATTTCAAGATTGTTTGACTTAATATATTTAAGATGCATTGTCTTAAAACAAGTCCCTCCATCTTGCTGAAATGCCACTTGTTCAGTGAATTTATCTTAAATTGAGTGGGATGAGACATTTTGACTAAAAATAAGACAATCAGACTTGGTAAGATTTTGAGTTTTTGCAGTACAAACACATCTATCCAACACTGGTAGGGTTTACAGGAACCTAAAGTCCAACAGTCACGTAATGAATCTTCCTCCTGTAGAAAACGTTCTGCAGACATTTAGGATGTTTGTTCTGCTGAGTCCATGTGGTCTAATAAAGGTCATAAAATCCACTAAATAAAAGACGTGAAAGACTAGAAAACAGAGGCTAACATGATGGATTGGTTGGTTTAGACTTGATCAGCTTCATACCATTCATTCTTCCTTTTGAAAACAGATGAAATCTCTTTGGACCAACAAACAGGAGAACCTTCAGGTGAAGAAACCCAACCTACCAAGATGGAGAATCCGATGGGTACGTTGATCACCCAGTTGGGTATGGGGTTGTCGTTTCTTTCCCAGCACCTACAGAAACAGGAAAGTAAATGTTGCATATTCTGTTCCCGTCTCGTTTTAACCAACAGTGGATCACTTCTAATCTGAAACCCTGCAGCTCTGTGGAACCAGAACATCATAAAGAAGGACAGAGAACTCGGAGATATCTTCTGTCAGCAGCACACAAATCAGAAAAAGAGGAAATAATGTCAAGTTGTCAACAAAACAGACTTAAAATGTGTCCAAATGACTCAAAACTTTGCCAGACGAAAAAATGCTAAAAGTCACTGGAAACATCCTCAGAATTACTACAACAATTGTCCAAAATCACAGAAAAATTTTTTCAAAATGAATGTATATAATGACTTGAAATTTCCCCAAAGTTTCTCAAAAATTGTCCAAAATGATCAACTTTTTTTTTTTTTTTAAAAAAGACTTAAAATCTGTACAAAATGACTCAAAATATCTCCACAATTACTCAAAATGGTCAAATATCACAAAAATATGTCTGGAATGATTTAAAATCTGTGCAGAATGACTTAAATATTGTTCAGAGTCACCAAAATATATGTCCAAAATAACTCAAAATTGTATAGTATGACTTGAAACATGGCCAGATTTACTAAAAAATAGTCCAGAATGAACCTAAATTTGTTAAAAATTAATTAAAATGTGTCCAAAATGACTTAAAAATTGTACAAAATGACCCACAACTTCACCAGAATTACTGAAAATGGTCAAATATAACAAAAAATGTTTAGAATTGTTTAAATCTGTACAGAATTACTTAAAAATTGTGAAAAATGGCCTAAAATTTCATTAAAATGACTTGGGTCTTGTACAAAGGTATTCGAAAATTGTCCAAAATGTAAAAAAAAAAAAACAATCTAAATAACTCAAAACAGCTAAAAAGTTGACTAACGTGTCCAAAATGAACCAAAAAGCATCCAAAATGAATTCAAATCTGTCCAGAATGACTTGAAACTCATCGAAAACTGCTGAAATATGGTCCAAAATGACTTAATATTTGTAAAAATGACTTGAAGTTTGCCCAGAATGAACCAAAAAATGTCAAAAATGAATTAAAATCAGTTCAGAATGACTTAAAACTGTACAAAATGACAGAAAATATGTCCAAATGGCTTAACATCTGTACAGAATAACATAAACATTGTCCAGAATAAACAAAAACAGTGCTGAAAATGACACCAATAATGACTTTAACGTTGTCCTGAATTAATCTAAATTGTCCAGAATGATGATAGTAAACACCAACAGCAGCTTTGTGATTGGCTGAAGGAAAAGTGGAGCGAAGCAGCAGAATATTGACTCTTTAACGGGTTAAAATCTGAAAGTTCTGTCCTGATAATTAAACAGATGAAGCAGGTGTTGATTCTGATGCTGCAGAGGTTTTATATGAGGCAGCCGGAGGCGCCCACTCAGGGCTTTTACCGGGAGGACTGGAATCGAACACTTCATAGAAACCCTCCACAGATCAGAGCCATATCAGTCTGCTACTCACCCCGTGTCCTCCAGGTAAATCCTCGTCACTGCCCACACAGAGACGAACACAGTGGGGATTCCTGCACAATAAAACATCCTGATGACATCTGGATCCACCAGAACTTCACCGCTTTTATTAAACGACAGGAGTTATCATGAATCAGGTTATTACTGTATGTTTGTCTGGATCAAATATTGTCCAGAATGACTTAACATTTATAAAAACTGACTTGAAATTTGCACAGAATGGCATAAACATTTCCCAGAACGAACCAAAAAATGTCAAAAATTAATAGCAATCTGTCTGGAATTACTTAAAATTGCCCAAAACGACCTAAAATTTGCCTAAAATGACTTGAAACGTGAACAAAGTGACTCAAAAATTGTCCAAAATGACAAAAAAGAAACAAAATGACTCAAAACATCTGAAACTAAATTTACTCTCGGACACTACATTTACCCTCTAGTACTACATTTACCATCTAATACTACATTTACCCTCTAGTACTGCATTTACCCTCTAGTACTACATTTACCCTCTAGTACTCCAGTTACCTTTTAATACTACATTTACCCTCTAATACTACATTTACCCTCTAGTACTACATTTACCCTGTAATACTACATTTACCCTCTAATACTACTTTTACCTTTTAATACTACATTTACCCTCTAATACTACATTTACCCTCTAGTACTACATTTACCTGTTAATACTACATTTACCCTCTAATACTACATTTACCCTCTAATACTACATTTACCCTCTAGTACTACATTTACCCTCTAGTACTACATTTACCCTGTAATACTACATTTACCCTCTAATACTACATTTACCCTCTAGTACTACATTTACCCTCTAATACTACATTTACCCTCTAGTACTACATTTACCCTGTAATACTACATTTACCCTCTAATACTACATTTACCTTCTAGTACTGCATTTACCCTCTAATACTACATTTACCCTCTAGTACTACATTTACCCTGTAACACTACATTTACCCTCTAGTACTACATTTACCCTCTAGTACTGCATTTACCCTCTAATACTACATTCACCCTCTAGTACTACATTTACCCTGTAGTACAACATTTACCCTCTAGTACTACATTTACCCTCTAGTACTACATTTACCCTCTAGTACTACATTTACCCTCTAATACTACATTCCCCTCTAGTACTACATTTACCCTCTAGTAGTACATTTATCCTCTAATGCTACTTTCATTGTGTGTTCTACTGGAGCTTTACTACAACATTCCTGAATATTTACAGAAGATTAATGAACCGGCTGGAGGCAGAAATGCAGTATTTAATGCCTTCCAACGATACTCAGTAGTAAAACATATATTTTCAGCGCCCTGGTGTGTATTTGTGGAAGCAAACAAGGCAGCAAACAAACTCTTGCGGCTGCAAGTCGCTGATAACTCAAAGGAAAACTAAATGCGGCTCTTTGATTTGGTGTTAAACGGAAGGAATAAAACTTGTGCCCACCCCAGCCGATGAACATGTAGACGATGAAGTGTGGGTTTTCAGAGAAGATGACCACCAGCAGAGTGTGGAGGTAGAGACCCTCCACCAGCAGCCAGAAGAAGTTGGCCATAATGAAATACTGGAAGAACACCAGGCTGGCTTTGCATCCCACCTGCAGAAGAACATCGGAGAAGCACCTGAAGGGTAAAGATCTTAGCATGAAAACCAAACCTCAGGTCATTTCTACTCACTGGCTGGACACTGATCAGCCACAGCATTAGGACCACTGACATCGATCATATCGGTTTTATGAGGTGTTCTACTGGAGAACCTTGGATTCTGATGTCTGTGTTGATGAGACTTAGACACCAAATAAACCTTGTCCCAGAACTAGAGCACTCTAAATAACAATCCTAAATGTCATTGGTCGACTCCCGCAGGAAGACACACCCCACCACATCACAAGAACATCAACCAGGAACATCTGGAGGAACATGATAGTCACCCAAGATGTTGATCTGACCTTCAAACTTCCTGGACCCCATTCTGCTCAAACATCAACAGGATGCAGTGGAACCAGTTAGATTCCCAGAGAACCCACTGGAGAACCCAGAGAACCCAAAGGATCCACTGCCAACATCCTCGTCCAGACCCCATAGGACACTCCAAGACGTCTTCTGGTCCAGACCCCATAGGATGCCCAAGACGTCTTCTTTTTTTGTTTTGTTTTTGTTTTTTTTTTATTTAATTTTAGTCTTGCAGCCAAATTTTAATATTTAGTGCATGTATGTGACCATTACCGGCCCTCCCTGAAAGCTAAGCAGACATTCGTTATTAGAATTCCCTATTATAAGCCAGGGAGGGCAGTGCTACACCTCAGTGATGTGTGGGGGAAACAAAGACTGGACAGGACGAACAGGATGAACAGGGATAGAAATTAACAGGCAGTGCTATTGCAATTAAAGATTGTAAGGTGGTGTGTTATTACCAACTACTAACTGTCCATCAATTAAAAAAAATTAAAAAAGAAAAGAAAACCAAGACAAAAGAAAGAGATTCAATAAATAAATAATTAAACAAACTGTACTGAGCACCATAATTGTGGATGACTTGATAGTATAGAATAGAAAAGAATAGAATAGAATAGAATAGAATAGAATAGAATAGAATAGAATAGAATAGAATAGAATAGAATAGAATAGAATAGAGGCCAGAAGAGGATACTAGTGCAGGATAGAATGAGTTTAGGGTAGAGACTCTGGAGAGATTCTCAGCACATTCTGGCGGGTCCCATCATTCGCTGAAATGGGACTCGGCAGTAGCTGGCGAGACCTGATCAAACATGCAAGTGTGAAGAACCCCGAAGCCCAGAACAGCAATCACGGCAAGGCAGGACCAAGCCAACAGGGCGCCCCTCCCCCCGGGCCGTAGGAGCCACAGGGCGGCGCCCCCAGAGAGCCACCGGGGCCCCCAGAGAGCCACCGGGGCCCACAGAGAGCCACTGGGGCCACCGTGAACCACGCGGACCCGGAGAACAAGAGGGAGCAGCTACCGACACCCCCAGCGCGCCAAGACCAACCCAGGTGGCCCGGGGCACGAGGACCCACCTGCCACCCAAACCCCAACCCCGCCCATCCCAGTCCCCACCAAACCCCCCACCCCACCACCCTATAGGACGCCCTGAGAGGTTCTCTGGTCACAGACCCCATAGGACGCGCAAGAGGTCCTCTGGTCCAGACCCCATGGGACGCCCCAAGAGGTCCTCTGGTCCCAGATCCCATAGGACACCCAAGAGGTCCTCTTGTCCCAAACCCCATAGGACGCCCTGAGAGGTCCTCTCTTCCAGATCCCATAGGACGTCCTGAGAGGTCCTCTGGTCCCAGACCCCATAGGACGCCCAAGAGATCCTCTGGTTCAGACCCCATGGGACACCCCGAGAGGTCCTCTGGTCCAGAACCCATAGGATGCCCAAGACGTCTTCTGGTCCAGACCACATAGGACGCCTCGAGATGTCCTGTGGTCCAGACCCAATGGCTCAGAGGATTTTTGATGACATAAGGGGGGGCCAACACAATATCTGGCAGGTGGTCATAATGTTTTGCATATTCGGTGTATCTGAGTACAGTCCGTCCACGGGGACAGTAGGGGGTGAAGAAGCTATCACGCTAATTACTCTGATATGTGGGTCTCCGTTCCTGTTCTTCCTCTGGGGTAATCAGCAAGTTTATCAGGAAGATACGGTTTAATTTAGAGATCACAGCATGAGAAGCAGCGAGTCCACGGGTGTATAAAGGTCACGACATCTCCACTGTGTTCCTGCAATTATTACACGATTCCACTCCAAGATCTGAGAAAATGAAGGAACGCTGCAGGGAAACACTCTGGTGGAGCAAAGGATCAAATGGAAAGAGCTGCAAACGGACTGACAGTTTAAACTCAGTTTATCAGGTCCACCTAAAACTAACACAGTCTGATGCAAGAGTTATGAGGAAAGTCCTGCGTCCCTGAAGGTTCTGCAGCTTTGTTCTGAGCTCAGTGCTGTTTCTGGGAACATTCTGCTAGGATCAAAGACTCTCACAAAAATAAAACTCTCCAGAGACCGAGGAGGTTTTACAAATATAGAAGCTCTGTGGATTAAAAATTCATATCAGACACAACGGACTCCAGCACTAAACCTAACATGTGAAATGGTGATGCTACAGAAGTGCTTTGATAAAGTTCGACTCATATTTTCACAACTAATTTCTTTGTCTCTGTATCGCCACTGGAATCGCAAAGTAGAATAAATAGAAAAATAATAAAACATTTAAAATGAAAAGAAAAGAATACCAAGTGATCCTAAGAGCTCCCACTCTCATCTCAGAGATCTCTCAGTTCTTTCTATCAGTTTTATCACCATGACCCATCAAACTCCAGCAGTTTTAGTGAATTTAAAACCTTGATCATTCTTCCCTGTCAGTTTCACCACCATCAGCATCTTCAGCATCACCAGGCAGCTTAACGGCCGTCAACACCTTAAGTCATCCTTCCCTGAGCAGTTATACGACAACTAAGATCCACAACTTGAGTATCCCTTTCTGAGGTAGTTTTACGACTATGAACACCTCGGTCATCCCTCCCCAGCAGTTTAAACTTCATGTCTGAATAACTCCCTCCCCACCAGTTAGTTTGAACTGAGAGTCCCAGAAGACTGTAGATCTGCACTGAAAATACACAGCGACATATTTTGGTACCAGAAGTGAATCACTGTGACTGGAGAGGAGAAAATGAATGAAATAATCTGTTGTAAATTACATTCTGTTATCATGATCATGCAGGTTGAAATATGTCAGGTCACTTTTCCGTAAAAACCTATTACAGGGGTCCTCCACTTACGTTGGAGTTCCATTCCTATGGTGTTATGTACGTCGATTTTCAATGTAAACAAAGCCATTCTGTGCATCATGATATTGATCAGTTCTTCGGAAAAGCTCTGAGTCATTTTACCAGAAGAAAACAGAACATTGTAATGGACTGATATTGTTGTTAATGTTGAGGTTTCAATGTTTATTGTTCAGTTCCAGATTTACCTAATGTCAGTGAACGTGCCATGTTTAGTTAGCTCACCTCTGATTGGCTGAGAGTCAGCAGTAGAGAGAGCTGGGAACGGTGGCTAATTCTGGAGCTAAGTTATGGGGTTTTTCTAGTTATTCTGGCGTTGGCTACGGTCCACAGTAGCCTGTATGAAGGTTCAACAAACCAGCAGAGAACCAGATAAAGTCTCACTCATTCATCACAGAGGGTCACTACAATATGTTGACCTGTTTTTACAACTTGAACCATGTTGGTCGGTGTTTCTTCCTGTTCCCAGCGTTTTATTCTATCTAATTTCACTTCCATGGAGACGGCTTTCCTTTTCTTCCAAGCATCAGAAGAGTCTGACTTAAACTGGGAGCCATAATGAAGGACAAAAAGTTAGTGAATGTAGCACAATCCAAGGTGGAGTACAACCAGAGAATGGAAACAAAGCTGTCTGATAGCACCGTGGCGACGTATTCATCCGCTCCACTCACCCACTAGTTCCATGTAACGATGAAATGCCGTAGGTTGATGACGTCATAAACCGAGGACTTCCTGTATACAGTTATCATTAAATTTTCCTAACTTCAGCTGTTTTTGTTCTGTTTTAACACATGAATATGCAACTTGACTCGTGGGCCGGCAGCGACCTCACCAGTGACGGCTGGTTGGAGCACTGCGAGGTCCGGTTGAAGAGGATGTCGTCTTTCACCAGCACGGCCACGGCTCTCAGGATGAAGGAGATGAACAGGTTGAGGTGGATGTAGTTCCTGGTGCAGTGGAGCTTCCTGCACAGAAACAGGAACAGGAAGTCAGCTTCGTGATGACGCTGCAGATCAAGATGTTTTAATTACGGCTCTGTTATTCATTTCAGAGGTTCAGAAACAAACAAGCTCTGCCCGGCTTTTCCTGGACCAGAATATACCCCGGGGTATTAAAGAGCACAGGCAGGTCCATACTTCAGGGTACGCTGTGTCCTCAGCCAGATTCTACTGTCTTCTGTTTCCATTAATAAGACTTTATTTCAATACCTGAAATTATGAAACAATAACTGCAACGTAGAAGGGCAATAGAAAACACGGATAACTAGGGGTACATCTTCTGTTGGGGCTATAAAACACAACGTATTCTGCATGACATTTTCTTGTGGTGTCCAAACACCTTTAGCTTCTAGCAGACCTGCAGCGATTTTTGTTGAAATTAAATAGAGTACAAAAAAGGTGTGCTTATATCAAATCATAAAACCACAACATGTTGCTTTCATGCGCCTGACAACTGTATCTTTGTTGAAAAAGCTTAGTTTATCACAATTTTAACGATACTGAAACAAGCTGAAAGCAAATCCTGGATTTCAGTGGAAATGAACATTTTACTGACAGGTTACAAAATTGTGAAAGTTGCAATAACATTTTTTCCCCCTTTCTTGATAAAATCAGCATATTTGCACCAAGTTAATCACACATTTTGTTCAGGTCATGAACTGGATTAGTTTGGATTTAAGAGAAAATCTTAAATATTCAGTGTTGGGTGTATAAACTGGCCTAGGGGGGTATGAAATATCCCAAATGATAACTAAGGCTATAACCTGGATTAGACGGAATGAATCTGTTAAACATTATCCAGTTTTGACTGCAGGTCCAGTTAGGACGACTTCTACTGTGGCACATTGACACCAGGCAGGGTTTCGCTGCAACGCAGTTCACAGTTTTAAAGGTTTCGTTTTTAGCAGAAACCAAAACTGTCACTGTGTCTTTGAATAATCTGCAACAAACTCTGTTCTCTGGTCAGTTTGAACTAATTTGCTGCAGAAAATGAACCTTAGTTTGATTTTTACTTCCAGGTTGCAGCTCACAGGAAACAAGTTCAACCCTGGAACAACTTTTCACCAAACTCTCAACAGTTTTGAACAACACACACAGAAAAACAAACGAAACATGTGTTGTTAATGTGAAGCTGTGTAATGAAGAACTTCATTTAATGTGTCTGTTTTTACAACAGAAACACAAAACAAAAGCTTCAGCACTGAGCTGGAACTTACCAGCTGTCAGTGATATTTTACATTTATCTACTGCTATAGAATCACTTCTCTGGTTTTATCTGCTTCAGTGATACAATCCGTTCAGTCTTACCGGAACAGACAGAAGATGGCGCTGCCGGTGGTGAGAGCGATCAGAGACAAGCTGTGGCCCAGAGTGTACAACGTCTGTACGAGCAGGTAGAAGACCAGCTGCAGAAATCACTCAGAATCAGCAAAACCATCACAAATAACAGAGAAAACTTCAGGTTTCTGTCCTGCTAACAGCCTCAAAATTCAATGACACATATTATTTAATTCCAATTTTTAAAACAAAACGTTATTTTAGAAAGCATTTGATATGTTGATCTGAAATTTCACAGATACCCTTTTTAATATCCAGAGTTTATAATAAGAAATAAGTTTTAAGTGAATCAGAAACATGGAGCAGAAGAACCCTGGCTATGATTTCAGATGGAGAATTAAAAAATCTGTCAAAAAATGTGAAAAAGAAAAAAATCAATATTTCCCTCGAATCACTCACTTATTAAAATACCCAGAATCTGTAAATGTATAAATAGGTTTTATTTTAAAAGTTAAACTGGTCAGACTTAGCGATGCATAACTTGTCCAAGTGTGTATTAAAATCCACAGAAACACAAAAACACACAAAAACTTGAGTCAGTGTTTGGTTTTTCCTTTCTGGGCTCCTGTAGAAAGATGCTGGAACTCTGCAGACATAAAGGACTCGTTCTAAAACACAAAGGTTCTGATTTTCAGGCGGTTCTACACCAATAAAAGACAATTCTAAAGAATATATTCTGATCCTCCTAAATGCTTCACACCAGAGGTTTGAAAGTCACACAACAAATGATGACGCCTAAAAGCTGAGATTAGAGCAGAAACACCACAAACAAAGAAGATAACCAGGATTCTGCCTGCATGTAAACTGAAGTTAAACTTTATGTTCTTGTTGTTTGTCTCCAGCTGCAGTCCAGCTTGGATGAAACGAACAAATAAAATGCCTCTGAGTTCTTAGCGTTTACAGGCTTCAGCCTTTAATGTTGGATAAGTTTCAGTTTCTGAACATTTTCTTTTCTTTCTGATTCTGTTTTTATTTTGTTGACAGGCTGTGATTCCATATTCAAAAGTCATTTACTTTCAAGATAAAACTTTTATCCTCGTTTTAAATTTAAATCTAAACTCTCGGTGCGACTTTTTCCCAGAACGTTTCTCGTTTTATTGTGTTGCAAAAGTTCACACATTCACATGATTCTTGAATTCTCTCACACTAAGCAGCGATAAACAAAGAGTCTGAGGAGTAAATGTGCACTTCTGTGGATCACGTCGAGGTTTTATTGGATTCGTGCTGAGATGGAGGCCTGAAGATCAGACAGACGTGAAGTTAGGAACCACAGAAACGGAGGAGAGAAACCGATAAAGGGCTAAACAAGAACAAAGGCTGATTCAGGATCGGAGCAGTCGTGACCCAGATTGAACTGCAGCAGTGAAAGAGGACAACAGCACAATGACGGGACCAGACACCCTGAACACCCAAAACTCTGCTTCTGCTGCTTCCCAGAACAGACAGACGAATGAAAAACACGAATCAGAACCAAGCTACCGGGTTACAGACGTCTGCTGGACTGAATGCGGTTGAGAAGCAGCTTTCTGAGTCATTTATGCAACACATGACACTGTAATTTAATCTGCATTTAAATCGGTTTATAGTTAAACCTCATGTAGTCTGACAGCACAGTTATGTCTTAATAAAGGCCTTGTTCAGCCACATAAACATATTTTCCTCAACTGCTCTCATCAGTTTGCTGAATATCTCTGTAATTCAATAAAAACACTACAAAAGCTGTAATAAGCATCATCGAACACCACAAACAAACTTTCTGTCATTTTGTTGTTTGTTTTAAACTCTAAACTGCAGATGTGGACGCAGACGTCGAGCTTAAGATGTAAATCTTTAATTGAACCGTTCCCTCTCTGTTCATGACAGTTTTACTACAGTTTCTGCTCTGATTTGGCTGAATATTTAATAGCATAAAATATAAATATTTATCAGATAAACGTTTGTGAAATTTTAGCTTCATATATCAGATATTTTCTGAAATAAACGTTTGTGTTTTCACTCCCTGCTGACCCACTTTCAGCTGGTTTGTTCTCACATTTAAATCTGAGTCTGTTTGAGCAACAATATGTGAGGAACTACTGAAGATAAAAACGTTTTAGGGATTAAATCAACAGCCTGAGAGGAAGTTTAGCGCTAAAAGTTCACAAACATGCATTCATTAGGAAAAAAAACATCTACCTCATCTTAAATCATCAGATTTGACTGAGGTCCATTTTTGACTAATTCTGATTTTACCTTTTATATTTCACCTTAAAAACTGTTGATCTTGCTTTGCTTGGTGTCTTTTTTCAGCACAACCTCACCTGTGTGATTCTACAGTTATTTATGCATTTTGATACAATGTATGAACACACTTGACCTGAAATTGCAGAAAAAATAGAGGCCCCAACAGGATGACATTTTCATGTTGCATTCAGTGACCCCTAGGCTGGGCGTAACAGCAGTCAACACAGTTATATACCACTATTTGCTCTAAAATGCAGGAAATGTTTAGGCGCTTTTGCACAACTATTTACAAAATCATCAGGAGTCACAATAAAATTTTACATAAATGAATTTGTGCCACTCCAAAAAACTTTTTCTGTCCACCACAGTCTCTGCAATGCCAAAAACAATAGGACAGGCTTTAGGACCATGCGGAGAATCTGGAGTCCTGGTGTTCTCCATTGCTGGAATATGTTTATTATTATTATTATTATTATTATTATTATTATTATTATTATTATTATTATTATTATTATTATTATTGTTTTACATCTGAAGCAAAGTCTTCATTTCCTGTGCATCCTGTGTCTTCTCTGTGTCTGTGTCCAAAGCCAGTGAAGGACGTGCTGCTCTGGAGCTGAGAGCTACAACTGTCCCCTGACTAAAGACAATGATAGAAAGTCCCAGATCCACGCTTTGGCCGTCTGTCCTCTGTGTATTTCTACAATATTCCACTGTCTTCCTAGTAACACAGAGATGTTCTCACTGGGAGTGTCTCTGTCCCCCAGCTGCTCCCAGTCAGAGTCTCTGTCCGTTCCCCAGCTGCTCCCAGTCAGTGTCTCTGTCCGTCCCCCAGCTGCTCCCAGTCAGTGTCTCTGTCCCCCAGCTGCTCCCAGTCAGTGTCTCTGTCCATCCCCCAGCTGCTCCCAGTCAGTGTCTCTGTCCGTCCCCCAGCTGCTCCCAGTCAGTGTCTCTGTCTGTCCCCCAGCCGCTCCCAGTCAGTGTCTCTGTCCCCCAGCTGCTCCTTGTCAGTGTCTCTGTCTGTCCCCCAGCTGCTCCCTGTCAGTGTCTCTGTCCCCCAGCTGCTCCCAGTCAGTGTCTCTGTCCCCCAGCCGCTCCCAGTCAGTGTCTCTGTCCCCCAGCTGCTCCCTGTCAGTGTCTCTGTCCGTCCCCCAGCTGCTCCCAGTCAGTGTCTCTGTCCGTCCCCCAGCTGCTCCCAGTCAGTGTCTCTGTCTGTCCCCCAGCTGCTCCCAGTCAGTGTCTCTGTCCCCCAGCTGCTCCCTGTCAGTGTCTCTGTCTGTCCCCCAGCTGCTCCCAGTCAGTGTCTCTGTCCCCCAGCCGCTCCCAGTCAGTGTCTCTGTCCTCCAGCTGCTCCCTGTCAGTGTCTCTGTCTGTCCCCCAGCTGCTCCCTGTCAGTGTCTCTGCCCCCAGCTGCTCCCAGTCAGTGTCTCTGTCCCCCAGCTGCTCCCAGTCAGTGTCTCTGTCCCCCAGCTGCTCCCTGTCAGTGTCTCTGTCCGTCCCCCAGCTGCTCCCAGTCAGTGTCTCTGTCCCCCAGCTGCTCCCAGTCAGTGTCTCTGTCCCCCAGCTGCTCCCAGTCAGTGTCTCTGTCCGTCCCCCAGCTGCTCCCAGTCAGTGTCTCTGTCTGTCCCCCAGCTGCTCCCAGTCAGTGTCTCTGTCTGTCCCCCAGCTGCTCCCAGTCAGTGTCTCTGTCCTCCAGCTGCTCCCAGTCAGTGTCTCTGTCCGTCCCCCAGCTGCTCCCAGTCAGTGTCTCTGTCCGTCCCCCAGCTGCTCCCAGTCAGTGTCTCTGTCCCCCAGCTGCTCCCAGTCAGTGTCTCTGTCCCCCAGCTGCTCCCAGTCAGTGTCTCTGTCTGTCCCCCAGCTGCTCCCAGTCAGTGTCTCTGTCCCCCTGTCTCCCAGTCAGTGTGTCACATGCAACTCAGTCACGTTTGGGGAAATCCAGTTCATGTTTTTACTCCAGAGAACACCAGGTTTGTGAAAATCTGGTTTGCATTTTCTGTCCTACACCAAATCTCACTCTAAGGTCCTGTGTGTGTCTCACGGCCAAAGTGTGAGAGTTGGCAGCCCTGTGTTTCTGTTTTTCTAGCCAGAACTTTCGTTCAATGTTTAGTCGTACATAAAAGACGCTGGAAATACACTCGGGTAAAGATCAGTAAAAAATGTGGCGTTGATTATTGATCATAACTCTGGTTTTATTTGGACGATCAACACGATTCAAAAACTGGTAGAAAGTTCAAAATCCGCACTTTCGACACACAAGTTTAAAGGGAGACTCAGCGATGCTTCATCTTCCTGCTTCGTTCGATCACTAGGCTCGTGAGGGTTAACAATAAAGTCAACTAGTGATATTTTCTGAACCACATGTAGCTTCAGGTCACAATAATATAAAATTAAACATAGAAAATACTTTAAAGTCACAAAAATGAAAATATATATTTAAACTTTACCGACTGAGCAGGTTTGACAAGATGTAGCACAAAAACACAAATATTGGTAGAAAGTCTGATCTAAGCAGAGGTCTGGACTTAAAAATGTTTCTACAGCAAAATTTTAAATCATTTTCTGACTCACTTTATAATCTGGAGAATCAGTGACTGTTAACTGTTGAATTCATAAACTGAAATTCTATATTTATCAGCGATATTCCAGATTCTGAAAGAGAAAGTTTCAGGTTTTTATCTTTAACAGTTCCTCAGACATTGTTGCTCAAACAGATTCAGATTTAAATGTAACAGCTGAAAGGTTGTTGATGGGTCATTTATTTAATTTATTTTTTATCTTATTCATCTAAGTATTTGATTTATTGAGCTAAAATTCACAAACTTCTTTATAAATATCCAGAGTTTATGATAAAAAGTGCATCAGAGCGGAAGGAACCTGATGATTCCAGAAAAATGTGTTTGACAAAACGATTGATGGAACGTGCCCTGTTGCATCTTCCAAACAGAAGTCTATCACATGTGAAGGTCATTTTTAATTTATTAAATCTGATTTAAGACCAGCAGTAGCGGAGGTGAACATGTCAGCCAATCAGAAATCTGCCTGGGGACCGGAAAATGTCCCCGTTGGTCATGAGGGCCACATTTGGTGAGTGTGGAACGACAGTGAGGGCCTCTGTTCGATAGGAAAGCAAGTACACACACACATATACACACACACACACGTGTACCCAGCCAACAGTGGCCCAGTGTTCTGGTTATTTTCATGAAACAAAAATCATGTAGATTAGTTTTATTTTAAGCATTTTTTCATAAAGTAACTGTAAATTTGCAATTTTGTTAAATCTTTAAAAACAACAGAGAGGCAGCTTTGACCAACATTTACATTTCAAATAGCAAATAGCAAATAGCGTGTGTTAATGCAAATGAACTGATCTTTAGAAAGTGTTATTCTAAAGTTTTAAACATCCAAACCCTTCACCCTTACACAGATACTGTAAAAAATCACTTGATTTTTTTTTGTTTAATTAGTTTCTCTTCCAAATCCTTGACCTGGCTGCCTTGCTTTCTTAGTTTCATGCACTAAAGTCATGCACAAAACTTCACCAGAAGTTTTAGACATGATTTTAGCAAAATGTAAAGCATGACCAAGAGGGGAGCAGAAATATGTCTCCTGTTGGTACTGAGGGCAGCACCTGGTGAGTGTGTAACAATGCCAGGGCCACTGTTAGATAGCAAAGCAAGTACACACACACACATATGGACGCACACACATGTAATCGCATATCACAGCATTGACCTTCTAAAGCTGCAGCCTTTCACCACTAGCTGCTGTTAATTAAGCAGCAGCCCTGCAGGCTTCGTCAATTACAGCCTCTGATGGTCCCCGTTGTGCAGCTTCTGCTCCTGCTGCAGTCAGAACTCATCAGGTCACATTGACAGAGAGCTTTACTGTGTTATTATCATCATTACTGTTATTATTGTACCTTCTCCTGGCTGGTGTCCGACCCACAGACGCTGCTGATGTTGGGGAAAACGTCCGACCATCCGGCTGCTGTGCAGTTCCTGCTGATGTTTCCTGAAGAGAAGAGATGCAGCAGATCAACCAAAAACAGACACTCTGCTTCTAATGAACATGACTGAAGAAGGAAAACTCACTCTGTGTTTATCTATCAAACACAAGGAGGAGGTGTGGATTAACTGATGAGCTGATATCACAGCGTTCAGCCTGATTACACAACAGATGAACATCTGATTTATTGTTTCTGTCTCTGAGGTGTTTTTATTTTCTGGAATCATTTTTCTTCTTCAGTCAGTTTCTGGTTCCAACATGTAGAATTACATCTGAGGGACTGTAAGGTTTACTGGGTTAAATCATGGAAATAAACTCCTGAATATGAGTTTTATTGAGCAGTCAGAGGAAGTTTGATTTTTAAATCTGTTTCATCCGTTCTGCTCAGTTTAACGTCTCCGTGTTTCAAACATTCATCTCTTCTCTTTCACGTATTCTTCTGTTTCTGTCACAAAGTCTTCCTCATCAATAAGCTGCTCATCCTGATTTAATGGGAGTTTAAATGTCTTTCAGTACTTTCTTCTATCTTTCCTAACACTCTTGGTTTTTAAGCACCGTGTTCTCTCTTAAATCCTGAGGATTTCATGACTTTATCAGTTAATGTATTTGTAAAGTGCTTTAATTATGAATCAGTTAATCAATAACACCCCCAGTTAACACTACAGATATGATGAAGCATTAATATTTTATCACTGTAAAGTTAAAACCAGTGTTATTTAATGAAGACACAAACACTCACAGTTTTTACTCATTTTTAACAGGTTTTTTGAGTCATTTTGGATAAGTTTTAGGTAATTCAGGAGGAATTAAAAGTTACTTCAGGCATGTTTTAAGCCATTTGGAACAGGTTTTATTCATTCAAAATATATTTTTCCACAGAATTAATCATTAAAATTAGTGGAGATGTACCAAAAGCAAATAATACATGATCAGCGTTATTCAGTGAAGACAGAAAAACTCTGAAAGAGACAGCGTGGATGAGTTTGTCATATTAAACACTTGTTGAGTCAATTATGGTGGGTTTTAGGTTATTTAGCACAAGTTTAAGATGTTTTTGGGCAGGTTTTTAGTAATTATGGACATATTTTGAATCATTTGGGAAAATTTTGAGTCATTCGCCGAAGGTTTTAGTCATTTAGGATAAATGTTTCCTCAGATTAATCTCTAAAATGAATGAAATACAGTGAATTTGTACCAAATGCTGATAAAACTGAATATCAACACACACTTCCTGTGCGACAACAGACAAACGCCACAGGTAGACCCTGATACATGATGCATTTACAGAACTACTGTCCAGGTCATGTTGGAGTCACTTCCTGTCCTCTGCATTAGTCTTTATCACACTGAATTCACATCTTTAACATGTTCAGTGAATTAATCAGAGGCTCATTTTCCACAAATTTACTTTCATCTGCAACCACGCTGCACAAATATGTTTCAAATCGGTACGTTTTACTGCTTCTCAGACAACCAATCATATACTGGATGGGGTGGGAGCTGTTACCACGGCAACCCAGAACATGGAGGAAGAGCTTTCAACATGTAGTGAAGGAGTCGTATCTGAACCGTGAAGGTGTGTCGTCTCTGACACGTCTACGTTGACCGGTTTCCTACGACAGGTGACACCGTACGTACCTGAAGACGCAGCTAATTATTGGTACAGGAAGCTTTGATGAATTAAATCCAGTTTAATGAGCACAGAGAGCAGGAGAGAAGCTCACTGATGCACTTCCTCCTGTGTTTAAGAAGACCAAACCACCTTCATGCTCTGAGATCTCCTGTGATACGACTTTTTTTACTGAACCGACTCCTGATTCTAACACTATTGTGCCGTCTGCAGTCAAAACCCGCTGACTTTAAGATGCAGCCATTAGAACATAAAGTATGAAGTCATTCATACATGAACATCAGCTCTTAAAGAACCAACCAGAGCAGCAGGAGAGGTTCTGCGTTAAACCCTCCAGGATCAGACTAACTCATCGTCCAAAGTTCTCCTCTGGTTCTGGTTCTGACTGAGCTCCACGTCCAGCCACAGTAAACTCCTGATTCCAGATCCTGCAGGACGCTGGGACTTTATCTCCCTTTGGAAAGAATCCCGGTTAAAAAGCATGAAGCTCTATTTGCTCGCTGACTGGAAGTAACACACTTGAACCGTCTCTGCAGACTAAACACAGCTGAGGCTAGCAGAGTTTCCACAGTTAGCAGTGATTTACAGTCTGATTCAGGACGAACACATCAGTAAAAACCCACTTAAACACCACAGAGCAGGACTATGATGACGAGGATGCACTGAACTCATGAAAACAAAAGAGAAAAAGACTCATCAGGCTGGACTGTTCTAGATTAGATTAGATTCAGCTTGACTGTCCTTACACAGGTTCAGGGAACAATATGCAGTTTGACGTCTAACCAGAAGTAAAATAAGCAGCAAGTGCAAGAGTTAAAAGATGTCCAGAGATATACAGGTGAATGACACCTGATATGTTAATAGTTTGTTCTAAAAATAGTTCAGTGAATAGAGATGCTATACACATATTTACAGATGGCAATATACACTTATAGGTGCTATGAACATATATGGGATATATCCATCCATCCATCCATTATCTATACACCGCTTAATCCTCACTAGGGTCGAGGGGGGGGTGGGGGGGGGTGGAGCCTATCCCAGCTGACTCGGGCGAAGGCAGGGGACACCCTAGACAGGTCGCCAGTCTGTCGCAGGGCCACATATAGAGACAAACAATCACTCTCACATTCACACCTACGGGCAATTTAGAATAATCAATTAACCTCAGCATATTTTTGGACTGTGGGAGGAAGCCGGAGTACCTGGAGAAAACCCACGCATGCACAGGGAGAACATGCAAACTCCATGCAGAAAGATCCCGGGAAAGCCGGGACGTGAACCAGGGATCTTCTCGCTGCAAGGCGAAAGTGCTAACCACTACGCCACTGTGCAGCCCCATATATGGGATATATATGAATATATATGGGATAAAGACAAAAAATAAAGATTATTAGGATGCTGTAAATATACTGTACAGGTACAATGAATCTATGGATCATTCTAGAACTAGAGGACATTTTACATCCAATAATCCATGTTTTAAATCCTAAAACATGCAGTAGTGTGTAAATGTTCTTGTCCTGAGACCAAATCTATAAAAACTAGGAGAAAAGAATGTTTAAAATATTTTAAATCCCAAATAAGTCTGGAGTTCCCCTAAAATGCCATTTTTCTCTTGTCCTCCCCCCGATGACCAAACTGGATCTCTAATAAAACAGTTAGAATCTCATTTAAATCTACTTTTATTGGTTTTATTTTTTCATTGATGTCTCTGTAATTGTGGGAACATTTTTTAATCAACATAATATTTTAATAATAATTATTATTCATGGAACGTTTCCCACAACATGTTAGCAGAACCTGGTGATGATGTTTCTGTCATTTTGTGTCTCGTTTTTGTTTTGTGTTTTGTTTTTGTCATTTTCTCTCATTTTTGTCATTTTCTGTCTTGTTTCTGTCATTTTGCGTCTCATGTTTGTCGCTTTGTGTCTTGTTTTTGTCGTTTCCATCATCCACCAGTGTTCCTACAGAATGTGTAGAGCAAAGCTATGTCCTCTCTTCTATTTTCCATATTTTCATCCCATCATCAGCCTTGATTGAATGTCTCCCTCTACCTCATATTATCAGGATCAGACTAATTCTTTGGACTGTTTTCCATCAGTCAGTTTGTCCTCTTGGTCAGCAGTAACAGCAGCTAAATATCTAGCTTCTACTGCTGAGAAAAAGATCACATTAGCATGGATTAGAGTAGAGTTAGCAAACAGCACAGAAAACATGGAATAAAAATGCTACCATTGATGTGGAAGCTGAGCCAATCAATACCTATTATTGATGGATATGGAGCAGAAAACTGGAAAAGAGAAGGTTGATTTTTAAACATTTAGAAGCTCAGATGTCCTTCAGGTCTGGAATAATGATCCAAATATCTCCAGAAATGGAATCTGTTGACACAGACAGGATAGTGTCCATCAGACTGTCACCATGTTTTTCTAATTATTTTTACATCATGTTATTTAAAACAAATGTTCAATTTCTTTCATCTCTGATTTTGCAGTTGAGATTTGGTCTTTTTTTTCTGTTTCTTGAACATAAATGGAACAAACCCAACGTCCAACCAGCTGCTGCTCAGTAAAACTTCTCTGACTGACCTGAGTTTAGCTTCTCTTGTGAAACTTTGGGATCTTTGGCACATTTTTCATATCAGTGTCATTAAAAGATCACACGTGTCAGAAATGATCACATTACATTAAATTGATTGACTATGATTGGAGTTTTGCTGTGTTCAGAGTTCTGCTGCAGTTTAAGTTGACGTTAAACGTCTCGAGGCTGTTTCTGCTCCGTGTGATTCTGTTCGCTGCTGGATTCCCTCCTGAATCCATCCCGTTTCTGGCGCTCGTGTCGATGACTAAATGTGATGTGATGCCCGGCGGCTTCACGCTTCCAAAGTTAAGAAATGCTGCTGACTCTTTCTGTAAGACGAGCGTTTAGATCAGCAGAGACTCTGGAGCTGCTCAACGTTTGACTTCCTGTCAGTGAAATTAACCCTTCGACGGCTATCGTCGTGAATTCACATCAAACCAGATTCATTCAGACTGCAGATAGCGAATCCATTCCCCCAGCGATGGTTTGTTCAGATTCAATACGAACCTCGGAACCTTTTAAAGCATCTGGTTTCTGGGAGGACTGGTCGGAGTGGGACCTAATTATTATACATCTGCTATTATTATTATATATCTGTTATTATTATTGTTATATATCTGTTATTATTATTATTATTAATAATAATAATAATAATAATCTATTATTATTATTATTATTATTATTATTATTATTATTATTATTATTGTTATATATGTTATTATCAATATATATCTGTAATTATTATATATCTGTTATTATTATATATCTGATATTTTATATATATATATAAAATAAAATTATTATTATTATTATTATTATTACATATCTGTTATCATCATTATATATCTGTTCTATGTGTAACAGATAAATTAACAATCTCCACTTATTTTAGCATCAGCTGGAAAGCAAAAACACAAATAATTCTATTTTTTATATAATTCTAAATAAATTCCGGCGTTGGGGGGTTAAAGGAAGTCACCTCCTACATCAACGTTTATCTTCTTCCAGTAGAAACTCCAGCTTGTTTCACTCAGTCCTGTTTTCTCCACAGCAGATTTTAAAGCGACATGAACAGTTTTCAAAATAAAAGTCTTCTTATGTTCTGGCTTTTATTGCACAGTTTCAACCAACTAACACAATAAGTCTAAATATTATAAAGATACTACAGTATTTCATATATAATGAGGTAAATACTTTACATTATGATACAGAAAACCCAACAAATCTGAGTATTTTATTTTAGCAGGACTTAGATTTAACTAAACTGTCAGAGTTTAACGCCCAAACAAAAAAAATTGGTAAAAGGAGTCTAAGTACAACAAAAAAAGAGAGAAAATGATAGAAATAAGACATAAAATGACAAAAACAAGAGAAAATGACAAAAACAAAACACAAAATAACAAAAACGAGACACAAAATGACAGAAACATCATCAACAGGTTCTGCTAACATGTTGTGGGACACGTTCCGTGAATAATAAATATTATTTAAAACATTATGTTGATTAAGAAAATGTTCCCACAATTACAGAGACATGGATGAAAAAATAAAATAAAAAAAAGAGATTTAAATTAGATTCTAACTGTTTTATTAGAGATCCAGTTTGGTCATCAGGGGGTGGACAAGAGAAAAATGACATTTTAGGGGAAATCCAGACTTATTTGGTATTTTAATAATATTTTAAACATTCTTTTCTCCTAGTTTTTATAGATTTGGTCTCAGGACGAGAACATTTACACACTGCTGCATGTTTTAGGATTTAAAACATGGATTATTGGATATAAAATGTCCTCCAGTCCTGGAATGAGCCGTTGAAACAATGGATTTACAGGGGAGGTAAAGTTACAGAAACTCTCAACTCTGAAACATCTGAAGTGTTGAACGGATCTTCTTTTCAACTTCTTCTCTGAGTCGGTGGAGCAACATTTACCCTGAATCCTGTGTGATTTACAGACTGGACCTTTAACGAGTGAATTATTCCTCAAACTGCAGATGAATTCTGTGTTCTGTTTGTCAAACATCCGAGTTGTTAAAGACGTGTGAAGAAAAGCTGCTGGTGTGTAAATACGCTCCACCAACAGCTGAGCATCACCAACATAAGATTTAACTCGTTCTAAGTATTTCCTGTGGTATTTCAGACATCATCTTCTAATGTTCTGTCAGTAGTGTGAAGGAAAAATTAAGTGTAGGTACCAAGTCATCCCAAATTCTGCAAACCTGTTTATGCTCATCAGTTCCTAATATGACCCTTGGAAAAGATAACATATGAATGAAAGGCAACTGTTTGCCTGACAACGTAAGAATGACAAGGTTCTATTGTTGTATTCCTGTCCAGATGGATCCTGAACTAACAGTCCTGCTCCCATATCTGGAGTGTAGCCTGAAACATGTCACGCCTCCCAAACGGTAAATAAACCCAAAGCCAGAGAGACTCCTGAGGATTGATGCTGCTAGTGCTCACATCACTGTTACTCGCTGGATCAACCTTATTCTCAATCAGCCATCTGAGTCTCCAGAATGTTTCTGAGTTTGCCTCCTGATTTCCTCTCCTGACATCGCAGAATTCTCCAACCAGTAGAAGTGATAAAGGACAAACCTCAGTCTGCAAACAGTGATCTGAAGGTTCTGACACAAACTAACCCGATGTCTTTCAACCGTTGAGTCTTTTTAGAGCAGATTCCTTCAGATGAGCCTAAAAGAAACACAATGAACAGAAAAACCTCCAGAAACCAGATCCTGAACTCACCGTTTGTCCCGAATACGGTCCTGAGGACTCGAGGACACGCGATGGTGACGGTTTCTCCAAACCCAGCCGCTTTCCAGCATGCAATGCTGTCCCAAGTTCCTCTGCATCCGGGTTCTGTCAGAACAAAACAGGTTTCATGAGAAGAACTTTTATATTAAAACTAGTGGTGGGATGCGATTAAAATTTTTAATCTAATTAATTACAGGCTTTGTAATTAATTAATCGCAATAATTGCAGTTTTGTCAAATAGCAATATTTGACACAATAAGTGAAGTTTTTTAATTCAAATAAAATTGTGGTTGACAGTTGAATCAATGAATAGACATATACGTGTTTATAATTTAAAATTTATTTTAAAAAAGGAAAATGGGACATATAGAAAAAAGTGATTTTGATGACTTAAAGCCTGAATCTAGTTGTTTTTTCCACTGTATGGCACATAAAATCAGCATAAGTAGTTCAAGGAGCTTCAGAAACTTGAAAATCCACAGATTCATTCTGTTTTCATCTTTTCTGGGTCTGATAAATGGTGGAATTTTGATGGTTCTTTTTATAGGAATATCAATTTTTATTTATGTAATTTTTTATAAACAAAAAGTTTATAATGAAGTTATTGAAAGAGATATTTTTGTTGTTTAGGTTATTCCTCCTCCAAGGAGGCAGAGCCTCGACGGAGTAAAAACTTAAACCACAAAAATGTTTCATTTCTATTTATCTGCATTTTTCATCTGTCTGCTACATTCACAGATTACTGCAAATCTAAGTGCAATTATAGCGATTTTATTCAACATTTGAAGACTTTCTGTAAACTCAAGCACTGTCTAGAAAAGTGGTCTATTATGGGATGGCTACACCGTTAGCCGTTAGCATGACTCGTAGCTAACGTTAGCTCTGGTGCTAACAGCAACATGTTTTACATTGAGGTGATACCGTCGGCTTGAAGTGCTGCAGTGATCAGAAAACTCTTTGTTGTACAATTTACACACAACCAGGCTTTTATCCAAGCTGCCATCAGGAAGATTTTTAAAAGGAAACTTTCTGTCCAACAAGCTCAATCTGGTCTTCCTTCACTGTTCACCAGTGCCTGACTTCACTCAGTGCTTCCTCTGCTTCTTCTTCATGGCTACAAACAGACTTTAGGTTCATTACCGCCACCTACTGGGCTGGAGTGTTCATCAGAGTTACCAGAAATGAGGGAACTGAGGAGGGGGCAATTAATTGCGTTATTATTTTAAGGCATTATTTCCGCTGTAATTAATTAATCGAAATTAAGGCGTTAAAGTCCAGCCCTAATTAAAACACATTTAAGAGACCGTTCTTCTTAGAAAAGTATCAGCGTTAGCCACAGGCCCAATAAAAAATACTAAAAACAGAAATATTTCAGCAGCCAGATGGCAAAAATATCTGTAGAACAAAAGTAAACAAATATTTAATAAAAAATACAATAAAACTGTGAATATCCATAAATACATTCACAAATATGTCCTTATTTATAAAATATCTTCTTAATATTTAACAGATGACACAATTAAATTCAGGTTTAATTTTTCACACGTTTCTAAAATTACATACAGTTTAGAGAATAATCAAAAAACCTGTTTCTATAATTTATACAGATTAATTTGTGAAATGACAAATATTTAGTGTAACTGCAGAAGTTTTCACAAGAAAACTGTACAATTAAAGTGAGAAAACCTGTGGAAATATTCTGGCTGCAAGGATGACAAAAGTAGAAGCTTCAAAACATTCTGCAGAATTAAAACCTATTTTCTGATATACATATTTATGGATACGTGTGTGTGTGTTCATTGACTTTTTAATATTTAATGAGGAATATTTACATTCACAAAAACAATAAAATTCACCAAAAATGTAGTTTGAATAGTGTTAAATCCAAAAAATCTGAATTAATGCGATGAAAAACTGCAATTACTAAGCAGATTTTATTATATAATGACATGAAAAATGTGTGAAAAATCTGAATTCAGTATCAAATGGCAAGAATCTATTATTAATTATGGATAATATTAAGTAATATGAGTTTTTACAGTAAATCTACATAGAAATCTTGCATGAGAGAATAGAGGTGGTCACTACCTACAAATATCTGGGTGTCCACCTGGATCCCAAACTGGACTGGTCACTGCATGCTAATGCAGCATACAAAGAAGGTCAGAGCAGACTCTAAACTTTTACTGTCTGTAATGAGCTGCTGTATCAGTGGTGGCTGGGGAAAGAGGGCAATCGGTTGGACAAGCTGGTCCAGAGGTGTGTTTGGTGATGGGGAGGACTCTGTGGGAGAACTGGTGGAGAACCGAATGAGGAGCATGATGAAGTCCATCCTCAGTAACAGCAGGAAGCCCTGCATGAAGCTGTGGACTCAGCAAAGCAGCTGCAGGACCGAGAGGTTCAGAGGGGTCATTCGTACCGACGGTGATAGGACTATACAACGGATCTCACTAATGTGCACTTTATCACTACTGATAGTAGCTTTTAACTGGTTATTTATCTTGTTTTTTACTATTTCTCCTTTTTACTGTGTATGGATGAATGTATGCGGCACACTGTGGGCTGCTGGACACCTGAACTTCCCCTCTGGGGATTAATAAAGTATCTTCATCTTATCTTATCATTTGATGATTTTATTCATGCTCAGAAAGTAAGTTAATTCTAGAATGAACAGATTTATCTCTGAAATTATGGTTATAAAAATGTTTGTGATTAATAATTACAATAATAAACTTCTCATTTTAGAAAACAGAGTTTCGGCTTTATATTTAAAAATCTTTTGATAGAAGAATCAGCTGATTGTGGAGAAATCAACTCAAACTGGACATTCAGACCAACAGACACTAAATGGATTTAAAAATTTTACTTCCTGCAAATTGAAATACAAAAACTAAAACTATAATTCACTGAGTTGTTGTTTTAGTGCAGCTTTGACTTCCTGTTTCACTGATAAAATCAGGAAGTTGATTCTGATGTGTGAATTATTATCTAAACCTTGTAACAAACAAATTAGACGAAAACGTTCAAAATGTGCAAAATTACTTGAAAATGGCATAAAAATCACAAACGAACATTCAGAGACGATTCAAAAAAAGTGTCAAATGACACAAAATATGTTCAGTGTGACTAATTTAGTCTGAATTCCTAAAAACTGGAACCTTGTCTGGTCAAACTTTAACACATCAGATTCTACTGATGTTAGAACCTCAACAGTTGGAGAAATGTGGACCACAGACTGGATTTTAGTAGAAACATGGATCCATCCATAGATAAACACTGACAGGACCTTTATGGAGACACTAGACCAACCTGGATTGGAAATTTTGAACCTTTATTCCATTTTCAAGCTCCAATAATGAACATTTTGTCCTCTGCTGGATCCAGTCAATGATTCTGATGAAACTATTCTGTCTGTTCACCACATGTCACATCCGTTAGTTTTACTTCTGGAGACACTGAACATTTAAAATGGATTCACAGGTTTATTTGAAGGTGAAAATAGAAAAATATCCAGGTCTGAATACATCAAAAACTCTCAAAATTCATCCAAAATATTTGACAGAACTTAGTATTTGGTCCCAAACAACAAATCAGTGAACTGTGAACAGAATCTGAGACGCACCGACACTGATAACATCCTCTAACTCCACCTGGTCTTACTATTTTGTTTTACACCCTTTTTCTTTTGTTCCATGGGTAAACTGTCTTTCCTTATTTCTTGTCTGTTTTTCTTTTTCCTGATTAAATTCCTCTTTGTTCTTCTAACTTGCTACTCGTGTTTCCAGGTTAAATCCTCTCTGACCAGAGACAACTTTTCTAGATATCCGGGTTCGTGAACCAGGAACACCTGAAGGCTGACCCGGCTTCCGTTACCGTGGGAACCGAAGCTTATTCTGGTCTATTCAGTAGCGGCCTGAACAGCGAAGGAGCTCCACTCAGATTCCATCAGACGTTATTTTTAGACTGGATGGAGGAGAGGGAGAGGAACTGAAAGAACAGCCAACATGTCTTTGGGGTGAAGCCGTCGGAGCGTGAAGGAACTCCGCTAAGTGACCCGTCCTTTCACAGGAACACTTCAGAGGCATGGAAAGCACATCTGGAGGGGAGCCATCGGCTTTTTATTCTCATTCTGCACTAAGTGAACACTCTCAGCACTTAGTCTGACAAACCGACATCTTTCAGGGTCCTGCAGGTTCAGCTGCAGTTCCACGAGTTTCCATGTTTACCCAGAACCTGGTTCACTATGGTGGTGGGAAGCCAGTGAGGGATCATGATCAGATGCTGTTACATAGACCGATGTTGACCACAAAGATGCATGAAGACACAAATCTCCTGTGGACACATTTTGTTGTTAATCGTAGGAGTTTCAGGAGAAACCAACTGGAGGTTCTGGAAGATGTTTCTAGAAATGTCTTCCAGAACCTCCAGTTGGTTTCTCCTGAAGCTACAGTCATTACCAGGACCTGGGCAATTGAGAACCTTCACAGACATTCAGCTGTTCGCTCATTTCTCTCAGGTTCAGATCACATGAAGTAAAAATACACATCTGAAGTAGAAATGAGAAGACGTGATGCCACATCTGTGATTGTTCAGGTCAGTCGTGGCTTCACCACCATCTAGACCTCTATGAAGACCAACATCTAGACCTCTATGAAGACCAACATCTAGACCTCTATGAAGACCAACATCTAGACCTCTATGAACACCTAGACCTCTATGAAAACCAACATCTAGACCTCTATGAACATCTAGACCTCTATGAAAACCAACATCTAGACCTCTATGAAGACCAACATCTAGACCTCTATGAAGACCAACATCTAGACCTCTATGAAGACCAACATCTAGACCTCTATGAAGACCAACATCTAGACCTCTATGAACACATAGACCTCTATGAAAACCAACATCTAGACCTCTATCAACATCTAGACCTCTATGAAAACCAACATCTAGACCTCTATGAAGACCAACATCTAGACCTCTATGAACACATAGACCTCTATGAAAACCAACATCTAGACCTCTATCAACATCTAGACCTCTATGAAAACCAACATCTAGACCTCTGTGAACACCAACATCTAGACCTCTGTGAACACCAACATCTAGACCTCTATGAACACCAACATCTAGACCTCTATGAACATCTAGACCTCTATGAACACCAACATCTAGACCTCTATGAACTCCAGGTTCTGGTTCCTACCAATGAGTCCACATCAACATTTAGTCTAAACATCTAAAAACTGGAACCTTGTCACCTTTTTTTCTCTTTTTACAGAACCTGGTTAAATAAAAAAGTTTATTTTAAAATGAAACATAAAACAAAGTGACTTTAATGAAATATTCTGGTTTTAACCAATGAAAAGTCCTCATGAACAGTTCAAGGACAGTTGGAAAGTTAAACTGTTTTGTGGCTCTGATAAATGGTGGCAGGTTTTGGGATTCACAGCAACTTCCAAGTATTTATGGTGTTTAAATGGCAGAGATAAATGTGTTGATTCAGAGAAGCAGGAGTATTATGGGCTGTCTGTGGTTCCTGTCCAGGTTTGTGTATAAAGTGTTGAATTAATGACGTCTGAACCAGTAAACGCTGTGGCTCTGATGACATTTCTACGAAGGTCAGCCTTGGTTTCATAACTGGGAATCCTGCAGCTGCAAAGCAACAACTCTGCCGCAGTTTTCTGTCCGTTCTGGTGTTTTATCTTGTCTCACTCATCAAGTTTTCCAGCTCTGTTTTGTTTTTGTTGTCTTGTCTTTTCATGTCGTAGATATTTCTTCTTTTTGACGTCTTTTCTCTTCTCGTCATTTTGGACAAATTTCAAGTCAGTTTGGACTTTTTTTGTCTGTAATTTTGGACATTTTAAGTCAACTATTTGTTTCTCCATGCTTCTCAATATTATCATTTCGCGTGACTTTGGGACAGTTTTATACTCTTTGTGGTCTATTTTTTTGTCAGCTTTGTCTCCTTTCTGCTGCTTTGCATCTCATTTTTGTCATTTCTTGTCTCATTTTTCTTGTCTTCTGGAGGTTTTACTGCTTTTTATTGATCCAGCAGCTTTGGTTTTCCTCTCAGTCTCTCTGTGGAAACACTGCCTGCAGTTCAACCTGAAACTCTGAATCTGTCATGTGACTGTTGCTCTCAGCTGAGTCAGTCGTGGTTTTCCAGTTGTGATGAGAAGCGCAGAATTTTTTTGGTTTTTTTTCTAGCTTAGCTTAGCATATTGTATCTCTTTGTACTTATTCTAGCCTAGCTCAGCATAATGTAGTGTATTGTATCATATCGTATGTATTGTAGCTTAGCATAGCCTAGCGTAATGTAGCACATCATATCATATATGTATTGAAGCCTAACCTAGCGTAGCAAAGTGTATCATATCATAGCTTAGCCTAGCCTAGTGTAGCACAGTGCATCATATCGTAGCTTAGTCTAGCCTAGCATAGCGTATCAAATCATAGCTTAGCCTAGCCTTGCATAGCATAGTGTATTATATCGTAGCTTAGCCTAGCCTAGCATAGCATTGTGTACCATACTGTAGCTTAGCCGAGCTTAGTGTAGCATGTCGTATGTAGCTTAGCCTAGCCTAGCGTAGTGTAGTGTATCATATCATAGCTTAGCCTAGCCTAGCAAAGTGTAGTGTATCATATTGTAGCTTAGCTTAGCTTAGCTTAATGTAGCATATCATATGATAGCTTAGCCTAGCCTAGCATAGTGTATCATATTGTAGCTTAGCCTAGCATAGTGTATCATATCATAGCTTAGCCTAGCTTAGCTTAACGTAGCACATCATATCATAGCTTAGCCTAGCGCAGCGTATCTTACATTAAGCTGGGAATCAGAGCCTGAAGTTATTTCATAAACTCATACATCCATTATTAATAAACTACTATTAATAATCATGTTTTGGCCTCGACCTTCAGATGCTCACGTAGATTTGTTTGGTGAGAAATTCCTTTTAAATAATGTTAATTTAACAAAACAAATCCTGTGAGAAAAGGAATTATCTTCCTGATTATGAAACTGTCTGAGTTTGAAGCTTCGTCTTATTGAATAAGAGCAAAACGTAATGTTTGTTTTCATTCTTGGAATAAATATTCTGCTGATTTACTGCTATAGTACTGCTACACTGCAGTACTACTGATGTAGATACCAGGTTTAACACACAACAGCAGCTTTCTCCAAAATCCAGCCCAATAATCTCATTTCTGGTTTAATCCGGCCAGCAGGAGGTCGGCTCAGGTGTCTCATCTCCAGATCATGGATCTGTTCAATCAGACAAAGTGACCTGAAGTGACCTGAAGTGACCTAAAGTAACCTGCAGTTTTTCATTTAAAGCAGGAAACAGATTAAAGCCGGGAGTTTATCTTTACCTGAAAGCCACTCAGGGTCTCTGCCAACTTTAAGAGTCAACACACAGTCACAGAAAACAACATTAGTTCATCAGTTTCTGCTGTTTCCTTCATCAGGAGGAGAGTTTCTACGTCCAGGAATAATCCATTATTTCTGGAGCAACAGTGAACAGCCCCATGTTTTACAGTTGGTCCAACCCGACAAAGACTGCAGGTCAGTTCTTTAACGTTTAGTCGACTCTAAACCGATCAAAGAAGTGGTCGGTGGTTCTGTACCAGGTTCAGGAAGTGGAGGGAAAACTTCACAAACAGCAGGTTGGGAATCACTTTTACAGTTTTACTTTTTTTTTTTTTTTTCTTAAAAAAATATTTTTTTAAAACAGTTTTTACTTTCTTAATAAACATTTTTACAGGGTTTGAAGGTTTTTAAAAGTTTTTTTAACTTTTTATTTTATAGTTTTTACAGTCTTTACAGTTTGTTTACAGATTGTTTACATTTTGTTCAGTTTTTTACACTTATTTATGTTTTTAGAGTTTTTACATTTTTTTACTTCTTTGTTTTTAGTTTTTACAGTTTTTTTACAACTTTATACAGTCTTTTAGTTTTTACTTTACAGTTTTTACAGTTTTGTTTACAATTAATACAGTTTTTTATAGTTTTTACATTTTAAAAACATTTTACATAGTTTTACATTTTTTAGTTTTTATATTTTTTGTTTTTACAGTTTTTACATTTTTAGTTTTTACAGTTTTTTTTACACAGTTTTACATTTTTTCATTCTTGCATTTTTTTCATTTTTTGTTTTTACAGTTTTTACATTTTTCATTTTTTTAGTTTTTACAGTTTTTACATTTTTTGTTTTTTGTTTTTAGTTTTTGCATTTTTTTACAGTGTAGTTCCACTGTACACTTCCAACACTGTTTCTGTGTTTTAATGCCCATAACGTTCCTTATTTACAGACAGCTCCTCAGTATTTGCCGTTGTGTCTCTATGAGATATTAAAACTGTGTATTTAGTCACTTTATTCTTCTAAATCCTGAAACTCTTCCAGGATTAAACTGGACAGGTTTAGAAAAAACTCAAAAAACTTCAGCTGAATCTTCATAACTGACAGTAAAAGTCAGAGTTGGAGGTCGAAGCGTCTTCACTGATTATCGTCCTCCAGATTTAATGTAACCTGCAGGAAACTACAGACAAAATAAAACATATTCTGAAAGTACATCTTTTAAAATAAACTCTGAAAACTTCTCAGAAACATGAACATGGAGGCTGGTTTGGTCCGTCTGGACACAGCAACGTTAGTCTCATGGAGCTACACCAGAGATATTTCAGGTTAAACCAGCCTGAATGATCCTTTAATTCCAGCTCTGGTCCACATTCAGGGTTTGTTGTTGGAGATATAAATATAACCATAATATAATAGTTGTGTTTCTAACTGACCTCTGTGTCGGCCGGCGGCTTCCTCCTCCTTCAGCCTCCTCACACACTCCGCCTGGTCTTTCTCCACCTCCAGCAGGAAGTTACAGGTCGGATGTCGACAGAAAACCTGCAGCAGAAGTAGAAGAAGAACCGTTTATCTGCAGAACATATGCAGACAATGATTTTGTTCTGTCTGATGAATAGAACAATAGATTTTCTGACAACTTTATGAATCAGATGTAGAATAAAACGATTTAATGAACGTCACCAAACATCACACGATTAGTTCAATGACCGGTGGAAAGCGGAAAATCAACAGTTTCAACAGTTTATGGCTGATAAATTGTGTCACTCTGGATATTTTTTTTATCTAATGTATCATATCCACTTGTATATCCATCATTTATTTATATCTATTTATATTTTCAGTCTTATTCTACTTTTCTTTTCTTGTCCCGCTCTTTTATGCCTAATTTATATCCAGCTGCTGTCACAGACACATTTAACAACTGAGGGATTAAAAAAGTTGATCAGATTGTAGCTTAGCCTAGCTTGGCATCCCTTAGTTAAGCCTAGCTTAGCGTAGTGTAGTGTATCTTATTTTATCTTATTATACCTTGGCCTAGTCTAACCTGGCCTAGCTTAATGTATTGGATCTCATCTTATTGTATCATGGCTCAGCCTAGCCTATCTTAGCATAGTGTAGCTAAGCCTAGCTTAGCATAGCATAGCATATCATATCTTATTATACCTTATCATATCATACCACATCATACCTTAGCCTTGCCTGGAATAGCCTAGTGTATTGCAGCTTAGTGTTGATTAGCATAGCATAGCATATCATTTGTATTGTAGCTTAGCCTAGCTTAATGTAGCATAGTGTTGCTTAGCCTAGCTTAGTGTAGCATAAGGTAGCTTACCCTATCTTAGTATAGCAAATTATTTTGTGTCATAGCTTGACCTAGCCTGGTCTAGCCTTGCCTACCCTAGCCTAGCATATTGTAGCTTAACCTGGATTAGCATAGCGTATTGTATCATTTTGTATCGTCGCTTAGTCTAGCATAGTGTAGCAAAGTGTAGCACAGTGTAGCTTAGCTTAGCCTAATTTAGCATTGTACATCATATCTTATTATATCTTATCATATTGCGTCATATCATAGCTTAGTCTAGCCTAGCCTAGCCTAGCATATTGTAGCTTAGCCTGGATTAGCGTAGAATAGCATAGTGTATCTTATCTTTAGCCTGGGAATCACAGGAAGTGACATCAACACAAAGTATATAAATGATGACTTTGTTCTGTCAGCAGGAAGATTTCAGACTGAGCAGGAGGATATTTCAGTCCAATGAGGTGTTCAGATGAACACAGATACTGTTCTGCAGTAAGGATCAGTGTTTTAGTTTGTTTAGTGGAATAAAGCTTTTTAAATTGATTTTTCTTTTTATATTTATTGCATAATGATCAGAACTAGAATCAGCCGTCAGAGTTCAGATTAAATCACTGAAATCATTTCCTGCATCCTGTTAGGATGACGGTTTGAAACAAAGAGCATCGGTTACCATGGAGATCTAGTCTCACAGCATCAGTTACCATGGAGATGTAGCTGTGGAGCATTAGTTACCATGGAGATGTAGCCTCCCATCATCAGTTACCATGGAGATGTAGCTATGGAGCATCGGTTACCATGGAGATCTAGTCTCACAGCATCAGTTACCATGGAGATGTAGCTGTGGAGCATTAGTTACCATGGAGATGTAGTCTCCCATCATCAGTTACTATGGAGATGTAGCTATGGAGCATCGGTTACCATGGAGATCTAGTCTCACAGCATCAGTTACCATGGAGATCTAGCTCCTCAGCATCAGTTACCATGGAGATCTGGCTCCACAGCATCAGTTACCATGGAGATCTATCAGGATAAAGCAGAGAACCAGCTTCAGGCTCATCGTGAAACATTCACCTCCTTGACAGTTTGTTTGTGGAACTCTAACCAGCGAGAACCCAGAGGTTCCTCAGACATCTGGTTCAGTTTAAAGATCTTCAGTTTAACATCACAGAGGACAGAAAACACCAGAGAAGCTGAAGTTTCAGTCTTGTTGTTCTTTTTACCAGCTCTTCTTCTAAGCTGGGGATTCTTTGTCTCCAGACTTTTTCTGACCGTTTGATGTAAATCCTTGAACTCTGGACTCCTGAGGCTGCAGCACCTGAACCAGCAGGAAATGAGATCTTCCAGCCGGATGGAGTAAAATCAATCCCTGTCAGCGGCTGCTTTTAGCGGCTTCACCTCCTTCATTAATGTCTCCTCTGATCTGTCTGCTTTTCATCTCCTGCTGCTGTTTGAAGTCAGGATTATCTTCAGGTGCATCGCCTGTCTGAGCGCTGAGGTCCTGGACACCAGAACGTCCTCCTGCTTCAGGCTCCACAGCTCCTGGGACGGAAAAAAAGGCTGAAAATCTCAGGTCCGGATCAGACAGGTGTGAAGGTGGGGATAAAGCTGCTGTTTTTCTGGAGCACTTATTGGATGGTAAGATATTTAATCATCCATTCCTTCCTACAGAACATGAGCTCAGTTCACTGACTGCAGGTCAAACAAGTCACTCTTTCAGACCTGCTGGATCCAAATCATTCAACAGATGAATCTCTGGAATGGAAACTTTCTGATTAAATATGTTTACAAGCTGCAGCATGAAGGAGTCAAACTCCTGACATGTAGAAAGATGTTTTACTGAATGTATCGTCCAACTACTGACATGATCACAGCTGGTTCTACAGAGAATGATCAGAAACTAGACTTACTCTTCAGACTGAGACACCTGGATGGATTTAAACTGATCTGGTGTCAGTTTTAACAGAACTCAGATGTTTTTCATCCATCAGAAATTGGTCAAAATGAGACAAAAGTTGTCTAAAATTACATAAAAATGTCCAAACTTTCTCAATATGTTGCACACATTCCACCAAATTACCCAAAAAATGTCTCAAAAAGGAAAAATGCCATAAAAGTTGATCCAGACTGTTATTAAAGTTGTCCAGAATTATTCAGATTTTTCTGAAATACTTGATATTTGTAAGTTTTAGTGTTCAGACTGAGACACCTGGATGGATTTAAACTGATCCAGTGTCAGTTTTTCCCAGAACTCAGATGTGTTTCTCCTCCTAAATGTCATGGTTCTATCTGCTGGACTGATGAAGTTCTGAGGATCAGAAATGATGGAAAAAGTCCATTATTTAAATGATAAATCCAAAAGAAAACACATCTGAGTTCTGCTAAAAACTGACACCAGATCAGTTCTAGCAGAGCCAGTGAGTAGACTAGATGGTGCAGTGTATTTACTGAGTGTGAACCAGCACAGCCAGTGAGTAGACTAGATGGTGCAGTCTATTTACTGAGTGTGAACTAGCAGAGCCAGCTAGTCGGTGCTCTGAGCTGCTGCTGACACTCAGCAGACCTCTGCTGTTTAAAGCCTTGTTTGAAATGCTGGAAAGCCCGACTTCCCTCTCGTAAAACTGTGAAACATTAATCTGCTGAAACCAGATGCAGAACCAGTGTTCTGTCAGACCTGCTCGCTTTCTTTCAGTCCATCTACAGACAACACAAGAAGGCTGCTGGAACGGAGCATCTCCAGTTACTGGATGGAACCCTCTGGAACCCAAGCTGCAGGTTCTGGATCATCTAAACCCACTGTGGATCATTTTAACTGTGGATCATGTTTAATCTAAAGTCCTGCAGCACTGTGGAACCAGAACATCATGAAGAAGGAGAGAGAACTCAGAGACGTGTTCTGTTAGAACGATGGAAAGTTTAGAACATCGCATTTCTGATTAAACCTTTGGGTTAGAGATGAAAAAAAAACACTTGTGGGTTTTGGGGTTCATAGAGTTCTACATCTGTTCCAGCTACATTTATCCTCTGATACTACATTTACCCTCCAGTACTACATTTACCCTCTAATACTACATTTACCCTCTAGTACTACATTTACCCTCTAATACTACATTTACCCTCTAAAACTACATTTACTCTCTAATACTACATTTACCCTCTAGTACTACATTTACCCTCTAATACTACATTTACCCTCTAAAACTACATTTACTCTCTAATACTACATTTACCCTCTAATACTACATTTACCCTCCAGTACTACATTTACCCTCTAATACTACATTTACCCTCTAATACTACATTTACCCTCTAATACTACATTTACCCTCTAATACTACATTTACCCTCTAAAACTACATTTACTCTCTAATACTACATTTACCCTCTAATACTACATTTACCCTCCAGTACTACATTTACCCTCTAATACTACATTTACCCTCTAATACTACATTTACCCTCTAATACTACATTTACCCTCTAGTACTACATTTACCCTCTAATACTACATTTACCCTCTAAAACTACATTTACTCTCTAATACTACATTTACCCTCTAATACTACATTTACCCTCCAGTACTACATTTACCCTCTAATACTACATTTACCCTCTAATACTACATTTACCCTCTAGTACTACATTTACCCTCTAATGCTAACCGACTGGAGGCAGAAATGCAGTATTTTTCTTCAAGTACTACAGACATATTGAGGTGTCAAACCGACCCACTGGGTTCCTGTAGTACTATGAGCTGATGGTATCAGTGAGTTTCTCGGTACTGACAGGTACTAAATACTGATGGGAGCTAACAGAACGGTCGGGTCATCTCTAACAGTTTGTGTTCCAGAGTCAGTCCTAGTCTGAAGCGACTCGTCTGTTTGTGTTGAAACCCGTTAAGGAACCTCAGCTGGTTCCTCCATCCCAGGAACCAGACTCAGTGGAGCCTGGAAGCACCTCCTGGCTCAGATCTCATGGAGGAATGAGTTCAATAGGAGCCGTGTCAGGAAACGTCTAACATCCTGTCTTCTTGCTGAGAGATTTGGAGCAGATCTGCTGAAGGTTCAGTTCCTCACTGAAGGCTGACTGCTGCTCCTCTTTTCTCCAGCTGGTCCTGGAAGCAGCAAACCTCCTGATGACCTTCAGGCTTCAGCTGCTCCACACTCTGATCTGCAGGGACCTCTGATCCTCATCGTTCAGTGAATCCAGAGAACCTTCCTGTGAGGATCCTTTCTTCTGGGTTCTATTTAAAGTCTGTTCCTTCTGCAGGATGAATCTCCACAAACCAGAAGGTGGAGCTGAACAGTGAAGTCTTCAGTCAGGATGAAGTCGATTCGCTGCAGGACTCTCAAATATTCCCAGCAGCAAGTTTCCTAATAGGTCTGACTCACTTAACAGAACATCTGGTTCTTCATCTCCAGTAGCTTTAATAATGATTAGAGTTCTACCTTCATGCTGGAATATCTCCAGAGTTCCAGGTCCTTCAAATCCATGGAGGTGGGTCCAGATTTATCACTTTTTAATGGATCATTTCTGAGCCTCAGAACTTCACTGAACAAACAGAGAACTTGGTTCTGATCTGGAGCTGAAATTTTTACAACTGACTTCATTTTCTTCCTTTTTTCAGACTTTCTGTTGAAGTAGCTGCAGGTCAACATCCATCCATCATCTACAGTGGTGCAAAAAAGTTTTCAGACACCTTTCAAATTTTACACAATCTCAAATATGATCATGAAATATTTGTGGAAAAATCTTCTTTGTTTTTCTAAAAATGTGGCTACTACAGACAGACACAAACAAATGATTTTTTTTGTTCGTTTACAAGAAAAATTAAAACAAAACTAAATTCTACCAAAATGACAAAATACTCAAAACTTCTTATTTTCATGGAACTAATCAATTTAAAATTTTTAAAGGATTTTTTTAAGGATTTGTTTAGTATTATGGCTGTGATTGGACTAAAAGAAATCACATTTGAAGACCTAAGAGTGACTCTTAATGCAGTATTTCACAAATGTATGGGCTGTCCCAAAACGTTTTTCCACCGCTGTATATTACCGTTTAATCCTTATTAGGGTCGCAGGGGGCGGAGCCTATCCCAGCTGACTGCGGGTGACGGTTCACCTGGACAGGTAACAGTCCATCACAGAGCTACACATAGAGACTCACATTCACACATACGGACAATTTAGAATCACTGATGAACCTCAGCATGTTGTTGAACTGTGGGAGGAACCTGGAGAACGCAGCAGGGAGAACATGGAGACTCCATGCAGAAAGATCCCAGAACCAGAACGGGACGCAAACCAGGGATCTTCTAGCTGCGAGGCGACGGTGCTAACCACTGATTCACATATTTCTATTCATCCTATGACCATGAAGTATAAACACAGTCTGACAACACGCATGTTTTAACAGCTACTTTAATGGATTAGTCCTCAGCTGGAGCGGACAGACGGATCACAGGATATCTGGAGATCTTAGAATGGTGTCGGGACTCCGTAGATGGAAATAAAAAGTACAAACCAAAGCACGTGGAACTGATGGTGAATTCAGACGGAGAATCTCCTCAGAACAGAATCTGATTTCATGCCATGGTGCTGTCGGTGTGTTAGCAGTCAGATCAGGTGTGGTTGTAGCTTTTAAATGTTTAATGAAGGATGTCTACATGTGTAAAAACAATAAAATCACCTTTAAATATGGTTAAATATTAATAAATACAAATAAACAGGCGTCACGGTGCTGAACAGATTTGCTTCCCTGTCGCTTTATCTTCTTCCAAATATAATTTCACATTGAAGGGTCTCCTTCAGTTTAGGAGATCCATGTTACGTGGGTAGCAAGAGAACCCAAGCATCCAGGAGGTCACAAAGAACCCAGAGGAACATCTAAAGATCTGCAGACCTCAATGTCCTCAGTTAAGGTCCATCTACATGTTTCCACAATGAGGAAGAGTCTGGAGGAAATGGATCCATGGAGAGTTAAAGATCAAACTTCTACTGACCTAAAAGATCATGAAGGTTCATCTGGTGTTTACAAGAAAATATCTGGATGATCTCCAAGACTTTAGGAGAACATCCTGAGAACTGATGAGTCAAAGGTGGAACTTTCTGCAAGACATGGGTCCGTTCCATCTGGAGTAAAACTAAAGAAGAACATGGTACCAGCAGTGGAACATGGTGGTAGTGAGATGGTTGGAGGACCTGGACGACTCGTCATGAACTCTGCTCTCTATCAGAAGAACCTCCTGGAGAACATCCACCATCAGTTTAGGACCTAAAACTCAACACTAATGGACCCAAAGAACACCAACAAGTCCACCTCTGAGAGGCTCAACAAGAACTACATGAAGGTTCTGGAGTCAAAGTCTGGACTTTAATCCAAGTGAGATGCTGTGATAAGACCTGAGAAGATCAGCTGATGATCTAAAACCATCTAATATGACTGAATTTAAACTGTTCTACAGAGAAGAGTGGACCGACGTTCCTCCATGGATGTAGAAGATGATCACAGCTGGAACAAACATCTACCTGCTGCTGATAAACCAGTCATCAGGTTCAGGCGATGATTACTTTATCAGAGGAGGATAGAGGTTCTCAATAAATGTTTATTTAAAAACGGCATTTTCTGGTTTATCTCTGTAATATTCAATAAATATAATATTAGTTGGATGATCTGGAACATTTAAATGTGTCTGTAGGGGGGCAAATACTTTCTCACAGCCGTGTAATTTACAGACCAGGACTTGTGTTGCAGGAGCTCTGGGAGCAGAGCAGCGCTGCAGGGAGAATACTTAGGAAATTGAAATCAGGTATAATTTTAGACAGTTTATCACATAATCTCTGAACTTTCTGTATTTTAGTGTCACAGAACGTGTGTTTTATATTTAAAGAGTTCGTATTTAAAGAGTCCCTTCAGTCCTATCGGCTGTAAAATAAACTCTGCTTCAGAAACGTTTATTTCTGTAGCAGTATTTATTATTTATGAGCTCAGTTCAAACCATTTCTTAATGAAGTCCTGCTGAAGACACGCTGCTGCTGCTGCTACTGCTTCATTAATGTTTAAATCAGACCGAACACTGAACCTGAAGCTGGAAGGTGAGTTTCTGATGACGTCACTTCATAAAGCAGGATTATGTTTTCATTCTGCTCAGATGTTCCCGGCTCTCTTTATTCTCAGTCCGCCTCAGAGGAAGAGTTTCTAGTGTTTCTGAGTCCATCATGTTCTCCAGAGCAGTGATGAAGGTCCTTGGTAGAGCTTTGACTTTCTGAAGGTGAGACTCATCTCTGGGCTGCTTCTTCCTGTTTATCAGATGTTTTCTTGTTTTTCATGCTGGGTCCGTTTGATGGGACCCGGTTAGAACCTCGGCCAGGCTTCATGCTAGCTAGCTAACGGTCATGCAGCTAATGCAAATCAGTGACAGTTGGCTAAGCTAACGATTAAAACCCGATAAATACTGAAGCTACAGTGAACAAAAGCATTCTAAATGTGAACATTCATACAATAAAAACAGGTTATAAAGCGATAAAACACCAAAGTGACCCATCCCGGTCCCTGGACTCTGAAACTCGACATGCTGTCGGCTGCTGACTTGCTTTTCTCGCCGCTGACTGAAAGCTGCGACTGATGATCAAATGTTCCTTTGAAGCAGCACAGAACTCATTTGATGGGAGATGTTAAAAACATGGCGACCTTTAAAGCCTGATATATTGGATTAATGCACCAGTTAATGAGCATTTATATCAGCCTCATGATTCCTGTTGGTTTAGACACGACTCCTCTGATCTGACTCTAGAAAGAGAACCAACAAACAGCAGAAATAAAACCAAACTGAAGCCGGAGACTTGGTCTGACGTCAGGTGTTCATAAACATGAGTCCAGCTCCAGATAGAGGAGGATGACGGAGATCAGGAGATAATAGAGACGTTAACGATGAAATGAGCTTCATTAGCGAACAGAGGAATGTTGGAGGACGGATTCACATGATTGCTGTCATTCATCTGAACACAAACAGTTTTTACTGATTCGTGTCCTGATTATTGATCTAAACGCCTCCCAGTTTCTGAATGTGGACATATTTAGGATTTAACTGAACTTTATTTATAGTTTTATTGTGAAATCTGCTCTCAGCTGCTTTACTAGTCTGATAAATTCTAATGAACCAGTCTGGTTTGGTCTTCACTTAATTTAGATCAGTTCGGTTTATTCTACACTTTTAAACATGTTTTTCTTAGCTTTTTAAAATCTTCTTTTTCTGCCGAGCTCAGGTCAAAATATTTTATTAAACTCTTTGATCAACTCATCTGATTTGGATTCATTTAATTAGTTTTCTTCATTTTGATGGTTTTGTTACGAACCCTAAGCCTCGCTAAAAAACAGATCAAAGTTTTTATAAATATATTTAACATTTGTAATTTTATATTTTAAAAAAGTCTGTTACAGTCTGGTGGGAAACTCAAATTCACAAACTGGAACTAGACTTTCCTTAGGGATGATTAAATATTAATACAATTTTGTCTTATTTTAACTTCATGTTTGCAGTAAAAAAAAAAAACAAGTTCTAAAGAAAACTCCACCCGCAGGAATAAAAGCAGTGGTTCAGTGGAGGAGAGAACTTTTTAAACTTTGCGGTTTTAAACTCGTGTCTGAAGCAGAAGTTGTGATTATTGAGCTGCATAAAGGCGCGCAGCCTCTAATGAAGTCTGTGTTTCTGGAAAAACAAAGAAAAGTCAAACTGAAGCTCTAATGGAAGAGAAAAATATCAAAACAGAGTTCAGAAAAATGCAGGAGGAGTCTGAGAAAAGCGCGAGTATGAGATCTCCGCTGTTAATTTTGGTTTTTTTTGCTCTGTAACTGTGGAGCTGACTGAACAGAAGAGGATCCTTTATTTATTTACTGGACTGTGGAGAACTGTGAGGACCAGCTGCCACCTTTCCCTGACCCACTTCAGATCATCCCTGGACTCTAACGGCTTTTACGCAGTGTCAAGCCGGAGCGTGTTCGAGTCCTTGGGTGGATTTTCTGACTCTATGTTGAGGAAGAACTCAGCAGCAGCAGAAGAAGAACTCAGCAGCAGCAGAAGAAGAAGAACTCAGCAGCAGCAGAAGAACTCAGCAGCAGCAGAAAAACTCAGCAGCAGCAGAAGAACTCACCAGCAGCGGAAACGTCCACAGACACCAGCTGAGCACCAGGAAACTCTCCATGTCGGCCCGCAGGTGGAACCAAACACCTGGCTCCCGGTCCTTCCGCAGCTCTCTGCTGCTGATCCGTGTCCAGACTGAAGCACCGAGCGGAGCCGTCAAGTTCCCAACGACGAGCAGACTCACTTCCGGTGCAGACTTTCAACCTAAACATCACAAAACAAAACCGGAAACTGTCCAAAATAACTGAAAAGAGGTCAATAAAAACAAAACAAAATGTCCAAAATGATTGAAAATTTGGACAAAGTCAATAAAAAGCAAAATGTCCAATAATAAAAAATCTATTTAAAAATGTCCAAAACAACAGAAAACTTGGGCAAAATCAATAAAAACAAAATAAAATGTCCACTATATTAAAAGCATTTTTTTAAATGTCCAAAATGACTCAAAAATTGTCCAGAATGACTTAAAGAAATTCTCTTAGTGGTGATCTTATGTCTCTTTGTGGTTGTTTTGAGTCTGTTGTTATTTTGTGTCTTTTGTGGTTATTTTGTGTCTCTTTGTGGTTGTTTTCTGTCTTTTGTTATTTTGTGTCTTTTGAGGCTGTTTTGTGTCTTTTTTGAAGAAGAACTCTTTAAAATGCTTAAAAGATGGGAATTTGAGCATCTACAATAAAAAACTGAATCCTATATTTATACTTTGTGAACCCAAAGACGTACAGACAGTTTGGAAATGTTTTATTTTAAATCTGGTAAAAGTAGACCGCCCATCAGGAAGAATCCATTTTCCCAGTGTTAGTAGATGTTGGACATGTGGATTTTAAATCCTTTAATTACAAATTTTGTAAAAGAGATAATCATCTACCAAAGTTTGATGTTTTCCTAAACGCTTTAAACAATTCTGAGGTCATTTTGGACATTTTTAAGTGATTTAAGACATTTATTTGCTGAATATGGAACACATTAAACATCTATGTCCTTCTTGGTCTGGATTGTCTGGTTCATCTGAAGAACGTAATGTATCAATCTCAGTTCACTGCAGATTTTATTTCTTAATTTATTTTATCATTTAGGACATTTTTGAGTCATTTTGACTAAATTCTAAGTACTTTTGGACCTTTTTTCTCATCCTGGACAACTTTTATGTAATTCTGGGTTATGTTTGTGTATTTCTTTTTAGCTTGAGTCATTTCAGATCACCTTTGAGTCACTTTGGACACAGTTTTAGTCACTCCAGACATTTATGATAAGTTCTGGACGGGTTTTGAGTCATGTTGGACACAGTTTGGTTGTTCAGTAGAGCCGGGAGGAGCTGTAGGTAGAGGTGGTGATGCTCAACAAGCTGAAAGGATAAACTAAGAATCTCTGAGGCTCATCCAGCAGCTGCCTGATTCAAAGTACAAATGTAGAAATGATTTCTAACCTTCCTCTGCTACAGCTGAGGTCCTGCACATTGAACATTAACATGAGGCCCATCAACTCTGGACTGATTTCCTGACAGCTCCTCTGGTGTGAACGAGATCCGTCTGACAGATGTCAGAACGAGGTCCAGCTGAGGAGTTTCTCTGAAAGATCAACACAAATAAAAAGGCAGGAAAATCACATTCTACAAGTCCAACCTTCTAAATCCACCAACAGAAAGAGGGAAAGTCTGGCGCTGGACTTGATTGTGGTGTTTAAAGACGTGATGTGGATCCAGACTGTAGGTTCCTCTGCTCCACCTGAAGATCCTGGACCTCTGGTTCTTCTGGGCTGGTCAGAAACCACCGTAAAAAAAACTGTTTTTCTCAGAAGAGTTTTCTCTGAGTCCTGAGATCTTCCAGCACTAATTACTCCAGTGTGATGTGGAAACCTGAGACCTTCAGCTGAGGATGGAAGCTCAGTGAAGCTCCTGGCAGCTCTGATCACATCCAACCAAATATATTCACATCTTACAGAATCTCAGGACAGATCACAGGTTGAAGCACATTTTAAGGAGTCAATGTATAACTGCAGGACTTTATGTATCATAGTCGATATTTTTACTGTTTTCAGGCCTAAAACCAACATGGCTGCCTAAAACCAAACACCACATGGAATTTTAGAGAAAGATTCTTCTAAATATTATAGATACAATTCAATGAAAGTTATTTCTAAAGATATTGTAGTAAACCTGTTGACTACTTTATATTAAATAAGTCAGAAAGCCTTGGAGTCTGGCCAGTCTTTTCTTCAGGAGGAAATGACATCATGTGGAGCAGGTCATGTGATCTGGAATTAACACACTTCCTGGAGAGGTGTTTTTGAAATGGGGAACTTCGTGGAAAGTGATTTCTCGGACACAGATTTCCATATAAAACTTGATATATTGCCATAAAAGTAATATCTGTCATGATTATCTCAACTTAATAAAAGAAAACAATCCAAACTATTTCTGAATTAGAAGGTGGTTGGTCTTAAATTCAGACGGTTATTTAGTTGACATTTTAGTGACATCCAGTCATTTTTTATTAATAAGTGATTGTTTCCATAATAATTATGGAATTTGTAAAGACATGATCATAATGAACATAAAAAACATTAGCTTTTTTCTATTTTTAATAAAAAAATATGTGAAGATATATCCCATTGACTTTAAAAGTGCCTCAGTTATAGATTGACCCACTGACTGACCTTTCAGGGAAAAACCCGTCACTTGTATTTTGTTTAATCCTCCTGTTGTCCTCATTTACAGGCACCAAAAAATATTGTTTCCTTGTCTGAAAAAAAATCCAAAAATTCAGTAAAAAAATTCCCAAAATTTCTGAAAATTTGCAAAACCATCAGGAAGAAAAATTCCAATAATTCTTTGAAAGTTTCCCTTAAAAGTTTAATTTAAAAAAAAAATCCCCCAAATGTGGCAAGAAAATTCTTATAAATATTTTCCAAAAAATGAGTAAAAATCTTCCAAAAAAATCCTAAAAATATCTAAAGTGATTCCATATATATCAGTAAAACCTCTAATATTTTCTTCAGAACATTCACATAAAAATCAACCAAAATCCAGCAAATTTCGCTGGATTTTGGTTGATTTTTATGTGAATGTTCTTACGAAACATTTGTGACATTTCTTTTTTTCCACCAAAAAATGTTCAAAAATTTCCCAAAAATGTTGAAAATGTGGACATCAGAAGTTTCACTGTGAAAATATATTTTTTTTCCCACATTTTCAAACCTTAAAACGGGTTAATTTGACCCGCAGGATGACACGAGGGTTAAAATAACCCAAAGATGAAGCTGAAGAAAAGCATTTATGCTAAAAATAAGACCAACGATGTCTAAATCTAAATCTTCTTCTGGGATGCTGCTCACTGATTCTCACAGTATTCTGGATGTTTTATTGACTCCACCACTCTTTACGAATATTACGAGTATTTTAAAACCTGATTTTTGCAGAGATTCTTCTCCATTCGGCTGCTTTTCTAGAAGCTGATGTTGAGTCCAGATCAGCTGTGATGGTCTGGTGACCCCTAGTGGAGGACAGATGTCTGTGCAGAGACGTGAAGATATTTAGGTTTGTACAGCGAACAATAACTGGTCAAATATGAACTGGATCAACACAGAGAACCCAGAATCATGCAAAATGTAGTTTTATATTATAGATTGTATTTGTGAAGTGAGTTTGTATTTTAAAGCTACAACCAAGAGGAAGAAAAGGATCATTTCGCTGCATGTTCTCCATCCAGACCTCATCAAACCAGCCACAAAGACTCTGGACACAGGTCTGGATCTGTGAAATTTTTCAGGTGTATTTATGAAAACATAAAAAAAGTGCACGTTCCTTCAACCATGATGATCGCGGTGCTAAATACCAACAGTTATGCTGACGATGCGTTTGGTTACAACAGTCATTTTGTGTTTATTAATATGGTTCCATTTACACCTAGCTTCTGCTATAATGTGGTAGTGCTGCCTTCAACGCAATAAAATTAAAAAAACAATGAAATACAAAGAAAAATAAGAAGCAATGACAAGCTCCAAACACATTGGATTTTACTCCACAGGAGGAAACAAATGACAAAAGTCACAAACCAGAATCTGACAGGAAATAAGCCAGAATCCACCAGTGCTGATTTTCTATAAAGTTCAGGGTTTAGCCGAGAGGACAAAGACCTGGAGGAGCTGTAGAACATCAGAGAGGTGGCGATGTAAAAGACAAGTCCTCTGCTGCCTTCATGCTATTTACAGCTTCAACCACGACTAGGAGGCTGCATTCACAAAAGAAAAAGAACATTTGGAGACTTTTCCACCTTCAGGAAGCGTCTACAGTTTGGTAGCGTTCTAATGGAATTCCATGATAGCCGTCAAGCTAATTAGCAACAAGCTAACCTGGTGCGCTTCCTTTGTCAAACTGTAAACAAATGCAGGCTAAAAAAAAGAAGCAACACATAACGCACTTCTGTCAGATTCACCACAAATCCAGCAGACGTTTGACCTCCTCTGACTGTAGTCTGGTGGAATCAGACCAATCAGACTGAGGCAGGCAGTAAACCTTCAGGCTAGCTGTCTAGTCTAAAGTCGCTTTATATATATATATATATATATATATATATATATATATATATATATATATATATATATATATATATATATATATATATATATATATATATATATATATATTTTTAAGACATCTTTTACATCTGACTCATGTGGTCTGAACATCTCAGTTTGATCTGAGCCTAAACTTCGAGTCTCCCTGAACCACGGCTCCGTTTGAAGACGTGGACTCATTCCAGATCAACCTGAAACATGGTTTGGTTCGTTCCCAACCTGAAAACATTTACTACACATTCAGGTCAGCTGTTCAGGACGTTATACGAACATTAAATGGAGATCACTCCTGCAAACAGGGACCTCCTCCACACCATCCCACTGTGAGGCATGGTGGTGGCAGCATCATGATGTGGGGAGGCCTATCAGCCCATAGGGACCTCCTCCATCTTCTACTGGGCTCAGGAGGTCATCAGTGGCTCATTAATGATGGTGGAACCTACAGAGGTTCATGGACGCTCAGCCAGGAGTCCAGAGTTTGACGCCTACTGACACTAAAGCTGGAGTTTTTAGCTGAACTCTTGTTTCGTCTTTTGATTTTACGCACAGATTTTACTTTTATTTTCAGTATTTAGGAGCTTAGGAAAGGAGCATGGCTTTGGTTATCGTACTGTGATGTTCACCACATCTTACCGTTAGTTTATTAAACAGTATGGATGACAGTACGGCTACTAGAAGGTTGAAGAGGTCTCAAACGGTGTTTAAGTATTCAGCTCCTTTGGTAGTTGTCCTCTTTTGTTGCTTCTCAGCATTGAATCAAGGTTAATTTAGTCTTTATTTGGACCAGAATTTATAACAAAACATTTTTTCATGTCAAAGTTAAAACTGATCCCCCCCTGCCCCAGATCCTGACTAATGGAGTCACTGATTTAAACTTTTTTTGTTTGACATTATTTTGTAGAAATCTGTTATCACATTGACATGGAAGTCTGTTTTGTAAATTCTTGTCAAAAAAGTCAAACTGACGGTGATCTAACATCAAAAAACAATAAAAGAGGCAAACTTGTGAGGACCTTGAATAGTTTCTATCATCACTGGACATGTTTCAGCCGTAGCTCTCTGATTATTTCTTCTACTGATGTTTCAGGACAGCGACTTCTCACCTGCATGAATTCTCAAATGGACTTTCAAATTCCCACTTTGACTGAAGCTTTTCCCACAGGTTTCACAGGAAAACAGCTTCACTCCGGTGTGGATCGTCGTGTGTCTTTTAACTGCTGATGTGGAAGAAAACCTTTTCCCGCAGGTTTCACAGGAGTACGGTTTGTCACCTGTATGGATCCTCACATGGACTTTCAGATCACCACTTTGGCTGAAACTCTTCCCACAGGTTGGACAAGAATGCAGCTTCTCACCTGTGTGAGCGGCTGTATGCGCTTTAAAAGCTGAAAGGTGACTGAACCTCTTCCCACAGATGTTACAGAGGTACGGCATCTCACCTGTGTGAGTTCTCATGTGGACTTTGAGGGACTGGCTGTAACTGAAACTCACCTCACAGGTGCTGCAGGTGTAGAGCTTCTCACCTGTGTGGATTGCTGTGTGCCTTTTAAACGCTGAAGGGTCTGGAAATCTCTTACCACAAGTGTTGCATGAATATGGTTTCTCAGCCGTGTGGATTCTCATGTGAACAATCAAATGATTACTCTGACTGAAACTTTTGCCGCATGTTTCACAAGTGAACGGCTTCTCGCCTGTGTGGATTCTCTGATGGATCTTTAAATTGGACTTATGTTTGAAGGCCTTTCCACAGAAGTCACATGTTAAAGTCTTCGTTCCTGCATCAGCATCACATCTTCTCTCTAACATGGGAGGCTGGCCGACATTGTTGCTGCTGTTTCTGTCACGTCTCTTCTTTGGCTTCAGCTCTGTGTTTGTCGTTGATTCTGAATCTAGAGGCTTCCTTCCTTCCTGACCTGGGATCTGAGCTACAGGAGAGCTGTGAGAGACGAGCTGCTCTCTGTCAGCTTCATCAACAGTAGTCACTATAAAGGAATCCGTCTCCTGCTTCAGGACAAGCTGCTCTGCCTGCTGACCGGTGCACAGTTCCTCCTGTTCCTCCGTTCCTGTTCCTCCTTCGTCTGTAGAGGCTCTGGTTCCTCCTCGTCCAGGCTGGAGTTCTTCTCATGGCTACTGACCTGCTGCTCCAAATAGACATGTTTCTGGGGGAGGTCTGGAGGGAAAACAAACGTTTGTCAGTCATGTCTGTCTGCACCTGAGCACACTGAGCTAGTTTACACCTTTGCAGGGTGAAAAATGAAACTAATTATTTGAGAGCAAAGGCTGAGTGTTCTTTAGTCTCCATGGTTCTATCCAGGAGTTCTCATCCACCAGAGACTGGACCTTCCAGATGCAGGAGTTCTCAACTCTACCATCACTGACCTCAGAAGTAACGAACTGTGTGACTAAATTCCTTTGTAGAAACATGTTTTATCTTTGACATGGAAGAGTCTTTTAGTGAATTCTTGTCAAACAGCCAAATAAACTGTCCATGATTCAAAACCTGAGAAGTGATAAAAGACATTTCCATAGGGGGTAGAACATTTTAGATCAACGGTAGAAATTAGTTTGAATCATAGAACCCGTTTCCAAAAACGTTAGGAGGCTATGTAAGACATAAATAAAAAAAAACACAGAAATCTAAAGCCTGTATTTAATTAAAACCTTACAAAAACAATATAATAAATGTTAGAACAGCAACATTTTAGATACATTTTTTAAATGACTGCTCATTTGGAATTTGATTACAGCAAGACCTTTTAGAAACCCATCAGCTGAAGTGAGCAGAGGAGGCGGTGAGCTACAGGTCTACAGGTGTGTACAGGTGGAACTATGTGGACAGAACATTAAAACTGCCCCAACGGATTTCAAAAGAGGAACGCTTATTAATAAACTATCCAATTTCCTACAGATACAGACCAACAAAATGAAAAATATAGAATCATATTTAACTAGGTTTCCCCTGGTGTCTAATCACAGAGGAGATTTAAGGTTATATGTTGAGTTCATAAGGAGAAGCATTAATGGCGTGTAGAGCTCTGATGACGATCCTACTTGAGTTATTCAGATCATTCTTGCTGCACATACCTGCTGTGTCAGACGTCATTTCGGGTTTCCAGATGACATCAAGCAGTCTGCGCTGCCGATCAATCTCCTCCTCGTACCAAACTATTGTTTTTTGAAAGATTCTCAATATTTCTCCAGAGAATTCTTCACATTTGGACTTGCACTGAAACAGCATAAAGGTATATGCCTCCTGGTTCGGGACCAGGTGTGGTCCATCCAGACTGGTGCAGAGTTCCTCCTGTTCCTCTTTGATCTGTAGAAGCTGAGGGTCCTCCTGGTCCTCCTGGTCCAACCTGGAGTTCCTCTCCTGGTTACAGAGATGCTGCTCAGCGAGAACCTCCTCCTCTCTACAGTCTGGAGTGAAAAAAGGAAGGAAAGAGGTTACTAACTCAGTGAGTCAGAGTCAGACTGTGGTGGCTGTAGGTTAAAAAGACGTCCCCCTTCCAGAGAAGACTTCCAGCTTCTCCTGGAGGACCAAAGAAATCCCTTCAAGAAGCTCTGGGTCAACCGAGGACTCTTCTCCCACTTGGACTTGTCTGTAAAACCTCCAAAGGAAGGCCCGCCGAGGAGGCACAAAATAGACATCCAGATATTTTCTACTTTTAACTCGGGCTGAAGAATTTGTAGAAAACATCTAACTGTAGTTTCTCTGACAGAGTGTGATTTGATTTTTCATTTTATTTTCTTCAAGCTTCAGTTCAATAATCGCTGTGTTGGATGGAAGATCACCACATGAGACACCATCACTAACCTGAACATCACAGCAGACACCCACAGTCCAACTGGGATCAGAGTGAAACCTGGTAGCATTATGGTCTGGAGATGGTCCAGAGCAGCACATAAACTGGAGAGGAAAAATGTATGTTTTCTGGAATAAGATGTTGCAGCTGAATCATGGAAATCTGCTTTAAATGAAAAGTAAATCTCCTTCACCTCTGTGGTTTAGGTGAAATGTCAGAGTTCAGCTCCTCAGATGAAATGTGTCTGAAAACCAGAGAAGAGTCGCTGCTGCTTTACTTCATTCTGTGTTTTAGCTGCTCATTGTGGTGATCTGTAGGACGCTGCATCAGAAAAGACACGAACACATCCCAGATAAAGTTTTTAAATTCATTTCCATAATGATTGCAGTCGGTTGTTGGTTCAGAAAACTCTGCTGTTCGTGCTGAACGTAGAAAACGGACTGAACTGAAGCATCTGCAGCAGCTGAGAGTAAACTGTGTTTTCATGATGACACACTTTTATTGTTGAGATCATTCAGACTGGATGAGTTCTCACCGTTACACCACCACTGAAAATAACCTGACAAACCTCAGAAACAATGCACTGCACACTAAATAAAACATAGAAAAACAAAAAGGTGTTTGTCTGGAGGAGATATTTGTGCTTTAGCTGGAAAGAGAAACGGCTCTGAACGTTTGTTTAAACTGAATAACTGTGACCAAACAAATATCTGTAGTTTAATCAGGCCTGGAGCTTTAAGTAACTGATTATCTGTGAACGTTTAAATTCACTGCTAACTAGCTGCTCATTGGTTTGAGTGTTTTCAAGAGAAGAATAAAGTGGAACATCTCTGATGTTTTCTGGTTTCTGTACTCCTCCATGATGCGGAATTTTGATCTTTGGGTCGTAAATAAATCAGGACGTCTGAGACGAAAAAAAACACAGGCGGACATTTATCACCTTCTGACATTTTATAAAACATCCATCATCATCATCCAACTACCCATCCATTCATCATCCATCCATCCATCCATCCAACCATCCATCCATCATCCATCCATCCATCCAACCATCATCCATCCATCCAACCATCATCCATCCATCCATCCATGATCCATCTGACATAAAAGATCCATCATCATCATCCAACCATCCACCCATCCATCATCCATCCATCCAACTATCATCCATCCATGATCCATTCATCCAACCATCCATCCATCCAAAAATCCATCATCCAACCATCCACCTATCCATCATCCATCCATCCAACTATCATCCATCCATGATCCATTCATCCAACCATCCATCCATCCAAAAATTCATCATCCATCATCCAACAATCCATTATACATCCATCCAACAATCCATCCATCCATTCATCATCCATCCATCCAACATCCATCCATCATCATCATCCAACTACCCATCCATCATCATCATCCAACCATCCACCCATCCATCATCCATCCATCCAACCATCATCCATCCATGATCCATTCATCCAACCATCCATCCATCCAAAAATCCATCATCCAACATCCATCAATCCATCCAACAATCCATCCATCCATCCATGACCCATCTGACATTATAAAACATCCGCCCATCCATCATCCATCCATCCAACCATCATCCATCCATGATCCATTCATCCAACCATCCATCATTCATCCAACAATCCATCCATCATCCATCCATCCAACAATCCATCCATCCATCATCCATCCTTCCATCCATCCAACAATCCATCATCAACAGTCCATCCATTCATCATCCATCCATCCATCATCCATCCAACAATCCATCATCCATCCATCCATCCATCCATCATCCATCCATTCAACAATCCATCCATCCAACCATCCATCATCCAACCATCATCCATCCATCCAACCATCCATCATCCATCATCCATCCATTGATCAATCCTCATAAGGGTCATGGGGCAGAGTCTATCCCACCTGACTGAGGCTAAAGGTTCACCTGGACAGGTAACAGCCCATCACAGAGCTACACATAGAAACAAATATTCACACCTACAGACAGTTTAGAATCACTGATGAACCTCAGCATGTTATTGGACTGTGGGAGGAACATGGAGAACCCAGCAGGGAGAACCTGGAGACTCCATACAGAAAGATCTCAGAACCAGTGATCTTCTATCTGTGAGGCGACAGTACTAACCACTGATCCACTGTGCTAACCACTCACTCTGTAAAGCAGGAAGAACTGATCTCTGGATGCACTGAGCCCTTCTCTAACTACCAATGTATTTACTATATATACCATTATTGCATTACACTCACTCTGTTTCTCCCTGTGTCCTTTCTCCGAGTGTCCCTGATCCCAGAGCTGGATACTTCAGATCTGTGGTTGTTCTCCCACCAACTGTAACCCTCTACCTCTACCCCTCTACCTCTACCCCTCTATCTCTACCCCTCTACCTCTACCCCTCTACCTCTACCCCTCTATCTCTACCCCTCTACCTCTACCCCTCTATCTCTACCCCTCTATCTCTACCTCTCTATCTCTATTCCTCTATCTCTACCTCTCTACCTCTTCTGTCCCTCTCAACCCACCCGGCCAGCAGCAGATGGGTTCCCCACATTAGAGCCAGGTTCTGCTCTAGGTTTTTTTTCCCTGTTAAAGGGTGTTTTCCTGCCACTGTCTCCTTAGGGCTGCTCTGGGGTTCAGGAATATGGGTTCTGTAAAGCATCTAGAGACAATTTGACTGTAATTGGCGCTATATAAATAAAATTGAATTGAACTGAACTGATCTATTCCTCCTTAAATAATCCACAGGTCAATGGGTGATGGAACTAGATGATTAGAGGCATGTAAAGGACAACTGGACACCTGGGCAGATGTTTCTATGTTCCTCCTACAGACCTTCACACGTTAGCTTCTGTCTTTACTCTGTACAGAACTCTGTCTTTATGTGTTCTAGTTTTTCTGGAGGTTTAATCTGTTGCTGGATCATAAACCTGGAGATCCAACATGTTGTTCTTGCTGTGGCTAATAAAACATCTGGATGGGTTCTAATTTATAACCCTGAGGACACCAGAACCCGGCCTGCTGTCAGCTGTTAGCCCGTTAGCCTGTTAGCTCCCGGCTACACGTCCTGCTGCTTCCTCCCGTGTCTTTGTCACTCTGCGGGTTCTGCGTGGACTCACCTGGATCCTGGCAGCTTCTCGGTGGTCTCCAGGGGAGGTCCAGCAGTCTCCGCTGATGGTCCAGCTCCTCCTCGAACCGGAAGACGCTGTTTTCAAAGTCCGTGAAGATTTGCTGAGCAGCAGCGACCAGCCGCTCTCTGATCACATCCCTGAGCTTCTGGACGGAACTCATCCTGACTGCAGACATTCAGAGGTTCACCTGAGACACCAAGTCCTGCAGCTCAGACACAGCAGCAGACTTCCTCTTCCTCTTCCTCCTCTTCCTCCTCTTCCTCCTCTTCCTCCTCCTCTTCCTCCTCCTCTTCCTCCTCCTCCGCCCTCCTTCTTCTTCTGTGGTGCTGCTGCTTATCTTACTTCTTCTTCGTTTACTTTTGTTGTTGTTCTGCTGCAGCTTCTCCTCCTTCTTCTTTTCTTCTTCCTCCTCCTCTTCCTCCTCCTCCTCCTTTTCTTCCTCCTCCTCCTTCTTCTTCTCCTCCTTTTCTTCCTCCTCCTCCTCCTCCTTCTTCTTCTCTGCTTTCTTTTCCTCCTCTTCCTCCTTCTTCTTCTTACCTCCACCAGCTGGTTGTGAATCCCACCAATCAGGGAACGTTCCCCCAACACTGACCAACATTACCAAAATTTTCAAATAACATTTTATATGTTTTAACCAAATGTTGAAGGAGCGTTTAGAGAACGTTTTCAGTAGTACTAATGTTCCCATAAAGTTCCTGTAATGTTTTACTGTCAGCATTCAGAGGATTATGTCAGAACTCAGCTGATGTTCTGTGATAACGGAGGAGGAACGTTCTCAAACCAACCCTGAACACGTTTTCCACGAGTGTTCTAAGATGTTCCTGTCGTGATGGATGTTACCAAAGGTGGAGGAAATGATAATAGTCCAGAACTCTGCTCTACTTGGATCAGATCATCTACCAATATTTGAGTTTTTATGGTACAACTTTTTAAACCTGCTCAGTCAGTTATTAAATGTCACTGAAAATAACTGTAATATGTGACCAAATATTTCATACTAAATGATTCTACATGTTTAGTTTTGTATTATTGTGACCTGCAGCTACATGTGGTTCAGAAAATATCACTAGTTGACTTCTGCTTTATCAGACTTTCTGTTAATGAGCTCAAAGATGGAACTTTTCATTACGACTTTGCTTTATTCACATTTCAACTCACTCATAATCAGAGAACATTTGATCTACTTGTACAATATTACAGAATCTGAATCAGTGACATGATGAGAAATAAGAATGAATATTTAAGGCTTTTATCATTAATACTTCCTCAGATATTGTTGCAAATTTCAGAGATACTATTTTAAATATCCAGAGATTATATTATATTATGTTATGTTATATTATATTAAGTTTCTGATCACAATAAGTCGAAAGCAAATCAAAGACAGTCGAGCCGAAGAACTCTGATGATTTTAGTTGGAATAACTTTGATCTGAATCTCCTGCTGCAGTTCCACAATGTGTGAGTTTCCTGATGTGTTCTTAATGTGTTTAATTCCAGCTGTGGTTTTCCTGCCGTCACATGTCAACATGTGTCCATGAAGAAGTGTCTGCATGTGATGCTGCTGCTGCATCAGGATTATCAGTTCCACTGCTGCCCTCTAGTGGCTGCAAACTCACACTGCATCCAGCCTTCTACTGCTGCTGCTGCATCAGGATTATCAGTTACACTGCTGCCCTCTAGTGGCTGCAGACACACACTGCATCCAGCCTTCTGCTGCTGCTGCATCACACTGAGACACATTCAATCCACACAGCTACTGTGGCAAGTTCTCCAAGATGCTGGAAACAACCCACCTGCCTCAGAAGCAGGAGTCCAAAGAATCAGGAGGTCCGGTCCAGATCCGCTGGTTGGAAAGACTGGAAGGATCAAACAGCTGCAGAGGGATGTAAAGTAGAAGAACAGAGACGGAAAACTGACTCAGAACGATCATAAGGACAGAAGAACATCTTCAGAGGGACAGAACATCCAGAAGGTCCAGACAGAGAACATCAGGTTACTATACAGGTTGTATTATTTAGATTACAAAATCATAGAGCCCTGAACCACCATGTCTCCTCAGATGTGAAACTCTGAACTAATGTTGTCTCCTCAGACTTCTGTGGAGGTTCTCAGTCATCCAGGACCTGGTGATGGTAGGAGCTTCAGGAGAAACCAGCTGGAAGTTTTGAACGTCCAGTTGGTTCCTCCTGAAGCTCCTACCATCTCCTCATCCTGTAGATGTTTTTCTTTCTCCATGTTTCGAGACTTTTCCTCTCTCCTCTGCTCATCAGTAGATGTTCCTCCATGCTGGATGGATCTCCAACTACCTGCTCCTCTGGTCTCTGGTTCTGTTGCATTTATTTTGCATCTTGTGTTTCTTCTTGTTTTGTTATTTTCTGTGACTTTGGGACATTTTTGTCTCATTTTGTGTCTCATCTTTATTTTTCTGTCTCAGTTTTTTTGTGCTTTTTGTGCTTTGTGTGTTTATGTGTTTGTGTGTTAACGTGTTTATGTGTTTGTATTTGCGTGTTAATGTGTTTTTTGTGTGTTTATGTTTGTGTGTTTCTGAGATGATCCAATCATCAGCTGAGACTCTGAAACTGATCCTGCATCAGTTGTCAGACCTCACAGGGCGTTGGACCTTTAACTCGTTGAACAAGTCACCTCATTGGTCTGCAGGATCACATGACCAGCCGGCAGCCAATCACAGGCTGTGGTGTTGATACGTGGCCGTGCTGGCTGCTTTTCAGCAGGAAGAGACGCCGCTCCGTGTTCCGGTTAATTCCCGGTAGTTTGGACCAAAACCGAACCGCCTCCGTCTCCAGCTGCTGCTACCGGCCACCGGAGCTCCATGTCCGCTGCGGAGGGGAGGAGGAGAGGCTAACCGGAGAGCTACCGTCAGCCCGCCGCTCGGTGCCGATGACCGTCAGAGGTGAGCTCCGTTAGCATCCGTTAGCTCCGGGATTCAACGACTCACTCAGCGGCTCGGACCCGAAACACACCGCCTGACAGCCGGCCTGACGACTGAAGGCTGCCGCCGGGTCCGGTGGAGATGTGAGGACGAACCGCTGGTTTCCCGCCTTCAGACAGGAGGAGCGACAGGTAGAGGTTCTGGGAGGTTCTGGTGGGTTCTGGGAGGTTCTGGTAAGTTCTCCTGTTGGCTCCACTGGTGCGTTTTTATCTCCTGTCATGGTTCTGGTGGAGACAACAGGAGGGTCAGGGTTCGGTTAACCCCAGAACCCCAACCACAACCAGAACTCCTACCAGAACCACCCCCCAGAACCCTCACATCCGGCTGTAGTCTGGACTCGCGGTCTGAAACGGACTCTGTTTTGTTGTTTCTGTTTGTTCAGGTTCTTCAGACGTTTGGTCCAGAAACTAGAAAATGGTCCAGAGGAAGCGAGTCGGTGTAGATCAGGGGAGTTATACTCATCGTAGTTCAGGTTCCACATTCAGACCAGTTTGATCTCAACTGGGCCGGAACCAGTAAAATCTCCAAGTTTTTCCTCTGTTTCAGTGCAAAGAAAATTCACATTTAATCTTTTTACAAAACATTATGAAAGAAAAGTAAGTTCGGCTTCAGCCTCAGTTTATCATTTCCACATTACAACTTCCAGATCACAGAGTGTCGACAAAGGAACACAACATTTAGTCATCTGGAGCTAAAAAAGAAAAAAATGAGACTCAGAACAACAAATGCGAGAAACAAAATGGCAAAAAATGAGACAGACAACACAAAACACAACAAAAAAGTCACGAAAAATTAGACAAAAAAGCCACAAACCGACAAAAAATGACAAACGCCATAAACGAAAAGACAAAAACGGTGAATAAAGCAAAATGACAAAAATATGACAAAAAAACCCACAAGTGAGACCAATGGAAATATAAAGACAAAAACGTGAGAAAAACAATAAAAATCACACAAAAGAACAAGACAAAATATTACAAAAATTAGACACGAAATGACAAAAAATGAGACAAATGACACAAAGAAAAACAAACTAAGATAAAAAATGGAATAATGTCATCTCCTTTTGTGGAGGTTCTCAGTCATCCAGGTCCTGGAGATGGTAGGAGCTTCAGGAGAAACCAGCTGGAAGTTCTGGAAGACGTTTCTAGAAACGTCTCATGTCTCGTTTTTGTCATTTTGTGTCTTGTTTCTGTCATTGTGTCTTGTTTTTGTCATTTTGTCTCAGTTTTGTCAAATTGTGTCTCGTTTTTGTCATTTTGTGTCTTGTTTCTGTCATTTTGTATCTTGTTTTTGTCGTTTTGTGTCTCTTTGTGGTCATGTTGTCTCGTCATCCTGTAGATGTTTTTCTATCTCCATGTTTCCAGACTTTTCCGTTCTACTCTGCTCATCATCTGTAGAAGATGGTCCTCCATGCTGGATGGATCTCCAACAACCTGGTTCTGCTGTGTTAACTTTATTCATCCGGTTTAAATGTCCATCCTGATGAATCATTAGAAGCCAGAAGGACAGAAGGTTTTAGTTTTTACAGAATCTGATTAGTGCCGATGGTTTATTCTTCAGTTTGGATTTTTTAAAGAGACATGAAGGGATTTTGGTGAAATATCTCGACTTTAAGCAGATGTGGTTCCACGTGATGCCTTTTAAACATCCAGTAGCTCTTCCTGTTTTCTTTTTAAACATGTTTAGGGGTTCAGATTTCAACATTTCCCAGAGACGTTGAACAGAGATCAGTACCGTCCTGAACCACTAAGACCAGCTCTCTGTAATCCGACCCACAGCTGGTTGTTGCATGTGACCGTCAGCCATGAGCGCCGAGCCGGACGCCCTCGCCGTGGTCAACCAGCTGAGGGACCTGGCTGCAGACCCCATGAACCGCAGGGCCATCGTCCAGGACCAGGGCTGCCTGCCGGGACTCATCTTGTTCCTGGACCACCCCAACCCTCAGGTGGTCTACTCTGCACTGCTGGTGAGCCTCCTGACTTCCACACATTATGATTGTTATTTTAAAGTCAGACTTTCAGATGTTTGAAGCCTGGAAAGAATCATGGAGCAGCAGTCAGTTGAAGCTGGTTCCAGATAAAATCAACCAGATCTTCTCAAAGTTCCCCCCAGACCTCCTCTGGTTCTTCATCTCGAGTAAATTTATCAATGATCAGAGTTATACCTTCAAACTGTGAATATCTCCAGAGTTCCAGGTCAACTGGACAGTTGTCGGTAGGTCTACTCGGTACGTCTACTCTAGAACTTTCTCCTGTTGTCGGTAGATATACTCTAGAACTTTCTCCAGTTGTCGGTAGGTCTACTCTAGAACTTTCTCCAGTTGTCCGTAGGTCTACTCTAGAACTTTCTACAGTTGTTGGTAGGTCTACTCTAGAACTTTCTCCAGTTGTCGGTAGGTCTACTTGGTAGGTCTACTCGAGAACTTTCTCCAGTTGTCGGTAGGTCTACTTGGTAGGTGTACTCTAGAACTTGCTCCAGTTGTCAGTAGGTCTACTAGAACTTTCTCCAGAGGACGTTCTCCTTTCCTGCTTCCAGTCTTTCAGTTTAGTCTCACTTAGAACATTCCAGGTCCTTGAAGTCCATAGAGGTGGGTCCAGATTTATCACTTTCTAATGGACTTTTTCCATCATTTCTGATCCTCAGAACTTCATCAGTCCAGCAGATAGAACCATGACATTTAGGAGGAGAAACACATCTGAGTTCTGGGAAAAACTGACACTGGATCAGTTTAAATCCATCCAGGTGTCACAGTCTGAAGATCATCCAGATCAGACCAATTCTGGACAATTTTTGAGTAATTTTGGACAAAATTTCAGATCCTTTTGAACATTTTTTGTAACATTTTGGGGAAATACTGAGTCATTTTGCCAGGTTTTTTTTTGTAATTTTTTTGACAATTTAGAGTGATTTTAAGCATCTTTTGTCATTTTAAACAATTCTGAACAATTTCTGACACATATTGGGAAGTTTGGGATGATTTTTGTGTGATTTTAGTCAAGTTTCATCTAATTTTACCAATTTTTAATAAAAACACATCTGAGTTCTGGTAAAAACTGACACCAGATCAGTTTAAATCCATCCAGGTGTCTCAGTCTGAACACTGAATCTGTTTCTGTTCTAAAATGAGACAAAATGACACAAAGGAGACTCAAAACAACAGAAAGGAGACAAAGCTGTTCGAAAAAGACACAAAACAACATGAATAAGACACAAGAGAACAAAACAAGGCAAAAATGATGCACAAAGTCACAAAAGCTAGACATAAAAATGAGAAAAACTCAAGCAAAAGTCAGGTTTACATCCATCCAAGTGTCTCAGTCTGAAGATATTCCAAATCCGATCAATTCTGGACAGTTTTTGAGTCATTTTGGGAAAATTCGAGGTCCTTTTGAACAATTTTTGGAATAATTTGGGGAAATACCGTGTAATGTCAGAAGATTTTTGTCTTTTTTTTGGACTAATTTTCATCGTTTTGGGGCAATTTTTGTGTAATTTTGGACATCTTTTTTCATTTTGAACAGTTTTCTGAGCCATTTTTGACAAATCTCGAGAGATTTTGGATGATTTTTGTGTATTTTTGGACAACTTTGATGTAACTTGAAAATATCAGTTTAAATCCATCCAGGTGTCTCAGTCTGAACACTGGATCTGGTTTCTGTTCATTTCCTCTATAACCAGCTGTGATCATCAGTATTATGGGATGTATCCTAGTGATCATCAGTATTATGGGATGTATCCTAGTGACCATCAGTATTATGGGATGGATCCTAGTGTGAACAGTTTAATATCTATGACGTAGGAATCTGTTTCAGTTTGTCCAAAGTTACTAAAATGGTTGAATCTTCTTCAAACTGCATCAGATCTTCCCAGAATGACTCCTAATGTGTCCAGAGTTCCTAACATCTGTCCAAAATGCCTCAAAGCTTTTCCAGAGTGACTTGAACCTTGGCCAGAATGACAACAACTTGTTAAAAATGTCTCAGAAATTGTTGTTTTGTGTCTCGTTTTTGTCTTTTTGTATCTTGTTTTTGTTGTTTTTGTGTCTCATTTTTGTGGTTCTGTGTCTTGTTTGTGTTATTTATTGCATCTCTGAGGTTCTGTCGGATCCTTGTTGTTCCAGGCCGTCCGGTACCTGGCAGAATGTCGAGCCAACCGGGAGAAGCTGAAGGGGGAGCTGGGGATGATGCTGAGCCTCCAGAACGTCGTTCAGAAGTGAGTCTGGGTTCTGGTTCGGTTCGGTTCGGTTCTAATGTGATGGCTTCAGATGTCACAGGACGGACTGGTTCGTCTAATCAGAGGTCTGGGTCAGAGAAAAGGAGCAGGTTCTTGGTGTCTTCTGTTTCATTTTCCTGCAGTATAAAGACCGACACCTCTGAGGAAACAGAACAACCATAGCTACACATTTAGGACGACAGCAACGATAATTGAAGAAAGCCTGTAATTATTTATTTTACAAAAATGAAAACACTCTGAATCAGTGTCCAACATTTTGGTTGTTTTATGTCTTTTTGTGGCCATCTTTTGTTACATTGTGGCTTGTTTTCTACCACATTTTGGTTCTTTTACATATTTTTGCAGTTGTTTTGTCTTTTTTCCATCATTTTGCATCACATTTAGGGTGTTTTACATCTTTTTTTGGATCAGTTTATCTTTCTTGATTGTTTTGAGTCACATTTTGGGCATTTTTCGTCTTATTTATTTTACAAGAATATAAAAACCCTGAACCATCGTGTCCACCATGCCTCCTCAGATGTTGAACTCTGAACTAATGTTGTCTCCTCAGGCTTCTGTGGAGGTTCTCAGTCATCCAGTTCCTGGAGATGGTAGGAGCTTCAGGAAAACCAACTGGAGTTGGTTTCTCCTGAAGTTCCTACCATCTCCTCATCCTGTAGATGTTTTTCTATATCCATGTTTCCTCTCTACTCTGCTCATCATCTGTAGAAGATGTTTCTTCATGCTGGATGGATCTCCAACTACCTGCTCCTCTGTTCTGTTTCTGCTGCATTTATTTTATTCTCTCTGTGGAAACACTGCCTGCAGTTCAACCGGAAACTCTCTGAATGTTCTTTCTGTTTTCATCTTTTCCTGCTGATGAATGTTGTCATTTCTTAGAGACAGCTTCTCCTTTAACCCTGCTGGTGAGCTTTGGGGTCAGCAGGTTTGAAGGTTGAGTTATTACTCATTCTTCAGCAGTAGTCCTGTAGAAGAAGCCATTTTAATGAAATGTTCCCATCATAACGGCAGCACTCCACCCTATATCTGCTGTCCATGAGTCTAAATCTTAAACGTCTGATCTGGTTCTGTCAGGTCGACGACTCCCGGAGAGACGAAGCTGCTGGCGTCGGAGATCTACGAGCTCCTGCAGGCGTCCAGCGGCGCCGAGTCGGAGCCGGCTGAGGAAACCGTCAGCAGCCGACGGAAGGCCCAGTTCTTCCTGGGATCCAGCAACAAGAGGGCCAAGACCGTCATCCTCCACATCGACGGGCTCGACGACTCGGTGAGACCCGAACATACTCATTCAGTCACTCAGTCATTCATTCAATTATATATTCATTCATGCAGTCACTCACTCATTCGTTCAGTCACTCAGTCATTAATTCAGTCACTCATTCAATTTCATTTCATTTCAAACCTTTACTTATTCTCGAAAGGACATTGAGCTTTCCCTCATTTCCAATGCCGTTGAGATTAGACACATTAAAACCACAGCACAATAAAACAAGTACAGAATAATCACTGTGAACAATATCATCATAAATGATAAGGCAGATAAAATAAATAATTAAAATTAATAAAATGAAATAAATAAAAATCAAATAAAATCAGGTAAAACAGTTGCAATGTGAAACACAATGGTTAGAAATCAAAGTTCTGAACTCTGAAAGAGAAGGATGAACATGAATTTTTACAGACTGTTGGAAGGTGTTCCATGAGCTTGGAGCATCAAAAGAAAAAGCTGTTTTACCAAATTCAGTACCTGTTCGAGGAACTTTAAGGAGTAGCAGATCAGTAGAGCGAGTTGTATAGCTACCAGCATTCCACTCTAACAAGGTTGAGATGTAAGGTGGTAATTTTCCAACCAGGGCCTTAAAGATATATAAAAGCCGATGTTTGTTGCACCTCTCTTCCAGAGAAGGCCAACCAACCTTCTCATACAGAACACAACGATGAGTTCTGTACCCGTCACCAGGAATAAATCTAAGAGCAGAGTGATATACTGTCCACAGGCTTTAGAACTGAAGCTGCAGCATGTCATCAATTCACTCAGTCATTCATTCAGTCACCCATTCATGCAGTCACTCATTCAGTCATTCAGTCACTCAGTCATTCATTTATACATCCATTCATGCAGTCACTCATTAATTCACTCATTCATTCAGTCAGTCATTCAGTCACTCATTCATTCATTTATTCATTCTGTCACTCAGTCATTCATTCATTTATTCATTCAGTCACTCAATCATTCATTCAGTTCATGCAGCCATTCATTCTGTCACTCACTCATTCATTTATTCATTCACTCATTCAGTCACTCAGTCATTCATTTATACATTCATTCATGCACTCACTCATTCACTCAGTCACTCATTCAGTCACTCATGCAGTCACTCATTCATGGACTCATTCAGTCAGTCATTTAGTCACTCAGTCATTCAGTCAGTCATTCAGTCACTCATTCATTCATTTATACATTCATTCAGTCATTAATTTATACATTCATTCATGCACTCACTCATTCATTCAGTCATTCATTCATTTATACATTCATTCATGCAGTCGCTCGCTCAGTCACTCATTCATTCAGTCACTCATTCATTCATTCACTCATTCATTCAGTCAGTCATTCAGGCACTCATTCATTCATTTATTCATTCTGTCACTGTCATTCTGTCACTCACTCATTCATTTATTCATTCAGTCACTCATTCATTCAGTTCACACAGCCATTCATTCTGTCACTCACTCATTCATTTATTCATTCACTCATTCAGTCACTCATTCATTCATTCAGTCATTCTTTTATACATTCATCCATGTACTCACTCATTCACTCAGTCATTCATTCATTTATACATTCATTCCTGCAGTTACTCATTCATGGAGTCACTCGTTCATGCAGTCACTCACTCATTCATTCAGTCACTCATTCATTCATTTATACATTCATTCATGCAGTCACTCATTAATTCACTCATTCATTCATTCAGTCATTTATTTATACATTCATTCATGCACACACATTCATTCAGTCATTCATTCATTTATACATTCATTCATGCAGTCACTCACTCAGTCACTCATTCAATCATTCATGCAGTCAGTCATTCATTCAGTTATTCAGTCACTCAGTCAGTCAGTCAGTCATTCAGTCACTCATTCATTTATTCATTCTGTCACTGTCATTCATTCAGTCTTTCATTCATTTATTCATTCCGTCACTCAGTCCACGCAGCCATTCATTCTGTAACTCACTCATTCATTTATTCATTCACTCACTTATTCATTCACTCATTCATTTATACATTCATTCATGCACTCACTCATTCATTCATTCATTTATACATTTATTCCTGCAGTCAGTCAGTCACTCATTCATTCATTCAGTCACTCATTGTCATTCATGCAGTCACTCATTCATGCAGTCATTTAGTCATTCATTCATTCACTCATTCATGCAGTCACTCATTTATTCAGTCATTTAGTCATTCATTCATTCATTCACTCACTCATTCAGTCACTCATTCATTCATTTATTCATTCTGTCACGGTCATTCATTCAGTCATTCATTGTCACGCATTCATTCAGTCACTCAGTCATTCATTCAATTCACTCAGTCATTCATGCAGTCACTCACTCATTCATTCCGTCATTCATTCATTCAGTTATTCAGTTAGTCACTCATTCATTCAGTTAGTCACTCGTTCATTCATGCAGGCACTCGTTCATTCAGTCACTCATTCATTCATTTATTGATTCAGTTATTCAGTCATTTATTCATGTATTTATTGATTCATTTATTAATTCATTCATTCATCAGTTGACCCCCTGTTAATCTGAATGTGTTAGTTTCAAATGTTCATCTTCCTGTAAAAGTCAGGACGCCAGTCTCTCCTAATGTGAATTCATATCTAGAGATCAACTGATATCGATTATTGGTGATCAAGAAAGAACTAGAACTGATATTTGGAAACCGGTGGACTGGCCCCTCCAGGTTGGGAGGTTTCTTCCCCAAGCGAAGGAGTTCAAGGATCTCAGGATCTTGTTCACGAGTGACGTGAAAGTGGAGCTGGAGATGGACAGAAGGATTGGTGACATCAGCAGTAATGTGATGTTTCTGCTTCTTGTTCAGTGAATTATTCTGACAGGAAGCTGTGACTTTAACACGCCGATGAGGCCGACAGAACTGACGAATGTGATCTTTCAGGGTCGGAGGAGTCTGTGTGAGGAGGCTCTGCTGAAGATCCGAGGAGTCATCAGCTTCACCTTCCAGATGGCCGTCAAGAGGTGCATCGTCCGAATCCGCTCAGACCTGAAGGCCGAGGTGAGCTTCTATTCCATCAGAGGGTCCACAGATAAACATAAGGATTATTTAATGGACGGTAGTGAGAGGACAGTTTGTTCCAGATAAAACCAGTAGAACAAAATAGAATCACTCACAGTATCCTGAAAGATGTACTCCGGTGACATTTGATTTATAGTGAATTAATCTGAAAGGGACGTAAACAAGTGACACAGAGTTTAAACTTTAATGATGAATCTGAACTGTTCCTGTTTGTTTCACTAAAAGGCCTCGAAATTGGTCAAAGTTTTCTATTTAAATCTTTCACTAAACAATTACAAAGACTCAGAAAAGCACCACAAACAGTCAGAAAAGCACCACAAACAGTCAGAAAACCACAACAAAGAGACAAAGACAACAACAAAGACCCATTTTTTATTTAAAAATCCTGGAAAATGCAGCTTTTCCTTATTTCAAACTCCTGTGGTTAGTTCTCTGATCTCATCTAAATTTAACTGTTTGTTTTTCAGTTTTTCTCACCCTTGAAATTATTAGATTTTTTTGAGAAAAGGCAGCTTTTCCACTTGACGAGCTTAAAGAACTAGTTTAAACCTTGGAGTGGTTTAAAAGCTGCACTTTGTCTGAAACCTTTCCAACTCAGAGGATAATAATTGTTTTGGATGTGACGGTTTTAGTAAATAAAAGCAGAGACGTCCGGTTTTTATGTCATTTCCAGCCAGAGGACGCCTGCAGGTTTGAACTGTACGTTTTTGCGGCTGGTCTGGTACCTCACGGCATCATTTTGTGGTTTGTGTGTCTTTAGGCTCTGGCCTCTGCCATCGCCTCCACTCAGGTGATGAAGGCTCAGCAGGTGGTGAAGGCCGAGAACGGAGACGAGGTCAGTTTGTTCACAGCTCCATGTCACAACACAGAACAGCTACAAAGATATGCAACGCACACACCAAACTGGTACCAGGAGATGCAACACAACAACAGATAGACAAAAACGACCACCAAGAGACACAAAATGGCCACCAAGAGACACAAAACGACCACAGAGGCACAAAATGACCACCAAGAGACACAAAACGACCACCAAGAGACACAAAACAACCACAGAGACACAAAACAACAACAAAGAGACAAAACAACAACAAAGAGACAAAACAGACAGCATCTTGATCTGCCACACCTGTGAGGAGGATGGATTATCTCAGCAAAGCAGAAGTGCTCACTAACACAGATTTCACAGCTCATCAAAAATGGGAGCAGAAACAAAAGTGTTGTGTTTATGTCCAGTGTATTTATCTGATTCCTCCAGCTCCGTCCTGCAGATCCAGTTTGGGTCCAACAGAACCAGGTCTGCTCTAACAGCCGCTGTCGCCCTGTCGGTGTCTCCAGGTGTTGATCCCGTTGGCGGAGGACGGCTCGGTGGAGGTGGAGCAGAACGTGGACCTGCCGGACTACCTGCCCGAAGACGAGAGTCCGTCTCAGGAGCCCGACAAGGCGGTGAGCCGGGTGGGATCGGGCCAGGATGGGGCCAGCTGGCTTGGCGCCGCCGCCAACTTCCTGTCGCGCTCCTTCTACTGGTGACCCTGCAGAGGGCGCCGATCCCCCTCGCCCTCCGTCAGACCCCCGCCTCCTCCCACAACCAAAACCTTCCAGCTGCCAAATCTCATCGCCGGAGAGGCTGTGAACCAGAACCGCCGTCTCCGGGACCGGTCCACTCGTTGGTTTCCTTGGCGATGCCGTAAACGGGTGTTACTAACCAAATTGTCTTAACGGACGGGAGGCGTCCTTCAGCAACATAAACAAACAGTTAAATACAAGGACCTGAACCTTTGACCTGTTGAGTATTTATTGGACCAAACCAGGTCCACAAACACCAGCCTCCTGCTGGGACACGTTTTATCTAGAGTTTACTGGTCTGCTGTCTGGGACCCACAACCAAGTTCTAAAAGACTTCTGTTTACCCTCAACTAACCATCTCTCTGAGAAGCCATTTAAAGGTTATCGTAGGAAATTCAGTAGAAACCTACTGGAGTTCTCTTGTAGGTTCTTGAAGACAGCCTTACTTTGTCTTCAAGAACCTACAAGAGAACTCCAGTAGGTTTCTACTGAAGCTGCTACAATTATTTTAAAGTTTCAGCATCTACAGAAATAGAACTCCAACAGTCATGAATTGTGGTGAGAACAGACAGAATAGTTTCATCAGATCAGAATGATTGAATGGATCCAGCAGAAGACGTAATTGTAGTTAATGGACCTTGGAAATGAAGAAAAGTGAAAAAAAAATTCAAACTTTCAAAAATTCCTGTTAGTGTTTATATATGGATGGATCCATATTTCTAGTAAAGTCCAGTCTGTGGTCCACATTTCACCAACTTTTGAGGCTCTAAAATCAGTAGAATCTGATGTGTTAAAGTTTGACCAGACAAGGTTCCAGTTTTTAGATGTTTAGACTAAATGTTGATGTGGACTCATTGATAGGAACCAGAACCTGGAGTTCATAGAGGTCTAGATGTTGGAGTTCATAGAGGTGTAGATGTTCATAGAGGTCTAGGTGTCCATAGAGGTCTAGATGTTCATAGAGGTCTAGATGTTCATAGAGGTCTAGATGTTCATAGAGGTCTAGATCTTTAATTAACAATATCTGAGGCTGGTTTGACCTTACAGAATGTTTCTATCCAGATATGTCTGTTCTCACCACGTTTCATGACTTCAGAAGTTGTATTTCTGGAGATACTGAACCTTTAAAGGGCTTCACAGCTAAGACATTTTTAAAAGATCAAATAGAGAATTTCCCAGGTGTGAAAAAATTGATGAAATTCTCCAAATTCTGCCATTAAAAAAAAAAAAAAAAAAAAAAAATTATAGAACTTAGTTTTTGGCCCCAATTAACACAATTATGAAGACTGAACAAAATCAACATGTTTCTGACTTCAGTCTGAACCTGCAGAGACTTCCTTTATTTATGATCTAATGAGCTGAACATCGATCACGTCTCTGAAGTCCTGAAAACCACTCAGAACGAAGAACACTTGTCTTCATTCTACTGATTAGAGTCATTCCATCAAACATCAGTCAGCCCCAGACCAGAACCTCCTCAGAACATCTGGTTCTTCATCTCCAGTAACTTTATCAATAATCAGAGTTCTACCGTCATACTGGGAATATTTCCAGAGTTCCAGGTTCTTGAAGTCCACAGAGGAGAACGTCCCCTGGAGAAAGTTCTAGAGTAGACCTACCGACACCTGGAGAAAGTTCTAGAGTAGACCTACTGACAACTGGAGAAAGTTCTAGTGTAGACCTACTGACAACTGGACAGACAAATTTCATGTCATTTTGAATCATTTTCAACAACTTTTAGGTAATTTTGGGCAAAGTTTGAGTCATCAAGGACTGGATTTTTGTCAGACAAATTAAAGCAAAAAAAAAAATAATTAAGTTATTTTGATCATTTTTTGAGTACGTTTGGACAGCTTTTTGTAATTCTGGACAAATTGTGTGTATTGTATGTAGTTTTATGTAAATTTTCTCTATAACCAGCTGTGATCATCAGTATTATGGGATGTATCCTAGTGTGAACAGTTTAGAGTCCTAGAAACAATCATTGATTCCCTGGATGTGTTTCTGGTTTCTGATAATCCGCCAGAGAAAACTTTAAAGGTGATTGTGGGTGAACTTTAGTGCTGGTAGGTGGTTGGCCAGAACTGGAACCAGGACTATCTGGAGACTGGGCGAACTTTAGTGTTGGTCGGAGCAGGTTCTAGTCACTGTGAAGGTAGAACTTTGTTTCATTACATAAAGTTACTGTAGATAAAGAGTCAGCGGGTTCTGAGGAGGTTCATTCAGTTTGGGTTGATTTTATACCGTTTTATCAGTGGAGTCAGAAACAGAACTTTCAGTAGAAGTGCAAATATATTTCATCAGTTTTTGCAGAACATCCAGAACTCCTCACCATGAGAAGGTTGTGGGTGTGGTAGTGTTTTAACTGGATGAGGAGGTCACAGGTTTGATTCCTGGTGGCTTCAGTCCAGCTTCAGGTCGTCTGTTTACATCACCAGAGCCATTGAGACTGAGCTCTGACGTTAGAGCGGAGGATCAGAACTCTGGTCCTGCTTTATGGAGAACATGTTACCGATTCCTTCTTCCTCTACTGGAGACCAGTTACAGTTTGTGACTCTTTTCTTTTGCACACTTAAATCTGATGGTTTTAAGAGGAGGAATGAGCAGCCTGGACCTCGTCAGAATCAGCTGATGATGACTTAATTTCCTGCTGGTTGATCAAACGTCAGAAACTTTCCAGCTTCATACATTCAGGTTTTATCAGAGCAGATGTCCAAAACCCCCAAATTAGCTTCCTCGGAGGTGTGATGTAAACATTCAGAGACTTGACCTTTAAAAACCTAATCTGTGTGATTTCTCCTTCTAGATGTGTTTCCTTCTCTGCTCCCAGAGCTCCTGCAGCGTTTGCAGCCTTCCTGGAGTCTTGTTCTGTCCACATGTTGGCTGGGATGAGTCCAAACACACCTTCAGCTGAGTTTACAGCCACAATCCTGAGAGAAAAAGTCACATTTCTGACTGAAAGACAGAAACCTCAAATTAAAGGCAAAATGTAGAGAAAACAAGTAAAACTTAAAGAGATTAGAGTCAGAATTCTGGGTTTAAAGTCAGAGTTTGGGGAGAAAATGGACAGAAATCAGAGAGAAAAGTCTGAAATCTGTTAAATTCAGAAGGAATAGAAAAAAAATCCAACTTCAAAGACAGAAATTTGACAATGTGAAAATTTATAGAACATAAGTTTAAATTCAGAGCTCAGAGCCAGAATTCAGAGAAATAAGGAAAAAGAAATCTGATTTAAAGACAGAAGGTTCACATTAAAGTCAGAGTTTAAAGATAAAAAGTCAGAATTCTGAGTTTAAAATAAGAATTTGGGGAGAATAAGAAGTCAGAATTTTAAATAAAGCTGTTTTAAGACTGAAATTTGAGTTTAATGTCTGAAAAAAGTCAGAAATCTGAGTTTAAAGTCGGAATTTTGAGATTAAAGTCAATTTTTTTTAAAGACCAGAATTTGGTGGAAAAAAGTCAAGTCTGAATTTTATATCTGAAATTTGATATTAATGTCAGAATTCTGTGAAAATAGTCAAAAACCAGATTTTAAAGTCAGAATGTGGTGTGAAAAATGAATTCTGAGTTTTAAATGTGAAATTTGAAATTAATATCTGAATTCTGTGACAAACGGTCAGAATTCTGAGTTTAAAGTCAGAAATTTAATAAAAGAAAAAAGTCAGAATTCAGAGTTTGCAGTCAGAAATTTGAGATTATTGTAAGAATTTGTTGGAAAAACAGTCAGAAATCTGTTAACTGGGGCAGGTCTTCATAGAGCCTCTGCAGGATAAATAAAGTCGGAATTCTGTGGGAGAAAAAAATCTGAATTCTGAGTTTTAAATCAGAAATTTCAGATTCATGTTAGAATTCTGTGAAAAAAAGTCAAATATCTGAGATTAAAGTCAGAAATTTGTGGTTAAAAAAGTGAAAAGTCAGAATTTTAAATCTGAAATTTGAGATTGACAGAATTCAGTGACAAACGGTGAAAGAGTTTAAAGCCAGAAATTTGAGATTAAAGTCAGAATTTGGTGGAAAAAAGACATAATTGTGGCTTTAAAATGCTCACTGAGCTTGTTGTCAGTCTGTGGTTTTCCCTTCAGATGGATTTGCTCCAGCTGTTGGCATTTAAAGGTTCATTATTCGTGGCTTTACAGAGAGTCACCTGCATGAGCTCATTCTTTCCTCTCAGGTTTTCTTCCAGTTGTTTTCTGAATAATGTGGGTTCTGCTGGTTTTCCTCCTCGTCTTCATCAGCTGCTGTGTTCATTCCTTCACGTTTGAATAAAAACACTCAGAAATGATTTATTTATTACATCGTTATTTTAAAAAAAAAATCCGAGAACACACTTGTCTCAGTTTAAATTAATTCTACTCTTTAATATAAATCTGAAAATTTTCTAAATGTTTCTTTTATATTTTGCAAATTTGAGTTTTTTTTTCTTTTTTTGGAATACAGACATCAATAAAATTATGAAAATAGACAACAGTTTTATATGTTCAGCGTGAAATAACCTGAAAGAAATAATATCTATAAAACATCCAAAATGAACAGTGATTTTACATGTAAGCAGAGCTCTTTAATAATTTAAAGATGAATCATTAATATTATGGGTGGATAGAGAACATTAAACTGACGGTAGGTTCTGGCCATTATCAAACTTAATTATCAGTATTTTAATGTTTTGTACAAGATTTTTACAAATTTAAATGTCCAACTACATATTTTAAAAATAACTGAATTTCTAGTTTTGCAGCAGAAGTAAAACATTTTCAGAAGACTTTTAATAAAAATATGTTGAATTAAATATTCAAAAGCTATTTAAAAAAACATGGTCTCATGTAAAATAAAGCTGCACTATTTGCAATTTTACAGATTATTTATACATTTTCCAAATACAAGAAAATTGTGAATTTACATGTAAAATATCTATGAAATAACACATTTTAAAGTAAATTCATGTAAAGTCTCATGTTTACAATTAACAGTTTATCGTAAATACAAGAAGTGTTTAATAACGTTCTAAAAAAATTAAACATTAAATTCACTAATTTTAAAGGTGAATATATTTTTAACAATAAAATAATGTGAAGTTACACAAAAATCCACACAGTACAAAACCATTCATCTTCATCCATCCAACCATCCATCATCCATCCACCCAACCATCCATCATTCATCCATCCAACCATACATCCATCATACATCCATCCAACCATCCATCATCCATCCATCATCCATCCAATCATCCAGCCATCCAACCATCCATCCATTATCCATCCATCATCCAAGCATCCATCCATCATCCATCCATCATCCATCCAACCATCCATCCAACCATCCATTCATCATCCATCCAACCATCCATCCAACCATCCATCCATTATCCATCCATCATCCAACCATCCATCCAACATCCATCCATCACCATCCAACCATCTATCCATCCATTATCCATCCATCCATCATCCATCTATCTTCTTCCTCTTATCCAGGGTTGGGTCGTGGAGGCAGCAGATGAAGCAGGTCATTCCAGACGTACCTCCTCCCAGCAACACTTTCCAGCTCTTCCTGGGGGATCCTGAGGTGTTCCCAGGCCAGATGAGATACATAATCCCTCCAGAGGGTTCTGGGTCTACCCTGGGGTCTCCTCCCAGGAGGATGTGTTCAGAAAACCTCCAAAGGAAGTCTCCCTGGAGGATCTGAATCAGATGTCCAAACCACCTCAGCTGGTTCCTTTAGAGGTGAAGGATCAGCAGTTCTACTCTGAGCTCCCTCTGGATGTCTGAGCTTCTCCCCCTATCTCTAAGGCTGAGCCCAGACACCCTACGGAGGAAGCTCATTTCAGATGTTTGTATCCATGATCTCATTCTTTGGGTCACTACCCAGAGCTCATGACCATAGGTGAGGGTTGGAACGTAGATGGATGGTAAACTGAGAGCTTCTCCTTGAGGTTCAGCTCCCTCTTCACCACAATGGTTCGGTACAACACCTTCATTACTGCTAACGCTGCACCAATCCTCCTGTCCATCTCTAGCTCCATTTTCCCATCACTCCTGAACAAGATCCCGAGATACTTAAACTTCCTTGCTTGGGGAAGCAACTCCCCCCCCCCAACCCAGAGGGAGCAATCCACCAGTTTCCTTCAGAGAACCACGGCCTTGGACTTGGAGATGCTGATCCACATCCCCACCGCTTCACACTCGGCTGTAAACCGCTCCAGTGCTTCTGAAGGTCTGAGGAACCAACAGAACCTCATCATCTGCAAAAAGCAAAGATGCAATCCTGAGGTCCCCAAACCGGACACTCTCCTCACCCTGGCTGATCCTTGAGATCGTGCCCATGAAGACCACAAACAGGATCAGAGACAAGGGACAGCCCTGGAGTCCAACTGGAAACTTAGGACAAAATCAACAATATTCAAATATTTTTTTTACTAGATTTCTCTTCGGTGTGATGAAGCTGCTTTTCTGTAGCACTGATCCTGATTATTTCTATTCTAATATTATTGAACCACATTTACAGGTGATTTTATTGTTTCTAAATAAGTAAATAATAACACTAAGTCAGACTGGAAGCTGAGTTTTGATGATGAACTTAGTTTTTTTATTGGATGGTTGTTTTCTGTTGGGTTCCAGTAGATCCAGTTTTCTGGTCGATTTTTGGTGAGTTTCAGTGTTGGAACCTGATCAAACATCTTCAGAGCTGCTGAATGAAACTCTGCCGCCGGAGGGTTTTGTTGACGGCTGAAAGCCGAGCCGGTGGTTTTATTTTACCCAGAAGGCCGCTGAATGCAGCTCGTCCTCCAGAGGTTACTGCAGTTCATCTAAACAGGAAGCAGTCAGAGCTTCATCTGGACTCCAAGGGTTTGTTAGAGTGAGTTTATGAACACAAAGTTATTGACTGAATCATGATCAGTTTAATTTGGCTGCTTTAATATGAGAGTTCAAAAAAGACTCTTTCATGTCAAAATGACATCAGTTATTTAAAAATATAAACTAAACAAAAGTATTAACCCTCTTTAAAGTGGCTCTAATGGAGCAGAGCTGGTCTAGAAGTCCTTGATGGCTGATCTGAGGTCAGTGATTGAAGGATAAAGACTCCTGGATCTGGAAGGTCCAGTCTCTGGTGGATCAGAACTCCTGGATAGAACTACACCATGAAGACTGAATAATAATAATAATAATAATAATAATAATAATAATAATAATAATAATAATAATAATAATAATAATAATAATAATAAATTTATAAAGCGCTTTCAGTCAAAGTGCTGGACACAGAAATAAAAACAATAAAAACAGATAAAAACAATAAAAACTAAATAAAAAAAGACATCAGTAAAACAAACAATTTAAGATTCATATGTAAAAGTAAACAAGTGGGTCTTCAGCTTAGTGTTAAATACATTAATGGACGATGCCTGCCTGATTTCAGCAGGCAGACTGTTCCACAGTGTTGGTGCCCGGAATGAAAAAGTCCGTTTCCCAGCCGTCTTTTTACAGACCTTTGGGATATTCAGAAGTCCAGTCCCATGTGAATGAAGAACTTGAGTGGGGACATACGGGGTCAGCAGGCTGGACAGGTACAATGGGGCAATTCCATTTACAGTTTTGTAGGTTATTAGCAGCACCTTAAAGTCTGCTCTAACCTGAAAAGGTAGCCAGTGCAGAAAGGCCAGCACTGTAGCAATATGATCATATTTACTCGCTCTGGTCAGAACTCAAGCTGCTGCGTTTTGGACCATCTGCAGGCCTTGAAAACTCTTCTTTGGCAGATCTGATCAAAGGACATTGCAGTAATCCAGCCATGAAACAAAAGCATGAATTAGGACCTCAGCATCCTGAAATGACAGAATCGGTCTAATCTTGGAGATGTTTCTGAGGTGAAAAAAGGCCACCCTGGTACCTCTTTAATATGTAACTGGAACAACAGAGTTTATCAAAGAGTATAGCAAGATTTTTGACTCTGTCTTTACAATGAATAACACAGTCACCCAAAGACAGAGCAAAATTATCAAACAGAGTATTAACTCTTTCAGGTCCAACAATCATCATTTCTGTCTTAGCAGAGTTCAGAAGCTGGAAATTAGGTGATAGCCAGCTCCTACCAGCTGAGAGACAGGCCTGAAGTTTATCAATGTCAGAATCACTTTGAAGGACCAAGGGCATGTATAACTGTAGATCATCTGCATAACAATGAAAAGAGATCCCAAAGGAACGCAAAAATTTGACCCAAAGGTGTGAGATAGAGAGAAAACAACAGTGGACCCAGTACAGAGCCCTGCGGTACCCCATGCTATAGAAAACAACAGAGGACCCAGTACAGAGCCCTGCGGTACCCCATGCCTATAGAAAACAACAGAGGACCCAGTACAGAGCCCTGCGGTACCCCATGCTTATAGAAAACATCAGTGGACCCAGTACAGAGCCCTGCGGTACCCCATGCCTACAGAAAAGAACAGAGGACCCAGTACAGAGCCCTGCGGTACCCCATGACTATAGAAAACATCAGTGGACCCAGTACAGAGCTCTGCAGTACCCCATGACTATAGAAAACATCAGTGGACCCAGTACAGAGGCCTGCGGTACCCCATGACTATAGAAAACATCAGTGGACCCAGTACAGAGCTCTGCGGTACCCCATGACTATAGAAAACATCAGTGGACCCAGTACAGAGCCCTGCAGTAACCCATGCCTAACAGCACAGGACTCAAAGAACATATTGTTGAAGAAAACACTTTGAGATCTCTGACAGGTAAGACCTCCACCATTTGAGCACCTGGTCTGAGATGCTAAAATAATTCTCAAGTCTGTCCAGTAAGATACAGTGGTCCACCATATCAAAGGCAGAACTGAGATCCAGCAACAACACAACAGATGATGCCTCTGAGTCAACAGCTAGTAGCAAATCATTCACCACTTTAGTCAGCGCTGTTTCTGTGGAGTGATTCGGCCTAAAAGCTGACTGAAGAGGCTAAAAAAGATTATTTAATGACAAATATTCCAAAAGCTGATGTGAAACCACTTTCTCAAAGACGTTTGACAAAAAGGACAGATTTGAGACGGGCCTATAATTAGTAAGGGAGTCAGCATCCAGGCCAGGTTTCTTCAACAAGGGTTTAACAATGGCAGATTTAAAACAAGCTGGGAAAATTCCAGTGGAAAGCGATATATTCAAGAGATATAACACGTAAGGGCCTAATGTGGACAAAAGCTCTTTAATAACCCACACTGGCAGAGGATCAAGAGTACAGGTTGTACACCGAGCTGCCATGACAACTTTGGTGAGACTTTCTAAAGAAACAGGCTCAAATTTCAAGAAACCTACACCACTATAGACCAGAATAGTAACTAAACCCTCTGCTTTGTCAGTTACGGTCTGAGGAATTTTAGGTCTAATATCCTCTACCTTGTCATTAAAATACAACAGAAGAAGAAGAACAAGAAACTCTGAGAAAATGTTGTTGAAAAGCATCAGTCAGGATGATACAAAAACATTTAAAGTTCCTGAAGGTCTCCTGGAGTCCAGTTAAATCCATCATTAAGAAATGGAAGGAAGATGGAACATGAATAAATCTGACTAGAGCAGGACGTCCTCAAGACCTGAGAGACTAGAGAGGGAGGCCACCAAGACTCCTATGACTCCTCTGAAGGAGAAAGAGACGAGAGAGGGAGGCCACCAAGACTCCTATGACTCCTCTGAAGGAGAAAGAGACGAGAGGGAGGCCACCAAGACTCCTATGACTCCTCTGAAGGAGAAAGAGACTAGAGAGGGAGGCCACCAAGACTCCCATGACTCCTCTGAAGGAGTTCCATTTTCAGATTGTTCATCCAACAACTGTTGTCTGTTCTTCACCAGTCAAAGCTTCATGGAGACAAAGAGAAAGACTCTGATGGAAAAAGCTCCAATTAAATCTGGACTAGAGTTCACCAGAAGACATGTGGAGACTTTGAAGACACCTGGAAGAAGGTTCTTTGGTCTGAGGAGACCAGGATGGAGCTTTGTGACCATCAGACTAGATGATATGTTTGACATCATCACAAACACACCATCCCCACTGTGAAGCATGGTGGTGGCAGCATCATGGTGTTCCTCAGCACCAGGTCCTGGAAGGCTGGTAAAGGTAGAGGGTAAATGAAATCTTGGAGGACAACCTGATGCAGTCTGAAGAGAACTGAGACGTGGAGAAGATCAGGTTTCCATCCAGACGATGAGTCGAAGCAAACAGAGAAAGATCCTCAGAGATGGTTTTGAAGACAACAAGGTGGAAGTTCTGGAACAGTCAGAGTCCAGACCTCCATCCAGCTGAGAACTAGAGTCTGGACCTTAAAGGTTCTGTTGATCAGGATCCCTGAGGAACCTGACAGAGTTTAAGAGTTTATAAAGAAGAAGGAGGAGAAAGTTCAGATGTTCAGACTGATGGACACCAACAGGATCCATGATGGACCTGAAGGTTCATCTACTAGATCCTGACTGGAAGGAGGAGAACACTGATGGAGTCACTGATTTATAGTTTATATTTACTGACATTATTTAGTAGAAACCCTTTTTTTTCAATTCAATTCAATTCAATTCAATTCAATTCAATTCAATTCAATTTTATTTCTATAGCGCCAATTACAGTCAAATTGTCTCTAGACGCTTTACAGAACCCATATGCCTGAACCCCCAGAGCAGCCCTAAGGAGACAGTGGCAGGAAAAACACCCTTTAACAGGGAAAAAGGGTTTTCACTTTGACACGAGAGTCTTGTTTTTTGTATTATTTTCAGAAAGTTCTTGTTAAAATAAATTTTAAAAGCTCCATTGATCCAGATTCAATACTGACAAACAATAAAAGGATAAAAGTTCCAGGGAAGATGAATCCTTTATGTAGGTACTGAAAACTGTGTACTCCATCCACGTGTATTACTGTGTGTATATGTGTGTATTACTGTGTGTATATGTGTGTATTACTGTGTGTATTACTGTGTGTATATGTGTTTATGTGTATATGTGTGTTCTACTGATTGCTGTTTCACTGAGAAGCACCAAAACGGACTTCCTGTCTGGAAATCTTTACACTTTTATTGTGAAGGAGGCCGGATGTGTGTGTGTGAGTGTGTTCGCCTTGACATTGTTGTGTTCCAGGACTCAGTGCTTCTTCTCTGGACCGACTGACCTGGATCATGTCTCCGCTGCTGCTGCTCCTGCTCGCCCTGCTGCCCCTGCTGCTGTGCCTCCTCCGCGGCAGAAACAGGTCAGTCCGCCCGCTGCCCGGAGCTCCGAGTCCCGGTCCGGAGCTCCGAGTCCCGGTCCGGAGCTCCGAGTCCCGGTCCGGATCTCTGAGTCCCGGTCCGGATCTCTGAGTCCCGGCCCGGTTCCGGAGCTTCATGATGAGAAACAAAAGCGGGTAAAGTTCCGCTGCAGATGGTTCTGATTAAGGTTCTTTCTGGTGGAGGTCGTTGTTCTGTTCAGTTTGTTGGAGAAACTCAGAACCTGAAGAACTTTCAGACCGAAACACTTTAGTTGGTTCCAGTTTGGAAAAGATTTAAAATATAGAAAAACTTTTTAGAATTTTCACTGCTGTATGTGAGTGTGTGCGCGCGCGTGTTGTACTGTATGTATATATATATATATATATATATATATATATATATATATATATATATATATATATATATATATATATATATATATATATATATATATATATATATATATATATGTATGTATGTATATATATATATATATGTGTATAAATATATATATATATATATATATATTTATACACATATATATATATATACATACATACATGTATATATATATACATATATATATATATAGTTGGATGATGTTCATTTTGTCATTAATTATCATAGGATAACATTATTTTTTATACCGACAATTCAAAGTATGTATATATATATATATATATATATATATATATATATATATATATATATATATATATATATATAGACATACATGTATATATATGTATATATATATATATATATATACATATATATATATATATATATACACACACATATATATGTCCCTGTTCATGGACCTCTCCGCCCACCTCCTGGTCTCCATGGCCTCCTACAGGAGAATCTGCTGTTCTCCCTAAAACATGGGGTTCTATTTTATATTTATTTATTGATATATTTAAAGAGGAGGAACCGTAAAGACTCAGAGCATCAGAAAACGTCCCGGTGGGCATTCAGGCTGAAGCTTTTTGAGGAATGTGATTGTTTCCTCCTGAGAGGACGCCCTGCAGCTGACCTACTTCTATCACCGTCAGCGTCCAATCACAGCTCAGCCTCCTCAGGTATGGGCCAGTCATGGAGCTCAGACAGGAAGCTCACTGAAGGAGTCATGATTAATCACGAATCAGAACAGCTGATTAACTCTGAATCACACATTTCAGGGATTTTCCACAGCAGCTGCTGAGAAGCTTTCTGAGTGTTTCCTGACGTCACATTTAGGCGTGTTCAGGTGTAAAAGAAGAGGGAGAACAACAACACAATGACTATGAAAAGACACAAAACTGCAGCAAAACTATACGATGCAACAGCAAAATAACTACAAAGACACACGAAACTGCAGTAAAAATACACATATCAACAAAACATACAAACACTGTGTTTATCCAACTCATCTGCCGGACCGTCAAGCTGAAAGCTAGGTCATGTGACCACGTAACGGCCTGCTGTAGGTCCAGCGCTGTCATGTGACCACGTTGTGGTCCACTAGTGACCGCCTGCCATCCATGCCATTTTCAGATGCGGTGTGTTGACGTGCAGGAAAATCACATCTAATGGACACGCGGCTTCAGATTTATTGTGAACAAACATCAGCTCTTATTTTGAAACAACAAAAACTGAAAACACTTTTCTTTTTTTTTTTTAAAGTTTTTTTTGGCCTTTTTTCAGCTTTATTTTCATCGGCGCAGTGAGAGAGAGACAGGAAACAGGGGAGAAGAGTTGGGGGAAGACATACAGCAAAGGGCTGCGAGCGGGAATCAAACCGCTGCGTCGGGGACCAGCCCTGTACGTGGGTCGCCCGCTTAACGCGTTGAGCTATACGGGCGCCCCGAAAACTGTTTTTTAGGCTGAAAATGTAAAACGTGTCGATTTCAGCTTCGTAGACGAACAACGGCTTTATTGATGAGACTGAATGTGATTCATCAGAGTGATTAGTTTCTGTCTGATCAACACTCCGGAGGTTTTCCAGCTGCTGATGTTTTCCAGCTGCTGCTCAGAAAACAACAAAGACTCTGTTTGTGTCTCGAGGGGAAATAATGAAACTCAGGACGAAACCAAAAGTATAGTTCTGGAGAACAAAGACTGAGTTAAAAAGAGCTGCAGCGAAAAAACTAACGGTCACAGTTCACACAGACCTGTATCGAAACAACAACTCAACAAATAACACAAAACAGCAAAAACAAGATGCAAATGTCCACAAAAAACACAAAACAACTACAAAAACATCTAAAAACAGCAAAATAACAACAAAAAAATCTAAAAACACAAAACAACAAAAACATCTAAAAACAAAATAACAAAGCAATAACAAAAACATCTAAAAACAACACAAAACAACAAAAACATCTAAAAACAACAACAAAATAACAAAGCAATAACAAAAACATCTAAAAACAACACAACATGCTAACAGTTGCTAGGACACTTTACGTGTATGTCGCACCTGTCTTATGCTAAGCTAACCTGCTAACAGTTGCTAGGACACTTTGCGTGTATGTCGCACCTGTCTTAGGCTAAGCTAACCTGCTAACAGCTGCTGCTAGGATGCTTTACCTGTATTTCACATCTGTCTTTATGGTAAGCTAACCTGCTAACAGCTGCTGCTAGCATGCTATTTGTGTGTATCACACCTGTCTTTAGGCTAACCTAACCTGCTAACACTGCTGCTAGAATGTTGTACTTGTATGTTCCACCAGACTTCATGCTAAGCTAATGTGCTCACAGCTGCAGCCAGAATGCTTTAATTGCATGTCACACCTGTCTTTATACTAAGCTAACCTGCTAATAGCTGCTGCTAGGACGCTTTACCTGTGTGTCACACCTGTCTTTATGCTAAGCTAACATGCTAACTGCTGCTGCTAGAATGCTTTACCTCTGTGTCGCACCTGTCTTCATGCTAAGCTAATGTGCTAACAGCTGCTGATTGGAAGGTTTATGAGCTGTGCATACAGTTACACCTGTCTGCAGTCTTTATGCTAAGCTAACCTGCTAACAGCTGCTAGAGGAATTGTTCGTTAGCCTTCTCCTTTCCATTTTGTGTCTTCTTGTTGAGCTGTTGTTGAACTTTTTAAACTATAACGAAACTGTTGCTTGTTAGCGTAGTTTTGTTGTTTTGTTTCAACGAATCGCTTCGTGTCTGAACCCCAGAAGTCGTGATGTCATCTCGTTTTATTTCCTGCTAACGGACAAACACACCTGAAGGGTTTTTCCATGTTTCAGCTCCAGTATTGATCTGTTGCCGACTGAAACATCCACGAAAACCAAAATCTACTGAAACTACTAATGATGTCATCCAGGTGTAAAGTTCAGTTGGTTTTTGTGAGTGTAACCCTTCGATGCATAGACCACATGAGGAGATACCCATTTTCCATTGGATTTGGGTCACTTTTGACCCAGGTTATGCATCAAAGGGTTAAGAAACCAGGATCCAGCTGTGGTCGAACCCGAACCCTCCTCAGCACAGCTGCTGCTTCAGGAAAACCTCACGGATGAAACGGCGATGTTTTCAGAGGATCGCTGTTCGCTCCAGTCCGACTTGTTAGGTCGTGTCCTCGTTAAATGTCTTGTTCAAACAGGAAAGCATTGCGTTTTCAGGTCAGACCGAGGGAGAGTTTCAGATTTCACAACCTCACAATCAGCTCAGTCTAAAGTAGAACCAGAGCATGTTTACAGATCAGCTGGAGTTACAAACGTGATATTAACCAGATCCAGCAGAGCTTAGGAAGAGTTTAGGAAGCGTTTAAGATGAGTTTAAGGTGAGTTTAAGGTGAGTGTAGAGTGAGTTTAGGTTGAGTTTAGGTGAGTTTAGGAAGAGTTTAGGCTGAGTTTAAGCTGAGTTTAGGGTGAGTTTAGGGTGAGTTTGGGAAGCGTTTAAGGTCATTTTAAGGTGAGTGTAGAGTGAGTTTAGGTTGAGTTTAAGGTGAGTTTAAGGTGAGTTTGAGTTTAAGGTGACTTTAAGGTGAGTTTAGGTTGAGTTTAAGGTGAGTTAAGTTGTGTTTTAGGTGAGTTCAGGGTGAGTTTAAGGTGAATTTTAGGTGAGTTTAGGTTGAGTTTAGGTTGACTTTAAGGTGAGTTTAGGTTGAATTTAAGGTGAGTTTAGGCTGAGTTTAAGTTGAGTTTAGGTTGAGGTTTAGGTGAGTTTATGGTGACTTAGGTTGTTCATTAATTTTTTTTCATGACTTCCTGTTGCTAAAATGCCATCATGTCATAACGATATTCTAACACTTCATCAGTTGTTTAAGATGAGCTGATTATTGATTATTTTTACAATATTCCAACATGCAAACTGCTAATGTTCACGAAATAGTGATACACTCATGTTGTATCAAGGTATTTTCACGTTACTGTGAGATATTTTTGGTTTTACCAACATGTTTACGTCATAATGAGATATTTTTACTTCAGACACAAACTTCTCACGTTAGAGGAAACATTTCTTCTAATAAAATCCAATTTGTCTTGTTTTAATGTGAACTGATGAGAGATGTGAGGATGAAGCTCAGGTTGAGATACGATGACGTTCTGCTGGTATTGATTACTGATCAGTTAGTGAACACTGAGGAGGATCTGAAGATGCTTGAAGCTGCAGGAGGAAGATGATCTCATTGATCAACTGGAGGCACCGAAGGCTGATCAATAGATCTGATCAATAACAGCTCAATCTCACTGTGTCTCAACCCGAGCATGAAGGAGAATCAATTATCAGTTTATCGGCTTTTTACAACATCACAGGGTCATAAACTGAAGCTGTGTCAGTAACAGCTGTTTGGTTTCTCCTGCAGAAGAGACGGAGAACCTCCTCTGGTTAAAGGCTGGATTCCTTTCATTGGAAAAGCTCTGGAGTTTGGAAAAGATGCTCATAAGTTCCTTGAGGAACATAGGAAGAAGTTTGGAGACGTCTTCACCGTGCAGATAGCAGGTCGGTCCTGAACCAGAACATCCAGCAGGTCACAGAGCTACAGTCAGACTGAGTAAAATTCATTTTATTCAACCAGAAGTACCAGCACTGTCCTCCAGAACAGAGCGTAGAACCAGAGGAGACGTTCAGAGGTTAACTGGACCTTTTGTCTTCATGCTTTTATAACAAGATGGTTTCACTTTATAAGACCATACTTTACAGAACAACATGTTTTCACTTTGTAAGAAGATATTTTCTATGTTCAGACTTTAGTCCGATGTCCTGCATCTCTCAGCTCCTTTGATTGGTTGTGTGCTGCAGGTAAATACATGACCTTCATCATGGACCCGCTACTCTATCCCAGCATCATCAAACATGGCAAGCAGCTCGACTTCCATGAGTTCTCCAACAAGGTGGCGCCCTACACCTTCGGCTACCCGCCGATGAACTGTAGTATTTCTGGGCTGCGGGAGCAGGTCCAACGCTCCTTCCACCTGCTGCAGGGCGACAGCTTGACGCTGCTGACAGAGAGCATGATGGGAAACCTGATGCTGGTGTTCCGTCAGGACCACATAGAGCAGGACGGTGGCTGGAGGAGCGGCAACATGTATGACTTCTGCCACTCAGTTATGTTCGAGGCCACCCTCCTCACCATGTACGGCAGGCCGCCGGCCAGCCGTCGCCACGGCGGCATGGACGCGCTGCGGGACGACTTCATCAGCTTCGACAAGAAGTTCCCGCTGCTCATCGCCCAGATCCCCATCTGGCTGCTGGGACGCACCAAAGCCGTCCGAGACAAACTCATCCACTCCTTCCTGCATGTGTCTGGTTGGTCCAACACATCGCAGTTCATCAGGAGGCGGGCGGAGATCTTCGAGCAGTACGACATGCTAAGGGATGTTGATAAAGCAGGTGGGCTCCTCAAGATGTTCCTCCTGAGTTTAGGCTGAATTTAAGGTGTGTTTAAGGCGAGTTTAGGTTCGGTTTAAGGTGAATTTAGATTGGGTTTAAGGTGAGTTTAAGTTGAGTTTAAGGTGGCTTTAAGATGAGTTTGAGGTTGGATTTAAGGTGAGTTTAGGATGAGTTTAGGTTGAGTTTAAGGCTCTTATGTCTGAGTTCCGGCTGTTTTGACCACCCTGTTCGCCTGTCTTGCAGCCCACCACTTTGCCATCTTCTGGGCGTCGGTGGGGAACACGGTGCCGGCCACCTTCTGGACCCTGTACCACCTGGTGAGCCACCCGGCGGCGCTGCAGGCCATTCGGCAGGAGATCCAGGACGTCCTGCGGCAGGACGGCGTTGGGTGGAGCAGCGACGGCGACGTGACGCTAAGCCGACAGCAGCTGGAGCGACTCCTCTACCTGGGTACCTGACCTTTCCTGGTCTGCATGTTGATGGTGTGACGCTGACCAATAACCGCTGCCGTCCTCCACAGAGAGCGCCATCAGGGAGAGCCTCCGCCTGTCCTCGGCCTCCATGAACATCCGGGTGGCCCAGGAGGACTTCGGTCTGCGGCTGGACGGAGAGCGCTCGGTGGCGGTCAGGAAAGGAGACTTCATCGCCCTGTACCCTCAGAGTATGCACCTGGACCCGGAGGTCTACCAGGAGCCGCAGGTACGACCATAAATCTCTCTCTTTACGCCTTCAGGGATTATCAACTTCAATGATTTTCAATCATTAGCTTTAAAGGGTAAAGATCAAAGTTTAATCCCAAAGGAGATGTAGTAACTAATAGAACAGCAGGAAGTCATCATAAAGTGAGCACAGACGAGAACAGAACAAAGTAAAAAGTCATAATAAATAATAATGATTCTAGATCGTAAAGCTACACCACGTGTAAGAAATAGATTGAAAGGTTCAATGTGAACTTTTGCACGTTAAATATAAATATTTCACAAGAAAAAATCTTAACGACGCTGAAACTGATTTTATACAAACTACTAAGAAAAGATTATCTGGAATGAATGTTGAGTTTACAGTTTTATATTCGCTGGCCCACCTCCAGCTGCCCATTTCCACCGATCTACTCTGCATTGCCCTCACTATACTTGATTTGCTCATCTACATATTTTTGAATTTACCACCAGCTATATATGTAGTATATTTAATGCCAGAGCTGTACACCATAGCAGTAAACTATAATCAGTTTCCATGTTAGTTGTACTTTGCATGTATCATCTGTCTTATCATGCATGTATCATACTGTGTGTTTTATGGTCCTTGTCCCCCCCCCACCTCTACCTCTACCTCTCTACCTCTAACTCCACCTCTCTACCTCTTCTGTCCCTCTCAACCCACCCAGCCAGCAGCAGATGGGTTCCCCACATTAGAGCCGGGTTCTGCTCCAGGTTTTTTTTCCCTGTTAAAGGGTGTTTTTCCTGCCACTGTCTCCTTAGGGCTGCTCTGGGGGTTCAGGCATATGGGTTCTGTAAAGCGTCTAGAGACAATTTGACTGTAATTGGCGCTATATAATTAAAATTGAATTGAATTGAATTGAAGTTCAGTTTGTTTTATGACATCAGTCCTTCAGTTATTCTGAAGGTCCTGAAAACAGCAATCATTTGAATTACTGTTTGGTAGTAGAGAGTCCTCATCAGGCTTTTACTGGTGGATGGGGGTGGGGGGGACTTCGAGTTCTGAACTCTCACTGCTGCCACTTTCTGGAGTTAAATCGTAACTACGTCCACCTCCAGTTTCAGAAGTCTGTTTTTATTTTCTAGTCACTTATGATAACACAGAAACATTGAAATGTTCTTTTTCACATCAACGTAGTTCATTTGGTGAAAACAGGAAGTCCTAGGTCTTAAAAAACTGCTCCTTAGGTTCCAGAAACATTCAGAAAACATTAAAGGAAAGTTTAGAAAAGAAACAGAAAAGGAACATTCAGAAAATAAGCAAGAAATGTTCTGGAAACATTCAGAGAACTTTGACAAAATATTCAAGAAACATTCAGAAACATTCAGGAAACGTTTGAGAACTATCATATAGATTAATAAATATTATTTGACTGATGAGGTGAAAGTGTTATTGGTGGAAAGGTTCAGATGATCATTGAGGAAACATTCAAGAAGCATTAAAGAAACACTGAGGAAACACTTTATAATATACACTACCATTTAAAAGTCTGGGGTCACTTAAGTTGACCCCCAAACTAATAATTTCTGAAAGAATTTTTTTTTAATGAAGGTAGCATGAAATGAATGATAAATCCAGTGCAGACATTGTTAATATGGTAAATGACTATTGTGGCTGGAAATGGCTGATTTTTAATGGAATATCTCCATAGGGGTACAGAGGAACATTTCCAGCAACCATCACTCTAATGCTACATTGTGTTAGCTAATGGTGTTGAACGGCTAATTGATGATTAGAAAACCCTTGTGCCGGTATGTTAGCACATGGATAAAAGTGGGAGTTTAATGGAAAACATGGAATTGTCTGTGTGACCCAAAACTTTTGAACCATAGTGTAGATACATAGACTGTAGATTCTAGATTTTGTAGCCTTGAACTTTACCAAGAATCTGCAGTGTACTATCTTGAACTTTACCAAGAATCTACAGTCTTACTATCTTGAACTTTACCAAGAATCTACAGTCTTACTATCCTGAACTTTACCAAGAATCTACAGTCTTACTATCCTGAACTTTACCAAGAATCTACCGTCTATTATCCTAAACTTTGTGCAATCATGTTATATGAATAAAAGTGGGAGTTTTCATGGAAAACATGGAAGTGTCTGGGTGACCCCAGACTTTTGAGCGGTAGTGTACTTAAAGTTCTAGGTGTAATTATGAATCTCCGTATTAAAGGAGCCGCGTGATGTTGTGAAAAGTCGTCCTAATAAAGTTGAAAGTGAGACTTTAAGTGATAGCAGCTCCAGTAGCAGCTCTTATTGCTGCCAACAACGGTCTTTGTTCTTCCTCAGATGTTCCGGTTCGACCGCTACACGCAGGACGGCCAGCAGAAGACGAATTTCTACAAGAACGGCCAGAAGCTGAAGTACTACCTGATGCCGTTCGGCTCCGGCTCCTCCAAGTGTCCCGGCCGACACTTCGCCCTCAACGAGATCAAGCAGTTTGTGTGTCTGCTGCTGCTATACTTCGATCTGCAGCTGGAGGACGGTCAGCCCAGTGCCTCACTGGACACCAGCCGGGCCGGACTGGGAGTCCTGCTGCCCAACGTCGATGTCCGCTTCCGCTACCGGCTCAGAACCCAACAACTGGACTGAAGTTGCTGCTTCCCCGGAGGTTGAAAGCTGTTGGGTGATATCTGCGGCTTCCCACAAACCTGATGTTCATCTAAATCAGCATGCAGCAGCGTGGAAGAGAAAAGGTTTGTTCAAATCTGACAGTGGAGCAAAATGATTTAGTCTTAAAATCAGCAAATCATCGTGATGAACAGTCCAACCCAAAGCCTGACCCAAAGACCAAACTTAGTCCTAAATGAAACAAACGGTCCAGAATGAATCAACATTTGGATGGATGGATGGATGGATGGATGGATGCATGGATGATGGATGGATGGATGGATAGATGGATGGATGCATGGATGATGGATGGATGGATGGTCCAGAATGATTCAACATTTGGATGGATGGATGAATGGATGGATGGATGGATGGATGGATGGATGCATGGATGCATGGATGATGGATGGTCCAGAATGATTCAACATTTGTCCAAAATGTCTCAAACTTTCCCAAAATGATGAAAAATTGTTCAGAATGACTTGAAATGTGTCTACAATCATAAAAACGTGTTGAAAATCTGTTCTCAAATTACTACAACTGGTCCTAAATGATCAGAATGGTCCAGAGTGATTCAACATTTGTCCACAGTGACTCTAAGAGTCATCCAGAATTACAAAAGTTTGACTAAAAGGACCAATAAAATAAATGCAGCTTGGTTCAGAAACCAGCATCCAGAGGAGCAGGTAGTGGAAAGTCTGTAAAAGCGTAGATAGTTCAACATCTGCAGATATTAGATCAGAGTTTAACATCTTAGGAAACGTGGTGGTTCCACATTTTTATAGTTTTGTAAAATAATCAAAGCATTTCTCTGTCATTCTTCATGATGTTCTGGTTCCACAGAGCTGCAGGACGCAGGAAAAAAAAGTTTAGTCATTTTGATTTTTTTACATAAATAATGTATTGGGGTGGTAAAGAACATATTGCATTTATTTTTATTTTTTTTAATCAACATTTGATAACATGCACTGTAGGCTCAATAGGACATCATGGATGTTTAATGTGAAACATTAACAAAGTAAAAAAGCTGATCATGAAAATAGCTCATCTGGAATCTTCCATTAAATAAAAAATGTATGAATATATTTGCTTTAAAACATACATTAGAACTTCACAGAAACTTCACAATAACAGTTCACATTGACTTTGCACTAGCCAAAAGGGTGTGTAGCGATGGCTGTGATCAGTCACAAAAAGGTGTGTAACTCCCTGATGGCATCATGAAATACCACAAAACTTTGGCTCAAGGTTGGTCAGAAGCTAATAAAGACCTGATTAATCAGATTCAGAAAAGTTTATTTGTTCCCAGGGGGCAATTAAAAACGCACGTAGAGCAGGCAGTGTAGCAATGACGTAATAAAGAGAGGGATAAATATATGTACAAATCTAGCAAGTACCAGAAGAATAAAAAATAAATAGAGAGAAATAAGACAAAAACACAGCTTGGTAGCATATTAGTGCAAATACGAATGAAAGTAGGTGCAATATGGCAATGAGGTAGATACAGAATATATCATGGTAGATATAAACAGCAGAGTTCACGGAGGTCCATGTTAAAGTCCATGAGTGGTGATGGTGGTGGTGGTGGTGGTGGTGGAGTTGGTGGTGGAGGTGGGGGTGGTGGTGGGGGTGGTGGTGGTGGTGGAGTTGGTGGTGGTGGTGGGGGTGGTGGTGGTGGTGGTGGGGGGGTGGGGGTGGTGGTGGGGTGGTGGTGGGGGTGGTGGTGGTGGTGGTGGGGGGGGGGGTGGTGGTGGGGTGGTGGGGGGGTGGTGGTGGTGGTGGGGGGGTGGGGGTGGTGGTGGGGGTGGAGGTGGGGTGGTGGTGGTGGGGGTGGGGGTGGTGGTGGTGGTGGTGGGGGGGTGGGGGTGGTGGTGGGGGTGGAGGTGGGGGTGGGGTGTCATTGGGGAGAGATGCAGGGCTGCTACCGTCCACATGGATGGTGTTTCTGTAGTTGAGAGCAGCGTTCACATGTTCTTCAGGCCTTGCCAAGCTGAGCAAAGGTTCCCCTCAGTGAATTTATCCTGAACTTTGCTTTTGTACTTCAGCTTGGCTGCTTTTATGGCACGCTTAACTTCCCTGTTGACCTCTTTCTTCTAGGTCTAGGTCTGAATCTCCTTAATGATTCTCTGGAGAATTCTCTCTGCCTCTGTCAAACACCTGTCTAATAAAAATCAAAGTGAAGTAAACAGAAGTCCAAAGTCCTGATGTGCACTACAGTGTACGCTCATAAATCAATTGTTTTTCATATGAAAATATCTTATCTACGCTCTGAAAACACACTTAAATTACTCTTTAGATTTTTATTTACTATAAGCAGTCAAAATATAGCATAAAAACAGTTTAAATATGAATATCTTCTTTGCCTTTCTTCCTGTCGTAAAATGTGCTCACTGGGATGGCTACTATTTTGAAAAGACCAGCAAAGGGAGTTGGCAAGACACACCCCCACACATGTGATGTCATTTTAAAGCTAAGATTGTCCCCTTTAAAGAACATCAGGACTTAAAATTGCGGCTCATATAGTATTGGAGAAGTGAACAAGAAACTAATGTGCACTACAGTGCACTAAAATGAATTTCCAGGTCTCAGGACTTTAAAATGTGAGTCTGAACTTTCCTCCATGTCTAAGATTTACATTGTCACATTTCTCTGCTGCCCTCAAATGTGACTTTTTATTTCCTGCCACCAATAATGTGACTAAACTGATCTAAACGTGAGCAATTGTGAAACAAAAGTCCAGATGTCTGAGTAATAAACACTAAACTTTGCACTTGAATGTGGAAAAACTGTAGAAGATTCTGACCTGATGTGTTTCACTGGATTATTGATGCAATAATTAATGAGTTTTGAAAGACTGAATGTTTAGCAGAACTTCTCGTGTTCACAAGCACTATTCTGTTCTTAAACTAGTCTTCAAATGTCCCACTGGACTTTCATTTATTTTAGAATAATATATCCTTTTATTAAAATAGCGTTTTTCTAATGTGATGTTCTGTCTGACTCGCTCTGATTGAATGAACTTCATTATAATTCAGTTTGTAAGAAAATTTTACACTTTCTGTACCGATGTATTCCATGAAACTGATTTTATAAACTAAAGGCTGATCAATGTGTCGGTGTGAGTGAATTATCTGATCACAACCACAGCCATTAATCAATTCATTTGATCTATTTTCATCAATAAATCATCAGTTTGTCTATTTTGAAATAAATCAGTCTAAATTCTGTGATTTCAGCTCCTTCAGTGTGAATATTTTCTGGTTTCTTTCCTCTGTGACTGTAAACTGAAGATCTTTGGACTAAACCACACATTTAAGGAAACTCTGATCCACATTTTTAGCATTTAAAGACATTTTAGAGACAAACAGCTGATCCAGAAAATAATCCACTGATTAATCAATAATGGAAATTAAGATTAGTTGCAGCTCTGTTTAATTTAGCATTATTTTGGAATTAACAAATATTAAATTGATGCTATATTGTGGACTTTTTTGCGGTGGCCGAGAGGTGCAAACCAAATTTACATAATGCAAAACACTTTTACAAGTCCAAAAACAAATTTACAAATTAAATTTAACCGGAAAGGGAATGTCCCAACTCCGGGGTTGAACCGGAAGTGACAACGAGGAGCGGCTAATGCAACTTATGGTTGTTGTTGATGGTGAACCAAGGGAGCGGGTGATGTTTTGCCCGTTTTGTGGGTAACATATGAACCGATTGACGCGGTTTTGTTTTTCGTGTGGTTGGTCTTTAGAGTGTTTAAATGGCTCAGATCAGACGGACAGAGTGCCTTAGCTGCTCCTTGTTGTCACTTCCGGTTCAACCCCGGAGTTGGGACATTCCCTTTCCGGTTAAATTTAATCTGTAAATTTGTCTTGGAGGTTGTAAAAGTGTTTTGCATTATGTAAATTTGGTTTGCACCTCTCGGCCACCGTACTTTTTCTTTTACTCACTGAAATGTTTTTCGCACTGAAGCAGTATTTTGAATTCTGGCAGATGGTTTCCAAAAAAAAAAGCCTTTTATTTTGAAAACCTCCGGAACAGCTCGGCTCTGCTCGGTTTATTGTGGTAACTTGACTCCGGAGCCACTCGGAGAGGTTCGGCTCTGCTCGGCTCTGCTCGGCTCACCGTCGTCCCGCCCTCCACCGGAGCGGAGCGGGATGAGAGCTGGACCCCTCGGCGTCGGACAGGCTGGACGGACCGGACCGGACCGGGAGGACGGACCGGGATCGCGGACCGGGAGGCGGAGCGCAGCAGGACATCGTCGTGCTTTCGCGGGGCTTTCAGCTCCGAGAGGCTCCGAAGAGACACCGAGCGGATCGTCGCGGTGAAGCCGGCCGGGGCGGACTGCTGGCGGCTGCAGCTCCAGCTGCGTTCCGCTGAGGACGGATCCGCAGCACCATGTACCAGGTCCAGGTGAGTTCTTACCGGAGTTCCATCAGAACAGCAGCTGCAGGTTTTATTACTCAGACTTTTCATGATTCAGCTTTAAACGGGACAGAATATTAACAGCAAAGCAAACATCAGGTTGAAGAAGCTTTTAATGAAATAGAAATCAGATTTTCTGATGTTTTTGACCTTTTCCTTGATTTCCTGCTGAATCTTTCGGTTTGTTTCTTGTCTTCTTTATGTGAAATAAATTCAGAAGATAACAAAACATAAATCTGTTCTGCTTCACAAAATTTATTCTCAACTTTTCATTTAAATGTTCTAATAATAATTAGAACATAAAATGAAATAATAAGTGAACATTTGGATTATTTCTGTTTTCACATCGTTTTTTGGTTCTTAAAAAATGTTCCTAAAGTTTCAGTCAGACAGCAGGAAAATAATCGATCAGTTATTGATCAGTTTCTGTTTCACAACGTTTTCTGAAACTAAAACAGAACATTTAAATAATGAAGCGTTTTTAAAAAGTCTGAATTATTTACTTCTTTCAGTTCATTAAACTTTAGAAGAAAATAAAAATGTTTGATAATCTTCTGTGTTTGATCCAGTTCAGAGCAGATTAATTTGATCAGGAGCGTTTTCATGATTGATTAATCTGTAATTGATCAGTTTATTGATGGACTGATTGATTAATCGATCTATGGATTGATTGATTGATTGATTAATAGATCAGTTGATTGATGGATCAGTTGAAGCTCTAATTGATCTGAAAGTATTTTATCTGTTAATTGATCAGTTCACTGACAGATTCACATCGTTTCTGTTATGATTGGGTCAAAATTCCTTTAATGTTTCCGTAACATTGTTCTAATATTGCAGTAATGTTGCCGTAACTTTGCCATAACCTTGCTGTTATGTTGCCGTAACGTTGTCTCCTCCCGATGATCCTGAACTTTAGCGTTGCTGTAGCATTGCTGTAACATTGTTGTAATGTGGCCAGAACATTGCTGCAACATTGCCGTAACGTAGTTGGAATGTTGCCGTACCACTGCTGTAACATTGTGTCCTCCTAAGGATCCTGGACTTTAACGTTGCTGTAATGTTGCTGTAACATTGCCGTAACGTTGCCATAATGTTCCTGTAACGTTTTCAGAAGAGAAGAAAGCGAGTCGACAGATCCAGCCTAACCCTAACCTTATCCATCAGAAAAACAGCTGCAGCCATTTTTATTCACATGATAATAAATGAATTAATAATCAATAAGTTGTGTTCTGCATCTTCAGACTGATTTTCTGTTTTTAGTTCTTTTTATAAAAAATCTTTAGAGATTTTCTAGCTGAACTTCAGGTTAATTCATGAGTCCTGGACAGTTGCAGCTCTGCATGTCGATAATTCAACTAAACAGCTTCTCTGAATCAACATTCTTTAAATTTATCTCGCCTTTTATACCAATCAGCAGCTGATAGAAAAACAAAAACTCTTCAAAACAGTTGACATTTTCTTCAGAATGATTCAAAATGTACTAAAAATTTGTCAAAAATCATAGAAAAATACTGAAAACATCGGAAGTGACTAAAATATGAACCAAAGTAAATCAAAAACCCAACAAAAAAAATCTATAAACTGTCCAAGTTGGTTTTAAAGCGATCAACAACCCAAATAACCCTAACGGTAACGCTAGTGCTAACACTAATGCTAACCCTAACGCTAGTGCTGACACTAACCCTAACGCTAACCCTAATGCTAATGCTAGTACTAATGCTATCACTAACCCTAATGCTAGTGCTGACACTAACCGTAACGCTAGTGGTGACACTACCCCTAACACTAACCGTAATGCTAACGCTAGTACTATCACTAACGCGATCACTAACCCTAATGCTAGTGCTGACACTAAACGAACGCTAACCCTAACGCTAGTGCTGATACTAACCCTAACCCTAGTGCTGACACGAAGCCTAACACTAACCCTAACACTAACGCTAGTACTAACACTAATGCTATCACTAACCCTAATGTTAACTCAAACGCTAGTGCGACTGCTAGCCCTACGCTAGCGCTAATGCTAACCCTAACACTAGCCCTTCCCCTAACCCTGACGTTAACCCTAATGCTAACCCTAATGCTAAACCTAACACCAACCCTAATGCTAACACTAGCGCTAACCCTAATGTTAACCCTAGCGCTAACCCTAATGCTAGTGCTAACCTTAATGCTAACGCTAGCGCTAAACCTAATGCTAACCCTAATGGTAATCCTAATGCTAACCCTAATGCTAATGCTAATCCTAATGCTAACCCTAACGCTAATGCTAACGCTAGTGCTAACCGTAATGCTAATGCTAACACTAAAGCTAACCCTAATGCTAACACCTAACCCTAATGCTAATGCTAACCCTAATGCTAACCATAATGCTGACACTAATGCTAACACTAGGGTTAGGGTTTGATCCAGAACCACATCTTTTAATTTCTTACAGAAATCCGTTGAATCAAAGTGAAACTTTCTGAAAAATGAAACAAAGATCAGTGTTACTAAAGAGAAATTTGGACACAGGAAACGGAATCATTGGATCAGTGATCTCAGTATTGATTAGTATTGATCAGTGTTGATCAGTATTGATAAGCATTGATTAGTATTGATCAGTGTTGATCAGTATTGATAAGTATTGATCAGTGTTTTGTGAAATCGTGCAGCTCATTGATTGACATCTTCTGCAGCTGTTTCTTCTTGTGTTCCACATCAAAGCTCGTCCGTTCTCATCTTCTTTCTGTTTCATCTGCTCTCGGCTGCAGAACATCAAAGTCTCCCATCGTCCAATCGGTTGCGTCTCGGCGTGGACACAATAATAAGAACACCTCCAGTCAGCTGGCTCCATCTGTTTGCTGGTTTCTGCTGATTAAAGTCAGATCTGAGACAAACTCCTTTCAGAGGATGTCATCTTATTTAATATAAAACCAACTTTAATCAGATTTTCTGTTTTAGTAAATATGTGTTTTATGGTTCAGAATCATGGAAGCAGAACGAGAATAAAACTAACAATGATTTTCTATTGATTAATCCATCAACTATTTCACTGATCAGTCAATTAATCTGAATGATTTTCTCAATAAAAAGCAAACTGAACATGTCAGTTCATGTTGTGATGGAATGTGTGATTGTATGAAGCAGCTCAACATCTGGAAAGTCTCTGACCAACAGCAGCTTTAATTCTGTCAGTGCAGCAGAATTCAACCTTTAACTGCTGTGTTTGTAAATTACGTTTTATAATCAGTATTTAAATGAGGCTGCTGCTGGTTAGCATGTTAGCGTGTTCTGTTTCATCCTCGTCCTGCTGTCTGACAACAGAAACATCTGGACATGAGAACAGCTGTATGTAGTTCAGCTGAATTAGAATGCCGTTTAATGAGCACGGAGAGCAGGAGAGAAGCTAACAGAAGCTAACAGATGCTAACACCTACAGCAGGGGTTCCCAAACTTTTCGGCCCGCGACCCCCAGTATAACGGTTCCTGATCCTGCCGACCCACACTATCCTCCAAGGTGACTGAAACTTAACAAAACGTGCACACACGACGCACGCACTCATTGGCATGTATAAACACAGGCTAAACAACAACAGGAAGGAAGGAACAGAACAGCCTGACAACCGTGATACGATTTTACATGTAACTATTTACTATATGATGAAATGAGAATACGTCAATCTAAACAATCTGCAAGTAATTTATAAGTGAACATTGTTGCAGTAATGTGCAAACTTACTTATTTATACATTTAAATTTCCATGTAAGCAGAACAATATCTCAGTCAAAGTAACAGCCATAACCTGTGGTACTGAGTAAACATAAGAACATCGTTGTGGTGCAAATTTACGTTTTGGGAATAACTATGTTACAGTGTTGCTCAGTCTCAATTAATGAGATGCGTGGGCACTGTGCGTGGAGCACAGCAAGTCTATTCTGGGTGTAATTTTGGAGACAGCCACTCGGAGGTCATCCTCCACGTTCAGACACGATCTGTATTTGTTTTTAATATACGTCAGTGCAGAGAAAGTTTTTTCGCACAAGTACGTACAGCCAAACGGCGTCAGTACGTCCAGAGCGGCCCTGGAGAGCTGAGGATATTCTTTATGGGCTGAAATCCAGAACTCAGAGAGTGGCTTAGAATTAAAGGCTGACATTAAGGTGCGGTCACTGGACAGTTCAACCAGTGCGTCCTCCATGTCAGGTGACAGATGACTGGTGGTCGTTACAGTGAACGGTGATCGTATCCAGTCATATTTTTCCAGTGCCGTTTCCTCTGGGAAAAACTTGTTAAAATGTTCCGGGAGGGCTTGAAGGTGGGATGTGATAAACTCCGTAACAGTGTCCACACTCAGACCATTTTCCTCCATGGATTCCTCCAGTTCAGGAAACATATCAATCCTGCCCATTTCAACTCGCGATGTCCAGCGATCCAGTTTCCTTTTGAATGAGTGGATTTTGTCATTCAGCGACATGACGTTTGTGTTTTCACCTTGCGATGACATGTTCAGTCCGTTCAGTTTGTCAAATACGCCAGCCTTGTCAACCAGTCAGGGTCAGGCAGGTGGTCAGCGAGCTGGGAGTCATGCTCCATCAGAAATAAGCGCACCTCATCCTGCAGTTCATACAGGTGGCTCAGAACTTTTCCCTGTGAAAACCACCTGACTTCTGAGTGGAACAGCAGGCCCTGATGCTCCGATCCCAGTTCACTGCAGAGGGTGGCCAACAGCCTGGTGTTAAGTAGATGGGATTTAATGTAGTTGACCATTTTTGTCACGGTCTCCAGAACACTGTTAAGCTCTGGGTCGAGTGTTTTACTCGCAAGAGCTTCTCTGTGGATAATGCAGTGTGTGAAGTTTTCGTGAGGCGCCACCTGTAAAACTCTCGCTTTTAGTCCTTTCTTTTTCCCCAGCATTGCAGCAGCATCATCTGTACACACACCGATGCACTCATCCCAGGACAGACCCTCTTCTTTTAGGTTGCTGTCAAGTTTCGTGAATATGTCGTCACCTGTGCACTTTGCCTCCAACGGGGCGCAAAACAGCATGTCCTCATTAAGTGTTCCATCAAAACTATCTGACGAAAACAAGCAGATTGGCAGAGTTTGACACATCCAAGGATTCATGTAACTGCAAAGCATACGTCCCTTGCTTCACTCTGTCAGTCAGCTGACACTTCATGTCCTGGGCCATGTCGGTGATGCGCCGGGATATCTTCCCATCAGACAGCAGCACTGCTTCAAGCTCCCACGCCTGTTTATCTCCATGCAATGTCCGACACATAGCAATAGCAGCAGGCTTTATCAGGGTTTCCCCGATTGTGTGAGGCTTTTTTGCCTGTGCAATTAAATATGCCACCTCATATGATGCCTTTTGGGCTTTGGTAGGGATTGTTGTTTGGCTAGATATGACTTTCTTTGGCCTTGCAACTCTCTCTCTTTTCGGCAGAAAAAATCTGTTGGTTTGGCGACAAGAAAAGGGGTGCTTGGTTTTCAAGCGTCTCAGCATTTTTACAGGCTTTAAACTCTTGTGTGCAAGCACCTCAGTGCACACTACACACTGGGGATGCTGTACTTCATTGATAATGATGCACGTGAATCCATACTGAATATACTCCTCACAATACTTGCGACTCTTGGAAGGCTGGTTCGGCTGCTTACTGATCCCCTTACAGTGGTGGTCTCCTCCTCCTCCTCCTCCTCCTCCTCCTCCTCCTCCTCCTCCTCCTCCTCCGCCAAAAGGCGATGGCCTTTTTGAAGGCGGTTCTCCGTTCTCCTCTGATTCCTTCTCCACTTGCCTCTCTACCTTGTCTGTTGTTGGTATTAGCCAACGTTTCATTTTGAAGAAATTAAAAAAGATTTAAATCCTACTGTATTGATATGCGATGTTCAGACGACATCCAGTAGTGTACACTGACGTGTGTGACGTAGTCGCTGATGTTTACTGAGGCGCTGTAAAGTGACCTGTCACCAGGGGTGACTGACACAAAAATTCAAAAACATCTTTAGAGACTTATACAAACTTGTTGACAAGTTGGGGGGAAAAATGCAATCCAGTAGAGCAGGGGTATTCAACTAAAATTCAAAGAGTCCAGTCAGAGAAAATGTATTGAAGCAAAGGTCCAGAACATCATAACGTCTAACTGAATTAGTGTGATATATGTTGATGTAACCTGGTAGTTTTATTAGCGTCTGCATGGAATCAATAACTGACCATCAAATAAATTTAGTACGGTTCAATAACATTTTGACATTTTCTAAAAAAAAATAACTTTTTATATAACTGTACATCTTAAAATTAAATAAAGAACTTGAAAAAAATAATGACTGAACAACCTCAACTAATTTATATACATATTCAACAACATTTAATCTGAGATAATTTAAACAATTGAACTCTTTTACATTTTTTCCTGTCTTATATCACTCCCTTTATACCCCTGCTGCTAAATGGAACAACTGAGTTGCAGCTTATTCTGCCAGTGTTTTGAATCGTGGTCTGAACCATGTCAGGGTCGTTCTCAAACACATCTGGAGCTCTTTGGTCAGTCTGGTACGATATTTAGTTTTGATTATGTTCATAGTTGAGAAAGATGCCTCACAGCTGTATGTTTAGTCAAACATAGTTGGCATGAGCAGGGTTTCTGTCTTCTCGGTGTCCTCCTCTCTGTCCCTTTTGCCTCTCAGCTGTTTTCTGAAAGCAGAGCTTGCTAAGCGGCTACAATGCTCAGACTCCATTGGTTGAGTAGCGTCATGTGGGATGTCTGAACTCGTCCCTAATTGGTCTGCGTGTTTCCTGAGCTGATAACCAATGCCGGTTACATCTGGACTTGAAAATCATTTTGCGACCCCCCTTCGGCGTCTCGCGACCCCCCAGGAACCCCACTTTGGGAACCCCTGACTTACAGGACACATTTAAATATGCTAATTAACACATGATGTCATCTGACCTTTAGCAGCCTTTCATGCAGTTTTTGTTTGGAAGTATTTAATTATCAGACTGAAGTTCTCACAGTTTGAAAAAATGAGCCAGAATTTGTAGAATTTTAACCAGAAATGATTGAAGACGTCTCAGAATTCATCCTAAATCACAGCAGCGTTGGTTGTTTGGTGTCAGATTAAAGCTGTGACTCCCAGTTGGACGTCTTGTTCGATGAAACCTGAAAAGTGCAGATTCACATGAAGCTTCAGGTTTCAGAACTCCTCAGATTCTGCTGCATCGGAGAAAACTGAGCCCAGAACAGAAGCATGGAGCTGCTTCCTGTTTACCAGAATCTGTAAAAAGCTCTGATAGCAGACTAATATTCATTATTATTATGGTTATTGTTACTATCAGCTGACAGGACTGGTGTCTGTGTTTCAGAGAGAAACTCATGAATCAGCAAACTGGGAACAAACTAGAGATAAAAACTCACATAAAGCTTCAGTTTATCCAAACAGCAAACAGACATCAGATTCGACTGATGTTAGAGCCTCAAAGGTTGGAGAAATGTGGACCAGAGACTGTATTTTAGTAGAAATATGGATCCATCCATAGATAAACACTGACAGGAACTTTATGGAGACACTATTCCAGCCTGGGTTGGATAATCTTGCTCCTTTTTTTGCCATTTTCAAGGACCAGTAATTTAAAATGTATCCTCCTTAGTGAACGTTGTTAATAAAGTTGTTCTAAAGCGCTCCACCTCCACAACACCAGCGGACGTAAGCGAAGCATCAAGCTGAGCTTCCTGCTGATCCGTTCAGACTCTGGTCCGGATCAGAGCTTCCCCCAGCAGCCAGGACAGACCAGGTGAGTCTGGGCAGGTGAGGCGCTCTGACCTGCAGTAACCCCCCTCCGGTTACATAAGAAGACATTAAAGTTTGATGAGTCCTGCAGCAGAAGATGCTTTCTGGTGGGTGAAGCGAAGCCGAGCGTGAACCTGGACCAAGTCTGGATCCGATCTGTTCTCCTGCAGCTGATCTCAGCAGGGTTCTGAACAGCAGCCTCATCACCTCATCTCAGGGATTCATCTGACACATCAGTAGAAGGTCCAGATGATGGAGGAGACTCTGGAGTCATCCCTCAGCTGCTGAGGCTAAAAGGTCCACTGGAAGCTGTAATATTTCATCCAGGATATAGTATTTCGTCCAGAATACTACACCTTGTAGACGTGCTGGTAGTTTTACAGATCTCCAAGTTCCTCTCTTCAGTAGGTGGCGCTCTAACAAGGTTCCTACCAGTACAGTCATGGAGCTCATTTATCTTTGACAGGAGGTCATGAACCTCCTCAGAAGTCTCTGTCATGGTACCTGTTGCTGCTAAACTCCCACAGTGCTCTCTGCTTTAACATGACCTGTAGTCTGAGTGACGCCGCCACCTGCTGGAACAACCAGGAACTACATCTCCAGTCGTCAATATTAGTGAATGTGTGAGCAGACAGATCCCAGTCCTCCCAGTCAGACTAGTGTTGCCAGTCAGACCAGTTAGTCAGCCATTGTTGGGCCATATTGCTGCAGCAGATTTCAGTTTCCATGAATCTTCTATAATATAATATAATATAATATAATATAATATAATATAATATAATATAATATAATATAATATAATATAATATAGTGATACTCTAGCATATTGAGTCTCCAGATGAGCTACCAGCTGATTTATCTCCACTTTATTTCTCCAGAAACTAGGAGGATCCTCAGTGAAACTTATATTTCTTCAACGAACCGATATTCTATTCTATTCTATTCTATTCTATTCTATTCTATTCTATTCTATTCTATTCTATTCTATTATAAATATTCATATATTCACTTGGTGGGACGTTTTATTAAACAGCGGAGAAACGTTGTTCTGAGGAGGATTTATTTATTCTGACCAGGAGGAACCAGAGTTAGTCCTACTGCAGTACTACTATTACAGTACTACTACAGTACTACTATTACAGTACTACTGTCACAGAACTACTAGAGTACTATGGTTACAGTACTACTGTTACAGTACTACTACAGTACCACTGTTACAGTACTACGACAGTACTACTACCGTATTACTACAGTACTACTACGTACTACTACAGTACTACTATTGCAATACTACTACTACAGTACTTCTACAGTACTACTACTGCAGTACAACTACAGTACTACTACAATACTACTACTTCTACAGTACTACTACAGTACTACTATTACAGTACTACTACAGTACTACTACTACAGTAATACTATTGCAGTACTACTACTACAGTACTTCTACAGTATTACTACAGTCCTACTACAGTACAACTACAGTACTACTTTTACAGTAGTCTTATTGTAGTACTACTACAGTACTACTATTACAGTACAACTACAGTACTGCTACAGTACTACTACTACTACTACAGTACTACTATTACAGTACAACTACAGTACTGCTACAGTACTACTACTACTACTGTAGTACTGCTACAGTACTACTACTACAGTACTGTTACAGTACTACTACTACTACTACAGTACTACTACAGTACAGCTACAGTACTACTATTACAGTGCTACTACAGTACTACTACTACAGTACTGCTACAGTACTACTACTACAGAACCTCTACGGTACTACTACTACAGTACTGCTACAGTACTATTACAGTAATACTACTACAGTACTGCTACAGTACTACTGTTACAGTACAGAAGCAGACGGTCCCTGAGGAGCAGCTTGAAGAGACCAGCTGGAGATGTTTCCAGACAAGATGAATTAGCTGCTGGAGGATATAAATATCTAAACCCTGGGGTCAGATGTTCCTCCAGCAGCTGCTGCCATCCTTGGAACAGTTTCACACCTTTACCTGCTTCTGTTCTCCTGACCTCATACCTTATCATGGTCCCCAGTAGCTCTAATCATGGTCCCCAGCACCACTAATTATGGTCCCCAGCAGCATTAATCATGGTCCCCAGCAGCTCTAATCATGGTCCCCAGCAGCTCTAATCATGGTCCCCAGCAGCTCTAGTCATGGTCCCCAGCAGCATTATTCGTGGTCCCCAGCAGCATTAATCATGGTCCCCAGCAGAATTAATCATGGTCCCCAGCAGCTCTAATCATGGTCCCCAGCACCTCTAATTATGGTCCCCAGCAGCATTAATCATGGTCCCCAGCAGCTCTAATCATGGTCCCCAGCAGCTCTAATCATGGTCCCCAGCAGCTCTAGTCATGGTCCCCAGCAGCATTAATCATGGTCCCCAGCAGCATTAATCATGGTCCCCAGCAAAATTAATCATGGTCCCCAGCAGCTCTAATCATGGTCCCTAGCAGCTCTAATCATGGTCCCCAGCAGCATTAATCATGGTCCCCAGCAGAATTAATCATGGTCCCCAGCAGCTCTAATCATGGTCCCCAGCAGAATTAATCATGGTCCCCAGCAGCATTAATCATGGTCCCAAGCAGAATTAATCATGGTCCACAGCAGCTCTAATCGTGGTCGCCAGTAGCTCTAATCATGGTCCCCAGCACCACTAATTATGGTCCCCAGCAGCATTAATCATGGTCCCCAGCAGCTCTAATCATGGTCCCCAGCAGCTCTAATTATGATCCCCAGCAGCATTAATCATGATCCCCAGCACCTCTAATCATGGTCCCCTACAGTAATGCTGTAGTAGTCTTGTAGTACTGTAGCAGAACTGTTGTAGTAGTACTGTAGCATTGCTGTATCTAGTACTACTACAGGTAGCAGTACTGTAGTACTCCTCTAGTACTACTACAGGTAGCAGTACTGTAGCATTGCTGTATCTAGTACTACTACAGGTAGCAGTACTGTAGTATTCCTCTAGTACTACTACAGGTAGCAGTACTGTAGTATTCCTCTAGTACTACTACAGGTAGCAGTACTGTAGTATTCCTCTAGTACTACTACAGGTAGCAGTACTGTAGCATTGCTGTATCTAGTACTACTACAGGTAGCAGTACTGTACTACTCCTCTAGTACTACTACAGGTAGCAGTACTGTAGTACTCCTCTAGTACTACTACAGGTAGCAGTACTGTAGCATTGCTGTATCTAGTACTACTACAGGTAGCAGTACTGTAGTATTCCTCTAGTACTACTACAGGTAGCAGTACTGTAGTACTCCTCTAGTACTACTACAGGTAGCAGTACTGTAGCATTGCTGTATCTAGTACTACTACAGGTAGCAGTACTGTAGTACTCCTCTAGTACTACTACAAGTAGCAGTACTGTAGTACTCCTCTAGTACTACTACAGGTAGCAGTACTGTAGCATTGCTGTATCTAGTACTACTACAGGTAGCAGTACTGTAGTACTCCTCTAGTACTACTACAGGTAGCAGTACTTCTGGATCTACTGCTGCAGCTCTGAGCTCAGCTCTACTGGGACTCTGCTGATGGAGGACTGTTTGCTCAGCACAACATCAGGCTATTTTTAGTCCAGCAGCATCTCCAGCAACAACACACACACACACACACACACACACACACACACACACACACACACACACACACACACACACACACACACACACACACACACACACACACACACACACACACAGACACACACACACACACACAGAGACACACACAGACACACTAACAGCGTGAGGAAAGATGGCCGACAGTAAAGAGACAGAAACAGTTTGTGATGTTTGTGTGTTTTTACTGATCCGGTAGATCAGGGGCGTCAAAATTTAAAACTTGAACCAAGTCATGGACCAATATTGCTATTTATTGAAAAAATATTCCTCCAAATATAACAATGAACCTACACAATATACAGTCCGCAACATAAAGATAAGAACAGGTATAAATTTAAATATAGAGCATCATATATTTTCAAATTTTGGTTTTTTTGAGTCCTTTCAATACTAAAAATATGTATTTTTTGTTCGAGTCTTTTAAGTTCTTTATATTTCCTTTGAGGGCTAAATTCGATTAAATCTAATTAAAAATGGCGACAAAAGGGTAAGAATTTAATACCGTAATTTATCTTGTCCCATAATGCAAAGTCACTTCTGCTCACCTGTTTGGCTCTGAATCAGAGAAAGCAGCAATTTCTCATCAATTCTGTCCCATGCTTTAATAATTAATTTTTCAGATCATCCTTGTTATTGAACTGTTTTCCATCATTATAAACTTTTCTTGCCATAAATCTCCATAACTTTCTGATGGGATTAAGGTCTGAGGACTTGGCAGCCAGTTGATCACATCTATATCACTCTTTCTACAGTATTCTGTGCTCTTCTGTGATTTGTGGTTTGGTGTATTGTCTTATTAATAGATCAATTTTTCATTTTTAGAATAAATAAGTGGTTTAGTGTTTTTTTTCATAAGTTTTATATAAGATTCTGACTTTGCTGTTTCATCAACAAATTCTAAACAGATTTTATTTTTTTCCATAAAGAGCCCCCAGACCATAATGCTCCCATAACCAGCTATCTCTGGATAAAAAATGGTTTTTCAGCATCGATATGATGCCAGTCGAACTTAAACCTGCCAGGTGTATCCAGATTACATTTTTTTCATCCGAAAAAATAATATTTTCCTATCCATCTCCATCCATCCATTATCTATACACCGCTTAATCCTCACTAGGGTCGCGGGGGGGTGGAGCCTATCCCAGCTGACTTGGGCGAAGGCAGGGGACACCCTAGACAGGTCGCCAGTCTGTCACAGGGCTACATACAAAGACAAACAATCACTCACACATTCACACCTATGGGCAATTTAGAATCATCAATTAACCTTAGCATATTTTTGGACTGTGGGAGGAAGCCGGAGTACCCGGAGAAAACCCACGCATGCACAGGGAGAACATGCAAACTCCATGCAGAAAGATCCCGGGTCCGAGCTGGGACGCGAACCAGGGATCTTCTCGCTGCAAGGCGAAAGCGCTAACCACTACGCAACTGTACAGCCCCCTATCCATCTCTGTAAATTAATTTTTTTTTAGCCTATTCAACTCTAGAAATTTTATGTTTGGCAGTTAAAGGAGGTTTTCCTCACATTTTGGAGTATTTTAACCCTTCGATGGTCTAAATTCTTTAAATAGACCTTGTGCTGTAATCAATGCCGAACTTAGTTTTTATTTTCTTTGCAGTGGTTGATTTTTCCTGAACAAGATCAATGATTTTTTTTTTAATACGTTTTTCTCCAATTTTATTTTTTCTACCTGTGGGTTTTAAACTGTTACAACTTTCTTTTTGATTCAGTAAATTACTAATAACACACTTTGACCTTCATGTTTGTTTGCTTATTCGTTGATAAGTGGAATTTAATTTTCCATGTTGAATAATCACAGCTTTTCTTCTTCGGACAAGTTTATCCTCTTCCCATGGCAACAATTAATTGTAAATATGAAAATAGAAAAAATATATTTTGTAAAGCAGCAAAACTAATGTTTTTATTTTTGTTCTTTTTGTCACCATTTTTAATGATATTTAATTAAATTAAGCCCTAAAAACAAATATAAAGAACTATAAAGACTAGAACAAAAACATACATATTTTTAGTGGTGAAAAGACTCAGAAACAAAACTTGAAAAAAAAAATTATATTCTATATTTAAATTTAGATCTGTTCTTATCATTACAGTCAGCGACCGAGTAAAACATTAACAATATAAAGATATGAACATTAACTTCTTTCAAACCGATATATTTTTTTAAACAATACAGAAAACAAAATCCAGTTTAACCGTCAGAGCCAGCGGCAGATTTCTAAAAGTCTTGCTGACATCAGGCTGCTCTCTGTCCGGCAGCTCATCGCCGTCTAACCTGGACCCTCACAGCTCCGTTTTTTAATCAGGCTTTATCTGGATAAACTGACCACAGATCTCACCTTTAAACAACTACTTTCTCACCTGAAATAATCTGAAAACTACATTTTGTGTCATAATAACAGCAGTATTTCCAAAAATACCTGTGTTCTCCTCGGCCTTTGCCACTAGTCAGTGCGAAATGCATTATGGGTTATTTGGCCACCCCAAGTCCACACTAGTCTGGTCCGATGCAGTCTCCATAAATGTGGGCGGAGCCAGAACACATCCAGGTATTACTTCTGTAGATATATATAGAAGAATATATATATATATACATTAGGGCTGGACTTTAATGCGTTAATTTCGCCTAATTAATTACAGCAAAAACAACGCGTTAACGTCAATAATGCAATTAATTGCCCCCTCCTCAGTTCCCTCATTTCTGGTAACTCTGATGAACACTCCAGCCCAGTAGGGGGCGGTAATGAACCTAAAGTCTGTTTGTAGCCATGAAGAAGAAGCACAGGAAGCACTGAGTGAAGTCAGGCACTGGTGAACAGTGAAGGAAGATGAGATTGAGCTTGTTGGACAGAAAGTTTCCTTTTAAAAGTCTTCCTGATGGCAGCTTGGATAAAAGCCTGGTTGTGTATAAATTGTACAACAAAGAGTTTTCTGATCACTGCGTCACTTCAAGCCGACGGTATCACCTCAATGTAAAACATGTTGCTGTTAGCACCAGAGCTAACGTTAGCTACGAGTCATGCTAACGGCTAACGGTGTAGACATCCCATAATAGACCACTTTTCTAGACAGTGCTTGAGTTTACAGAAAGTCTTCAAATGTTGAATAAAATCGCTATAATTGCACTTAGATTTGCAGTAATCTGTGAATGTAGCAGACAGATGAAAAATGCAGATAAATAGAAATGAAACATTTTTGTGGTTTCAGTTTTTACTCCGTCGAGGCTCTGCCTCCTTGGAGGAGGAAGAACCTAAACAACAAAAATATCTCTTTTAATAACTTAATTATAAACTTTTTGTTTATAAAAAAATTACATAAATAAAAATTTATATTCCTATAAAAAGAACCATCAATATTCCACCATTTATCAGACTCAGAAAAGATGAAAACAGAATGAATCTGTGGATTTTCAACTTTCTGAAGCTCCTTGAACTACTTATGCTGATTTTATGTGCCATACAGTGGAAAAAACAACTAAATTATTCTATATGTCCCATTTTCCTTTTTTAAAATAAACTTTAAATTCTAAACACGCATATGTCTATTCATTGATTCAACTGTCAACCACAATTTTATTTGAATTGAAAAACTTCACTTATTGTGTCAAATATTGCTATTTGACAAAACTGCAATTATTGCGATTAATTAATTACAAAGCCTGTAATTAATTAGATTAAATTTTTTAATCATGTCCCACCACTAATAATATATATAATAATATATATATATATATATATATATATATATATATATATATATATATAATATATATATATATAGTGGTGGGACGCAATTAAAAAAGACAAAAGACAGGAGACACAAATGAGACAGAAAACTGAAAAAAGGAAAAATGAGACAAAATAAGACACAAAACAATAAAAACAAGACAGAAAGGGAAAAAGAGACAAAGGGACACACAATGAAACACGAAACAACAGAAGTACGACACAAAATTTTAAAATTTAAATAAATAATCAAAGAAACTTTTCTTCTCTCTGGTTCCCATCGTTCTAACAGAACGCGTTTCTGAGTTCTCCTGCTTCTCATGATGTTCTGCTTCCACAGAGCTGCAGGACTTTACATTAAACATGATCCACAGTGGGTTAAATGATCCACAGTTCAAATGATCCACAGTGGATCAGATGAAAGTTCTGCTGCTGCAGTTGAATCTCTGAACCCTGAGGAGACGCTGAGCTGATATGAGATCAGGTGAATAATTTGAATCAGTTTCGCTTCCAGCAGATAAAGCTGATCAATGTCAGAGATGTGTCTCCATGGAAACACCTGATTGATTGGCTGATTGATTGATCAGGAGCTGCTGGTCTGACGCCAGCAGACTGTCTGCAGAGACTGAAGTCTTTCTGGACATTTAGAATCTTTCTGAGCCGCTTCTAGAACAAACCTGAAGCGATTCTTGTAATTTAAGTCATCTGAGACGTTTCAGGTCAGTTAGTAGTTTATGAGCGGTTCTAAGCGGGTTTCAGGTCGGTTAGTGTTTTATGAGCGGTTCTAAGCGGGTTTCAGGTCGGTTAGGAGTTTATGAGCGGTTCTAAGCGGGTTTCAGGTCGGTTAGTAGTTTATGAGCGGTTCTAAGCGGGTTTCAGGTCAGTTAGTAGTTTATGAGCGGTTCTAAGCGGGTTTCAGGTCAGTTAGTAGTTTATGAGCGGTTCTAAGCGGGTTTCAGGTCGGTTAGGAGTTTATGAGCGGTTCTAAGCGGGTTTCAGGTCGGTTAGTGTTTTATGAGCGGTTCTAAGCGGGTTTCAGGTCGGTTAGGAGTTTATGAGCGGTTCTAAGCGGGTTTCAGGTCGGTTAGTGTTTTATGAGCGGTTCTAAGCGGGTTTCAGGTCGGTTAGTGTTTTATGAGCGGTTCTAAGCGGGTTTCAGGTCGGTTAGGAGTTTATGAGCGGTTCTAAGCAGGTTTCAGGTCGGTTAGGAGTTTTATGAGCGGTTCTAAGCGGGTTTCAGGTCGGTTAGTATTTTATGAGCGGTTCTAAGCGGGTTTCAGGTCGGTTAGTGTTTTATGAGCGGTTCTAAGCGGGTTTCAGGTCGGTTAGTGTTTTATGAGCGGTTCTAAGCGGGTTTCAGGTCGGTTAGTGGTTTATGAGCGGTTCTAAGCAGGTTTCAGGTCCGTTAGAGGAACACTTAAACAGTTCTGGATGCTGCTTTGGTGTTTTCTGAGTCCTCTGGACACGTTTTAGGTCATTTTTTAAGACTTGTTTTCAAGCTATTTTCAGCCACTTTGTAAAGTACACAGGCCATTCTGAACCGGTTTCAAGTCATTTTAGACATATTTGACCATTTTGGACATTTTTTCATCATTCTGAACTAATTCTGAGCAGTTTCTGGCATTTTTTCCTCATTTTGGACCAATTTGAAGTTTGTGACGTTTTAGGTCATTTTGGAGGATCTGAGCAGGTTTCAAACAGATCTTTTGTCGTAGTTTACATTTTTTTTTGCTACTTTGGACTAATTGCAGATAATTTCGGACACTTTTGAATGATTTTTCTTGCATGTAGAAGCTCCTCAGACTTCCAACGGCGGGTGTTCCTCACACAGAACGCTGCTGTGACGATTAACGAGTGAACCTGTCGATCTGCCTGTTGTAGGGCACAGGGGAAAGGGTCGTTGCCGTGGTGCTGAAGGAGCTTCCCGGTAAAAAGGCATCCTCTGAAGGAAACCCTCTTCTCACCGTGACAACCAAGGTTGGCATGACGACCACGTTGTTTGACTGCTCAGAGTTCTAGTTTTTGTTTCTGCCTGTTTGAAACCTGTTTAGTTCAAACATCTCCACCTTCAGGACTGTGTGGTGGAGGACAACGTCTGGTCATCCTGTAGGTTTAGATGTTCCAGAAGGTCCCTTAAAGCAGAGCTGCTACCAACTAGCATCAATCACCAAATACACTGAAGATCAATTCATTGGTTACTTTATTGGTTTACTTATTAAACTAATCTCCAACTGTTTGATAGTTCATTAAAGTGTTTGTTAAAGTAACTTTAGAATAAAACGTTCAATTAATTTAACAACTGAATTATTGATTGTTCCCTTTCTTTAATTTTTAAAAAGTGGTGCTGTATTTGAACACGGCATTTAAATCTTTAAAGCAAAAACAACATTTACATTTGTCCACAAATTCTAAATAAATTCACATTTTAACCAGTGGTGGGATGCGATAAAAAAATGTAATCTAATTAATTACAGGCTTTGTAATTAATTAATCGCAATAATTGCAGTTTTGTCAAATAGCAATATTTGACACAATAAGTGAAGTTTTTCAATTCAAATAAAATTGTGGTTGACAGTTGAATCAATGAATAGACATATACGTGTTTAGAATTTTAAATTTATTTTAAAAAAGGAAAATGGGACACATAGGAAAAAGTGATTTTGATGACTTAAAGCCTGAATTTAGTTGTTTTTTTCCACTGTATGGCACATAAAATCAGCATAAGTAGTTCAAGGAGCTTCAGAAAGTTGAAAATCCACAGATTCATTCTGTTTTCATCTTTTCTGAGTCTGATAAATGGTGGAATTTTGATGGTTCTTTTTATAGGAATATTAATTTTTATTTATGTAATTTTTTATAAACAAAAAGTTTATAATGAAGTTATTAAAAGAGATATTTTTGTTGTTTAGGTTCTTCCTCCTCCAAGGAGGCAGAGCCTCGACGGAGTAAAAACTGAAACCACAAAAATGTTTCATTTCTATTTATCTGCATTTTTCATCTGTCTGCTACATTCACAGATTACTGCAAATCTAAGTGCAATTATAGCGATTTTATTCAACATTTGAAGACTTTCTGTAAAGTCAAGCTCTGTCTAGAAAAGTGGTCTATTATGGGATGGCTACACCGTTAGCCGTTAGCATGACTCGTAGCTAACGTTAGCTCTGGTGCTAACAGCAACATGTTTTACATTGAGGTGATACCGTCGGCTTGAAGTGACGCAGTGATCAGAAAACTCTTTGTTGTACAATTTACACACAACCAGGCTTTTATCCAAGCTGCCATCAGGAAGATTTTTAAAAGGAAACTTTCTGTCCAACAAGCTCAATCTCTTCTTCCTTCACTGTTCACCAGAGCCTGACTTCACTCAGTGCTTCCTGTGCTTCTTCTTCATGGCTACAAACAGACTTTAGGTTCATTACCGCCACCTACTGGGCTGGTGTGTTCATCAGAGTTACCAGAAATGAGGGAACTGAGGAGGGGGCAATTAATTGCATTATTGACGTTAACGCGTTATTTTCGATGTAATTAATTAATCGAAGTTAACGCGTTAAAGTCCCAGCCCTAATTTTAACACAACTTTTGAGACAAAACAACAACAAAAAGACACAAAACAACCACAGAGACACAAGACAACAACAAAGACAAACAAAAGAACCACAGAGAGACACAACAGAGACACAAAACAACCACAAAGAGACACAAAACAACAACAACGACACAAAACAGCAACAGAGACACAAAACAACCACAAAGAGACACAACACAACAAAAACACAAAACAACCACAAAGACACAACACAACAACAAAGAGACACAAAACAACAACAGAGACACAACACAACCACAAAGATACACAACACAACCACAAAGAGACACAACACAACCACAAAGAGACACAAAACATCCACAGAGACACAAAACAACCACAAAGAGACACAACACAACAACAAAGACACATCTAAATAATGTTTAAAGTTTGTTCTCCGTCAGTAAATTAATTGTTTAAATCTTTTAATGAAGCGGCAGGAACAGGATCAGATCTTCATGCTGGTTCTGATGTTCATGTTGAAGAAGATCAGACGTTGGAAAGCTTCATCCAGAGGATGGTCGCTGCTGCTTCTGACCTTTACCTGGCTTTACTCACCTGCACACTCAGCCTCGCTCTGATTGGCCGATTCTTGCTCCTGTGTGTGAACGTCCTGGTGGTTCTTCTTCTCTGATTGGATGGTTTCTGCTGCTCTTTCTAGATTAAATGCGGGTTTCCAGCCGACATGTGGACGAACACGGCAGCATGGATTAGGATTATCCGGTGCTGATCTGTGATCAGGTTAAATCAGCTGCATTTCCTGTTCAGAAAACCCAAAACGCCAACGACATGTGAAGCTGATATTCCTGCTGCTTCCTGCCTCGACTTTACAGCAGCGATGCACCGATGGGACATTCAGAATATCACCTCCACACACAAACAGCAATGAGTTCTCTGACAAATGATCTTTTTCATTAATTAAAAAGACAATCAGAAGAGTTTTACAGGTGTCAGTGGAGGAAAGAGAGAATCACTGCACTGCAAAAAACATGGAAAAACCTGCTGCCAGAAAATATACATTAAAGACTGCATAGAGCCTCCGTAATCAGGGAGTTATTGTATTTTAGTGAAAAATTATGTGATAAAAACTTTAAAATATCTCTTATGCAACAGCGTCCCCCTTCCACCCCCTACCTGGTCTTCAGACTACCACCCAACCCAACCCTTTAATTAAAAAAAACACAACGCTAAGAATCTCCTTTAGTCAGAAACTTTAGTCAGAGAGATTCAGGAGTGAATTCAGATTAAATCATCTATGAACGGCATCGACACCACTTTAAAACATTAAACAGATTAAACGCTAGATCAATGACGCAAAACTCACAAATAAATGCAAACTACCACCAAGAACTTGAAAAAATGTGTAAAATGAGAAAAACTAAAATCAGAACCAGAGTTATTTAAACTGAAAGAACAAAAATAATCAAAACGAGACAAAACGACCAAAATGAACCAAAATAAATCAAAATGAACCAAAATGAAACTCGTGTCTATGAGATGCAGAAAAACCTAAAATGACCCAGAACAACAAAACAAGGCACAAAACTAAAAAAAGATGTTTCAGTTGTTTGACACGTTGGCAGGAAAACGTTGATTTAATGTTGAAAGTGAAATGTTCATCTAACATTGATGTAACGTCGATCTAATGTTGATGGAACTTTGATCTAATGTTGATCTAATATGATGTAACGTTAATCTCATGTTGACCTAACGTTGAGCTAACGTTGATGTAACGCTTCCTGTTCTCTGCCTCCAGCTGGTCGGGGAGCAGCAGGAGAGTCGCCCCCTGCTGAGCCCCTCCATCGATGACTTCCTGTCGGAGAGTCGCAGTGACGCCTCGTCAGTCCGACCAATCAGCTCCAATGCAGCAGGTAACTGAGAGTCAGCAGCTTCAGCCAGACATCATGTAGTCTTCAGGTGTTTCTCAGCAGCTTTACCCAGACATCGTGTGATCTTCAGGTGTTTCTCAGCTGGTCTGACTGGAGGTTCTCGTTTCTAAACTTTAACTGGTTCAGTATCGGATTCGTGTTTTAGATTCTAAAACTACTGAAAGACACAAACCAAACATCTGGCTGTTGTAGAATCTCAGAGCTCTGCCTCTGAATGCAGTCAGTGTTGATTGGTTACCTCAGCAGTGGGCGGGGCTTGTTTCCCTGCCCGTCAGATTGGCTGACACCTGTTCAGTCTCACCTGTCCTGGTTCTCCTGCTGTCTCACTCTGACCTCCGTCTCTCTTTGCTCTAACTTTGTGTCCTCGTCCTTCATCCTGCTGCTTCGTCTGTCAGCTGCAGCTTCCATTAATTAACACCTCTGACCTCCCTGTGGAGAGCTTCGTTAGCGCCGCCTCATTTACATAAGAACTGTCACCGCCTGGGCGGCCGAGGACTGACGACAGTCTGAAATTATGTTCAAAGAACAAACCAGTGAAGCTGCAATTAATTCATCCAAGAATGAAGAAATGGAAACAAAATTAATCAAAGATTTATGAAATGAAACTTTCTGATTCTTATCCAGCAGTTTATTAAACTGAAGGATGCTAAATATGACTAGCATTAGCATTAGCTACAGAACAGCATGTCCATCAGCTGATACATGCTAAATATGACTAGCATTAGCATTAGCAACAGAACATCATGTCCATCAGCTGATACATGCTGAATATCACTAGCATTAGCATTAACTACAGCACAATATATTCATCAGCTGATACATGCTAAGTGTCACTAGCATTAGCATTAGCTACAGCACAATATGTCCATCAGCTGATGCATGCTAAATATGATTATCATTAGCATCAGCTACAGAACAACATCTGTTTGTGTATTTATTTCGGATCCTTCAGTCACTTTTAAACTCTTTCTAGTCATTTTAATTAATTAATGATTCCAGAAAATGAATAAATTCAGTGTCTGACCGTCTGTCCTGTCGTCATGCAGTTCTGACCACAACGCTGGACCTGGTGGACCTCAGCGAGCCCAGCAACGGTGGCGGCATTGAGGGCAGCACCGGGGGCAGCAGAAAGAGGAGCCCTCTGAGGAGGAAGGGAAGTTCCAAGAGTCCTCGGCACCGAGCGAGAGCCGACGAGACGGAGCTGATCCAGGTGGAGGTGGAACACCTGTCGAGTCCCAGAACACCTGAGAGGGTCTCACTGGACTCAGGTAACCCACCAACACCTGTACAACTGCCAGCTGCCTCCTGAAGAGTCTCACTCTGTCCACTAGTTCACATTATTTCACTGAGGAACGTCTGTGATGAGGTTTAGACCTGGGTTCTAGACTGATGTTTCCAGATGATACCAGCCAGATGTTGAGTTCACAGCTGCTTCTGCTGCACAACAGACCCACAGCTGCCAAATTTGGACTTTATTCTATTTTTTATGTCTGTCATTTAGTCTGTTTCAAAGATATAGAAAGAAAATCTGTAGAAGAAAAAGATATGAGTATCAAAGAACCAAGATCTTACTGCTGACCGTTCCAGAACAAGCAGTGACAAACTTGATCTTTACCACCTTTTCCATCCCAGACGAGACCCCAGTTTCTCACCAGCGCCTCAACGAGTTGAAATAAAAACAGAACGAAGACAGAAATGAACCTAAAGACAAACTAATCAGAACCTGAGACACTGAGCAGAAGAACCGCTATACGGTGGATCAGGACCAGCTGAGGTCCACACAGTTTATTAGTCAGTTTAGGATATTGTTTGTTGTGTTCTTTATATGAACAGCACATATTTTCATTTGTGTACACCAGTGTGAAAAACCTAAAACCCTCCATAAAAACCCGCCTCGTTGATGTCTGCTCGTCAGAAACTCTGAAAACTGTTTCCTCATTTCGTTAAAAGCTCTGAACTCAGTGAGTGGAGAGTTAAAACCCGTGTAATCTGAGCTTTTATTCTGATGAGAATCTGACTTCCTGTTTCACCTCAGTGTCCTTTTACAGTTTCTGGGACTCTTTAGAACCCGTGAAAACCCTGAGTCCTCATGTTCTGCTTCAGCTGGTCTTTGTCTGACAGAAATAATCAGACGTTCTGTTTGTTTTATCAGAAATAAAAAGTCTGGTTCCAGTGTTTTACGTAAAGACGCTGCCGTTAACGGAAACACATTCATTTATTCATTCACAGTCAGTCTGTCTTCTCCTCTGGACAAATGGGACGACGTGAACCTGGAGGTGGAGGACGGCGTTCGCAGGAGGAGATACGAGAAGAGATGCACCTCCCATCACTCATCCAGTGAACTGCTGTGGTAAGAAGCTCCACAGAGTTTATTCAGAGCAGCAGAATCCAAAACTATACTAAAGTCAACCAGATCCTCCCAAAGTTCCTCAGAACATCTCAGAACATCTGGTTCTTCATCTCCAGTAACTTTATCAATGATCAGACATCTACCTTCATACTGGGAATATTTCCGGAGTTCCAGGTCCTTGACATCCATAGAGGAGAACGTCCCCTGGAGAAAGTTCTAGAACTTTCTCCAGTTGTTGGTAGGTCTACTCTAGAACTTTCTCTGGTTGTCGGTAGGTCTACTCTAGAGCTTTCTACGGTTGTCGGTAGGTCTACTCTACAACTTTCTCCATTTGTCGGTAGGTCTACTCTAGAACTTTCTCCAGAGGACGTTCTCCTTTCCTGCTTCTAGTCTTTAAATTTAGTGTCACTTAGAACATTCTAGGTCCTTGAAGTCCATAGAGGTGGGTCCAGATTTATCACTTATTAATGGACTTTTTCCATCATTTCTGAGCCTCAGAACCTCATCAGTCCAGCAGTTTAATGTCTCTGACAGAATCCTAGAACCAATCACTGGTTCCCTGGATGTGTTTCTGGTTTCTGATAGTCCACCAGAGAAAACTTTAAAAGATGATTGTGAGTAAACTTTAATGTTGGTAGGTGGTTGGTCACAACTCTGAGAGACGATGGAAGAAGAAACCAGGATCATCTGGAGACACCGTTCACACTGAGGGAAAATAACTTTCTACTACAGTCATAATTTAATGTTCATAAAATGCAAAATGTCTGATTCTATCCACCGCATGATTTAAATTCTGGTAGAAAACTTTTTACAGAACAAACTGACAGAACCAGAACTGAACACCATCAGAGAATCTAAAGACTCTAAAACGAACTCTGAATGCTGCAGACTGTAATAAGTTGTGCAGTCTCCAGGAGGCGCTAACAGGAAGCTGTCTTCTTCTTCTCCTCCTTCTTCTTCTTCTTTTCCTTCCTCTTCTTCAGGTCTGCAGAGTTTAAAAGTGATCCACTAACGAAGAACAACTTCGATTTCCACAGTTTTGACGATCTGGACTTCATATCTTCAACACAGGTCAGCTGTAGTACTACTACTGATACTAAAGTACTACTACTGATACTACAGTACTACTATAAATACTGTAGTATATTACTGATACTACAGCACTACTACTGATATTATAGTACTACTACTGACACTACAGTACTACCATAAATACTGTAGTACTTCTGATACTACAGTACTACTACTGATACTGTAGTACTACCATAAATACTGTAGTACTACTACTGACACTACAGTACTACTACTCATACTACAGCACTACCATAAATACTGTAGTACTTCTGATACTACAGTACTACTACTGATACTGTAGTACTACCATAAATACTGTAGTACTACTACTGACACTACAGTACTACTACTCATACTACAGCACTACCATAAATACTATAGTACTACTACTGATACTACAGTACTACTACTCATACTACAGCACTACCATAAATACTGTAGTACTACTACTGATACTACAGTACTACCATAAATACTGTAGTACTACTACTGATACTACAGTACTACTACTGATACTACAGTACTACCATAAATACTGTAGTACTACTACTGACGCTACAGTACTAACATACATACTTTAGTACTACAACCGATACTACAGTACTACTACTCATACTACAGCACTACCATAAATACTGTAGTACTACTACTGATACTACAGTACTACCATAAATACTGTAGTACTACTACTGATACTACAGTACAACCATAAATACAGTAGTACAACTACTGATACTACAGTACTACTACTGATACTACAGCACTACCATAAATACTGTAGTACTACTACTGATACTACAGCACTACCATAAATACTGTAGTACTACTACTGATACTACAGTACTACTACTGATGCTACAGCACTACTACTGATGCTGTAGTACTACCATAAATACTGTAGTACTACTACTGAAACTACAGTACAACCATAAATACAGTAGTACAACTACTGATACTACAGTACTACCATAAATACTGTAGTACTACTACTGACGCTACAGTACTACCATACATACTGTAGTACTGCATCCGATACTACAGTACTACTACTGATGCCACAGTACTATCATAAATACTGTAGTACTACTACTGATACTACAGCACTACTACTGACACTACAGCACTACTACTGATACTACAATACCACTACTGATACTACAGTACTACAGCTCTCCCTCCTTTGGAGGAGTACCAGAACTCTGGAGGTTCGTATATCTTATCTGGCCTGGGACACTTTCTAGACGTCCCTCTGCTGCCACTTAGACTGTGGATCAGAGGAAGTAGATGGATGGAACCATCTGTTTACCAGATTCCTTCTGAAGGATCCAGACATGTTCTCAGGCCAGATGAGGTATCTGCTCTGGTTCTGCTCCAGACCATAGCTGACTTCTACTGGTGATAACAGGAACAACAAGCTGCTAGACAGTGAATCTAACAAAGACAGTGTGCAGTTCAGGGGGCGTGGGATGAAGCAGCGTTCCCTGCAGAGCTGCTGGTTAGTTCAGGTGATTAATGTCTGTTCAGATGCAGCTTTGACTTTGTCCTGAAGTTTGCCAGTTGGCTTCGGTCTCTGCTGCCGACCTTGCTGTGTTTTTTTTCAGGACTGTGGGGTGTCCAGACAGCGCCGTCGGACTCGATCTCTGCTGGCCAGAAACGAATCTCTGGAGGACGAGTTTGTCAGAGCGAAGGCAGCTGTCGAGGTACGAACTCTGACGGTGTCCTTGTACAAAGACACTTTTCAGAAAGAACAAAGTCGCACCCTGAATAAATCTCTAGTTTACCAATGGTTTCTGTCCCAGCTGGTGCTCCATGACTCACTGACAGTAAGAACATGATTCCATATCTCATCTGCTGAGCGAACACATCGAACCAGTCAGCTTCAGATGTTTCAGGCTGTCCCAGGTGGAATGTTTCCGTCACTTCGATGCTTCGGTTTCAGAAACAGATTTCCGCAGAGTTCTTCCTTCACTTCTTCCCAGGACGTCATGACTCAGCAGAACTTCAGATGAATGACTCAGTGCTCAGATCAGCTTCCAGTTTATATTTATTAATGATCATGTGACCGTCCTCAGCTGACCTCCGGGTTTATTCATGAGTCAGCAGCTTTCAACTGCAGTGCATGGTCTTTATCAGCAGCAGGAGTTAGATGTCTCCTAAAGTGTTGCATTGATTCAAAGTGAACTCTGCTGCAGCAGTGGCGGTTTAATATTGATTTAATATTCGTTAACAGACGTTTCCTATCAAATGAATTCAGCCTTTTTCTGTAAATTCTATTTTCTGCCAGAAATGGTTTCTATCAGTTTTTACACATGAAGTAGAAACTATATCTGGAAAGCGCCCCTGGCTCTGGTGTTTCCAGCGTTCTTCTGGAGGTAAAGCGAACTCGCAGGTCGGTGATTAAAGTGCAGATTTTCTCCGTCAGATGTTTAATTCGAGACACTCATGTTGATGAGTTTCTGCTCTTCAATCCTGTCGCTCGGCTCAGTGAGCCAATCACAGCGACTCTCTGATGATGAGAAAGCTTTTGCTCATCAGGACAGACACTTTCTGAATTTAGGTTTTAATCCGATGAACAGACTAAGGTCACCTGGAACATGAAACTACGTTAGAAAGAAGAGCTGAGTGGGCTCAGAGGGTGGATATTTCTGTAAAGGTCAAAACCTTAGTTAATAGTTAATAATGCCGAAGCTTCTTGCCTTATTTTGTATTATAGTCAGGCAAAGCAATATTTTACTATATTACCTTTTAGTAATAGTTTTAAGGGGTTTGGGTCCTTAATTATGCCCATAAAAACCACTAACCTTGCAAGTTTCCACTTTTGCAGCATTTCAGTATAAAAAAACAATAAAATTTGCCTTTTTCAACAAGAACTTTCATGTCCGTGTTTTACAAAGTAATGTCAGAAAAAAGAAAAGACTGCAATCATTTACCCTCTACAAGCCTTCCAGGACCTGCTGCTGAGGAACACCATGATGCTGCCACCACCGTGCTTCACACCATGATGCTGCCACCACCGTGCTTCACATCATGATGCTGCCACCACCGTGCTTCACACCATCATGATGCTGCCACCACCTTGCTTCACACCATCATGATGGTGGCCTCCCTCACTAGTCTCTTTTTAGTAACTCCTTCAGAGGAGTGATAGGAGTCTTGGTGGCCTCCCTCTCTAGTCTCTTTCTCCTTCAGAGGAGTCATAGGAGTCTTGGTGGCCTCCCTCTCTAGTCTCTTTCTCCTTCAGAGGAGTCATAGGAGTCTTGGTGGCCTCCCTCTCTAGTCTCTCAGGTCTTGAGGACGTCCTGCTCTAGTCAGATTTATTCATGTTCCATCTTCCTTCCATTTCTTCATGATGGATTTAACTGGACTCCAGGAGATCTTCAGGAACTTTAAATGTTCTTGTATTGTCCTGACTGATGCTTTTCAACAACTGTTTCTCAGAGATTCTTGGTTCTTTAGTCTTCAAGGTGTAGTTCTATCCAGGAGTTCTGATCCACCAGAGACTGGACATGTCAACCCATCAGCTAAATCCACATCATAGATAACACTGTAAGATCTTTAGCTCAGTAACAAAACTTCTGAAGTTAATTCTTGACGCCAGTCAGATTGTTTTTATGAAACTGGAAACACTGTTTAAATGGGCTGTAGAAATAGGTGGGACTCGACATGATGAACATCATGAACTTCATGACAGCTTGTATTTGTCGTGAGCTTGTTCATGATAAAGGTGCAATAATTAGCAGATGAATGCATGAAGTGTGGCTCAACAGCTGATCATGTGTAGAAGTGGATCAGATGAGGTAATAAGGAGCAGCTTTTCCTGGTCCGGCTGCAGGACTTCTCCACAGGCTGATATCCAGTCTGTGGGCATCGCTTGCTTGTTTGGTCGACTCTGACAGCCTCGGTCCAACAAACAGCAGGATGGATTTTAGAGACGTGACGGAACAGCTCATCTGCTGCAGAGTCTTTATCGAGGAGCTGCTTCAGATCCCATCCACTATTTCTGCTGCATCAAACGGCTGCACTCGGAACTATGACTGTCTGAGCTTCATGTTCATTCATCCAGCTGTTTCTGAAGCTCAGAACTCATGGAGGTGTGGAAGCCTCACCTCCACTGAGGCTCAGTCAGACATAAGATGCATACAAACTTGGACAACATAACAATAAGAATGTAAAGTTAGTCAAGTAATTTTAAGAAACCAAACCTCTGAACCCCAGAAAAGCCATTTATCAAGAAACGATAAAAACAGAAACATAGATTTGAAACTATCCTCTGACGTGTCATTATGTTGGGAAGCTTTTAAATTCTGATCTCATAATCATGATATTTCTAATAAATTACCTTCTTCTGCATGTTTCATTCTGAAAGTCCAAAAATAAGCAGTTTGCTGTGACCAGATTCTGCTGGGTTTGGTGCTACAGTTAGGAGAGAAACATTCAGGGAGTTTCAGCTTTATTTCCCTTTAAAGATAACCTCATCACACATGAAGTCCCCTGTTGTGTTGCAGTCGGACACAGAGTTCTGGGATAAGATGCAGGCCGAGTGGGAGGAGCTGGCTCGCAGGAACTGGCTGGAGGACTCGGAAGACCAGCGTCCGATCCCGCCCACCGTCTCACCTGCCGAAAAGGTAAAGCTGTCGACCAACCACAGGAGGTCTGAAGCACCGAGCTACTTCTTCACAACCACCATGTCTGTTGTTTCCTGTACAAATACAAGGTTTTAGTGCTTTAACTCCCAGAAATACCAACGGGTTTAAAAAGCATTTTGGCTTCAAAAAAAATCATCAAAAAGACACGATTTGCAATCCAAGATCAGACACGGTTTAACTCTGAACCACAAAACTCACCGGTGGTTCAAAAAACTCATTATAGTAAGTTTCTACCACACAAAACCAGCACAAAGAGACACAAAATTACCACAAAGAGACACAAAACCACAACAACAAAGAGACACAAAACAACCACAAAGAGACACAAAACAACCACAAAGAGACACAAAACCACAACAACAAAGAGACACAAAACAACCACAAAGAGACACAAAACCACCACAAAGAGACACAAAACCACAACAACAAAGAGACACAAAACAACAACAACAAAGAGACAAAACAACCACAACGCTGTTCACTCTGCATTTGTTTGTCTGAATCTCATTGTGGTTGTGAGTCTTTGTGTTGATTTTGCGTCTCTTTCTTGTAGCTTGTGTGTCTGTGTGTCACATTAAACTTTCTCTGTATGAATAAAGTCAAAGGTTCTCCTGCAGTATTTCCCTTCTGTCCGGCGTTTTCCCAGCATGCAGCTGTGCACTGCAGAAGGAGGCAGTTATCACTAATGACAGATTATTACTGAGATGGATGTTTGTCGGCTTTAATCTGCTCGTTTAATCCTCAGGCCTGAGATCAGCCTCCGTCCTGAGCACACTAATCCTGCTCTAATCCCGCCTCTGCTCAGGTGTTACATCACTGCACCATCAAACATCTGCTCACACGTCCAGCAGATCACAGGCCTTCCAGCTTTCTTCTTCACTCGTTCAGAAACAGTTCTCTGGGTTTAGTTCTGAGCAGCGATTAGCACGAATAAACCTGCAGACATTCACTGACGATTCCAGGAAACAGACTTCAGATCTGTTCCTGCAGCAGGAAACAGGACATCTCAGATCTGCTCGTTCTTCAGGACAAACTTTCTACTTTCATGTGTTCCAGTTCCACACGTCCACAGTTTAATTCTGTGTTCTTAAAGAGAGGCAAAGAATAACTACAAACATGTCATCTGTGTAGTTCGTCTTGTTTTAACTCGCTCAGCTAAATTCATGTCATCAGTGACTCTGTAGGTCTTTACTTCAATATTTAACCAGATTTCTCTAATGTGCTCGATTGTTATCAGCTGAAAGAATAAAATGCTATAAATTCTACTGATAACATCATGTGTCCTCAAATAAAGTCATTGTGAACTCTACAGGCGAAGTTATAGAAATACACTCCCACATCAGAGACTGTTTAAAAACACAAAACAACCCCAAAGAGAAGCAAAATGACCCCAAAGAGACGCAAAACGACCACAAAGAGACACAAAACGACCACAAAGAGACGCAAAACGACCACAAAGAGACACAAAAGGGCCACAACGAGACACAAAACGACCACAAAGAGACACAAAACGACCACAGAGGTTGTGTTCATTTTGCGTCTCCTTCTTAGACTTTGTGTGTCTGTGTGATGAACACGTTTCCAGCTCGGGGCTTGCATTTACAAATCAAACTCAGAGGGTGACACTGATCAGAGCCGATCGATGATTGATGAAGCTTCACCGTAGATCAATGATTGATCGGTTCAACAGTGATCAATAATCCTGACAAACACACAACTGTGTTCCTGCAGCGGAGGTGGAGTTAGGAGGTGTCATCAGTGACATCATCACTGGTCATGATGATGTCACTGAAACCTCCTATCTCCACCTCTGCTGCAGATACAAGGTTTGGTCGGTATCAGTAATCAATGAAGTGATTTTCTACATGTGTGCGAGGACAGCGCCACCCTGTGGTGAGTGGTGGTAACACCAGCTGCTGTCTGTCCTGCAGGGGTACTACTTCAACACCAACAACCCCTACAGAGACTGGCCCAACGCCTTCACCGAGGGCCAGGACAAAGCCCGGGAGGGAGACCTGAACGCTGCCGTCCTGCTGCTGGAGGCGGCGATTCTCCAGGACCCGCGAGACTCGGAGGTTAGAGACCCCTCATTACCCCCCAACGTTATTCAATATTCACACATTTACCTCCCACCGTTATTCAATATTCACACATTTACCCCCCACCGTTATTCAATATTCACACATTTACCCCCCACCGTTATTCAATATTCACACATTTACCCCCCACCGTTATTCAATATTCACACATTTACCCCCACCGTTATTCAATATTCACACATTTACCCCCCACCGTTATTCAATATTCACACATTTACCCCCCACCGTTATTCAATATTCACACATTTACCCCCCACCGTTATTCAATATTCACACATTTACCCCCCACCGTTATTCAATATTCACACATTTACCCCCCACCGTTATTCAATATTCACACATTTACCCCCCACCGTTATTCAATATTCACACATTTACCCCCACCGTTATTCAATATTCACACATTTACCCCCCACAGTTATTCAATATTCACACATTTACCCCCCACCGTTATTCAATATTCACACATTTACCCCCCACCGTTATTCAATATTCACACATTTACCCCCCACCGTTATTCAATATTCACACATTTACCCCCCACTGTTATTCAATATTCACACATTTACCCCCCACAGTTATTCAATATTCACACATTTACCCCCAACATTATTAAAATATTCACACATTTACCCCCCAACATTATTAAAATATTCACACATTTATCCCCAGGCTGTACAGTGGCGTAGTGGTTAGCGCTTTCGCCTTGCAGCGAGAAGATCCCTGGTTCGCGTCCCAGCTTTCCTGGGATCTTTCTGCATGGAGTTTGCATGTTCTCCCTGTGCATGCGTGGGTTTTCTCCGGGTACTCCGGCTTCCTCCCACAGTCCAAAAACATGCTGAGGTTAATTGATTATTCTAAATTGCCCGTAGGTGTGAATGTGAGAGTGATTGTTTGTCTCTATATGTAGCCCTGCGACAGACTGGCGACCTGTCTAGGGTGTCCCCTGCCTTCGCCCGAGTCAGCTGGGATAGGCTCCAGCCCCCCGCGACCCTAGTGAGGATTAAGCGGTGTATAGATGATGGATGGATGGATGGACATTTATCCCCCACCGTTATTCAATATTCACACATTTACCCCCCAACATTATTAAAATATTCACACATTTATCCCCCACCGTTATTAAATATTCATACATTTACCCCGTCACCTGTTCATTTATACGTACCATGCTGTGAAAAAGTATTTGCCCCCCAACAGATATCTCCTATTTCTGTATATTTGTCAAACTTCAGTGTTTCAGATCATCAAACTAATTTTAACATTTGATGAAGATAATCCAAGAAAACACAAAAAGCAATTTTTAAATGTTGATTTCCTTTATTGAAGGTAAAATTCTGTCCAGTCCATCCTGCTCTATGTGAAAAAGTAATCGCCCCCTTAGCTACCAATCCACCAAAGGTCCATATTCAGCTGTTACTGGGTTCAGGTTCTCCAGCCAGACCTTCAGATGGTTCCTGCTGGCTGGTTGGATCTAAACATCTCTAGATAGAACCCATCTTCATTGTGAAGCAGCTGAAGGGTCTCAGAAAGCAGAACATGATGCCACATTCTACAGAGATCCAAGAACAGATGAAGTCGTTGACATCCATCAGTCTGGAGGGTTCCAAATCCACTGCTGAGGTTCTGGAATTCCAGAGAACCTCAGTCAGAGACATTATCCACAGATGGAGAAACATGGAACAGTGGAGAACCTTCAGGAGTGGACCAACTATCAACATTTCTCCAAGAACATCAACATCTAATCCAGGAGGTCACAAAGAACCCAGAGGAACATCTAAAGATCTGCAGACCTCAATGTCCTCAGTTAAGGTCCATCTACATGTTTCCACAATGAGGAAGAGTCTGGAGGAAATGGATCCATGGAGAGTTAAAGATCAAACTTCTACTGACCTAAAAGATCATGAAGGTTCATCTGGTGTTTACAAGAAAATATCTGGATGATCTCCAAGACTTTAGGAGAACATCCTGAGAACTGATGAGTCAAAGGTGGAACTTTCTGGAAGACATGGGTCCGTTCCATCTGGAGTAAAACTAAAGAAGAACATGGTACCAGCAGTGGAACATGGTGGTAGTGAGATGGTTGGAGGACCTGGACGACTCGTCATGAACTCTGCTCTCTATCAGAAGAACCTCCTGGAGAACATCCACCATCAGTTTAGGACCTAAAACGCAACACTAATGGACCCAAAGAACACCAACAAGTCCACCTCTGAGAGGCTCAACAAGAACTACATGAAGGTTCTGGAGTCAAAGTCTGGACTTTAATCCAAGTGAGATGCTGTGATAAGACCTGAGAAGATCAGCTGATGATCTAAAACCATCTAATGTGACTGAATTTAAACTGTTCTACAGAGAAGAGTGGACCGACGTTCCTCCATGGATGTAGAAGATGATCACAGCTGGAACAAACATCTACCTGCTGCTGATAAACCAGTCATCAGGTTCAGGCGATGATTACTTTATCAGAGGAGGATAGAGGTTCTCAATAAATGTTCATTTAAAAACGGCATTTTCTGGTTTATCTCTGTAATATTCCATAAATATAAATATTAGATGGATGATCTGGAACATTTAAATGGGAGAAGAGTTTAGGAATAGACGTTTTCTGTAAAGACGTGTTCTGGGCTGTGTGGGTTCTGGAGGGTTGCTGTGTGATGAGATGTTAATCTGAGGACCAACAGACCAAAATACTGGATAAAAACACCACACTGGAGAAGTAGCAGGTTAGAGATGGAGCCGATCAAAGGATGTCCTACCTGATCACCACAAATGTAACATCTGCTGAACTGGACCACCTCTAGTTTTTACAACAGGCTGCAGCCAGCCAGCTCTCCTCCGTCCTTCAGGAATGTTGCAGATCTTCTCCAGGTTTCACCCATTCTAGTAACTCTCTGGAAATGTTCATTAAAGGTTCCCTGGTTGTTCTCTTCAGACTGCAAGCTATTCAGCAATCACACTTACAGTTTCTCCAGGACTTCCCACCTAGTTTGGAGTCCTTGGTGTCTCAAAAGTTGAGGTTCTGGGTTCCTGATCTAAAGATTGAGGCTTTAATGCTGCTGGGTTCTTCTCTGTTCCACGGCTGAACCTCTGACAGAACAACGAGCTACGATAAGCACAGAACCAAGAGAACACCGCGGTGCTGTCATGAAGGCTTCTCCTCCAGTGGACGTGAACACAGTGAATATGGACGTAGCTTCGGTTCTGGTTCCTACAGATGCTGACTGGATTGTTGTTTTAACCTGACCTTCTTCCTCTTGGTGTGTTTTCAGGCGTGGCAGATTCTGGGAATGACTCAGGCTGAGAATGAGAACGAGCAGGCCGCCATCGTGTCGCTGCAGAGGTCAGAGAATAATCAACCACAACATAGATAGAGAGATACTTTATTTATTATTAGATAGATAGATAGATAGATAGATAGATAGATAGATAGATAGATAGATAGATAGATAGATAGATAGATAGATAGATAGATAGATAGATAGATAGATAGATAGATAGATAGATAGATAGATACTTTGTTTTTAGCTCGATAGATGCTGTCTAGAGAAGTGTTCACTATTGTGGACATTTTTCCCTTTAATGCTTTTTAACAGTCAGGTATGGTCTGATTTAGATTTTTCTTTTGGCAAGAATTTTAAAAAAGATCTCTTTCATGTCAAAGTGAAAACGGGTTTCTACTAAATAATATCAGTAAACATAAACCATAAATCAGTGACTCCATCAGTGTTCTCCTCCTTCCAGTCAGGATCTAGTAGATGAACCTTCAGGTCCATCATGGATCCTGTTGGTGTCCATCAGTCTGAACATCTGAACTTTCTCCTCCTTCTTCTTTATAAACTCTTAAACTCTGTCAGGTTCCTCAGGGATCCTGATCAACAGAACCTTTAAGGTCCAGACTCTAGTTCTCAGCTGGATGGAGGTCTGGACTCTGACTGTTCCAGAACTTCCACCTTGTAGTCTTCAAACCATCTCTGAGGATCTTTGTCTGTTTGCTTCCACTCATCTTCTGGATGGAAACCTGATCTTCTCCACGTCTCAGTTCTCTTCAGACTGCATCAGGTTGTCCTCCAGGATTTCATTTACCCTCTACCTTTACCAGCATTCCAGGACCTGCTGCTGAGGAACACCATGATGCTGCCACCACCGTGCTTCACAGTGAGGATGGTGTGTTTGTGATGATGTCAAACATATCATCTAGTCTGATGGTCACAAAGTTCCATCTTGGTCTCCTCAGACCAAAGAACCTTCTTCCAGGTGTCTTCAGAGTCTCCACATGTCTTCTGGTGAACTCTAGTCCAGATTTAATTGGAGCTTTTTCCATCAGAGTCTTTCTCTTTGTCTCCATGAAGCTTTGACTGGCGAAGAACAGACAACAGTTGTTGGATGAACAATCTGAAAATGGAACTCCTTCAGAGGAGTCATGGGAGTCTTGGTGCCCTCCCTCTCTAGTCTTTCTACTTCAGAGGAGTCACAGGAGTCTTGGTGGCCTCCCTCTCTAGTCTCTTTCTCCTTCAGAGGAGTCATGGGAGTCTTGGTGGCCTCCCTCTCTAGTCTCTTTCTCCTTCAGAGGAATCATAGGAGTCTTGGTGGCCTCCCTCTCTAGTCTCTTTCTCCTTCAGAGGAGTCATGGGAGTCTTGGTGGCCTCCCTCTCTAGTCTCTTTCTCCTTCAGAGGAGTCATGGGAGTCTTGGTGGCCTCCCTCTCTAGTCTCTTTCTCCTTCAGAGGAATCATAGGAGTCTTGGTGGCCTCCCTCTCTAGTCTCTTTCTCCTTCAGAGGAATCATAGGAGTCTTGGTGGCCTCCCTCTCTAGTCTCTTTCTCCTTCTGAGGAGTTATAGGAGTCTTGGTGGCCTCCCTCTCTAGTCTCTTTCTCCTTCAGAGGAGTGATAGGAGTCTTGGTGGCCTCCCTCTCTAGTCTCTTTCTCCTTCAGAGGAGTCATAGGAGTCTTGGTGGCCTCCCTCTCTAGTCTCTTTCTCCTTCAGAGGAGTTATAGGAGTCTTGGTGGCCTCCCTCTCTAGTCTCTTTCTCCTTCAGAGGAGTCATAGGAGTCTTGGTGGCCTCCCTCTCTAGTCTCTTTCTCCTTCAGAGGAGTGATAGAAGTCTTGGTGGCCTCCCTCTCTAGTCTCTCAGGTCTTGAGGACGTCCTGCTCTAGTTAGATTTATTCATGTTCAATCTTCCTTCCATTTCTTAATGATGGATTTAACTGGACTCAGAGATCTTCAGGAACTTTAAATGTTCTTGTATCCTGTGTCCTGATTGATGCTTTTCAACAACCTTTCCTCAGAGTTTCCGGGTTCTTCAGTCTTCATGGTGTAGTTCTATCCAAGGAGTTCTGATCCACAGAGGGAGGTGAATACTGTCTTCAGATTCTCTCCAGCAGGACTCTGTATCTCTCTTTAATTATTATTTGAATTTGCAGTATGTGTGATTGTTATGAAGATAAACTTCATTCTGTCATAAAGTGGTTAATTCATGAGCATGTTTACGTGTTCACCTGCTGCAGGTGTCTGGAGCTCCGCCCCAACAACCTGCCGGCTCTCATGGCGCTCGCCGTCAGCTTCACCAATGGCGGCATGCAGCGGGAGGCATGCGATGCCCTGCGCCGCTGGATCAGCCACAACCCCCGCTACAGACACCTGGTGCAGGAGGGCCGGAGCCCGCTGCGGGGTTCCCCACTGCAGGGTTCCCCACTGCAGGGTTCCCCGCTGCACGGTTCCCCACTGCAGGGTTCCTCGCTGCAGTGCTCCCCGTCCGCACCACGCCGGGCCCACCACACCTCCACCCCGGCCAGGTACCAACACCTGAACACACCATCAGTCTGGTCTGGAGGCTCCTGTAGGTCTCAATACTACAGTACCCATGATCCTCAGTGGCTGCTGCTAGAACGTTCGATTTTAGTTTTCAATTTGTCCACCAGTTGGATCAAAAAGTTCCTGAACCTGAAGCTTTCTGATTGGATGATGCTCTCCTCAGTATCTTCTCAGATTAGTGGTTGACTTTTCTAGTTTCATCCTCTGGAGCCCAAAACTCGTCAGCAAGACCAAAAAAACCTGAGCTACTCAGCTCAACCGGTTTTCTGTGACTGAATCAGCTGAGAAAAACAATTGTCCTAATGACCAAAACATTTCCAAAATTTACCTCAGCATTTGTCCGAGAAGTCTCAACTTCTACAATCCAAATTTGTCCAAAAACACCAAAAATATGTCCAAAACAAATCGTCTAAATTGATTAAAAATGACTAAAACTTAGTTAAAATGACTCACAATTAATGCAAAATTATCGATAAAATAAATGCAGCAGAAACAGAGAACAGAGGAGCAGGTAGTTGGAGATACATCCAGCATGGAGAAACATCTTCTACAGACGATGAGCAGAGTAGAGAGGAAAAGTCTGGAAACATGGAGATAGAAAAACATCTACAGGATGAGGAGATGGTAGGAGATTCTGGAAGACATTTCTAGAAACGTCTTCCAGAACCTCCAGCTGGTTTCTCCTGGAGCTCCTACCATCACCAGGACCTGGATGACTGAGAACCTCCACAGAACTCTGACACTAAAGCAGCAGCCTCATGTTTGTGTGTCTTTATGAACATACAACTGTGAACTAAAGTTTCCATTGACTTATGAAGACCATGTTTATCACGTATGTCCTGAGTTTCCAATGACTCCTAGAAGTCTGGATTTTCTGTGATGGAATCCTTGAAACATGAATGTTTCAAAAAAACAAACATTTTGGTTCTTTCAAAGATTTATTAAAGGTCTTCTAGAAATATGACTAAATCTATTGGGTCAAAAGTATACAAACAGAGACTTGAATGATCAGTTTAAGTGATGTAGAATGTTGTGTTAATCTAAGTTTCTTAGTTTCATGGCCTCTTAACTCCTGAGTGATTCCAATTGACTACAGCTGCTGCTGATTCCTCTGATCCAGCTTAAATAGAACCATTAGATCCACTCATTAGACTCAAACACTACAGGGGGAAAGTCTGAGGAGCTCAGCAAACATCTGAAAAACAAGTCAGAAAGTGACTTGGAGCCATTTCTAAGCAGCTTCAGATCCAGAATCTGTTTGTCAGAATAAAGTTCATGGGCCAGGTGTGTTACTGCCTCCATCAAGAAAACACAAACTACCACCTGCTGCTGAGAAACGATTGGTCAGGAAGGTCAAGAGTCAACCAGGAATCATCAGAAATCAGGTCTGGATGAATGAGAAGCTTCTAGAACACAGCTGTCAGTGTCCACAGGGTTCTAGAGGATCCATGAAGAAGGACGTTCTTCCTCTAGAAGCAGAACCTTAAAGCTCCACTCATCACATGGACAAAGAAAAGGTTTTGGAGGAAAGTTCTGTGGTCAGATGGAACAAAAACTGAAGATGAAGCCTTTAACCCAAAGAACACCAAACCTACCATCAAGCATGGAGGTGGCAGTATCATGCTCTGTGGAACTGGAGCTTTCCACAAAGTAAATGGAATAATGAAGAAGGAGGATCACCTCCATGTTCTTCAGGAGAACCGAAAACCGTCAGAAGGAGGTTGATCTTGGACACAGTTGGACGTTTCAACATGACAATGAGCCCAAACACACATCAGACGTGGTAAAGAAATGACCCTAACCCTAACCCTTCTGACATAGACCCATCAAGAACCTGAAGACTGATGAAGAAACAAGTCTGAGTCAGAAAGACAACAAGTTTAGCTGAACTGTACTAATTCTGGTGCCGTTCAACTAAATTTGTTGTCTTTCTGACATTGTCAGTGTAATGATACCGCCACCTCCATGCTTGACAGTAGATATAGTGTCCAGAGGAGTCAAAGATAAACCAGGAGACTGAAACCAGAAGAACCAAACTGAGGAGGAAACTGACAAATTTAACCAAACAGTAACATTTCTGTTTGTATGTTTGATCCAGCAGATGTTGTATTTCAGAAGAACTTTAATAAATCTATGAAAGAATCAAAATGATTGTTTATTGTGACAAAAATTCATGTTTCAATGGTTACATCATGAATCCAGAATTCTAGGAGACATTAGAAACTCAGACTGATGTTAAACTTGGACTTTCTAGTGGATGGAGGCCTTAGTTCACATGTATCTCTGTGTTTGTTTGTCTTTCTGAACACGTGTGTGTCTGTGTACAGGTGTGAGCTGCAGGACGTCCTGCTTCTCTTCCAGGAGGCGGCGCTGTTGAACCTGGACTGTGTGGATCCGGACCTGCAGACCGGACTGGGAGTTCTGTTCAACCTGAGCTCAGACTTCAACAAGGCGGTGGAGGCGTTCAGTGCAGCGCTGTCGGTCCGACCACAGGTAGCACACTGGAACTGTTCTGTTCAGAACCTTCACTAGAACTTTATGGTTCATTAACACAGTAAAAAGATTTCTTCCAGGACCATCAGTGACATAAACAGAGGGTTAGTTTGTCCAACCAGCAGCCGGTCAAATGACTGTTTGAGGTAGATGAACGTCAGGAATATTAAATCATCATTTTTATCCTCAGCTGAACAAATCTGGAGAGCATGTTACTGGATCTAGGATCTCCTGGCTGCAGGACCATAATGATGCCATGATGATGTCACAGTGACTCTCTGGTTTGCTCTTTAGGACTACCTGCTGTGGAACCGGCTGGGAGCGACACTGGCCAATGGGAACCGCAGCGAGGAGGCCGTGGAGGCGTACACCAGAGCTCTGGAGCTGCAGCCCGGATTCATTCGCTCCAGATACAACCTGGGAATCAGCTGCATCAACCTGGGAGCTCACAGGTAACACTCACCTGTCACAAGCAGGAGGACAGTGCAGGAAACACTGGCTGTCATTCCTGAATGGTTCATGCTTTTGTTGAACCCCTTCAATGATTTCATTTATAGAGTTTAGCACCTGAGTATCATCTCATACACTTCCCTTTGTTAGGGAATTCTGCGATGTTGAAGGAAGAATCAGGAAGCAAATTCAGAGACTCTCTGGAGACTCAGATGTCTTATGTTGAGAATAAGGTTTACTGATATCAGGAGAAGTGATCCAGCGAGCAACACAGTGATGTGAGCACTGGCAGCATCAGTTCTGAGGAGTCTCTCTGGCCTTGGGTATATATATATATATATATATATATATATATATATATATATATATATATATATATATATAGTTGGAAGGCATGCCATGTTTAGGTTACAATCCAAATATGGTGACAGGTTTGTCCGTTCAGGAGCGCCATCTGGACAATAACATAACTTTATTTTCCTTACAAACAGTTGTCTTTCACTCTTATGTTATTTCTAGCAAGTGTCTGTCTGTCCCAGGGCCATATTAGGGACAGAGAGAGCATTAACATGTTCCATCCATCCATCCATCCATCCATCTTCTACCGCTGGTCCGAGTCGGGTCGCGGGGGCAGCAGCTTTAGGAGGGAAGCCCAGGCCCGCCAGGCTCCCCGCCCCTGGCCGCCGCCCAACACACATAGCACCGGACCCCTATGGCCCCTCCTGCGGGTGGTGAGCCTGCTGGAGGGGGGTCCCACGTCCGTGGTTCCAGAGTTGTTGCTCATCATTGGGGTCTTCTGGGCTGCTGTTTGTCTGGTCCCTCACCCAGGACCTGTTTGTCTTGGGAGACCCTACCAGGGGCATAAAGCCCCGGACAACATAGCTCCTGGGATCATTGGGGCACGCAAACCCCTCCACCACGATAAGGTCGCAGCCCAGGGAGGGGGCATTAACATGTTTATATCCTCAATTTAGGAGAATCCATGATTCTCCTAAATTGATAATGATTACTCTACAGGATGTCAAGGGTGACATCCTGTAGAGTAATTTGGGGTGACCTGGTACCTAAACTTGATTTAGGGTGACTGCAGTTAGCAGACACACCGGCATTTAGGATGTCATAAACTAGAACCACCTCAGTCGTGAGAAAGTGAGTAATTTTTCCTTCACACCCTTAGTGAGGGGAAGACCTGCCGATTTCTAACAGAGAACCTAACAAACACAAAGTTTCTGTAGGAAAAACAGCTGAATGGAACCAAAAGAACTTTTTACTGGGAAATGACAGCTCAAAGTTACACTTCAATAACGTCTGTTAGAGACCCACAGTGGTGCTGAGAGAGAAGGAAGGTCTCCGTCCAGATCAGATGGAACCATGTGATCAATAAATCTGAAGTTCTAGAATATAATGTGACCTCACATTGGAGACGATGACCTCATACCATGGTCTCTAAATGATGACCTCATGGGCTCAACTGTGATGTCACATCCTCTACTATAACCTTCTTTAGTCTGATATCAGATAATATACACGACATCACACAGTTTAGTATGTGAGGTCATACTATGACTTCACTGACTTCAGATACTGTATTGTGATGTCACACACTGTCCTTTGACAGTGTCAAATTATATACTTTGACTTCACTACTAGACTGTGACAACACATGTTGTACTTTGACCTCATATACTATCCAGTGACATCACCTACTGGACTATGACCTCACATTCTGTCCTATGACCTTGCATACTATACTGACATCACATATTTAACCATGACATCACATACTATACTATGACATCACATATTAAACCATGACATCACATACTATACTATGACATCACATATTAAACCATGACATCACACTATCAATGACATCACATGGTAAGTCGTTATAGCAGGTAGTTGTGCAGAATGTCAGCTGGTACTGGGTGTTGTAGTTCTGCTCTGACCTGGTTCTGGTTCTGCAGGGAGGCCGTCAGTAACTTCCTCACAGCTCTGAACCAGCAGAGGCGGACTCAGCGCTGCAGCCACCAGAAGATGTCGGCCAACATCTGGTCGGCCCTGCGAATCGCCATCTCTCTGATGGACCGACCCGAACTGTTCCAGGCCGTCAACATCGGGGACCTGGACCTGCTGATGAGGGCCTTCGACATGGCCGACGTCTGAGTCCGGGGCTTCAGAACCGGCGGACCACAGTGGAGACAGTTTGGTTCAAAACCAAAGAGACGATGAAAATCCTTTGCAGTATATAACAGCACAACCCTTTAGCTTCCTGTCGACACCGAGCAGCGCTTTGAGGAGCTTCATCTGCAGGTCCTCCAACGAGTCCTACATGGTTCAGACTCACCTTTAAAACCAGGCCTTAAAGCCATTCGCCATCCAAATATGAGTTTAAAATGTTTTCACTCAAAGTAAAACACCACTTCACCACCACCAGCCGAGTCTGAGGAGCTTCAGACCTTCAAACCTTCAGGAGGAAGCAGCTTCTCAAAGTGTTGGAGTTCCAGTTTAACTGAAGAAGCTGCAGTGGTTCAGTCACATGTTAGAAGGAAGTCTGTTTTCTGTTATAATTCCTCCCTCATAGATCCAGTGTTGGTGTGTTTTTACTAACTCGTCAGTACAGCAGTCCCATCAGTGTTTCATGCTGTGTCTGCAGGGAAATAAAAATAAATTAATTCTGGTTCAGACATCTCATATTTCCTCTCTCTCAATGCGTTTTTTTCTTGTTATTTGAGTTAAATGACAAAAAGCAGCAAATCGCTTGACAACTCCTGAAACTTCCTTTCCATGGAATAAATGGAATAATGAAGAAAAAATCCGAACCCTAACCCTCTGGGTCCCTCTTTGCCTTTTCTTTTCAGTTTATTCTGCAGCTGTAGTTAAACATCTGTACAGCTGACTTTGGTTAAACTCCCAGACTGCAGAGGATTGTGGGTGAGAACAGCAGGACAGATGTGTGTTCGGTCCATCATATCTGCCCTCATGCAGTGCTGCGCTTCAGGACAGGAACAGACGAGGCGTTCACTGTCGTACTGATGAGTTAAAATGGATCTATGATGATGTCTGTTATTCATGTTGTTCTGTTTGTTTGATTCACCTGTAAAATCGTCTGCTGGTTCTGACTGCACAGAAAACACAACAGATTTTATTTTTAGATTCATCCAAACGCCGTCAGAGATGTTTAGAGTTTTTAATTTCAAGGCTAAAACTAAACTAAACTCTGACAGCCTGAATAAAACTCGGTATAAATGAAATTTAACAGTTAATATTCATCAACCTGATCTGAGGTGAGGATAAAAACAGAGAACAGATTTCCTTCAGGTAAAATAAAACACTGAACATGACAGACTGGGGATGTCAATGATTATCAGTTAACAGGTTTAACTGATCTATCCAAATATATTAATTGATGAGGCTAGAGAAGACAGCCATGATGTCAGTAGATGTAGATCAACTGTAGTTCCTGGTTGTTCCACCAGGTGGAGCCTCTTCCTGTTTAATCCTGTAGAGACCAGAGGAGGCGCCACTCAGACTACAGTTAAAGCAGAGAGCATTATTGGAGTTGTGAAAAAGTCAAAAACCTGATATAAATCCAGCTACTATCCCGGTTGAAGGTTTCCTCGTGCAGCGACACTCTGCTCCCAGTGCTCCTGGAACACTGACACACCTCCTTATAGCTCCCATATTCCTGAAACACATCAAGGAGTCAGAAAGTTCTGAGAAAATCAAACATCTAATCTAAATCTGGCTGCTATTCCCACCAGTGTAGTGTTTTTGTGCAGCGAAGCTCTGCTCCCAGTGCTCCTGGAACACTCCCTGACAGCACCGTTATGTATCCAGCACCATCTGCTAGGGGTGTGTTTGGGTGTTCTGAGGTGTATCAAGTCAGAAACTGCACCTATAGAAATCTCAAATCTGATGACTTCTGTGGTTGTTAATGATGTCCAACCAGAGCTGTGAGAACATTCTTCCTACTACACCACCTTCTAGTCATAGGAGCTTCAGGAGAAACGTTTATTGAGACATTTTCCAGATAAGTCTGGCTGACTTCTGCTGAAGCTCCAACGATCACCAGGACCTGGATGAGTTTAGCTAGCAACAGGCACCATGACAAAGACTTTTGAGAAGGTTAATGACCTCCAACCATGTGAGAGCGCTCTTCCTACTCCACCTTTTAGTCATAGGAGCTTCGGGAGAAACCAGCCTGGAGCTTTCTCCTGAAGCTCCTGCCATCACCAGGACCTGGATGAGTTTAGCTAGCAGTGGGCACCATGACAAAGACTTCAGTTATAATTAATGACCTCCAACCAGCTGCTTCTCTGCTTCCATGTATCTAAACTGTGTGAATTTAAACTAAAGACATCCTGATACTTCTATTATTTTTCCTTTTGCTCCCATTTCAACCCGAGTCATTGAATATTTACAATCCGCTACCATTTACCCGATAATACACACTAAAGTACTTTAAAGTTACTGAAATAATCCAGTGTATCTGCTTGACTAAATATCTCTGCAGCATTAAAATAACCTGCATCCTGCCTCCAAGCTGTTCCTGAACGTTCTGCAGGTGGAACCTTGTAATGCTCGGTTTCACTGACAGATGCAGAATATTTAGGGTTTTACAGATGGAAGTTTTCCTGCCAGAGCTCAGAGCCGGAGGAGGAGCTCTGGTTTGTTTCTTCTCGTCTCTTTAAACCTTTAAAGCCATAAACTTCCATCAGATGAACTTTGAGCAAACCACCAGAGTGGGATGTAGAACTCACAAGAAGCTCAGAACTCACCTGTCAGGTGTTTTACTCCTCCTGCAGGCTGAGAGAGGAACAGCAGCAGTTTTTTTCCCTTCATTAGGCCCTTAAATGGTGAATTACAATCAGTATTATTAGGATTAAAGGAAACGTGAGACGTGAAGGAACTGTTTCAGGATGAGGCCACCTGCAGGAAACATTACGTCATGAGAGTAAAATGAAACTGATGTTGTGTCTGCAACGGCTCTTTGAGGACCTCATCTGCAGAAGCCTTGTTTTTCTTCACAGCGCCACCTAATGTTTTGGATGATTACAAAAGAAGAAAACTCAGTTTAATTTCACAACAAATATAAGTTTCTGTCAAACTACTGACAGTTTCAAAACATAATTTCACTCAAATCGTTCTTTTTAAATTCAGTTTAACTTTGTTGCTGAGAGTTGAATTCTGGACAAATTATAGAGCAGCTTTTTGACAAGAATTTAACCCAAAAAAGACTGAAAACGGGTTTCTATTAAATAATGTCTGTAAATACAAACCATAAATCAGTGACTTCATCAGTGTTCTCCTTCCTGTCAGGATCTAGTAGATGAACCTGCAGGTCCATCATGGATCCTGTTGATCTCCATCAATCTGAATATCTGAAGTTTTACCTCCTTCTTTATAAACTCTTAAACTCTGTCAGGTTCCTCAGGGATCCTGATCAACAGAACCTTTAAGGTCCAGACTCTAGTTCTCAGCTGGATGGAGGTCTGGACTCTGACTCTTCCAGAACTTCCACCTTGTTGTCTTCAAACCATCTCTGAGGATCTTTCTCTGTTTGCTTCGACTCATCGTCTGGATGGAAACCTGATCTTCTCCACGTCTCAGTTCTCTTCAGACTGCATCAGGTTGTCCTCCAGGATTTCATTTACCCTCTACCTTTACCAGCCTTCCAGGACCTGCTGCTGAGGAACACCATGATACTGCCACCACCGTGCTTCATCATGATACTGCCACCACCATGCTTCACGTCATGATGCTGCCACCACCGTGCTTCACATCATGATGCTGCCACCACCGTGCTTCATCATGATGCTGCCACCACCGTGCTTCACATCATGATTTTGCCACCACCGTGCTTCATCATGATACTGCCACCACCGTGCTTCACATCATGATGTTGCCACCACCGTGCTTCATCATGATGCTGCCACCACCATGCTTCACGTCATGATGCTGCCTCCACCGTGCTTCACATCATGATGCTGCCACCACCGTGCTTCACATCATGATGCTGCCACCACCGTGCTTCACATCATGATGTTGCCACCACCATGCTTCACGTCATGATGCTGCCTCCCTCACTAGTCTCTCTCTATTATCTCCTTCAGGAATCATCGGCGTCTACATATAAACAGATCTTGTTTCATGTTCAGTCCTCTCACTCTGACTGTCCTCCCTTTAATACCTGCTGCTCTTTACTGATCCTCTCCAGTAGGTGGCGCTCTCATGAAAAAGATGTAAATGTGGTCCTAGAAGTGCCTCTTCTGCTGCAGATTCATGCTGCTCAGTGAAACACTGTTAGAAAACAATGATGCGTCTTTACAAACCACCTGCAGGTGGCGCTCAACATCACAAACAGCTGCTGTTCCAGTTTCTGCCTGCTGGAGGCGCCACCTTCCCTTTCCTCTAAAACCTCCGGTGTTCTGTTGGTTTCTGTCTGTTGCCTCTCAGGGGAACATTTTTCATTTTAAAAGCTGCAGCTCCACGTATTTATCATGCTTCAAATATTTAAAGCACATTTTAACCCAAGTATCAGAACTACGAAGAAACAAACGTTTGACACGAGTCTGTAGGTTCTTTTAAAAATGTTTCAGCTCCAGCTGCTCTCAGTTCAACAGACTGAAACAACCAGAAATTAAACAGGAGACAGTGAACAGGATGACTTCCAGATGATTCCTCTGATGGTGGTTTGAGTTCAAACCTTCTGACTGCACCTGATTTTACTTATTATTACTCATTTATTGATCTCATTTACTGATAAATATCAAATCTTCAGCGGAAAGACAGAAAGCTGTGAATGTTTTCTGGTTTTGATTCAATCAGCTGCAGTCTGTTAAACTGTCAGAGTCTCTGGTTTAGTTTTAATTCTGTCCATCTGTTGAGAAGATTCACAGTGAGATCGAACAGCCTGATTGGTTGATCAATAAGGTAATTGGTTCTAACAGATGTGTAAATCCTTCTCGTTGATCCTGTTTTCTTCTATTCTGAATGTTTCTGACTGTACTGACAATAATCACATGTAAATTGATCGTATTTTAGAAATTAAACAGAAGCTGAAAATGTCTCTGACTGATTCATCTGAAATGTGTGTTTCATATAAATATTAATAAAGTTTATTGATCATTTTGAACTTTTAAATTAAAGGGAATCAACATAAAGATACTTGAATCAACTCACTGTTGAATTTATAGTGACAGAGTTCAGCCACAGGATGGCGCTGCTGGTCTGATTCAGGAGACAGATTTCATCCTGAATATCAAAAATGTCACTTAAATGTTTTAAACTACATCAGCCATCAGTAATCTGATTACTTTAAGAAGCACAGCAGAGTATTTCCTCTGAACAGAAACAAGCTTTACAACTTCTGGAATAAAGATTGATCCTCAGTGAAACTAAAGCGAGTCCAGCTGTGATTCCAGTCAGTCTAACTGATAAACATGGTTCTAAATGAGCTGAGAACAGCAGAACTTTCTCAGTCCTGGACCTATGGACTGGGTCTATCTATGTCTGCATCATGGCTCCACATGGAAAAGAACTGAACAGAGGAAGAGAAACGTCTGACTGAGAGACTCGACAAAGATGGAAAAAGATCCAGGAAGATCAGTGAGCAACTAAAAACCAGTGAAGCACAGAGTCAGCAGGAATCAGGAGGTCTAGAAGGAGTCATAGTACCACTAATCAGGAGGTCTAGAAGGAGTCATAGTACCACTAATCAGGAGGTCTAGAAGGAGTTATAGTACCACTAATCAGGAGGTCTAGAAGGAGTCATAGTACCACTAATCAGGAGGTCTAGAAGGAGTCATAGTACCACTGATCAGGAGGTCTAGAAGGAGTCATAGTACCACTAATCAGGAAGTCTAGAAGGAGTCATAGAACCACTAATCAGGTCTAGAAGGAGTCATAGTACCACTAATCAGGGGGTCTAGAAGGAGTCATAGTAGCACTAATCAGGGGGTCTAGAAAGAGTCATAGTACCACTAATCAGGGGGTCTAGAAGGAGTCATAGTACCACTAATCAGGGGGTCTAGAAAGAGTCATAGTACCACTAATCAGGGGGTCTAGAAGGAGTCATAGTACCACTAATCAGGGGGTCTAGAAAGAGTCATAGTACCACTGGAACTGGAGTGAGACCAGCCTGCCGCTCACTCGTCAGCATCCAGTCAAAGTGCTGCATCTGTGTCATCAGGTGGGTTTGACATGAGCACATTGCATTAGTTCCTCCGTTTCACGAATCTGAAGTCGATTCATATTTCAGCGCTTTTGAGCCCATAGCTGCTGCTTTAAAATGGCTCATGGAGTTTTGGTCTTTGTTGGTGCAGTGCAAACTTGTGGGTAAAGCGCAAGAGGTCTGTGCTAGTCTGTCTATAGAGCAGAGTCTAGATTACAACACTTTGTAAAAGGCTGTGCTGCAGGCCTATGAACTCGTTCCTGAGGCATATAGACTAAAATTTAGAAGCCGTGAAAAAAATGCCAACCAGACCTATGTAGAGTTTGTGCTAAAGCTTTTAGTTTGACAAGTGGTGTCAGGCCTGTAATGTGAAATCTCTGGAAGAGATGCGCGAGTTAATCCTGATTGAGGAATTTAAAAAATGTTTGCCGGAGCGCATCGTGGTGTATCTGAATGAACAGAAAGTCTCGTCCGTTACGAATGCAGCTGTCTTAGCTGATGAGTTTATTTTGACGCATAAGAGTGTGTTTTCTCCACAGTCATCTCATGGTCCAAATGTTGTGTCTGAACGGAGAAACCGATCACCGAAGCTTGCGTGGAGTAATGTTCCCACGGTTGCTGGTGACAGCCGCGAGTGTTTCTACTGCCATGAGCCGGGTCATTTAATCAAGGTCTGTCCTGCTCTGAAAAAGAAAGGTCAGGCTAAACCTAACAAACCGCCCGCTGGCGTTTGTCTAATAAAAACTGTGACTTCTCCTGAAGTGCGTTCAGTGCATTCTGAAAGCAAAATATCTGACGTTGATGCTCGTTTTCAGCCGTTCGTTACTCAGGGCTTTATTTCTGTGACCGGAGAGGGAAAACAAAAAGTACCGATAAAAATCCTTCGTGATACGGCAGCCTATCATTCGATGATGTTAAGTGATGTCCTGCCAGCTGTGTGTTTTTCTTCTGTATTCACTACTGACAGCACATCTCCTGTTTTCTTTATAGATCATGGAGTTCTGATGAGGAAGTGGAGTTCTGACTGATGAATTACGTGTTGTAAATCAGGTGGTCGTGCCAAAGGAATATCGCCCTCAGGTTCTCAGCATCGCACACGATTCCTGTTTAGCAGGTCATTTGGGTGTTAAGAAAACTTATCGGCGTGTGTTGCGCAATTTCTTTTGTCCAGGTTTAAAAACCGATGTGGCCAAATACTGCCGATCATGTCACACATGTTAGCTAGCAGGAAAACCAAATCAGCCTGTTCCGCCAGCACCGTTGCATCCTATTCCTGTGCTTGGAGAACCATTTGAACGTGTGTTGCTGGACTGTGTGGGGCCTTTGCCAAAAACCAAATCTGGGCATCAGTATACTTTAACAATTATGTGTGCTGCTACTCGCTACCCTCAGGCTAAAAGCTAAACCTATTGTTAAAGCTCTGATACAGTTTTTTTCGACATTTGGTCTTCCAAAAGAAATTCAAACTGACCAAGGAAGCAACTTCATGTCAAAACTGTTCGCTCAAGTAGTAAAAGAGTTAAACATTAAGCATCAGACATCTAGTCCTTACCATCCGGAGTCTCAGGGTGCTTTAGAAAGGTTCCATCAAACACTGAAGTCCATGCTACGTAAATTCAGCTTGGAGACTGAGAGAGACTGGGATGAAGGGCTGCCTTTACTCATGTTTGCTGTGCGTGAAACTCCACAGGAATCCTTAGGTTTCAGTCCTTGTGACCTAGTTTTCGGCTACACTGTGCATGGTCCTTTGCATCTTCTTCAGGAAAGATGGCTGTCAGATTCTACTCAGATGGAGTATAATGTACTAGATTATGTCAGTACTTTTCGTGAGCGTCTCCACCATGTTTGTAAGATGGTGCAGGAAAACCTAACGCAGGCTCAATCAAAAATGAAACGTCATTTTGACAAAAAGTCTGTTCTGAGAGTTTTCCAGCCCAAGTCTTGGTGCTGCTGCCGCTGCCAGGATCCAGTCTGCAGTGTCGGTTCAGTGGTCCATATATAGTGGAACATAAGATAAGTGACACAGATTATGTTATTAAAACTCCCGATCGGAGAAGAAAAACTCGTGTGTGTCATATTAACATGTTGAAGCAATATTTTTCCAGAGATAACCCCCCTGTGCCACCTTCTGATGCTCCTGTGGTTGTCGTCTGTGAAGCTCCTCCACAGTATAGTGTGTGTGATGACGGCTTAGAAGAAAAAAATGGTTTAATGCCAGTCGCTCGTCTGCGAAACTCAGAGGTGCTGAGTGATTTAGAGTCGTTTCTGTCGTATTTGTGAGTCAGCTAGAGCTGACATTATTCATTTGATAGAGGACAATTTACTCCTCTTTTCGGATCATCCTCGTCAAACGTCTGTGTTGTTCTATGATATTGATGTGCAGGGTCATCCTCCTATCAAACAGCATGCATACAGGGTTAATCCGACTAAAAGGGCCCTAATGCAGCAGGAGGTGAGCTATCTTGTGGAACATGGGTTAGCTGTCCCGAGCATCAGCGCATGGAGCTCTCCATGTGTGCTGGTTCAGAAACCAGACAACACGACATGTTTTTGTAATGATTACCGAAAGGTAAATGCAGTCACAAAACCCGACTCCTATCCTTTGCCACGGATGGAGGACTGTATAGACCGGGTGGGTTCTGCCAGATTTGTGACCAAACTGGACCTTCTAAAAGGCTACTGGCAGGTTCCGTTAACGCCCCGTGTGTCAGAAATATCCGCATTCGTTACTCCAGATGCTTTCCTGCAGTACACGGTTATGCCATTTGGGTTGAGAAACGCTCCCGCTACTTTCCAACGTCTTATGCATGTAGTTCTGGCTGGAGTGAAAAACTGTGACGCATATCTGGACGATGTAGTGGCTTATTCCTCCACATGGTCAGATCATCTGAAGACACTATCTGAAATATTTAGTCGTTTACGAGAGGCATCTCTCACTCTTAACCTCACAAAATGTGAATTTGGGAAAGGAGCTGTGACTTATCTGGGGAAACAGGTGGGTCAGGGCCAGGTTCGTCCAGTAACAGCCAAGGTGCAGGCTGTAGTAGAGTTCCCTGTTCCTCAGTCGAAACGAGCGTTGCACCGTTTTCTTGGTATGTGTGGGTATTATCGAGGATTCTGCAGAAATTTTTCGGAGGTTGTCGCTCCTCTTACTGCCCTAGTTAGTCTGTTAAGGAATTTTGTGTGGACCCCCGCTTGTCAAGCTGCTTTCGAGTCAGCCAAAGCTCTGTTATGTAGCGCTCCTGTTCTTGCTGCGCCCGATTTTGCGCGTCCTTTTAAGTTGGAAGTGGATGCTAGTGTGTGGGGTGCAGGCGCTGTTCTCCTGCAGGAAGACGACCAAAAGCTCGACCATCCCATCTGCTACTTTTCTAAAAAGTTCAACAAGCATCAGGTACATTATAGTACCATAGAAAAGGAAGCACTGGCCTTGCTGCTCGCCCTGCAGAACTTCGAAGTTTATTTAGGTTCTAGCTCACAAACAGTTCAGGTTTTTACGGACCATAATCCTTTAGTGTTTCTCTCTAGGATGAGAAATTCCAACCGGAGGCTCATGCGTTGGTCTCTTTTGTTGCAGGATTTTAATTTGCAGATTTTTCATTAGAAGGGTAGTGAAAATGTATTGGCTGATACTTTGTCTAGGTCCGATTTGAATGAAATACCTTTGGGGGGTATTTAATTCTTGGGGAAGGGGGTGTTACGACTGCGGTCGTATGAGGTTGTTTGTTTTTTCTGCGCTCTGTGTGTCTTTGTATTTAGCTAATCCAATATGTAAATACAGCTGCGCCGCACCACTTCCAGGATTGGATGTAACGTTGCCGGGTCGGCGTCGGATTGGCTCGGTCTACCACGAGGACGGACATAAAAAGCGGAAAGACGACGTCGCTTCCGGGGGTCAGAGAGCGAGGGAACCAGATGGGTGAGTCATCCTGCGGAGTCCCAACCAGCACACAGCGGCACAGTCCATTCACTCCTTAGTTCTTCGTTTAACAACCCAGATTTATTTGTAAGAGAAGGGATCAAGCTGCTATCTTTTGTTTCTTTCGTTCCTCTTGTTTTCGGAAAGTTTAGCGTAGTTTTGTTTGTTTTCACTTCAGCTCATCCATACTTTTACTTTGTTTAATACAACCTTTGTTTATATTCGCTTTTGGAAAATAAATGATTGATTTCGTTGGAAATATCTGTGGTGTGTGCTGCTTGACGCCCCAACAGGATGACATTTTCATGTTGCATTCAGTGACCCCGAAGCTTGGACGTAACTCAAGGAAACAGTATTTTTTGGTGCCCTTTAATGAAGACAACAGGAGGGTTAATGCTTCCTGTGAAGAAATCAGAGAACTTCAGGAATGAAAGATGGACTCACTCTGAGCTGTGGAGCCTGAATGATTTGAAAACTGTAGTTTGTAATCTGACATCAGAGTAAATACTCTGGTTCTAGAAGTAATCTGATTACTGTGAGGAGATACAGTAGATTTATTACAGGACTGCTGTGTTCTCTATGTTCAGTCTGCTGGTAGAATCTGTACCTCAGATCTGATCAGGTGTCAGTGTTTGTGCCGCTCACCTGAACTCACCTGAGAGTCGGACCACTGAGCAGAACCAGCAGGTGTGGCTGTGCTGGGTTCTGCTCTGAGCTTGCTGTAGTTTGAGTGCAGTAGCAGGTGTGATCCAGCGGGGGGCGCCTGATTGAGCTGAACACCTTTTACTGCTGAATGATTTAATAGATGTTACAGTAAATCACTGCAGCAGGAGGAAGCAACTAAGAACTCCAGTTCTGTATTTAAAGGTAACTTTGAGGTAATTTACTGGAGTATTTCCATGCTGTGCTACTTCCCGATATATCATCTAACACAGATCTGAAACCGTGGATAATAAATAAAACACAGATTAGACATTTTATTAAATATTAACATAAAGACATTTTTGTAACTCTTACTAATATTTTAGGACATTTAATTAACATTTTAATAATACTTCGATGATTTAAGATATTCATAAATATTTAAGGGCAATTTACTATTATTATTACTATTATTATCAAACATTTAACATAATTCCATCCATTCATTATCTATACACCGCTTAATCCTCACTAGGGTCGCGGGGGGGGTGGAGCCTATCCCAGCTGACTTGGGCGAAGGCAGGGGACACCCTAGACAGGTCACCAGTCTGTCGCAGGGCTACATACAAAGACACACAATCACTCTCACATTCACACCTACGGGCAATTTAGAATAATCAATTAACCTCAGCATGTTTTTGGACTGTGGGAGGAAGCCGGAGTACCCGGAGAAAACCCACGCATGCACAGGGAGAACATGCAAACTCCATGCAGAAAGATCCCGGGAAAGCCGGGACGTGAACCAGGGACCTTCTAGCTGCAAGGCGAAAGTGCTAACCACTACACCACTGTGCAGCCCACATTTAACATAATTCATTAAAATAATATTCATTAATATTTTAGGGCAATTTAATATCATGTTCCACAATTAATAATATTTCTAGACATCTAAATGACATTTTCAGATATTTTATTGTTATTATTTTTGGACATTTTAACATTTTCAGATATTTTATTATTATTTTCAGGCATTTTAATATTTTCAGGTATTTTGTTTTTAATATTTACATATATTTTACTAATATCATTCTTTCAGTGATCTGTAAAGTCTTGATGATCTAATAAAATGTGTAGCAGACAAGAATTTAAAACATCTGACAACAAACATTTTACTGCCCCAGAAGTTTTACTGAAATACAGACATGAATGCATGACTTTTATCTGGAGTGGAGTACTCTGACTGAGTATTAGTAGTACTCTGACTGAGTATTAGTAGTACTCTGACTGAGTATTAGTAGTACTCTGACTGAGTATTAGTAGTATTCTGACTGAGTATTAGTAGTACTCTGAGTATTAGTAGTACTATTACAGAGTATTAGTAGTACTCTGAGTATTAGTAGTACTCTGACAGAGTATTAGTAGTACTCTGAGTATTAGTAGTACTCTTACAGAGTATTAGTAGTACTTTGAGTATTAGTAGTACTCTGACAGAGTATTGGTAGTACTCTGAGTATTAGTAGTACTCTGATAGAGTATTAGTAGTACTCTGAGTATTAGTAGTACTCTTACAGAGTATTAGTAGTACTTTGAGTATTAGTGGTACTCTGACAGAGTATTAGTAGTAGTCTGAGTATTAGTAGTACTCTGACAGAGTATTAGTAGTACTCTGAGTGAGTATTAGGAGTACTCTGAGTATTAGTACTACTCTGACAGAGTATTAGTACTACTCTGAGTGAGTATTAGTAGTACTCTGAGTGAGTATTAGTAGTACTCTGAGTATTAGTAGTACTCTGAGTATTAGTAGTAGTACTCTGAGTATTAGTAGTACTCTGAGTATTAGTAGTAGTACTCTGAGTATTAGTAGTACTCTGACAGAGTATTAGTAGTACTCTGAGTGACTATTAGTAGTACTCAGTATTAGTAGTACTCTGACAGAGTATTAGTAGTACTTTAAGGTGTTACCTCCTCTGGTTCTGCACCTGAGCTTCACCTGCTCAAACTGACCAACAGCTGTGAAGCCACAGGTCACATGACCTCTCCATTGTCCAACCAGAGACCAGGATGGAGTGTTTGATGAACTGAAGGACGTTTCTGCACCAGATAAAGAATCATTTTTCTGTTTTAAATCAAAACTTAATTATTCTCTGGCAGCAAGGTGTCTGAAAAACACGTTAAAAACAGAGAAATACTGCATTCAATAACTGCAAAAACTGTGTAAATAACTGCAAATATCTGAACAATAATTACATTTGTGCTGATTTAAACACAGTAAAACACATTTTACAGTCACACACTGAAAAGAATCAGTTACTATTTGTAAAAAATACAGATTTCTGATGACATTATTAACAGTCATCATATAAATTAATGCTTTCTTCTGTGATTTTATCAGATATTATCTGTAATATAATGGAAACTATGCAACATAACAGCAAATTCTTGAGTAAATTACAGTTAAAAATGTTCTCTAAAGATGTCTCTTCAAAGCTGAAGGATGAAAATGGTCATTTTCACAGAATGTTTCAGTTCAGCAGCTCCACAAAAATCCAATTTCACTTTAAGAAATTCCCAAAAGTTCATGAAGAGAACCAGCAGCTTCCTGATTTAAAGACAAAACATCGAACAGAGAAGGAGGCGATCTCAGACGGACTCATCTACAAACCTCAGAACTTTCAACCAGCCCTCAGAACCTGTTCCAGAGCCTAAGGCTTTAATTGCTGCTGGCTCCGCCCCCTTCAGGAAGAAGACTCTCTCTCTGTCGGTGATGAAAACAGGAACTTCCATCTTAAAACCTCCTCTGGTAACATTCCAACATGTCGGATATCAGGGCCCTGGTGAGTCTGTAGCAGTTCAGACTGGTTTAAATCCCTTTAAACTGGTTTAATCTGGCTTTAATCTGGCTTTAAACTGATTTAAACCAGTTTAAACTGGTTTTAAACTGGGCTCACACTAGTTTGGGATTAGCTTGGTTTAAAACTGGTTTCGGACTGGTTTCAGACTGGTTTCAGACTGGTTTCGGACTGGTTTTGGACTGGTTTTCAGATTTGTTTCAGACTGGTTTTGGACTGGTTTCAGACTGGTGTAAGACTGGTTTTGGATTGGTTTCAGGCTGGTTTCAGACTGGTTTCAGGCTGGTTTTGGACTGTTTCGGATTTGTTTCAGACTGATTTTGGACTGGTTTCGGATTGGTTTTGGACTGGTTTCGGACTGGTTTTGGATTGGATCTGTAAACGTCTCCCATCACCACATAATCTGGACCGACACTGTCCAGCCTGAAGTTCTGCTCCGACTGTTGGCATCAAACAGGAACCAGTTTCTTTACTTCCTGGAGAAGCAGCTGTGGTGAATTTAAACCGGTTTTCTGTATGAATTTTAGCGATCAGAGATAATTCTACGTGTGCAGAGAGAATCAGGAGGAGAAACATCTGGACATCCGCAGCAGAGAAGTTTTCATCCAGACAGGTGAGTCAGACTCTCAGCAGCTCTTCTCCTTTAGTTTCCCTGCAGGTAGTGAACAGAGAAGGCCTCCAGCTGAGTCTCCAGCTCCGTCGCTCGGTTCCTGAAACAAACGTTGATCCAGAGTTTAAAGGGCTGCAGAGAACATCAACATTCAGCTGATCCTGATTCTACTGAACGCCTCTTTATCAGAGTTTCATCTATTTTCCCTCAAAACAAATAAATCTGAAACTTTAGTGATGCAGCATCTTTCATACAAGTAAAAAAACTACTTAAAAAACAATGAAACACATTTAAAATGTAAAGAAAATAAAGAAATACAGACAAGAAGAAAACATCTGACAAGAGTTTAAGGTGAGTTAGGTTAACTCCACCCATGTAGAAGGTGAGTTAGGTTAACTCCACCCGGCTAGAAGGTGAGTTAGGTTAACTCCACCCATGTAGAAGGTGAGTTAGGTTAACTCCACCCATGTAGAAGGTGAGTTAGGTTAACTCCACCCATGTAGAAGGTGAGTTAGGTTAACTCCACCCGGCTAGAAGGTGAGTTAGGTTAACTCCACCCATCTAGAAGGTGAGTTAGATTAACTCCACCCGGCTAGAAGGTGAGTTAGGTTAACTCCACCCGGCTAGAAGGTGAGTTAGGTTAACTCCACCCATGTAGAAGGTGAGTTAGGTTAACTCCACCCGGCTAGAAGGTGAGTTAGGTTAACTCCACCCATGTAGAAGGTGAATTAGGTTAACTCCACCCACCTAGAAAATGAGTTATATTAACTCCACCTGGTTAGAAGGTGAGTTAGATTAACTCCACCCGACTAGAAAGTGATTTATTTTAACTCCACCCATCTAGAAGGTGAGTTGGTTGACTCCACCCATCTAGAAGGTGAGTTAGGTTAACTCCACCCATCTAGAGGATGAGTTAGGTTAACTCCACCCACCTAGAAGATGAGTTAGATTAACTCCACCCGGCTGGGAGTTGAGTTAGGTTAACTCCAGTGCTTGGTTCCCCACCCCCTTCTTCTCCCATCCCTCCCCCTCTACCCCTCTCTACCTCTTCTGTCCCTCTCAACCCTCCTTCCAGCAGCAGATGGGTTCCCCCACATAAAGATCTGGGTTCTGCTCCAGGTTTCTTCCTGTTAAAGGGTGTTTTTCTGCCACTGACTCCTTAGGGCTGCTCTGGGGGTTCATATGGGTTCTGGAAAGTGTCTTGAGACAATCTGGCCTGTAATTGGCGCTGGATAAATAAAACTGTATTGTATTGAATTGAATTGAATTGAACTCTGCCCATCTCAGAGGTGAGTTAGGTTAACTCCACCCGGTTGGGAGGTGAGGAGGTGTGAAACCAGCAGCCTCTGACCTGAAGGCCTTGGACCTCCTCTGGATGTTCTCCAGTCTCTGGATCCTGAAGCACAGCTGGCGGATGGTTCCCTCCAACTCGGCTTCGCTCAGGTCCACTCTCTGGGTCAGACGGCTGAAGGTCGCAAACAGCTCCCTGACAAACAAACAAACATGGAAGTAAACAAACAGCTAAATTAGCACAACAATCAAATAAGGATATAAACAAAGACAGAAACAAACAACCACAGCAGACTGTTCAGGTGTTTCCTCCCTGTCCAGGTGACTGCTGGGGGCGGGCCCTTACTTGTACACCTGCTGACCGCAGGCGGAGCTTGTGACGGGCACGACGGTTCTGAGGCGGCGGGCGGCGTGTTCCACAAACTGCCGCTTCAGAGCGCGCTCCCTGCTGGCGTCGGTCCAGGTGAGTCTCTCGTACAGGTAGAGGACTCCGTAGAGAGAGAAGGACAGAGCGATGAGACGCCAGCCAACCGAACGCCACACCTGCAACACAAACACACCTGCTGCTGGACTTCACTGCTTCAAGTCTGTTTACGAGGTAAACAACAAATGATGGACTTTCTGTTTGTCTGTTTTCTGTCTGAAACAATAACGTGATTGGACGCACCACTCCACCAACCACCAGCACCGTCATGGACGCCCGGGAGGTGACGGAGACCAGACGGGTTGCTATGGAAACCACCATCTCATCCTTGAAGGTGGAGCCTTCCTGCTGAGAGAAAAGTGTTTCCATGGTTACGACTGTGAAATAATCTGCTCTCAGAAGAAGTGACGGTTTAATGCGATCTAAGAAGAACTCCTCAGACTGACCCAGGTTCTGGTCCTGAGGGTTAAAGTCCAAGGCTGTTTTCACCTGTTGGGTCGCCATGGTAACCGATGCTAACCAGCACTCCTGTCCCGCATCATTTCTAGCAGCAGCACTTTCTACAGTTTATACTCCAGGTAGCTCTGTGGTAAAACACCCCTAAACACTCAGAAGGACCATCAGAAGGTTCCAACCAGCAGGAGGAACCAGAACCTTTATGTCACCTGCAGTCGGCCGTCGGCGCCGCTCAGCGCCCGCCTGGCGTTGGCGGCTCCGATGAAGCGCGTGACGAGCGCCGTCCAGCCCAGAGAAAACTGGAAGTCGATGTTCTCCCTGAAGTCAGCACAGAGCGCCGCCAGGCCGAGGTCGTAGGTCAGCTGGAAGCAGGAGGACGGAGAGGACAGCTGCTCCTGGACCGAGGTGGACAGCAGAGGACGGACACTGTCTGCAGAGGACAACCACAGAACATCTGCTGCTGGTTCACACTGGTTCTGGACTGGTTCTGGACTGGATTCAGACTGTTTCAGATTGGTTCTGGACTGGTGTCAGACTGGTTCTGGACTGGTTCTGGACTGATTTCAGACTGGTTCTGGACTGGTTTCAGACTGGTTTTGGACTGGTTTCAGACTGGTTTTGGACTGATTTCAGACTGGTTCTGGACTGGTTTCAGACTGGTTTTGGACTGGCTTCAGACTGTTTCAGATTGGTTCTGGACTGGTGTCAGACTGGTTCTGGACTGGTTCTGGACTGATTTCAGACTGGTTCTGGACTGGTTTCAGACTGGTTTTGGACTGGTTTCAGACTGCTTTTGGACTGATTTCAGACTGGTTCTGGACTGGTTTCAGACTGGTTTTGGACTGGCTTCAGACTGTTTTCAGACTGGTTTTAGACTGCCATCAGACGGCTCCACGGGGGGACGAAAGAGGATGGACTTCTTACCGATCATGTGTCTCTGGGCGTCTCTGACGTCTCCGAGGGCTCCAACCGAACAGCGATGAGCCAAACAGCCGACCAGCCGATCCTCCACGTGCTGCTGCAGCTTCTGGACACAGAAGAACCAGAAGTTATAGAAGCAACATTTATCACAGACATCACACTAATCATCTGGTTTAACGTCACACGTGTTCCTGCAACAAACTAGAGTTAAAATAACATCTGTTACTAAAGGTTTTCTACATGTTGGTCGGTCCTGACACCCAGCATCCAAATAAAATATTAGAACCTTATATCTGACCGTTCACTCTAAGTGTTAGGATAAAGTAGAGACTGCTGCTGTTACTGGTCCTGTTTTAGTGTGTTCAGGTGTGTTCTGGTGTGTTCAGGTGTGTTCAGGTGTGTTCTGGTGTGTTTAGGTGTGTTTAGGTGTGTTCAGGTGTGTTCCGATTTGTTCAGGTGTATTGAAGTGTATTCAGGTGTGTTCTGGTGTGCTCAGGTGTGTTCTGGTGTGTTTAGGTGTGTTCTGGGTGTTCAGGTGTGTTTAGGTGTGTTCAGGTGTGTTCTGGTGTGTTTAGGTGTGTTCTGGTGTGTTCTGGGTGTTCAGGTGTGTTCAGGTGTGTTCTGGTGTGTTTAGGTGTGTTCAGGTGTGTTCAGGTGTATTCTGGTGTGTTCTGGTGTGTTTAAGTGTGTTCAGGTGTGTTCTGGTGTGTTCAGGTATGTTCAGGTATGTTCAGGTGTGTTTAGGTGTGTTCAGGTGTGTTCTGGTGTGTTCAGGTATGTTCAGGTGTGTTCAGGTGTGTTCTGGGTGTTTTGGTGTGTTCAGGTGTGTTCAGGTGTGTTCTGGGTGTTCTGGTGTGTTCAGGTATGTTCAGGTGTGTTTAGGTGTGTTCAGGTGTGTTTAGGTGTGTTCAGGTATGTTCAGGTGTGTTCTGGGTGTTAAAGTGTGTTCTGGTGTGTTCAGGTGTGTTCAGGTGTGTTCAGGTATGTTCAGGTGTGTTCTGGTGTGTTCAGGTGTGTTCTGGGTGTTAAAGTGTGTTCAGGTGTGTTCAGGTGTGTTCTTGGTGTTCAAGTGTGTTCTGGTGTGTTTAGGTGTGTTCAGGTGTGTTTAGGTGTGTTCAGGTGTGTTCTGGTGTGTTCAGGGGTGTTTAGGTGTGTTTAGGTGTGTTTAAGTGTGTTCTGGTGTGTTTAGGTGTGTTTAGGTGTGTTCTGGATGTTCAGGTGTGTTTAGGTGTGTTTAGGTGTGTTCTGGTGTGTTCAGGTGTGTTGTGGTGTGTTCTGGATGTTCAGGTGTGTTTTGGTGTGTTTAGGTGTGTTCAGGTGTGTTCCGATTTGTTCAGGTGTATTGAAGTGTATTCAGGTGTGTTCTGGTGTGTTTAGGTGTGTTCTGGTGTGTTCTGGGTGTTTAGGTGTGTTCAGGTGTGTTCTGGTGTGTTTAGGTGTGTTTAAGTGTGTTCTGGTGTAGGGTTGTCAAGGTTTTACAATAACCGCGATTATAAATAGATATTGGTCACATTTTTCACAACCATGGCGAATGGGAGCGCAGGAGGGAACCGGAGCTCCCGACCCGCCGGTTGTTTTGGCTCCGGAAGCCCGTGCCCTCCTCCAAAGATGCTGTCGGCCCGGTCCCCTGGTCCGGGAAGCCCCGCTGCCCGCTGACAGTGGTAGTGGAGGAGACAGTAACCTCCAGGACAGGGAGGCTGTCTGTCTGCCTGGACCTCCTGTCAGACTCGAGAGTTTTCCCAGGGAAATGATTAATTGTTGTAAAATTAGTGGTGAATTGTTTATATAAACGTTTTAGTAAAAATAAATACGACTCCCATTTATCCTTTTTTCTGTAGTTATATTGTCTAAAATTGTGGAGGATATTTAAAGCTTAAAATGAAGTGTTTTTAGAATCTTTAAATGTATTCTTTTTATGTCTTTTTGTTTTGTTGGATTTACAAAGTAAACACTACGTTATCAACCATACATTAAATTGCAACATTCCATAATACATAAAAGTCTCAAAGAGGCACTTCACTAGAACCAATAAATACATATTGAACATAAATAAGTAGTAATTATACATCATTTACAAGATTCCCAGACTGAATAGTTGCTGTAATGTGCCTGCCAGTTTTTGTAAGCATATTTTTGTCTAAATTAAGGCAGTATTTGCTCATTTTTTTCCTACATCATGTAAGCAGCAGCACTCATATATAAATAGAGCATTTAAATGCAATCCATGTGATCAGTATCGGTAATCGGCATTCAAGGATGATCGGTGTTCAGCAACAAAAAACCTAATCGGCACATCCCTAATTATTATTAATATTATAGAAAAAACAGCACAGTTTTTAATGCCAATCTTATAATTTTATTTTGGTTTAATGATGGCAGCTAAAGAAGCCTTTAAGTTCCTCAAGTTAATGACTGTTATGTAATGCAATTTGCACTTTTATTTACTACAAAGACGTGTTGGAACAATTTATTTTATTTTATAAGAACAGTAAATGTTTAAAAGTTTAAGTATTATTAAAGAGTTTATTTAAATACAAACACTGGGTTTTTTTCGTTCATAATGTCGATAATCGTGAATAATCGTAAAATCGCAATATTTCCTTCAACAATAATTGTGGCTCAAAAAATTGAAATCGTGACAACCCCAGTATGGCGTTTATTTGCGCAAAACTTCATGATGATTTTTTTTTCAAAGAAAACCTTTCTGGAGTGTTTTTCACGGTCTCCTTTACATTATTTCATCACATGGCACGTTTTTACAACGTGGAAAAATCGCATTTTTTTTCGACATAGTATCGTATGGCGTTTTTTTTGCGCCAAAATTCATGATTTTTTTTCCAAACAAAACCTTTCTGGAGTGTTTTTCACGGCCTCCTTTACATTATTTCATCATATGGTACGTTTTTACAACATGCTGAAAAATCGCATTTTTTTTCTCGACATAGTATAGTATGGTGTTTTTTTGTGCCAAAGTTCATGATGATTTTTTTTTTCAAAGAAAACCTTACCATAGTGTTTTTCACTGTGTCCTTTACATTATTTCATCATATAGCATGTTTTTACAACACGTTAAAAAAATCACATTTTTTTTCGACATAGTATAGTATGGCGTTTTTTTGCGCCAAACTTCATGATGATTTCTTTTTCAAAGAAAACCTTTCTGGAGTGTTTTTCATGGTCTCCTTTACATTATTTCATCATATGGCACGTTTTCACAACATGTTAAAAAAATTGCATTTTTTTTCGACAGTATAGGAAGGCGTTTTTTTGCGCCAAAAGTCATGATGATTTTCTTTCAAAGAAAACTGTTCTGGAGTGTTTTTCACGGCCTCTTTTACATTATTTCATCATATGGCACGTTTTTACAACATGCTGAAAAATCGCATTTTTTTTCGACATAGTATAGTATGGCGTTTTTTGTGCCAAACTTCATGATGATTTTTTTTTCAAAGAAAACCTTACCATAGTCTTTTTCACGGTGTCCTTTACATTATTTCATCATATAGCATGTTTTTACAACACGTTAAAAAAAATCACATTTTTTTTCGACATAGTATAGTAAGGCGTTTTTTTTTGCGCCAAAATTCATGATGATTTTTTTTCCAAAGAAAACCTTTCTGGAGTGTTTTTCATGGTCTCCTTTACATTATTTCATCATATGGCACGTTTTTACAACATGTTAAAAAAATCGCATTTTTTTCGACAGTATAGTATGGCGTTTTTTTTGCGCCAAACTTCATGATGATTTTTTTTTCAAAGAAAACCTTTCTGGAGGGTTTTTCACTGTCTTCTTTACATTATTTCATCATATGGCACGTTTTTACAACGTGGAAAAATCGCGTTTTTTTATTCAACAAAGTATAGTATGGCGTTTTTTTGCGCCAAATTTCATGATTTTTTTTTCAAAGAAAACCTTTCTGGAGTGTTTTTCATGGTCTCCTTTACATTATTTCATCATATGGCACGTTTTTACAACACGTTAAAAAATCGCATTTTTTTTCGACATAGTATAGTATGGCGTTTTTTTGCGCCAAAAGTCATGATGATTTTTTTTTCAAAGAAAACCTTTCTGGAGTGTTTTTCATGGTCTCCTTTACATTATTTCATCATATGGCACGTTTTCACAACATGTTAAAAAAATTGCATTTTTTTTCGACATAGTATAGTAAGGCGTTTTTTTTGCGCCAAAATTCATGATGATTTTTTTTTCCAAAGAAAACCTTTCTGGAGTGTTTTTCATGGTCTCCTTTACATTATTTCATCATATGGCATGTTTTCACAACATGTTAAAAAAATTGCATTTTTTTTCGACATAGTATAGTAAGGCGTTTTTTTGCGCCAAAAGTCATGATGTTTTTTTTCAAACAAAACTTTTCTGGAGTGTTTTTCACGGCCTCCTTCACATTATTTCACCATATGGCATGTTTCTACAACATGCTAAAAAATCACATTTTTTATTCAACATAGTATAGTATGGCGTTTTTTTTGCGCCAAACTTCATGATGATTTTTTTTCAAAGAAAACCTTTCTGGAGGGTTTTTCACTGTCTTCTTTACATTATTTCATCATATGGCACGTTTTTACAACATGTGGAAAAATCGCGTTTTTTTATTCAACAAAGTATAGAATGGAGTTTTTTTTTGCGCCAAATTTCATGATGATTTTTTTTTCAAAGAAAACCTTTCTGGAGTGTTTTTCATGGTCTCCTTTACATTATTTCATCATATGGCACGTTTTTACAACACATTAAAAAAATCGCATTTTTTTTTTCGACATAGGTATGGCGTTTTTTTGCGCCAAAATTCATGATGATTTTTTTTTCAAAGAAAACCTTACCATAGTGTTTTTCAGGGTGTCCTTTACATTATTTCATCATATAGCATGTTTTTACAACACGTTAAAAAAAATCGCATTTTTTTCGACATAGTGTAGTATGGCGGTTTTTTTGCGCCAAAATTCATGATTTTTTTTCCAAAGAAAACCTTTCTGTAGTGTTTTTCACGGCCTCCTTTACATTATTTCATCATATGGCACGTTTTTACAACATGCTGAAAAATCGCATTTTTTTTTCGACATAGTATAGTATGGCGTTTTTTTGCGCCAAAAGTCATGATGATTTTTTTTTCAAAGAAAACCTTTCTGGAGTGTTTTTCATGGTCTCCTTTACATTATTTCATCATATGGCACATTTTTACAACATGTTAAAAAATCTCATTTTTTTTTCGACATAGTATAGTATGGCGTTTTTTGTGCGAAACTTCATGATGATTTTTTTTTCAAAGAAAACCTTACCATAGTCTTTTTCACGGTGTCCTTTACATTATTTCATCATATAGCATGTTTTTACAACACGTTAAAAAAATCACATTTTTTTTCGACATAGTATAGTAAGGCATTTTTTTTTGCGCCAAAATTCATGATGATTTTTTTTCAAAGAAAACTTTTCTGTAGTGTTTTTCATGGTCTCCTTTACATTATTTCATCATATGGCACATTTTTACAACATGTTAAAAAATCTCATTTTTTTTTTCGACATAGTATACACAGAGACACCTGATCAGATCTCAGGAGGTATTCAGCAGTTTTGCAGCTGGACTCACAGTTTTGTAGAGCTGCAGATTATCTTGCGTCGGGTTGAAGTCGGCTCTGAACTCCTCCACCAGAACCGGAAGAGACCGGATCTGATCCGAGAGCGCCAACGCAACCTGACGACAGAAACCTGCTGGTCAGCACACCTGGATTCACTGGTCACAGCAGCAGAGCCTTTTCTGACTGCAGATGTTAGCTTGTTTTGGCTAATATAGAAGTTAGCATTTGCTAAGACTAACGAAGGGGCTTACTTTTTAGGATAATGTACCAACAAACATTATCTTGTTTGTGTTAGCACACGAGCTAACAAAACATGATTAGACGAATCTAGCAACTAACATTATCTTCTCTAGGTTAGCATTGTGGCTAACACAACTTGTTTAGGCTAATGTCGAGACTAATGCTATCTTGTTAGACTAACACAGTGTGTAATGTTCTTGTCTTTTGGCTAATGTAGAAGCTAACCTTACTTGCTTAGCCTAATGCAATTAATTTATTAGCTCAGACTACATTACCAAACAATGCTACTTTTAAAACTACTGTAATAACTTTGTTTAGGCTAATGTAGTTATAAACGTAGTCCTGTTTAGGCTAATATAGTAGCAAACAATCTTATTTAGGTTCATGTAGAGGCTAACAGGCTAGCACAGTGCTTAACATTGTCTTGCTAGGCTACCGTAGCTGCTGACATGATCATGTTTTTGCTAATGTAGTGACTAATGGTACTAGTTTAGGCTAATGTAGCTGCTAACATGATCATGTTTTGGCTAATGTAGTGACTAATTCTACTTGTTTAGGTTAACGTAGCAACTAACATTGTCCTGTTTTGACTGATGTAGCAACTAATGCTACTTGTTTAGGCTAATGTGGCTGCTAACGTAGGGGCTAATAAAAGTTGAAATCCTACATATGAAGAATTTAAAATCTTCAGTTTCATGGATTTTTTGTTGACCTCAATCCTTACAGCCTTTCAAGTCATTCTAATGTCAGAACTTCAGCAGAAGGTTGGAGGACCTTCAGTCAGAGCTGCTGACTTTAGCGGTCCTTGCTTCAGTGTAGAATCAGTTTCATGATTCTGGTTAGGGTTGGGGTTGGGCTTGGGGTTAGGTTTAGGATTAGGTTTAGGTTTAAGGTTAGGGTTGGTCCAGCTGGTTCAGAACCATCTCATATGACTCTCAGCTGTACTTCCTGTCGGACCTGTTAAAAGATGAGAAGCATGAGCAGCAGGCGTCTGAACCAGGTGACACTTTAAATCTCCTCCTTTACCTTGGCAGCGACTTCATCCGTCAGAGTCTTGATCTTCTCCTTGATGCTGTCGCTCAGACGGTTAATCTGTCCTCGGACGAAGTCCAGCCGATCCCTCTGCTCCTCCCGGTCCTCCAGGCAGCAGATCCTGCAGGTCAAAGGTCAGATGAAACAGGTGTGTCATGTTCCTGTGGGGTTCTGCTGAAAGACGTTGACTGGCTTTAATCTGGATGACAGAGCAACTTACTGTTCTGTTAGGGCTAAAAGACACACCAAAGGAGGAGGAGGTGAAAAGCAGAATGTGGGAAACAGTGAAGTTTGTTTGCTCACTTCCTGTCGGCGGCGGCGATGTTGATGGCATCCATCACGGCTCTGATGGCCTCGGTGATCTGCCAGGCTCGGACCGTGTGCTGCTCAAACTTGGTCTTCACCGCAGACTGAGAGATGAACTCCTGCACAAACAAACAAGATTATTATGTTATTACAGTCAGGCTAATGTTACCTTGGGTCGGCTAACATCTGGTGTAGCCTCAGAGCAATGCTAACAGGAGCTTCTTTAGACTCATGTAGAGGCTAAGATTAGCTCTTTTGGCTAACATAGCTACTAATGTTATTTGTTTAGACCAGTGTTTCTCTAATAGTGGGGCGTGTCCCCCTGGGGGGACGCAGAGGCATGACAGGGGGGTCGCGGGCAACTGGGAGGAAAAGGTCGGTCTACGCTGAACGAATTAGCTGAACTATTGTTTTAACGTCGGCCTGTTTTTTTGCAGCGCACAACAATACTGAAATTGTGCTGGCCATTCGGACTCTGAAGTACAGACTCCTGAGAACGTGAGAACGCATTGTTAATGTGCAGTCGGAACAACAGCATACTTGATCACGTCATGTACGTACATGTGTTCTCTGATTATTTTTACCAGCGATGTCAAACATATGGCCTGCGGGCCAAAACCGGCCCGTCAGACGGTCCATTTCGGCCCATGGGACGAATTTACAAAGGATAAAAATTCCAACAACATTAACTGTAAATTGTAAATTTGTAAAACTGTAAAGTTAAAATAATTTCTACACGTAGATTGTTCAATTTCAGATAGCTGTGACTGAATGTTTTGTGTTTTTGTAGATAAACTGTGATCTGGCAGCTACAATGCATGTGTACATGATGAACTGAGGCATAATAGGCTACCGTTGAAACTGAACTTATTTTTCTTAAGAAATTTCAGCTTTATAATGTTTTGTGAAAAGATAGTTCATTAAATGTGAACATTTTCAGAATGTACTTTTTTTGAACTAAAGCAAAGGGGAAAACTTGGAGTTGTGGTTATTTACAGGTTGTTACGCTGTAATTTTACTGGTGGGGCCCACTGGAGATCAGACTGGGCTTTATGTGGCCCCTAGACTAAAATGAGTTTGACACCCCTGATCTTTACTGTGAAAAACAACAAAATGGAATCAGATAAAATTACACAGCCCTGCATATTCACGTTTACACAGTATATATATATATATATATACATATATATATATATATATATATATATATATATATATATATATATATATATATATATATATATATATACCGAGCGCTAACTCGGTCGTGGCTGTTTTGTTAGCTTTGATGATATTTTAGTTCTTCGCTGAGAAACTTTGCAAACAGGAAAACATCATATTTTTTGTGTTTTTGTACCTCGAATGTTCTCTCAAACCTCTGGAACTCTCTCAGCCTCTCGTGAAAACCTTCAGCCAGAGCGCCACCTTCAGGAAGAAGCAGAATGTTCAAATGTTCAGGTTCAGGTGAGAAAAATTGGGAGCTGCAGGTCGACTGCCAGCTGATGTAGCGGCGAAGATTATCTTGTTTGGCCTAATCTAGCAGCTAACATTAGCTTGTTTGGGCTAATGTAGCGGCTAACATTATCTTATTTGGGCTAATGCACCAGCTAACATTATCTTGTTTGGGCTAATGTAGCGGCGAACATTATCTTGTTTGGGCTAATGCAGCGGCTAACATTATCTTGTTTGGGCTAATGTAGCGGCTAACATTATCTTATTTGGGCTAATGCACCGGCTAACATTATCTTGTTTGGGCTAATGTAGCGGCGAACATTATCTTGTCTGGGTTAATGTAGCGGTTAACATTATCTTGTGTGGGCTAATCTAGCAGCTAACATCTTGTTTGGGCTAATGCAGCCGCTAACATTATCTTGGTTGAGCTAATCTAGCGGCTAACATTATCTTGTTTGGGCTAATGCAGTGGCTATCATTATCTTGTTTGGGCTAATGTAGCGGCTAACATCTTATTTGGGCTAATGCAGCGGCTAACATTATCTTGTTTGGGCTAATGCAGCGGCTAACATTATCTTGTTTGAGCTAATGTAGCGGCTAACATTAGGTATTAGGTTAATGTCACTTGTTTTGGCTAATATTATATAGTTGTGGCTAATATAAAGGTTAATGCAATAATCAATAAACATCACCTGTCTCACCTATCTCACCTGCCTCACCTGTCTCACCTATCTCACCTGTCTCAGGCATGCCCTGCGCCTGCTGCATCCTGGAGCTGAGGACTTCTTTAGCGGAGACGAAGAAGATCCTCCCTTCAGCCTCATCCAGGCCGACCACCTTCAGCTCTTCGGCCAGAAACGTGACACAGCGGTCCAGGTGCTGCTTTCTCACCTGGCCAGCAGGGGGAGCAGTCTCAGGTTAGTTCCTGTAATCTGACCTGTTGCTGTGGACTTCAGTGGGGCTGTAGGAGTAACTCATGATTCCAACCCAACGTTAAACTCATACAGCGCTCCAAATGTCCCGAAGAGCTGCTGCTCAACGAACAGAGTCAGTTCGTCCCATTCTCCTGAACCAGTAGTTCATCATTCAAACTGGGAAACAAACAGAAGCCAGGATGGAATCTGGAAAGGCTTCGGAGAAGCTCCAACCTGTTACCTGCTGGATGAGGAACTCTTAATGGATGGATTTTGTGGGATTTCTGTGGTATTTCCAAATGGAGTTTCTATACTAACTGTTTTATACTAATTGCTTGCTTTTATAGAATCGTATTTCTAATGTTTTACACTGTTTATGATGATGTTTTACACTGCCTATGAAGATGAAAAATACTAAATAAGGGAGGTATGCAACAGTGGAAAAGTACTAGGTGAAAAGTTATGATGGAGGCTCTGTTTCAAGGTTGTGCTGGAAGACTCTGTTCCACAGATAAGAACAACTGCTGAGGTTTCATCCTCCCCCACAAAGAGGCTGTGAGGTTCAGAGCATCCTGACCAGAACAACAAGATGGCTGCTCATACGCAAAGGAGGTGGTCAGATGCGCAGAAGACAACCAACCAGAAGAAAGACACACCCTGAATTCTTACGAACCTGTGAAACTAGATATAAGGCTGAGTCAGGGGAAGAATAGTGTGTCAGACTTCGTGAACTGACAAGAACTCTGTTGTTGTCAGGGATAGAAGTTTGGACCCAGAGCTCTGTACTATATTCAATCTGCTGTTAAATAAACATGTTTAGTGAGACCTAAATACCTTCTCCTATCGCTTCATTCAACGAATGTGCAGGAGCTATCTCACACAGTCAGTCTGTTTTCCTGGTAGAATGAGATTGTGCTCCAACAATTTGCCCGTTGCCGTGGTGATAACGATGCTTTCTGTCACCCACCTCTTCGATGTACTCTGGCTCCATCACCGAGGCGTCCCAGCGGTTGTGGAGGATGAAGATGTTGGGTTTGGAGATTCTCTCGCTGACTTTATGGAAGAAGAGTTTCTCCTGCAGACACAGAGAAGCTCATCAGACCTGCAGACAGAAGCAGTCGATGGCAGATCAGCCGCTCCTCACCGTGTTCATCAGCGTCGACTCGGCATTTCCCACCAGAACAAAGACATCTGCGTCCAGACAAAACTTATCGATCCAGGTGTCCAGCTCCAGAGTGACGTCAGTCCCCGGGCTGGAGGTCAGAGAGGACCATGGTTACCATGGTTACTGGTCTATCTGGTGGATGAGCTGCATCATTAAAGGGCCAGCAGCAATCTGAATGTTGGCTTAAAAACTCGCTCACGCTGAAAAAGAGGTTTAGACTAAGACCTTGCAGGTTGAGTTTCACAAAGAGAAACGTGGGGAGAAACTGTAGTGGAATAGTTTTAGGTACGACGTGCTAAAAGTAAAAGATGATATAAGTGCTGTTAAACTGATGAGTAGAGTTAAAACATGAAATACATGATGATGAATATTCTAGTAATCACTGATGTTCTGATGGTTTTGTGTGTCTGTGGAGGAAATAAGAAAGGTCATGGAGCAGTGAGGATGTCTGGAAGGTTGGAGGAAGATCAGAAAATCAAACACACTACCGTTCAACAGTCTGAGGTCACTTAGAAATGTCCTGATTTTCAATGAAGATAACATTAAATGAATGATAAATCTAGTGCAGACATTGTTAATGTGGTAAATGACTATTGTACCTGGAAACGGCTGATTTTTAATGGAATATCTCCATAGGGGTACAGAGGAACATTTCCAGCAACCATCACTCCTGTGTTCTAATGCTACATTGTGTTAGCTAATGGTGTTGAAAGGCTCATTGATGATTAGAAAACCCTTGTGTAGTTCTGTTAGCAAATGGATCAAAGTGGGAGTTTTCATGGAGAACATGGATTTATCTGGATGACCCCAAATTTTGGAACAGTGGTGTAGATATGTAGACTGTAGATTCTCAGTAAAGTTCAGGGCTGCAAAACACTCAAAAGAGTGTTTTACCAAGAATCTACAGTCTATTATCCTGAACTTTACCCAGAATCTACAGTCTATTATCCTGAACTTTACCAAGAATCTACAGTCTATTATCCTGAACTTTACCAAGAATCTACAGTCTATTATCCTGAACTTTACCCAGAATCTACAGTCTACTATCCTGAACTTTACCAAGAACCTACAGTCTACTATCCTGAATGTCTTGTAGTTTTGGTTGCTGCATAGAATTTCTCCTAAGTGTTTCTGTCGATAGTAAACTCTGCTGCCCCTGAATGCTGACTCTCCTGGTGACTTTTTGAAGATCTTTAAAGAAGCTTTTTGGACATTTTAACATGGTAAAGTCTTAGTTTCCACATCAACACCTGGTGGAGGGTTACCTGTCCATGAGCACCAGGTCGTCTCTCAGCAGGGCGCAGCGGCTTTTAGGCCAGAACACCTTGACCAGACTGCCAGAGTCCAGAGTGGGGTCCATGTGGAGAGCGTGAGCCAGCTGGTTCACCGTCTGCAGAGGAAGGCTCGGTTAGTCGGCCACGCCCACCCCCGCCGGAGGAAACATTTCAGAAAGCAGCTTACGGAGACACTGCTCCTGTCGGCCGATGCCTCGGTGGTGAGGAAGGCCTCGTCTCCGTCGGTTCCCTCCACGCTCAGGAAGCAGTTGGTGGTGTGGCCGATGCCGCTGGGCAGAACCCGGTCTCTGAGCATGGCGTTGATCACGGTGCTCTTCCCGTTACTGGTCCTGACCGACAGATAGCACAGTTATTATCTGAGCTGACGATGTCTCCTCAGACTTCTGTAGAGGTTCTCAGTCATCCAGGTCCTGGTGATGGTAGGAGCTTCAGGAGAAACCAACTGGAGGTTCTGCCTCCAGTTGGTTTCTCTTGAAGCTCCTACCATCTCCTCATCTGTAGATATTTTTCTATCTCCAGACGTTTCCTCTCTACTCTGCTCATCATCTGTAGATGTCTCTCCATGCTGGATGGATCTCCAACAACCTGCTCCTGTGTTCACTCTTTCTGAGTCATGCTGCATTTATTTATTGGTTTTCTGCTCAGTCTCTCTTGTCATCTCAGTTTGGTGTCTCATTTTTGACGTTTTGTGTTTCGTTTTTGTTGGTTTGTGTCTCGTTTTTGTCATTTTTTGCCTCAATTTTGTCATTTGTGTCTCATTTTTGATGTTTTGTGTCTTGTTTTTGTTGTTTTTGTCTCTCTTTTTCGTTTTGTGTCTCGTTTTTGTTGTTTTGTGTCTCGTTTTTGTCGTTTTGTGTCTTGTTTTTATCATTTTTATCTCCTTTTGTTGTTTTGTGTCTCGTTTTTATTGTTTGTGTTTCAGTTTTGTCATTTGTGTCCTGATTTTTTTGCTTTGTGTCTGATTTTTGACGTTCTGTGTCTCGTTTTTGTTGTTTTGTGTCTTGTTTTCATTGTTGGTGTCTCATTTTTTTCATTTTGTGTCTTGTTTTTGTTGTTTTATGTCTTTTGTTGTTGTTTTGTGTCTCGTTTTTTCATTTGTCTCGTTATTGTTGTTTTGTCCCGTTTTTTTCATTTTGTCTCGTTTTTGTTCTTTTATGTCTTTTGTTGTCATTTTGTATCGTTTTTGTCATTTTGTGTCTCTTTTGTTGTTATTTCGTGTCTCATTTTTGACGTTTTGTGTCTCTTTTTTGTCATTCGTGTCTTGTTTTTGTTGTTTGTGTCTCATTTTTGACATTTTGTGTCTCTTTTTTGTCATTTTGTGCCTTGTTTTTGTTGTTTTATGTCTTTGGCTGTCGTTTTGTATCTTGTTTTTGTCATTTGTGTCTTGTTTTTGTTGTTTATGTCTCATTTTTGTCGTTTTGTGCCTTGTTTTGGTTGTTTGATGTCTTTTGTTGTCATTTTGTATCTCCTTTTTGTATTTGTGTCTCGTCTTTGTTGTTTTGTGTCTTGTTTTTGACGTTTTGTGTCTCATTTTTGTCGTTTTATGGCATGGAGACGTTTCATGTATTTGCAGTGTCTCACCTGCCGAAGAAGGCCACCTTCATGTGTCTCCGCAGCAGAACCTCCCTGATGGTGGACAGTTTGGTGAAGCAGCTCTGCAGCTCCAGACTCTGCTCCTCCACCACCACCTGGGCCAGGTCGTCGCTCCGCCACGCCTCTGACATCACAGCAAATACACACACACCTGAGCAGGTGACTCCAGGTGTCGGGACAATCACCATGGTAACTGATAATGACAGTCAGAGCTATTGTGGTCCTAATGATGAGGAGTGATGTTAATGATGCTGGTCATTAGTCTGTTATCATTCCTCTAATATTATGGTCTGGTCAGGGTTGTGAAGTGATTGGTCGCCTGTAGCTCCGCCTCTGTCAGCTGAACCAATCACATGTCCGGGTTCACTGAGTTAATAACTGGCTTCATAAAGATATCTGAATAAGTTGAACTGTGTGTGTGTGTGTGTGTGTGTGTGTGTGTGTGTGTGTGTGTGTGTGTGTGTGTGTGTGTGTGTGTGTGTGGGTGTGTGTGTGTGTATGTGTCTGACCGTCCACGAAGGCGGAACCATCCTTCACAAAGTCCAGCAGCTGATCAAAGATGGAGGTGATCGAACGCTTAGCGATGACGAAACGCCGTAAAGGAGACGGATCCACTTCGTCCATAACACCTGCACACACACACACACACACACACACACACACACACACACACACACACACACACACACAGACACACACACACACACACACACACACACACACAGACACACACACACACACACACACACACACACAAACACACAAACACCTGCACACACACACACAGTCACACACACAGTCTCACACACACAGTCTCACACACACACACGCACAGTCACTCACACACACACCTACACACACACACCTACACACTCCTATACACACACACACACAGTTACACACACACAACTACACACATACAAATATCTCCATTACGTCTCAGAATGATTCATCTGCAAGTTTTCCTCATTTGTTAATTTTCAACATTAAATCCAACCAAAATAATGTCAGTAAATATAAACCATAAATCAGTGACTTCATCAGTCAGGATCTAGTAGATGAACCTTCAGGTCCATCATGGATCCTGTTGGTCTCCATCAGTCTGAACATCTGAAGTTTTACCTCCTTCTTCATCATGCTTCACATCATGATGCTGCCACCACCGTGCTTCACAGTGAGGATGGTGTGTTTGTGATGATGTCAAACATATCATCTAGTCTGATGGTCACAAAGCTCCATCCTGGTCTCCTCAGACCAAAGAACCTTCTTCCAGGTGTCTTCAGAGTCTCCACATGTCTTCTGGTGAACTCTAGTCCAGATTTAATTGGAGCTTTTTCCATCAGAGTCTTTCTCCTTGTCTCCATGAAGCTTTGACTGGTGAAGAACAGACAACAGTTGTCGGATGAACAGTCTGAAGCTGGAATTCCTTCAGAGGAGTCATAGGAGTCTTGGTGGCCTCCCTCTCTAGTCTCTCAGGTCTTGAGGACGTCCTGCTCTAGTCAGATTTATTCATGTTCCATCTTCCTTCCATTTCTTAATGATGGATTTAACTGGACTCCAGGAGATCTTCAGGAACTTTAAATCTTCGTGTATCGTCCTGACTGATGCTTTTCAACAATCTTTCCTCAGAGTTTCTTGGTTCTTCAGTCTTCATGGTGTAGTTCTATCCAGGAGTTCTGATCCACTAGAGACTGAACCTTCAGATAAAGGAGTCTTTATCCTCCAATCACTGACCTCAGATCATCCATGAAGGACTTCTAGACCAGAATACTCCTTCAGTCTTTTGTTTTTCGTTTGATATTTTTAATTATTAGACAATATTTTAGAATGATAAAAGGTGTTTTTGTAAATTCTGGTACAAAACTCAGATAGATTAGACTGAATGTTGAAAAGCAGCAAAGGAATGAAGTTCTATCTAGATATAA